>CM040120.1:42599128-43199128 GCA_022559845.1 Amorphophallus konjac | reverse complement strand
CTCAGGGGGAGATGGTGTGTAAACTACAAAAGATAATTTATGGCTTGAAACAAAGTCCTCGAGCATGGTTTGAGAAATTCAATCAGATTGCTTCTGGGGTTGGATTAAAGAGTAGTCAAGCCGATCATTCTGTGTTTGTTCGCCATACAACTGATGGTGTGGTGATTCTTATTGTCTATGTTGATGATATGCTGCTCACGGGAAGTGATAAAAATGGTGTTAAGGAAGTACAGAAATACCTTTAGTGTCATTTTGTTACTAAGAACCTAGGGAGACCGCGCTATTTTCTTGGGATTGAAATTTCTTATGGTAATGATGGTGTTTCCTTATCTCAAAGTAAATATGCTCTAGACTTGTTACAGGAGATGGGAATGTTGGGGTGTAAACCTGCTGATACACCCACTGTTCCTCAATCTGATCTTGAAGTGGAGGATAGTCCAGTGTTCAATGATGTTACTCAATATAGATGATTTTGTGGTAAGCTGATATATCTGACAGTGACTCGCCCAGATATTGCCTTTACTGTATCAGTTGTTACTCAGTTTATGCAGAATCTAAAGTTATGTCATTGGGAAGCGGCTCTAAAGATCCTGCGTTATGTCAAAGGAGCTCCTGATGTGGTCTTCTATATAAGAAAAATGATTATTTATCTATTGAGGCTTTTTCTGATGCAGATTATGCGGGATCTCGGTTGGACCGACGATCAACCTCTGGGTTTTGTACCTATGTTGGAGGTAATCTTGTCACTTGAACAAGCAAGAAACAAAGTGTGGTGGCTAGATCAAATATTGAAGCAGAATATAGAGCAATGGCTCAGACAACTTGTGAAATGATGTGGCTGAAATCTTTGATGGCAGATTTTGGGGTCACTTATTCTGAACCTATGGTGATGAGATGTGACAACCAGGCTGCTATCTATATTGCAAAGAATCCAATATTTCATGAGCGCACAAAGCATATTGAGGTTGATTGCCATTTTGTTCGGGATGCCGTCATGTCTCAGAAGATTAATACTCCTTTCACTCCTACTGAGGACCAACTTGTTGATCTCTTTACAAAGTCACTTGGAGTTGGCCGATTCAGTGTTCTATGTGATAAGTTGGGCATGTTTGATATATATGCTCCAGCTCGAGGGAGAGTGTTAAAATAATTAAGTTTGGGGTATTTTTGTTATTTTGTTCTTAGTGTGTGTCTGGGTCTTAATTGTGAGTTCCCACGTACATATACATTGTAATCTCTTTGAATGAAATATACGGATAACTTTTTTTTTTGCCCTAATTTCACGACAAATGTGGATGCAGGTGTAAGCTTTGTTTCTTCTTGTAAACGTTCTGTCTCTGGTAAATCCTCTTTGGTTGGAAATTTTATAAACATAAACAAGCGAATTATAATGAATATGGTAAAATTGAGCCAGTTTATGGAAAATAATACTGATGTCCATAAGAAGTTTACGGTTTGAAGTGGGCATAGGAAATATTGTAACCTACAGCCGTTTGAACACGTATCAAAACGCTTTAAGAGGGGACATTGGGGGCATTCGTGGGGATCAGGGTTTAAGAGGGGACAGCAGGTTTCAGTTTACATACGTATATAAGTTTTAGGATATATAGAAACAAGAATAACAACCTTAATCCTCTTTATTTATAAGGAACTGCTGGGTTTCAGGCTTCTTTGCATTCCAAGAAGACAGGCAGACACTTGTATACAGTTGAATTGAATATGTATAATAAATTAGTAAGTTAAATTTCTATATATTTTGTATGTTCAGTAATCTAACTTTTTATAGGCCAACGATCCGCAAGGGAAGAGGATTGATTGAAACCATGTAAGAATCATAGTAATTGCCAAAGAAGCAGAAGCCATGAAAAAAACAAAAATGGAAAGAAAAAGACATCCAGGGCCCCCCCTGTAAGTTTGTCTGTGGAGTAATTCACTGTTGGCTTAAAGGATATATACATACCGTTTTTGGCAAGCATCTGCTCCATATATAGAATACAAACATGTAGAACTTTACATGGGCATGTAAATAGCTCCTTTTAATTGTTCTAATTATTTTCAAGAGGAGGATGAGATCTCGTTACAAGTGTTAGACCTTTTCGTATGATTTAAAAATTTTCACTGTTACTCACTATTCTTCACATTTGATTATTGTGCAGGAAGGTGACTTTTATGCATGGTAAGCATCGACTTTTGACTATTGCATCTCTTGTTGAATTTGTTATCCCTTTGTTGGTAACTGGGGAAAGAGTCATTTGAGGAGCGTCATTTACGGACGCTCCTCCTTCGGATGCTTCCTTAAACCCTTTAAATAGATCACCATGGGTGATCATTTAGTTCCTGTTGGTTCCTACAGAAGGGGGTGTTAAACCGTGAGAGAGCTCTTGTTTTCTCTCACGCAGTCCTTTCTTCTTTTTTCTTCCTTTTCATTTTGTTCTGCTAAGTTCTTGAAAGTTAGACCGAGATTCGTAAAGCTCTCTCCGAGGACGTGCTGACGGGAGAGGATCGCCTACCCGAGGGTCGTCGTATCTCTGGAAGGCCATTGCCGCGAGACCCGCACGTTGGATGGCAATAGATCTCTCATGTTGGTTCCTACCCGAGG
Organism: Amorphophallus konjac; assembly: GCA_022559845.1. Classification (NCBI taxonomy): domain Eukaryota; kingdom Viridiplantae; phylum Streptophyta; class Magnoliopsida; order Alismatales; family Araceae; genus Amorphophallus; species Amorphophallus konjac. Next base: position 43,196,529 of record CM040120.1, on the reverse strand, counting down.
GTCGTCATATCTCTGCGAAGCTTTGAGATTAGATTTCACGAAGCAGAGCTCCAGTCATCTTCCGAACACCCTTACCGCTCAGCGAGCACTCTCCGAGCGTTCATTGGATACGGCGAGCTCTCCTGCGGAAGACCGACCACCCCTCCAGGCTTGCTCAATCGACTTTCGTCTCTCTCGCTCTCCTCTGCTTCTCCTTAATCTTCCTCTCCTAAGACTCTGACTTAAACATCGGAGGGTTATCCTCTGGGGTAACGCCCAGAGCTCCTTCTGACACCGTTTCACTGGTGTTTACAGACTTCCACGGGTGGCCGGACGATCTTTCCCAAACAAACAAATTCTAAAAATGTGGTACGAGACCTAAGAACCATAATTCCGTCTCTACGAGTTTCATTTAAGTTATTCCTACGTCATTTAGACATGCCAAGTCAACATATAAGGTGGCAATATCTATAATTTTTTATGATTATTTAGTTTTATAGTCATGCTTTAAGAAATATTTTGTGGAAGCAACACCCATACATATACTTGAATATTTCTAATTAATAAAATTATAATTAATATTCTCAAAAAATCTAACTTGGACAAAATATTAAAGAAACTAATGTGCAAATAATTTACAGAAATAAAAAAGGCATGTCTACTTTCTTTGTCAAGGTGGCCAATATTAAGGCACCAATAAGGGACCGAGGATACATACAACCGTGTGTCAGTCAAGTAAGGCACTAGTTAAGCACCGGTTGGATTTTCGTAACAAATTAATATTAAAATCAATAAAATATAAATCATAATATCAAAACCATTACCAAACATCCCGTGAATTCGCTTCTGCCCCAACACTTTTTGGGGATATATCCCCAAGATCTTACCAAGCCACGATACAAGTCACATAGAAGGCTAACAAAATGCTGTGTGTAGTCATTTCTTTTTTCTATTTACACTAAAGACTTCTTTCAATATATAGCATGCTAACAAAATGCTATGTGGTACGATTTTACTTAAACCTCGTACCACCACAGTTTAAGAAATTAGGTGCATAAAATAATACCATGATGTTGCAATGTTCTCAGTGAAAAAAAAATTTTCACTTCGGTATCTGATCAGTGTATATTTGATCATATCTGTATACAGAGTCTTTTTTTTCACCTACACATGCCAACTCAAAACCTTATATTAATGTCAGTTCCGGAAAAGGGCAAGGGCATATAAGGGATCTAGAGTATGATAATATTCATGATCAGATGAGGGGTATACAGATTACCATACTCATCTGAGCATATATCATACTCTAGATCGCAACAGAAATACTCTAGAGTATGATAATATTCATGATCAGATGAGGGGTATACAGATTATCATACTCGTCTATATCATATAAGAGTATATATCGCAAGGTCCTTTTCTGTCTAAACGAAGGATATTCATGATAACATGTCCAGATGATGGGGTATATTCGACAAAACCAAATTTTATGAGAGTATACGTGCAAAAATCTCTGTACAAAAAAGGGCAGCAATACTGACTTTGATCTTCTTGGATATTGATCAACTAGCTGCTTAGCCTTGTCAGGGGCAAAGAATCTTGCCTGCACCCAGTAACATTAAAATTGACATGAATTCAATTAGAAGACAACAAATTAACCCGCAGGATGGATTTCTCGGCCAATGCAATAGAATACTTCCATATGTGCATTCAAATCTTCATCCAGAATGCACAACACGGGACTAGATATATGTGAGAATATAGTAGTGCATGCATAAGATGGCATATTAACTCCAAACACAGCCTGCATCGCTAGCACATCTTTATGCCACATTATCTGGACAGTGCACCAATATTAGCGTTCATCTTCTTGAATAGCGATCAACTAGCTAGCAGCTTAGCCTCTTCTGGAGCAAAAAAAATCTTGCCTGCATTTGATAACGTGAAAAGAGACATGAATTCAATTAGAAAACAACAAAGCAATACAAATTTCTCATCCAAAGGTGCGATGTAATATCTTATACGTTGTTTCAGATGTTCAAGTATGCCGAAACAAAAAGGAGTTGGGAATTTGAAACAGATCCAGAAAAGTGGTGACATCGACTAAAAAAGTGTAGTGCAGTTTACTTTTACAATCTTTGACCTTCCCAAAAGGTTTGGGGAGAGATTGAATGAGATAAACCTGTTAGTAGCGATCACAGCATCCAAGGTGCAATAAACAGCTCCAAACTCAAAGTAAACAACTATCATTGCAAGAATGCATGTGGACAACATATGAACTTAAAAGACCAGCTAACCGGAACATCAAATGGTACTCTTGACTTGGGTTGAAAATTAGCATGCCTAGGATCCAGAATAAAAACATACCCTTCATGATAGTGATAAGCAACAAAAAATATGGGAACATGCTAGATTTGGCAACAAGAACCATATTCCTATATTGCCAATTAAGTAATTGATATTTTAAGTAAATCCACGTTGATAAGTGGCAACATTGATATGGTTGTGTTTGTTAGAATTTGAGCATAGTCCATAGACAATAGTCCCGTATTGGTTAAATGAGTTGTGGTCCATATGCTTATGACATGGGCCTATGTATCTCAACATTGTGGTTTTGTGGATTCAACATGATATCAGAGCATGGTCTTGAGCCCAACTTCATATATTTCATATCTTATCACCTCTACCCAATTAATCTCCACGGCCCATCTTGGCCGTGAAAACATGCAGAGCCAAAATGGCACTCCGTGATGCTAATGGATCCTTGAATACAAGCAGCCCCTACAATGGAAAACCAAAGATATGATTAGAATAAGAAGGGAAAGACATGATAATAAACAGAAATCCTGGTCCTTCATGTTCCATTAACGACCAACAGGAATAAACCAAAAGATGACAAATGCACCATTAAAACAAAAAAGCATACACTTGAAAGAAGCAGTAATACCTGCTGCACTGGGAACAGATATATGTCAGAATCAAGAGCACCGATAATGAAATTTGTGACTGATAGATGCCTCAAATGGCAGACCCAACTCACAAGCATGCCCTTGTAACTATCTCCTGATAGATGCCTCAAATGGCAGACCCAACTCACAAGCATGCCCTTGTAACTATCTCCTGCAGTTGCAAACACAGTAGTTTTATGTTCATCTGTAGTCATTGGCATAGTTTAAAAGGTCTTGAGGCGGTTGTGAGGCGGTTTCTGTAAGCCTCATAAGACGTAAGCCTTAAGACACAACGAGGCGTAAGTCTTAATAGAGACGAAAATAATCTTAAAACAATAAAAATGTTAAAAATAATAGTGATTTTCATGTGTTAATGCTATATCAACTCAATGATAAATTCATGCTATTTCAAAAGTACTAAATTATGAGCCAGCTGTCTAGTGCAGTTGGTTCGTCACCCGTCTCCATATGGGGGAGGGCCCGAGTTCGAGCTCGATTATCCCCTCCATGTTAAAAAAAAAATACCTACCAAGAAAAAAAGTATTGAATTATGTTTTAAGGACAACAAAAGAAACATAAATCTTGGGAGTACCCTACAACACCTCATTACATCATCTTCTCAAGTGATGCACACGTCTCAATTAAATACCTTGAGGCGGTGAAAGCGGTGAGGCGTACCACCTCAATCAAAACAAGGCGTAAGCCTAAGTAAAAGACATGAGGCGCATGCCTCAAGGCGTTTTTCTAGTGCCTCACCTTGAGGCTTAAGCCTTAGTGCCTTGAGGCGCCGCTTTTTTAAACAATGGTCATTGGAAGTAGTGACTCTTAAGTCTCACTTTGGTAAGGAGTTAGTTTAAAAGTGAAGTAGTGACTCTTAAGTCTCACTTTGATATAAGGAGTTAACTTAAAAGTGAGATAACTCAACCCGCTTAAGTTAGTCTAGAGTTAACTTAATTTTAGTTTGATAAGAGGGGAGTTAACCCGAAAGTGAAAGTAAGGAGATGGGTTAGTCTATTTTTAATCTAATGTGATTTGGTAGGTATTGGGTTAACCCGGCAATAATGACCGTTAAACTATCATATTTGTCCCTCCTTTTTAAATTTAGTATTCATTGGTGTATGTTCAATTTAATTTTTTTATTTTACTTTAAGTGTATAAATATTTTTAATATATTCTGTAAAATTAATATACCATGAAAATATTCTTTTTAATCAAATATATTATTAATCACACTAATTACAATTTAAAAGATGAAAATGTCATTAATTAATGTTTACATTACTATTCATCATAAAATTTTTATTTAAATTAGTTTTTTTAATATTTTTAATATATTCTATAATATAAATATATCATAGAAATAATCCTTTTTGATAAATAATATCATTAATATCACTAATTAAAAAATTAAAATTCAATTGCATTATTAATTAAGATTATGATTGCGGTTAACATTAAAATATTTTATTTTAAATTAATTTTTAAATATTTTTAATATATTCTATAATATAAATAATATTATTAATATCACTAATTAAAAATTAAATGTGAGTAATGAATTAAAAATATAATATTTTAATAAATAGCCTGCAAACTCATGAAGGTGAGTTAATCGTAACCCACCTCTCTAACCTACTTAACTGAAATGGCTTATCAAATTATATTTTGGATTAACTCTGGGTTAAAACCTGGCTAACTCAGAGCTCACCTGATATCAAAGAGGGGATAAGAGAACGGAAGAAACAACGGTGGAGGCAATGTAAAATTGACTTTCAAGAAGTCCTTGGTGAAACATGTCCTTTCCATATGGGCACGACACGACCATCTATTGTAGTCCACTCAAGTTCTCCATTCTTTTTTTTTCTTTACCATATATAGGTTGCAAAAACCTTCTCCTTAATAATAATAATAATAATAATAATAATAATAATAATTTCTCTTGACCTTCATCTGGCACCATGATGAGGCTGTCACACTTCTATGTTGGTATAAAGAATCCAAGAAATAGACCACGTCCCCTGCCACAGCCCCGGAGCAGGTTACAAGCTTCACTAGATTAGAGAATCTAAATTTTCTAAAGCAAATACATCAACACAACCAGTTAAGACCCTGTGCTTCTGGATAGAATTTTAAGAAGGCCTCACTAGCATCAATCACAAGTCTAGGCCGTGCTCCCACTGGTGTCCTTCCTCTGGCACCACCACCATTCTCCACCAGAGCAAACCCTATCCACCAACTTGGGGACAAGGATGACGAGGTCCGTTCTCACAGGCATTACATCGTGCAACTTGCGTGCCTGTGAGTGAAGTAAATATATAACAGATGCGTGCATAATGCAAACAGCGAACACACATTGTGTACTTCCCAAAATTGAATTTTTGGTATTACAAGTATTTTTGCACGAGTCAAAACCCAAAAAGGGGTATTCAAACGAATGATCCTGAACATAAAAACATAAATGGTCCTATATTATCACAAAAACAGAACAGTGGGAAGATGGGTGGATATTTAACAAGTGCACCATCACCATCACTACAAAATCACCGCCTCTTCCTCAGCAAACCCCAGTCCCAGTGATGCCCATCATAGCCGGAGAATGGTACGGCCAACCACGCGGGTATCAACTCCTCCCTCCTCTACCAAACCCGATGCTGGTGACCCAGATCCCCCATCAACAAACATATCTGATCATCCACATTGTCCTCCCATAGCCGCTTAAAGGGGGAGGAGCCTGCATGCACAGGAGACGCCCCTTTCCCTCTCTCTTTCCGATCCCGCCCATGACATAGGCTTCCAGAAGATCCTGCCTTTCCTTTCTCCTTCCTCTGCGTGCCTGGAGCTGCGGCGCGTGGCGGGCGTTCATGGGATCTGCCAATTATTGCCTGGTTAATTGTGTGTTTTTTCTCTTCCCTGTTTTCTGGTTCTCTGTTTTGGTCTATCTGGTTAGATGGCAGGTTATGCGATCCTTCTTCTGAGTGGGGAGGGTCCGTGGACAAGAGGAGCGAAAGGTTGCAGTGGGGGAGGGGGGGCGGGGTTCGGAAAATGTGCTCAAACCATGGTTCGTCGACTCGGTCCGACTCGGGTCGACTCGGGCGTGCCATACCGGATCAGGACAAAGACGGGTCAAGATCCTCTTTGAATCGGGCGAGTCAAAACCTGGGTTTCGGAACGGTTTCGGATCGGCTCGACTCGCGCGGGTCGGACAGGTCGAATCCGAGTCGGATACGATTCGGACCCGAGTCAGCGCGATCCGAATCGCCCGTGACTTAAGCTTGTCTTCGCCCAGTTTGTTGCAGACGGCCGTCCGCAGAGAACGCCCCCCTTCACCCTGTTCGTTGCAGACGCCGGCGATCCGGTCGTTCCGGACGTGGAAGAACACGATTGGAGGCGGAATCATCGCCGGAGAAGTATCAAGAACTGGAAGGAGGCGGTTTCCTGCGCATTGGAGGCGATTTTAGCTGAGGAAACGGTCACCATCGGAGGTAAACCCTAAACCCGATTGCTTCGAGTTCTAGGTCTAGATTTATATTTTTTGTGCGATTTTTGTGTATTACTTGATGCTCAATCATGTTGCAATTATTTTAGGCTAGAGTTAGACATCTTTCCCTCTTGATTTGCATAGATTTAGACTAGATCTAAGGTAGATTCGAATTTTAGGGAAAAATAATAAATTTTAAAAAATAGGGAAAAATTATAAAGTACTTAATCTAGGTAAATGATGTATGAGTATAAATTTTTTGGCCCCTAATCCAACCTTTTCATGTGAATGCATGATGAAATTATATTTTTAGTAATTTTTGAAATATTATTATATTTATATATGTTAGGTTTAACAAAATTGTAAATTGTTATGTTGTGATTATCTAAAGTTTAGATTTATATTTTTGAAATTGTTATTTGTCAAATACTATTATATTTTAGATTATCTAACAAAAATTGTTAGATTTTAGATTATCTAATAAAATTGTAAATTGTTATCTTTGAAATACTATTATATTTTTAGATTCTAAACTATTTTTGAAATACTATTATTAGATTAGTTTCACACTAATGTAATTAAAAACTATTATGTTTGTGATTATCTAAACTATTATGTTTCACACCATGATGAAGCATCTTATTCCATGATGAAATAGTTTTGTCATAATTTAAAATTAATGTATTACATAATTGTGGTTATAATTTACATGTGATTTTAGATGCCTCGGAGATCACAAAGTGACGATATTGGGTGACAGCATGGTGTCATGATAGATGGAAATAGACACCACTTCAAATATAATTATTGTGATTTTATTGTAAAGGGGGGTGGAGTCTCCCGCTTGAAGAAACATCTTGCAGGAGGCAGATTAGTGGGATATAATGAGATCCATCCATGCAAGAGTGTACCTAGAGAGGTCAAATAATTAATGGTCCAACATTTGAAAGACATAAAAGTTGAACAGCATAGGAAGAAGGCAGAAAAACAAGCAGTTGAACGGATGATGAGCGGCAGAGGCTCATTACATTCAGATGATGATAAGGTATGGAGAGGTTCTGACGAGGAAGATATCCAGGAGGTCACGGAAGGGAGAGAGATTCCACCTTCTCATGCCACTCGCTCGGCTATGCATCAAAGTAGGGCTGAAGCATGGGAGAGAAATCAGATGAGATCTCATAAAGGTAATTTTGAGAGATCTGAATATGAAGAAGGTGGAGGTTCATGGGCTCCTGCATCAAGACCGGTTCAAGGTCGCCATTCAACAAGCAATATCAAGAGTTACTTCACAAATCCCCCTCCTTCAGGTAGTAGTAGTCAAAGAAAAAGAAGCACATGTGTCACAATTGAAGATGTGGATCCCAATATCTTTTCTAGGGAACATGGGAAGCAAATAAGAATGGAGGAGGCCTACAATAAGAAAGGACCAAAGTACAAATTGGGAAGGGCCGTGGTAAAATTTTGGCACCATGCAGAGTTATCATTTAATGCAGCAAACAGTCCATACTACAAGACCATGTTCCAGGAGGCACAACAACAAGGTTTGCATGTTCAGCCTCCGACTGCAAAGGATTTGGCTGGGAGGTATCTTGATGAGGAAGTTCAAGAAATAAAAGAATACATTGTTTCTTTCAAAAGAAAATAGCAGAAGTTTGGAGTCACCATTATGTGTGATGGTTGGTCAGGTACCACTAAGAGTAGCTTGATTAACTTTCTTGTCTATTGTGAAAAATAGGTCTTCTATCATAAGTCCATTGATGCATCAGACAAAATCCACAGCTATCACTACATAATGGCCAAGATGTGTTGATTTTATTGTACAGGTTGTGGCACACAATGGATCCAACTACAAGAAAGCAGGGGAGGAGTTGATGAAGATGAGACCACACCTATTCTGGACACCTTGTGCAGCCCATTGTGTTGATTTGATGCTAAAAGATATTAGGCAACTTGAGACAGTGAAGAAAATTGTTGAAAAAGCGTAAAAGATAACAAGATTTATATACAATCATCACATTGTGCTTGCTTGTATGCGGGAGTACACAAAAGGTGAGTTGTTGAGGCCGGCAATCACTCGTTTTACAACCAACTATATTGCACTTTAAAGTCTTCTAAAACATGATAATGGCCTCAAACAAATGTTTAGGAGTCGCGTATGGTTGGACTCTTCTTTTGCAAACACTCGTGATGGGAAAGAGGTAGAAGAGTTTATCAATAGCACAAATTTCTGGGAAAGAGTGCAGAAAATTATCCATATTATTGAGCCATTATATGAAGTCCTTAGAGTTGTTGATGGTGACAGGACACCAACATTAGGTTTGGTGTATGCAAAGTTGGAGGCTGCAAAAAAGAAGATGAAACAGGTGTCTCCCAAATATTCTCCATATTTCTTGAGTATTGTGGAGGATAGGTGGGATCGACAAATGTCCTGTGATTTACATATGGCAGGTCAGCATTATGTAACATTTTATTTTACACCAATTTCATTTTAACAGAACTTTACAAGTGTGCACTTCTCAATTATATTATTCACTTTTTAATGTAGCATACTATCTCCACTCTGCGTTCCATTACAAGAAAGAGCTATCATATGATGATGATTTGATAGAAGCCGTCACAAAGGTGGTGAATGCATGTCTAAAACTCCCAAAGAGGCGGCAGATGCAATGAATCAGGTAAAGAGTGTATACACTATGCTCCTACAGATGTCATATGGCGATTAATGTATGCATTCTTTGTTGCTAGATTAAACAATTTCGAGAGGGAGTCGAGTCATTTGCAGAACCATTAGCCATTGCCGATCGGGAAAGGTGTGATGCAGGTAAAATGCTCTGTCCCATATAATCAAGCGTTTCCCTTGTATCATTCATGTTCCAGAATTAAGGATGTCATATTTATTCTTTTACAGCTGAGTGGTGGTTGAATTATGGAATCAGCTCACCCATCTTGAGAAATATTGCTATTAAAGTATTGTCTCAAATATCATCCTCTAGTGGGTGTGAGGGGAATTGGAGCACATTTGCTTTGATACATACAAAGATAAGGAACAGGTTGACACATCAAAGGCTGGACAAGTTGGTGTATGTGCACTATAATATGAGGTTGAGGTTGAAGCACATACAGATGGATTCTAAAAAAGGGGAAGGAGATTATGATCAAACAGATGCTACATATCTCCGTGACGATGAGGACCCTATCGTGTCATGGGTCGCAAGGGCAACTACAGAACAGGGTGAATATGAGCTTGACGAGGAGGCCCTTGATCCAGGGGGTGCACCTCTCCCGAACACTTTCTTGGCCACAGCTGCAGCATCAGTTGCAGAGGGTATAGCAGGGACATCTCAGGTTGAGGAGACAGTGGCAGAGGATGATGAGATAGACTTAGAAGATGATATCATTTTACTTGACACTTCTAGGAGAGGCAGAGGTAGGAGACCTGATGATGATGATGCTGAGTGGGAAAGGCTGATGCAGGGTCCTGCTGTACGGAGCACTCGGGAGCAACCGTCACAGCCACCACCACAGGAGCGTGCGCCGTCATAGCCACCACCGCCACCGCCACAGCCTGCACCCTTGCAGCCACCACCACAACGGGATATTTCTTCTACGCAGAGGGGTCTTCCTTCTTTACAGAGATCTCGGACAGTTGGTCCTTCTTCACAGAGATCTCAGAGCTCTTTACATAGGAAGAAAGGGAAAGAAACTTCAAGATTAAAGATTGGGAAGGACCCACCACCACCTCAGCCCCTCCCAAAGAAGGGGTGGCTTGGATTTCACACAGGAAAAAATAAAAAACAACCACCATTAGTAGATCCCGATGCAGAAACACAGATAACTCCAGGATCTGATACTGAGCGCACCATCAGTGATGACTCATCTAGCAGCACACAGGGTCCTGTTGGGGGTAAGGGTGGTATGTCAGAGTTCACACATGTGGGGGGACATTCACAGAGTACATATTTCGAATTCGAGATAGAATACACACATGCTACTGAAGATGGTATTGACCATGGTGATCCTTTGCCATTTAATTCTAGGGGGACTCTAGGTGATTCTGCGGCTGATAGTGGTAGCTATCAAGGTATGCTATCGAACTTTGAGAGATTGAGTACACAAGATTATGACTCATCTTCAGCAGTTTTCTCTAGTGTTCGTCCCATCCCTACATGTCGGACAGGTGCTATATTTGAGGATTTTATTGTGGATGAACGTGAGCGTGGAGTTCCATAGCACGAGCTTCAGAGAATGTGGGGGGAGTTGATGGCTTCAGACAGTGATCATTCTAGTGTGCCTACACGTCCAGCTCCAGTTGCACATCCTACTACATGATATGGTTACCATGCACATGTTCATGTTATCCCAGTTGTGTATGTTTCAGGATCCCAACATTATGCATATTACATGATGCAATACCGTAATATGTATTCAGCGTACATGTCATGGGCTCAGTATCAAGCATATTTGATGGCCACATATCAAGTTCAATTGCAAGGAGATATGGAAGGGGCCGATACAAGTTCTGCATCTTCATATTACGATCCTCAGCAGCAATCTTACTGGGGTTATTATGGCATTTAAATAGAATCATTATGTTGTTTTGTAGTTTATTTGCACATTTGTATTATAACTTAATTTTGTGTATTTTATGAACTGGCCGAATATTACAACTTGTTGTCCCAAAGGCCATTGTATGGAGTATGGACAAGAAGGGGGGTTGAAAACCTCCAATCTTTCTCAAAACCTCCAATCTTTCCTCAGCTCCTCTCCTTTTTCCCTTTCTTCTCCTACAAGATAGAAAACAAGCACATTAGCGTTCATTCTTCCCAAATTCGGAGCTCACAATGATATATATATATATATATATATATAGGGGTGGGGAAAAGACACATAAAACCCTCCCAAAATGTGTTAGAAACACCTAAATATGATTAGAAACTAATGGGGGGTGTTATGGTAAAGTTTAGAAAGGTTTAGAATGGGTTTCAAACTTTCAATCGGGTTCGCAAATCCCGTGCCGGAATGGGTCGACCCCTGAGCAACCAGAGGGCGGTCGGGGTTAAAAAATAAATCCAGCTGTAATGGGTCGACCCATGCAGGCGGACTGCATGATTTACCTTCTGTCCGGTCCAGAAACACTGGGGGTCGACCCTATGGGTCGACCCATGCCAGAAAACTTTAGAAAAACACTTCAAACTCTATTCAAATCAAACATAAAAAATGGTTAGATGTTACCATCATCCACTTGACATGGTGCTCACAATACATGTTAAAGTTTGTTTTAATCAACCTTATGTACATTGGTTTCTTAATGTATTTCATGTATAGTCTTCCATGTTATTTTGTAGTTTAACTACACATTTGTATTATAACTTAACTTTGTGTATTTTCTATATCTTGTAGATGCCGCGTGACCGACGCCACCCCGCTTGGGAGCATGGATACACGAGGCCGGGTGATCGACGGATTCATTGCATGTATTGTGAGCACATGGTTAGCGACATATCTGAGCATCTCGCGGGACTTGGTAGAGATTGTATTGTATGTCCATCTGTTCCTTCCCATGTCCGTTCACAGTTTATTGCACATGTAGCAGCCTCTTCTTCGACAGCACCGGCCTCTTCCTCCACAGTAGCAGCCTCTTCTTCGAGAGCATCGGCCTATTCCTCCACAGTGTTGCAACCTTCAACAGAGTTAGTGAATGTGGTGAGGGTATTCTTTGTAGAGTTTGATTTACCACCCAGTGTTGCACATGCACCATCATATGTCAACATGATTAGATGTGTGCATAGGCATCCACATGCACCGCCACCCACCGCAGCACATTTACAGTTTGGAGTTGTAAAATCTAAGCGTGCAGATGATGACTTATGGGAATCGTCGTCAAATACTGAGTTTTCTGATGATGATGATTGACTTGCAGGTTTTCTTTTTTCATGATATATGTATGGACTATCTTTTCTATGGATTATGGACTATTGTATTAGCGGCACATATTTTTCTTTTTCCCATTATGTATATGGGGGCTATGGACTTAGAATTTAGAGTTTAAACTTTTAGCCCATTTGCTAGCAGGTGACAATATAAATTTTGTTGTGTTATACGTGTGATTTTGATGAACAGAAAATTGTTGATTATGACGATGACAAAATGCTAATGTCTATAATTATTGCATGTGAAACTTCAGTTGCTATTTCATTCCATGAGCATCTTATTGTTTTATGATCCTCAGAATGTGTTTTGCAGTTAGCATTGAATATACTCACATAAGATTCATGCAAAATATTCCATGTGAACTGAAAGGTATGTAGGGAGATTTGTCTTTTGAAAAGTGACGAAGTGAGGTCATCTCTTTGGTTAATTTGGTAAGAATCTTATTTCAGAAATTTTATGTTTCGTTTGAGGCTAATTGCTTTGTTTATGAACTGGACGAATATAACAATTCTTCGTGGAGGAATCATTGTTAAGCAAGGAAGTTAATTGAAAGTTAAATAATTGCTTGAATGAGGTTTCAAAATATATTGGAAAGTTTATGTTGATCATGCTGAAAAATGGAAGAATGATATTCCCATATTGTATTGTTGCTTGATGAATTCATTTAACTCCTTAGATGTGTAGTTTGGAGACTTATAAATAGTTTATGTATGTTTGTCAAGGATAATACATGTTACAGTTTGTTTTCATCAACCTTATGTACATTGGTTTCTTAATGCATTTCGATTGAAGAAAATCGGGCTTAGCTTGTGCCTTCTTGCATCATCTTCATGGTCTTTGATTTTCATGCAAACCGATTGGATTAACTTATTTTTAATCATCCAAATTCATGATTGGGTGTTAGATATTGATGGGTTACATGCTATCACTTCATTAACATTTAATATATTTTTTTTGGTTAAGAATAGGCAATTACGAAGACATTTGACGGAAGACGGACCGAGTCCGTCCGAGTCGGTTGCGACTCAGGCGTACCGTACCGGATCAGGGGGAACCCGATCCGATACGGATCAGCGAGTCGGCGAACCCTGGCTCAAACTACTCGGCACTCGGCAGATTCCCACGCGTTCCGCACCTGTTTGCGACTTTGTTCTCGAACTATTCCCACCGCTTCAAAGCCGGAACGTGCGAGGCCCCCTCTAGTTTTGAAGCCCCCTTTACTTCTGCCCACCTCCCAAAAAAAAAATACTTACACGTGGGCTTAAAAATATATGTATTTATAAATAACCCTTTAAAATATGAAATATATATATATATAATCTCTTTTACTTTGTAAATACCAACACTTTATTTTTTTAATATATTTTAACATTTTCACATGTGTAATTACAATTAACCAATGTTTTAAAACCTGACACGGGTTTTGACCAAGATAATCTAGTGGGTCACGGATTTAATAACTTAAAAATCTGAAAGACATATTTTTTTATACTATGATTTTCTTTTCTCTTTTGTGGTACGTAGATTATCTCATGAGATGACGACACCATAGGAGTTTACCAAATTTAGTTTATAGACTCTTAGATTTTTTTTGTTTATTTCTATGAAAAAAGATTTAGAATCAATATCTTTTCAACTTTCAAAATTTATGTTAATATTATTAAATGTTAAGATTATAAGAGATATAATTCCAAGGATGACTCTTCATCTTCCATATTTATTTACATGTTAAATTAAAACTTAAACAAGTGATAAAACCTTAGAAAATGTGAAATAGATCTCGAATTCGGTCGAGTCATATTAATTTTATTGAGTTGGACTGAGTTAGTCGAATTAATCAAGTTTAGTCAAGTTTTAGATCTTGACTGGTCTAAGTAAGATTTTAACCTAATTTTGAGATCGGGTCATGAGTCAATCCGTCATATCGACCAGGTCGGGCCAATTTTTAAAAGAGTGCAATTAACATACGTTGACTACTGTATCTAGGGCTGTCAATGGGCCGGGCTCGGGCTTAGGTCGGCCCGGCTCGGGCCCGACTTATCAATATTGAGGCCCGAGCCCGGCCCGGGCCCGAGTTATGTCGGGCCGGGCCGAGCCGGGCCCGATACTATTAAAAATTCGTAAAGCCCGACTAAGGCCCGGCCCGACAACTTAAATAAAAAATAAAAATAATGAAAAGTAATATATTTAATAATATAAAACTTATAATCTCACTAAGTTAACTAAAGTTTTGATATTAATTATATGATTTGTATGAAAATAGAAGTTTTAAATCTTATAATTAAGTAAAATAATATAATGTGAACAAGTAATTTTTAAAATTTGAAAGAAGTAAAAAAAAAGAGAGTGGGTCGGGTTGGCTCGCGGGCCGAACTTAAAGCCCGAGCCCGGTCCGTAGGCCTAGTCGGGCTAAACTTTTAGGCCCGGCTAAGGGCCCACGGGCCGAAAAAAGCCTTGCAGCCCGACCCGAAATCGGGCCAAGCCCGCAAACCTGTCTGGCCGGCCCGACCCATTGACAGCCCTAATTGTATCCTATAAAAAATAAAAATATCAAAATACTCTTCTGAACTTCAATTTGAAAATAATGCCCAAGCACGTTGGCCCATTATAAAATTTTCCAAGTGTCATAAACTGCAAAACCCAATCATATTGCTTTAGGCCCGCTTTGATAGCGGGGTTGTCGGGAGATTGTCGGGGGTTGCATTAACTGAGGAGAGAGAAGGTCCCACCTCCTCCTCACACAGTCGCGGCTAACCGATCCCGAGTAGCGTAATCGACCCTCCGAGGTCGATTACGCTATCCCTGCCCGATTATCAAACGGGCCCTTAAGAATTTACAAGAATGTAAAAATAATTATCTCACTTAATTAATTAATATGAGAATAATACACTTCAATCTCACATTTCAAAAATATTTTGAGCAAAAATTTGAAATGATGCTCTTTCTATTGCACCCAATATTTGAAGAAATTTCAATTCTTGGAAGCAATTAGGAGCATTCGTTGAAGAAAATATGCATAGTTAAGGCATAATAGAAATGGCATGTCATTAGAAGCAATCCGTTAACATAAAGAGCATGATTATTCCAAATTATGCTCTAAGTATCTTTAAATTTTGACATTGAAATTATATTATTGTCATATTAATTAGGTACGATGATACTTTTTACGTCATTGTAAATTCTTGAAGCAATATGGTTGGATTTTGAAGTTACTGCCACTTGGAAAATTTTCTGATGGATTGACGTGCTTGGGGTTACTTTTTAGAAATTAAAATCAGTTTCAAACTTGAAGAAAAAAATAAAGTCTTAAATTATTTCTATTTTCATTTAAAAGTATTATTTTAATTTTAGAATGATGAATGTGTCCCCCCTACAAAAATTTAAGGAAAATTAATTGAAAAAAATTAGAAATAACCACTGCATACCCCCCAACCGAAGATTGGTCACGTAGATTGGAATTGGAATTTTTAAAAAATAAATTATTAGTAAATATAAATTTATAAAAAAATTACTCTTGAAAATATATTAGCAATCATATTACTACATAAATTCATATTGTGTAAATATTCTGTTTTTACTTGCAACTATATCACTTTTTTGTCAAAAATTTGTAAAAAAAATTAGGTTTAGATGACCTCACATGTCATTCAGGCACTATTTAGTTTTATGTAGTGATATGTCTGTTAATATATTTTAAAATAATTTTATTATAAATTTAATTATAATAATAATTTATTTGTAAAAATTCTGGAGAGAGGAAGATTCACAGTCCACCATGTACGCGGCCCAAATAGCCCATCGAGACTTGCCAGGCCCAACAAGTGACAGTCCTTACAGGGCCCACTTACCATAAGGCCCCGCTCGCCCAAGGCTCGCGTAATCTACAGAGTCTTAATTCGGTTGCCCGACCGATAGGTCTCTCCACTCTCGCGAAATGCCTACAGGCAATTTTACCGAGCCATCCCAAAGTCGGAGGGATATCCTCAGCGGATGCCCACGTGCCTGGGCCCCCGGCCGAGTAGAGGGGTGTCCCCCCCTTTTTTTTCCTTTAGCTTCACTTTGATTGGGAGATAAGTAGGAGTTAGTCTGATTTCTATTCTTAGGTTAACACTTTTTTACTTTAATAAATGGAATAAGATAACTAGGCTAAAAACATGGTTAACCTGGATTTAATTCGGAATTCAAAACTCACCTCAAAAGGTTGGTTAACTCTAACCCAATGCATATCAAGCTCAAAGTGGATTAACTCTGGAACAATCTAATCTAGTTGAGTTAACTTATTTTTAGTCTATCCCCCAATCAAAGTGGAGCTTATGGATTAACTCGGTATCAAGACTCCTAAGCGGACTGGGGCGAAGTTCTCGCTGCTGGCGCCTATCCAAGCAGAAGTTACGTTGTTATCCAAGAGAAAGAAGCCCAAAGGGATCAGGAAGATGTGAGAGTCCTTGACCGAGAAGAGTTCCACTTATGGATGTGGTCTCCCTCAGGTCCCATTTCTCCTCTACTATGAGGAGGGAGCGATCTCATGTCCCTCTCTTCTCCTGCCTCTGCTCGTATCTCATTTTTACCACTCGTTGACTTAGGCATCGAAAGATTTTTCCTGGGATTACATTAACCTTGGGTCTACTTACCATCTTTTTCCCTCTTCGTAGAATCTTATGCTGAAGTTGTTGTATTTCGTGATCGCCCTGAATCAAATAGCTCAAGACTTAGCACTAGATCTCACCTCTTCCAATTCCATTGCAATTTAAATGACTGCATACAGCTCTCTCTATTGTCACAAGAGCTGAGGTGAATTTGTGCTTATCAACGGGTGGCACCGTATATATGCTTTCCAAGTAACATAAAGTAGATGAGAATTTTAGCTTAAATGGATAAGGAACTTTAGGTAAACATGTGATTATAGGTCTCCAATCTGCACGGAGAACTGAGTGTAATTTGATCCCAAGGAATTGTTGAAAATGTGTATGTCAAAGTTTCGTACTCTGATTAGCTTTCCAGTACACACTCTGTCTAGCATACATTTTCAATAATATTTAAAGATATGCTGGTTCTCTTGGGGTGTATTTGATATCGGATTAAGATAACCTAACCAATGAAAGAGAGCATGTGAGCTCCATGCTCCTTCTCACACACAAAATTGTTAACTAGAGTCGGATGACTTATTCAAGTCAAAGGAGTCGGGATAAGTTACCTTACTCCAATGTCAAAGAGTCCCTTGGAGAAGCAAGTCTGTCTCTCTCTCTCTCTCTTGTGCGCAGGAGACAAAACTCGGTCGAATAGAAGGAAGTCAGGAATTCTTGTTATCCCTTTATTTATATGATTGTAAGCAAATCGACTGCTCTAATGAGATATCATTTGTATTCCCTTAATTTTCATTTCACATTGTTTCCCATCCCATGTTTCTTATCCTTTCACCCTTTCTATGCAACGACGGACTGGATCTGTGCCACCAATGATCATGGCACCGGAATCATTAACACCATCTTATTGAATTACCCAAGGTGGGTAATTTGTTCTCTTAAGGTAATTTTGTTAACCGGGCATGATTAACGCAAACGACTCCAAGAAGTCGTTTGCGTTAACCGACTCCGATTAACACATATGTGAGTGAGAGAGCGATGGGACTCACATCACTCTCTCTCGTCGGATGTGCTAACTTAATCAGTTAACAAACACACCCTCAAAGATCTTGTTGGCTAATACACGACCATTGAGGAATATATCCTAATTTTCTCCTTCTTTTTCAAGTTTTTAGGGCAGCAACAATTTCATTGTCAGGCAAGCTTAAAGGTCGGCAACCTATTATCTTTCATGTTTTCTTGAATTGTCTCAGCACCATGCTCCGTACACCAAGTTGAATACGTACAGAGTCCGTTCGGCATTAATCTATTGGTTTGTCAGACAGCAGGTTTCTGGTTGTTCTCACTAAAATGTGATATAAATGAAAGTAACTTTCTTGGTTCCACAAAACCTGTAAGTCAGCTACACTGGTAACTTCTATGCTAGTATCATCAAGCTTCGTGGTTTAAGAAACATGAGTTGGCTGAGTCAGGAAGATTATAAACTGAGCCCAGATCAGAACCTGAAACTAAGTGACTCCTGTAGAGGGGATTTTCCTCCTACCCAATTCAGAAGCCCAATATTTATGTGGCCCATTATGCCTGAGGCCGGCCCATTAAGACGGCACGGCTCATTCAAAGAGCACAACAAAAGGACCACGATGAGCTGTCGTCAAACCACGGCACACTTTTATGTGTCAGAGAGTCCCTCCGCCGAGTTTTAAACCGGGAGGACAGCCCTTGGATAACAGTAAAAGGCCCTGATCGTTAGCCCGGAATGTAAAAAGGAGTGTCACTCCCAAAGGAACATTAGTTAACCAGTAATTAGGGCTATCAATAGGTCTGGTTGGCTCGACGTGCTCGCGGGCCTGACCTGATTTTGAGCCGGATCGTAAGGTCTTTTTCGGCCCGTGAATTTTTAATCGGGTCTAAAAGTCTAGTCTGGGAACTGGGCCCATAGGTCGGGCTCGCGCTTTAAGTTCAGCCCGCGGGTCGGCTCGGCTCGTTCTTTTTTTTTCATTCTTTCAATTTTTAAAAACTACTTAGTTAAAATTATATTATTTTATTTACTTATAAAATTTAAAATTCTATTTTTCATATAAATTATGTAATTAATATTAAAATTTTAATTAATTTAGTGAGATTATAAATTTTATATTATTAAATATATAAACTTTTATAAATTTTTATTTTTTATTAAAGTTGTCCGACCGGGCCGGATTTTAGTCGAGTTTTATAATTTTTTAATAGTATCAGACCCAGCCCGACCCGACCCGACCCGACATAGCTTGGGCCCGGACCCGGGCCCGGGCTGAACTTAAGCTTAAATATTGATAAGTTGAGCTCAGGTCGAGTCGACTTAAGTCTGACCCGAACACGGCCATTGACAGCCCTACCAGGAATAAAGCATCGGCTTGATCTTCTAGACTCCTACCCATATGAAATCAGGGTGACCTCGACATGACCGGGCTATTGACCGGATCTCGAGTTCAAGGAAAGAAGTGATTAGAATCCCAAGAGAACTCGAAATGTAGATCATGGCCCATTGGGCTCTGGCCTAGCCAGTGGTGACCTTCACCCTATCCTAGGACGGGATGGCATTAGCACAATGATCAAGAGTCCACCGGTCCAGCTTTGAGCCATGGAATGGCTTTTAGCCCGAACATGGGCCAAACAAAACTGTTCATCGGCCCAAGTTGCCCAACTATGGTATCTAACACAATAGCCCGAAGGCATTCGACCTTCAACGTAATCAAGCGAGCCCTCCCACTTTCCAGATTAAACAAACGGGGGATTTGAAAGGCTGGGATCACTTCGAAATCCATGCACACTGCAGGTATACATGGCAGATGTGGAGCGAAGCTCCCCCAACCACGTGCCAGTATGATGTGACCTTTAAACTCTATCTGCACGGGCGTTACGACGGCACCCTTAGCTGACGATAAAATCTCGAGGTGACATTTGTCGGATAAAAATATTTTTACAGATGCATAATCGAGAGATTTCTCTATCAAACGGATCAACAAATAGTAAATCAAATTTAAGTTTAGAATGATCAAACTCGAGTCGAAACGAGATGTCACTTTCTTTAGAGCCATTTCACCTCATACACAGTATAATAGACTCCACAGCTAAACTTTCTCCAAGATATGACGACCCAGACGATGGCAACACAAAGATGCACTCCAAATTGTGACACCAGGGCAAGCACCACAAAGATCACATCAAGTTCTTGCAGACAAAGATGACATAGAGGAAGATATGAGAGAAAGATCAATTCGCATTAGCCAAACCTTAGTAATAACTGCTCCCCTAAATAGACTCTTAACAGGAGTCTAAAACAGGTCAAATACACGAACAGACGCTCCCATTCCCAAAGAGATATAGGAGAGAATCTAAGAGATGTTTGGTTAAATGGTCAAAAAAATAAAAATAAATGTCAAATATCACATGCACGCACGACACGATATTGACAAGGTAAGACAATACAAGTGCATCTGTGATAGAGGATAAGGCCCAAAGAGTCCACAAGCTCAAATAGCTCAACTACCATAGTCTCTCCAAACAACGTAGCCAAGAGTCCCAACTAAAATGGAATCAGTGTGGATGGTGAATGTGAAGCGAGTTGTTACTGTTAGTGGAATGGTTTGGCTGGTCCCTCAAGAGCGATGGTTTTGCGAGAAGAGAGGTTAAAGCTGGAGCTCAAGGAGCACTACCAACAGATTAAGTATTTCTTCCCCTGTGAGATGATTGTTATCTCAAATTTGGAGGACGAAATTTTTGTAATGGGAGAGGACTGTAATGACTCGGGATTTTCGGATTAGGAATCCGTGGGTTTCACAATGTTTCCGTGGGTCCCGGATCTTATTTTATAATAAAATCAGAATTTTGGTTATTAGGCTCTCGGATCCCCGTATGTGGTGAAATAATGTGTTTTCAGGCTCCAGGGCGATGCAGTCGAGTTGTGCGATTTTCGAGGATCGTGGGGATAATTTTCCCATTTTTTTATTTTCTAAATTTTTAAAACCCCAAAAACAATTTCTATTTAAACCCCCCTAACCCCCTTCTCTCCCTCATTCTCTCATTCTCTCCCTCTCTCCTCTCGTTTCTCTCCTTCTCTCCCTCCCTTCTCCGGTGGCCGATGGAGCTTGAGGCGAGCGAGGCAGAGGTCACGTGGGATGACAAGTGGCGAGGATAGGAGCAAGAAATGGAGGCGGTGGCACGGCGTGCTTCCTTCATGAGTTCGCAAGCCTGACCGTGGTTCGAGTGGCGATTTCACGTGGAATCGGCATCCTCGGCCCGGGATTTCGTCGTGAGAGGTAGAGGGACGGATCATTGGCCCTTGCATTCTATTTTCTCATGATTTGTAGGTCGAGGCGAGACCGAGAGTGGGTTTCCTTCCATGTCAGGGTAAATCATCATGTTTTTAGGGTGAACAGTGGATTCTCCAATTTGATTGGATTTTTGTGAATTCAATATATGTGACCTCCCGGTGGTTTAGAGGTTGTGGAATGATTCCTTCATGTTTTCCCCATCACCCAGAGTGATGGGGGTGGTTTAGGACCCCTCGGAGGGGGTCACACTCAGATGTCGTCAGAATTAGTCGACCGATTGGGGGAATCAGTCAACCGGTTTGTCGTTCGCCACGGGAGGGTACGTAGTCTGCCCAGGATCAGTCGATCGGCCCACGGCCCATTGGATAGGTCAACCGACCCAAGGGCAGGTCGACTGATTTAGGGCCCTTTCACCCTTTTTGGCCACTGGTCGACCCGGTTGAGACCCATTGGTCAACCTTTTGCCCCGTAGATGCCATGTACATCCTGTTACCCCGAGTTCATGTTTTTGGGCATCTCTGGGAGCCGTGTTACCATGAGTAGTGTGCTCATGTGGATTGGATGGTCTAGGTGACCCCGTGTATTACGGGCCTCTTCATTATGCTAGTTCGAGTTGTCGTGCACCCGAGTTCGTGTAGAGGGCTACTCCCACACAATGTTAGTTTTTTTGGAAGGTGGTTTACGTGTGGGCCATGAGTGTGACTAGTGACGTGAGTTTCGTGACCCAGCCAAGGGTGTTGGAGGTTTCTTATTGTCCCCTAAAGAGGGGAGAGCTTCGACGGTAGTAGATCGCCTTGTGAATCCTCTTCGTTCGTAGTTTCGGTTTCTAACTTAGGGTGATTTAACGACGTGGAGTCGTATTGTCTAGAGGCCTTGGGATGAGTTGCTTGACTCGTTGGCCCATGGTTTAGCCGGTCTAGCTAGCTGCTCCGAGTTTCGATGGCATTGAGCCATCTTGTGTTCTGAGATACTTACGAGGGGTGTATGCATAACCGACAATACTTCGACGGTTTCCTCTCTATTGAGAATTTCTACGCCGAGTGACTTTCCCCACTAGTCGTAGCTTGCCTAGGTATGCGAATGCTGGCTCACCTGGGAGTGGTGGAGAGCTAGACCTGGGAGAGACAGTTTCGGCTAATTTCCGTAGGGCCTTCCACTGTGGCGACTCGAGTCCGGGCCTTGAGGAAAACCAGTTAGAGGGTCTGACGTAGCGCAGTTAGTCAGCATGTGTACATGTGGTTGGGGACGATAGATGCGTGCTGACGAGCATGACCCCAACATGACCCTTGTACTGTGTTATTTGTGTTCGGTGTCATAGTTACCGTGTTGGGACGAGTGGGTGACGCCCAAGACTGTGGACTAAGTCATCAATAGACGCATCCGGCCTTACTTCTAGTGGCATGTTCTCCCATCACGTGAGACGTGACTCTCCTGACTCGATATTTTGGTTTCCCGATAACAATGTCGTGGTTCTCCAAGTGACTTCTATATGCTTTTTTCGATGTTCAGGTCGAGGGTTCCTGACAGAGTTATCATGGTTTCACCCATAGTCAGAGTAGTGTTCACGATGGCGAGATCCTGACCTTATCCCCGACTATGTGGTTTGGGCTGTGGCTTTCATCAGCAAGGACAAGCCTTCAAGACAGAGGTGTCGTGGTTGCTTTCCCGATAGTGTAGACGTGGTTTCCCCTTGGTTCGGTGGTTCTGACCATGAGGTCAAGGTTTTTCCCGTTGACAGTAGGAGTAGCTCAGTGAGCCGTAGTACCATCGACTGCTGTTGTTATTGCTCTTTTTACTGTTGTTACTCCTGTTGTTATTGTTGTTATTATTGCAGTTGTTGCCATTGTTTACCGCCGTTGTTTCGTGGTGGGGATCTGCGGGGCCACTACTGAGCCAATGAGATGAGGTTCACCCCTTCCTTTTCAGGTGTAGCGGCTCCTCCTCAAGGTTTGTAAGAGCGATGTAGCGGTTCATAGTTGTCAGCTGGCAAGAGTCAGGGCCTGCTCGACGATTTAGGTACACTTTCTTTTCTGTTAACTGTACTAGTGGATTAGACTTTGCAGTTAATTTAATTAATTAGAAATGTAATTTATTTCTTGTTATTTAAATGGTTAATAATGTAGCTATTTCCTGTAGTATTATGAATTTCAATGTATCTCCACAACACTCAAAATAACCTTTTCGAGCCTTCCGGCTCGTGGGTGGTGGGTCAGGATTCGAATGGTATCGGATACATTTCGGTATCTGAATTTTGAGTCGTTACATAGTGTGCCTCTATTACATCGCTAAATTTGTGACAGAAATATTTCAACGTAAATTCGTCACAAATCGCATTGTAAATCTGCGACAAAAATATTTTGTCGCTAATATGTCTCAAAAAACACACTCCACAATATTGTGATGGATTTGTAGTTACTTTACGATGAATTATTTCATCACAAAAAAGGTCACTAACATTATTTTTTCTTGTAGTGTGTTGATCACGTCACTTTTATGTGGATAGGCCTTTGCAGAGAGCTCTTTACCTACACTTGCATATAGCTCTTTTATATTTATACATAAGTAGTTATAGCCACTTTAAAAATATTTTTTAACTAGACAAATTTTTGGTATTTATATTTCTTAGGTCTAACATATTAATCCCGACCATTTTTAAAATGTCCAATAATTTTTAAACACGTACACATCTAATGAAATAACTTGTATAAAGGTAAACATGTACCTACTCTATTGCAACTAATGCATTTTTATACCTTTTTTTCAATAAAAAATAATTTATTTTTTACCGAATGGTAGGCTTACCATTATGAAAGGCATATTCTGCATAACTATGATAAACATGGTAGCATATTTTGCATAGTTCTATTAAATATAAAGGCTTATCTAAGTGGATTTTTTTATTTTGACTTAAAAGATCTTATCTTAGCTTTACAAAATTATAATATGCAAGTTTGTTTTCTTTAGCGTTTGCTTTCTTTAGGTTTTTTTGATAAATTAAATGGTTTTTTTCATCAAAATGAAATTTAGTTTTCTGATCCAACCATACGTATTTTCTGGTGTTGAAGTAAGGCACTTTTACGGAAAAAAAGATTAGTGAAATGATTAGATGAGAGATATAGGATTAGATTTGCTATTTTGGGTTAGTGACGTTGGAGTACTCTTGGATTATATAAAAGATTTCAAACATGTTATGTTCTAACTGTTAGCTTTAAAAAAATATATTTATCTTAACGACCGACAAACTTAACATGGCTTGCTCATGTGTCTTAAATGAAAACTTTTGATGCCCAAACTTAGTTTGAAATGTGGATTTGTCCATACATGCTTTTCACGGTGCTTGAATCATTAATGAAGATATTGCAATCAGTTGGGATAGAAGAGGAATAGAGAAAGAAGAATATAAGAAGGGAAGAAGAGTAATTGGTTGTGTCTCCAAGAGGAACACCTAATCTCTTTATATAATATTGTTGTGATACAAGAATTTCTACAAAACCAATATGGGACTAAAGATTACATTACTCCCCCTCAAGATGGGGTGAAGATATCATGAAGCCCCATCTTGCCTACTAATATAGAAAACATAGAAGGATTCAATCCTTTAGTCAGAATGTCTGCCACCTGATCAGATGATTGAACAAAAGGAATGCAAACTTGACCCTGATCAATCTTTTCCTTGATAAAATGACGGTCGATTTCAATGTGTTTGGTGCGATCATGTTGCATTGGATTATTCACAATCTCGATTGCTGCTTTGCTATCACAATATAGATGAAGATGAGACTCATCCCATAAATGCAACTCCTGAAGTAGTTTCTGTAGCCAGGGAAGTTCACATACACCTAGTGTCATTGCCCTATACTTTGTTTCTGCTATCAACCGAGCCACCACAGATTGTTTCTTACTCCGCCAAGCAACCAAGTTACCCCCAACATACATACAATATCCAGAGGTAGAACGCCTATCATCCAGTGATCCAGCCCAATCAGCATCAACAAATCCTTCGACCTGAAAGGTACTATGTCGGGAGAACAATAGGCCCCAACCAGGGCACCCCTTCAGATAACGCAGCACTCTATAAGCCTCATCAAAATGTCTCTCTCATGGATCATGCATATACTGGCTGATAACACTAACTACATAAGCTATATCAGGTCGAGTGTGCGACAAATAGATCAATTTACCAACCAATCTCTGATATCTCCCCCTATCAACTGGCGCACCACCATCTTCCTGTAAGCGGTGATTCGGGTCTATTGGAGTAGGAGCTGGCTTACACCCCAACATCCCGGCCCTCTAAGAGTAAGTCTAGTACATACTTACGCTGTGACAGAAAAATCTCTTTAGCTGATCTAGCCACCTCTATACCTAAAAAGTATCTCAACAGATCGAGATCTTTCACCTCAAATGCTTGTTTCATCTTGAAACTTCAACTACTTGATCTCATGTTGATCATCTCCTGTAAAAATAATATCATCAACATAAACAAGGAGAATGGTCTTTTTCCCTTCACGATACCTGTAGAATAAAGTGTGATCTGCATTACTCTGTATGTACCCCATGTCTCTCACAGTTTTACTGAATCTTTCAAATCAAGCACGAGGAGACTACTTAAGACCATACAATGATCTCTTCAATTTACAAACTTTCCCAGTAGTTGCTTCACTCTCAAAGCCTGGTGGGACCTGCATATAGACCTCCTCTTGAAGATCACCATGTAAGAAAGTATTCTTTACATCTAACTGATGTAGCTCCCAGCCGAGGTTGGCTGCACACGAGATCAAAGTACGAACAGAATTCATCTTTGCCACAGGAGCAAATGTCTCCTCATAGTCCATCTCATATGTCTGTGTGTAGCCCTTTGCAACCAGCCGAGCTTTGTACCTCTCCACCTTGTCTTCAGGTGTTTGTTTCACAGTGAACACCCATCTACACCCAACAGGACGCTTCCCAGCTAATAGAGGAACCAACTCTCACGTCTGATTTTTGGATAAAGCACTCATTTCTTCTAGGATAGTCTCCCTCCACTTAGGATCTTTCATAGCCGCTTGCCGGGTATTAGGAATGCAAATAGAGTCTAATGCAACTGCAAAACATTGATAGGATGGAGAAACCGACTCATATGAAACATAATTAGCAATATCGTAATGGTAACGAGCAGGAGGAACAGTTTGGCGAGTGCCCTTTCGCTGTGCAATAGGAATATCAAGGTCAGAAACAACTGAGGGAATGAGACTATTGTTACCGTTATGACTCGACGTAGAGACCTCAGAAGAAGAAGTGGACGGAGCTTCAACCGGTGAAGACACTTGGATAGTAGTAGGATGTGGATGCACTGTCCTTCTTCATTCTTTCATTCCCCTTGAACACCATCGCCACCACGATGAAACTCCCCCTGGATACCATAATTACTAGGAGTGAAAAGAAACTCTTCTGGAAGAAGCAACGTTGGTGTCCCTTCATCAGAGGGACGAGTTTTATAGTAGGCTTCACCCTCACGAAATGTAACATCCATAGTGACCAAAAAATGCCGTTCTGAAGGGTAATAACACTTATATCCTTTTTGAGTAGCAGAGTAGCCAACAAACATGCATTTCAACGCTCGAGGATCTAATTTACCAACAGATGGCCTGTGATCTCGAGCAAAGCAAACGCACCCAAATACTTTAGGAGGAACCACATAATTTGTCGACCCTTTCAGACACTGAAGAGGAGATAAAAAATCAAGGGTTCTGAGAGGCATCCGGTTAATTAAGTACGCAGTAGTCAAAACTGCTTTACCTCACAAAAATTTTGGAACATTCATTGTAAACATAAGTGAGCGAGTCACTTCCAATAGATGTCTATTCTTCCTTTCAGCCACCCCATTCTGAGCAGGAGTGTCAACACAAGTTGTCTGGTGGAGGATCCCATGAGTTTGAAGATACTCATAAAATTCCTTGTTAGTGTATTTGGTCCCATTATCATAGCGCAAAATTTTAATTTTGATATTGAACTGTGTGCCCACTAACTTATGGAATTCTTTAAAGCAATTGAGAACTTCGCCCTTACTCTTCAACAAGTATACCCAAGTTACTCGGCTGAAACAATCAATAAAAGTGACAAGCCACCGATGACCTGTAACAGCGACAGTGCTACAAGGACCCCATACATCCGAATGCACAATGTCAAAAGGTGCAGAACTTCTATTCCCAGAAACAGGATAAGTTCCTCTGGTATGTTTGGCCAGCTCACAATGGTCACAAACCAACATATGTGAATTACTCTTAAAAGAAGGAAACATACGGCCAAGAATTGGAAATGGAACATACCCTAACCTACGATGTTGTAACACAATATCTGAGATAGCATTATCAACAGAAAAGGTAGACCTCTCTGCATCAAGCTTCAAACTATGTATTCCACCTTCCAAGTAGTAGAGTCCATTGTGCATTTTACCACATCCAAGTGTCTTCCCCGTTTTCAGCTCCTGAAAGATGCAATAAGAAGGCAAAAAAGTGACAGAACAATTCAAATCTCGCGTAATAGAACTGATGGAAAGTAGATTTGTAGGAAACGAAGGGACATGTAAGACGGATGACAATCTTAAGATAGGTGTACAGTCCACAGATCCTTTGCCTGAGATAGAGGTAAAGGATCCATCAGTGATACGGACTTTATCCCTACCTGAGTATGGGAGATATGATCGAAAAAAGGTGGATGTACCTGTCATATGACTAGAGGCTCCTGAGTCTATCACCCAGGAGTTGGATTCCTTACCTACACAATTGAATGCATGCGCGATACTAGATGTGATACCTGACTGAGCAAAGTGTGAAGAGTCTAAATACCCCTCGGGTTGGCTAGGTGTCTCCATCGCAGAGGAAGTAGTACTAGAAGATGTTTCATACTTTGCCATCAATCGTCGCAGAGTCTGATACTCCTCTGTAGACATATTAGGTATATTGCTCCCAATTTCCTCAGACACATGAGCCTGCCCAAGGTGACTACCACGACCACGGCTTCCAGCTCGACTACCACCACGATGTCCAGCACTGTCACCACGACCACGACCATACTGAGGAGGATGACCATGAAGATCCCAACAATAGGCCTTGATGTGCCCCGGCTTCTTGCAATGGTGACATACTTTCTCTCCTGATAGTTGAGGCTGCACAGTAAGAGCTGATCGCATTGGAGCACCCGATGCTGAGGTGACCCACCGCCGGGTTTCCTCGCTTAGGATAGTAGAGAATGCTTGGCCCAAGCTAGGAAGAACATCTCGAGCCAATAATTGAACACGAACGGACTCAAACTCTGAATTCAGACCATAAAGGAAGTCTTGAACCCGTTCATGTTCGAGATATTTCTGGAAGCCATCAACATCAATTGAACAGGCAGGAACAAAGGTTCTATAATGATCAGCCTCAGACCATAAACGCTTCAATTCTGTGGCATACTCTGTCACAGACAAATCTCCTTGACGGAGTTCCCGCAACTGGGATCGAATCTCAAAAAATTGTGCAGAATTAAGTTTTTATGAAAACATTTGAGTTGTTGTCTCCCATACCTCATGTGCAGTCTCCAGTAATTGAACACTCCTGGCAACACTTGGTGCTATAGTATTAAGAAGAAATGCCAAAACAACCGAGTTCTCCATCTTCTATTGTACCATGCTAGGTGCATCATTAGGAGGCTTCTTTACTACACCAGTCAAATATCCCTCCAAACCTTGTCCTTGCACAAGCAGACGAGTACTCCTTGCCCAGGTCAAATATGTTGCTGGTCCATCAAGCTTGACTGGCACTTGTAAGGCATTAAGGGATACAATCTCCCGAGTTGAACTACTTGCAGTAGTGGTTGATTGTGCAGCCGTTATCTGTGCTGAGATAAGGCACTCAATCAACCCTTCAAGATTCTGCATAGTAACTGGGTCGGCCATCCCCATTTAACTTATATAACACGGCTACACAAGGAGACTACTCATTTATACTTCAAACATCAACAAATATTACTAACAAACCACCAACAAACATCCATGGACATTCATACACACCATCTCCAAACAACACCTCAAGATGACAGCAGAGTATCTTGGGAAGCGACGCATACCTCAAGAAGGCGATAGAGAAGATAAGCCCACGACTGCACTAGATCCCATGGTGAGACAGCGAGGAATATGACGTCCGTGCCGGTGAAGGGCGACGACTTCTTGTTGCACACACAACTCGAGAAAGAATTATTGTGATGGGGGCAACACACTTGCCTCGGCACGCCCAGGCGTGCCCGACCGCCGATCCCCCCTCCAAGAAGGGGGGGCGATGCACTTGCCTAGGCAAGCCTGGGGGCACCCGATTGGGCATGGAGTGTCACCCGCCCCTCACACTTGGCTCTGATATCAAGTTGGGATAGAAGAGGAATAGAGAAAGAAGAATATAAGAAGGGAAGAAGAGTAATTGGGTGTGTCTCCAAGAGGAAGACCCCATCTCTTTATATAATATTGTTGTGATACAAGAAGTTCTACAAAACTAATATGGGACTAAAGATTACATTATAATCATTGTTAAATAAATTTACATTTAGAGAGATGCTAAATAAATTTGGACGCCACCAACGCTGTTAACTAAATTTGCTTGTGACACTCCTGTAAAAAAAATGCTAAAATTTCACATTTATGTTAAATAAATAATTAAACAAACTCTCTCCGATGGACTTCCGGTGAGAAATCTAGTTTTGGACTATAAATTTTGATTAGCTGGTACCCTTTTGGACATGAAATTAGTTTTTCCTTTAATTTTTATAGAGGAGACCAATGTTATCAGAATCGAATCGATGTCTGAATCGGTCAATGAACTAGTTCGGTTCGAATCGGTTGGACTGTTCAATCTAACCGGTTTGAACCGTGATGTTATCATAATATTGATAGATGGTCCGACCCGATTTTATAACTCAAGATAATAAGAAATAAGATATAATGATCAAAATAAATAAACATACATATATAATTATTAGTCAGAATTACGTAACTATACAAGTAAAAAAATAACAATAACATGGTTAAATAGATTAACCTTAAAATTTTGTAATATTTCATTGGTCTTCACTTCTCACAATTGATATCTATACTCTTTTAAATATTTAAATTTTAAATATATTTAAAATAAAAAAATAAATAACAATAAATCAATAATAATAAGATACTTTTGTTCAGACGTACATATAATTTTGAATATCTAAATATTTTTATATTTTTTTGTTTTAAAGAATGAATCGGGTCAGATCGGTTCACCGGTCGAACCGCAGTTCGCTCGATTCGTCTGATTCTTTAACATTAGATTGGGCTGACTTTAATCTAACCGGTTCCTGGACCGGTTCACGGTCGGACCGGTTCGACCGACCGATTCGGTCCGGTTATGATAACACCGGGGGAGACACATTTGTCATTCTAAAAGCAAAATAATATGTTTAAATTAAAAATATTAATAATTTAAGACTCTATTGTCTTTCTTCAAGTTTAAAATTGATTCACCCGAGATCGATCCCCGGGGGAGTTTTACCTGGCTCACATTTAATCCTCGAGGGATGTGAGTCCGGAGTTTTATGGTGACGGTACAACAAGGGGTGGCTTGATGCGTAGGGTGAGACTCGAACTCGGGTGACTCGATAATCGCTCAGCTCTCCGTACCACTCCGCTAGATTCCCCATTATCAAAAAAAAATTTTAAATTAATTCATATATAATTCCACTCTCGAGGAACAGAATTTACCCGACTCCCATATAATATAAATTCTAGAGGAGTGATGTTGGCTGAAAATTTACCGATTTTGATAGGTACTCCATTAAAAAAAATAAAATCAAAAAAAAAAGAACAAAGTGGGGAACGGGTGCGTAACGCGTGGGAATCTGCCGAACAGTTCGAGCACGTCTTCAGCGCCACCCCCCATCCCTGCTTCCTCTCCTGCTTCGCAACCCTTAACTCTCAAGAACGATCAAATAACTTGCCATCTAAGCCAAATCACGGAACCAGAAAAACAGGAAAGACAAAAAGCCCGCGATTAACCATGGACGCCCGCCAGGCGCAGCAGCTCCCGGCACGCAGAGGAAGGAGGAAGGGAAGGGAGGATCTTCTTAAAGCCTATGTCATGGGCGGGATCGGAAAGAGAGAGGGAGAGAGTGGGTGTCTCCGACGTGCACAATCCGAGAAGGTCGACGGCATCGTCCAGGTGGGTGTCTTTGCAGATTCTTCCTCGATCGTGTAGTTTCGCATTGATGCTCATTGATGCTGCTTCGTGGCAGGCCAGGCTGCTTCACTGCAGATGAGATGGCTGTGGATCAGCCGGCGACTCTGGAGCTATCACTCCCCCATGGCACCCATCAACAGTAACCCGAGCTATCACTCCCCCATGGCTCCCATCAACAACAACCGCGCAGCCACTGCCGGTACAGCAGCAGCATGAGGAGGACGAGGACGACTGCCGCTACAGCAGCAGGATGATCAGGAGTCGCCGTCCTCAATGTGTGGAATCGTTTGAGGAGATGCATGGTGGACAACCCGGTGAAGATGATACCGGGGTCAGAGTTGCTCCCGGAAGACAATGTGGTTGCTCATCATCACGAAGAATAAACGAGGAGTCATGAATGAGGAGGCATGCATGCATGATGGGTTATTATTGGTTTTAGTATTAGAGTACATTCAATGGTCTTGGCTGAGGCCTTAAACTTGTTCATTCCTTTCATCGTTTATTGGGTCTTGGCTGAGGCCTTAATTGTTCATTCCTTTCATCGATTTGTTCATTCCTTTCATCGATCATGCCCCTGGAGCGGGTTTGAGTTTCTTTTGATGGTGCACAATAATTCTGGGTTTCGTTGTCTCTTGCCAAACCATATAACATACTGTGATTTGATTTGTGAAGAAGCTAATGCAAGAACATTAGCCACTAACTTGTAATTAATTACTGACATCTCCTCCTCTTGGAAATACGAACACTTACAGGATCTGTCTGTTTACGTACGTGGCCATGCATGTAAAGTTCTACATTTTTTTATTCTATGTATACATCTCCATGATCTCCACAGAAGAACTTGCACTGGCTTTAGATGTCTATTTTCTTTCTTTTTTTTTCATGGGTTCGATCAGTTTATTTCAAACTTGTGATGATTGTAATTACATGGTTTCAATCCATGAATGCCGTGTGTGTATACCATAGATAGATGGATGGTAGATATGAATTTGAAGGCATGTATGAGTTTCGGTTGTGCCAAAAATAATCATTTCTTTCCTGTGGAAAAGGTTAAATAACACCAGCCAGATGGCCCAGTATGGAAAGAAGCCTGAAAACGTATCCATGTATGTATGTAACCTGCTGACCTCATAGACGGATGGGTCGACCATCAAGTTCATGAACATTTTACCTCTTTTATATATCATGTTTCGTATATTGTTCGTACAGGTCGGATTTGGATCTTAGTAATAATAAAAACAATAATCTAAATGATAATGGATCTTAATCCCATTGCCAGGCCCCATATTCTCTTGCCTCCTCTTCGGCATCCCTCGCCGTTCTTTGTAAGCTACCTCGCTTGTCGTGGAATAATTCCACGGGCCTTGCGGTTCTGTCCCTTCTCTCTGTTGTTTCCGCTACCGATACCCGGTAGGCGATAATGGCTGATGCGCTTAACGCATGAGGTGTTGTGCATCTGGATGCAGTGGGAGGGGTGGGGGAAAGTCGGTGAGTCTCAGTTACGTGGAACCTGAGACCAACACCATGCTGAAAGGAAGTGAGAGGTGAGGAAGGTGCAGATGATGAGAAGGTGATCGGCAGGGAGGGGCTGTGGAGAATAAGGGAAGCCATTAATTTCTAGACCAAAGGTAAGAAAGAACAGTGGTAGTTTCCCCACATTCCACTCAGCTCAAATGCTTCCATGGTGATGAACAGCGATAGCACAAGCGTGCAAGGGATATATAACTCAGCCTTAAATGGATCGTTTACTGTGCAACTTACAAAATATATCACTGTGTTCCCTTCCATATTTATGCTGGTTTGGTGGAAACTTCTACAATAAGAAGGTACTTTTCCAGTCCACATCAACCAAGATGTTAACAATCAAGATTCGAACATCAACAAACGCACAAATAATCCCAGTGCCTTTGATTGCTAAAAAATACAGTTCTGCTATTAGGCTTTTTACAAACCAGGACAGGTAGTTTCTTATTACCATGACAACATAAACGACAAAAGCGACAAACTGCTGCTATACATAAAGACTCATGTGACACACTAAGCACATTGCTCGACCTCCCTAGTGAAGGTCTAGAACTGTCCTGGGTCATCCATAGAGAACCTTTCATGGTTCAAACTGCGCACTGCAATAGCTTGATGAGGCAGTAGATAGCTCTTCCCGTCCTTTTCCATTCTACGGATCGAGGTTTTAAAATTGAGTTGGGTTCCAATTGCAGCTGAATCAAGACACAGCATGGATTTATAGTCATCAACCCCAAACTCTTGTAGAGCCTTGGACTTCCTGTCCCATGGGCTCCATGCACCTGCATGGCAAGTTGGTTTGAACATGCAATTCAGTAGAAACAAATGAAGAATAGTGAAACAACATGAGAGGATAATGTAAGATGTTGTAAGCACAAACCTGCATCAAGAAGACCTTTTTTCAGCACCAAGGTTCTCTTTTCCTCATGGTCTATGATAGCAATCATTGGTGAGCTGCTCAAGTACACTCCATCCACCCGTTAAGCAAGAACAGCATATTTTTGTAAGGAGAGACCAAAACATAGAGTACACCCAATAATCAAAACAGAGAATTAAGGATATTGACATCTATGCACTATGCCCTTCATGTTTCTCTTCGAAGGGGGTTAGGCTAACTATGGTCCATAGTCCATA
Organism: Amorphophallus konjac; assembly: GCA_022559845.1. Lineage (NCBI taxonomy): Eukaryota > Viridiplantae > Streptophyta > Magnoliopsida > Alismatales > Araceae > Amorphophallus > Amorphophallus konjac. The sequence continues at coordinate 43,162,425 of CM040120.1, read as the reverse complement.
CAATAGATGGTACTGACAAGACTGCTGAATATAAAAGTAGCATTATATCATGCCTATCAACTAAAATATTCAAGAAAACTGAAGAATAAAAAAAAGACAAGAGTAGACATCAAAAAAAAATCTAAGAAACCTGTGGTATCAATACATTTCGGTAAAATTATTGGCATGCTACGTTTTAGAATCTCATGATCAGAAAGTGAACTAATTAAAATTTGAGCACAAGCACAACTCCACTCTACCATAGTCATTGAATACCCACTCTCTGTATGCATATGCTTTAACCTCCACTGTGTGTGAGGCAATTTTCTCTCCCTCCCAATATCTCATTAGACTCCTAAAGGACCACTCCCCAATTGAAAGTTACCTTGACGAGGAACTTCAGATGACCTCATTGAGAGTTAACATTACATAGGACAACTGGATTGAAAACTTCGTGTCATATTTCACTCTTTCATTTGATCCAGCCAACTCCAGATTCACAAAACAAGGCCTAAGATTGATTGATCTATCTAACTTCACCTGCTGGCTGTTGATAGAATGGAATAAAAAAGAAAAGGGATTGTTACTAAAACCAGCAAGGTTCTGAACAGGGCTAGATGATAATCCAACATATTTTAACCAGTATCTTAAAAGATGAAAAAAGAGAACGAACAATAAAGAAAAATCACTTCAGGTTGTTGCAAATTCAGTCCTCTTGCAGAGATCTACTTGATGAGTCAGAACTTCTCTTGAAGGCAAAAATGTCTCATCTTCTGCATAACACTTGGTGTCAGCTCTAACAGCAAGTCTTTAACAAAAGGATAGAGTCAACTCGTAAAGCAAAGAGATATGGATAAAATTTCACCTAGTTTCCTCATTTCGAAAGCTTCACACAAGCTCTTTTTCAATAAGGCAATCCCAGGAAAAAGCATTAAGTTCATGGTACTTAAACTGCCTCTTCTCATCATCATCAATTGGTTTGAATCCAAAACCAGATGTCCATGTATCAATTAACTCAGGTATTGCAGATAAAATCAGTGTCTGATCTTTGAACGACCTCAGCATCCATGTCCACAATAAAATCCAAATTCAAAGCCTCCTGAGCAACTTGTGTATAGAGACATAAAACAGTTAAAATATAAAACATTTAAAGACGTTTAGATTTATTACATGCAAGTACAAAGCCAGTCAGCCGACAGCACGACTGAATAGAAAGATGTTCTTCCAATCTTTAATCTCAAACACATAGCAACCTGAGCGAGTCCCTTTACAGATCTGTTAAAAATAGTCTATTTGAAAAAATAGCGTGTAAAAGGCTTTCAAATCTGTCCCAAGTCAACCATCATATCAGAACAAACAAGAGAATTATTAGATTTTGGGATCTGTTAACCAGGGCACTCATCACATATAACTCCAAAGCTTTACTCTATATTTCCCCTGTAAAATACAATCTTTTTGCTGTAGATTTACACCTCAGTTAGTAAAGCAGTTTCACGAAAATCAAAGTGTTCTGCTACTACTGCTGCATGGTGCAGAAATATGAACTAGTGAGTTTTGCAACTCAAACCTCTTCAATTGCACCCCTTAGGCAATGACATATTCCCTGGCGAAAGTGCTCACTGCAAGATGCAATAAGGGGCATCTCCACTACTGTGATTCCATGCACCCTGCAGACAATGCAAGATGTGATATTATATGTCCTGCCTTTTCATTTAGGCATGCTTAAAAGCTAGATGTCCTGTGATAACCAATTCTCTAAAGATAATTCATATTTGACAATTGGAAGCTGCGCTTAGAAGCGCAAATACAAACTTAAATAAACAAACGTACAAGCCCTTCTCTGATCTGATAACAAATGAAATTAAGGTCCCATTTATCTGAAAAGGATCATTTGGGTTTTTGTTCCCTAAGAAGCCCTTTTTTTCTAAGAATGCTATGTCATTTTGATTAGGACTGTCAATGGATCCTCAGGATCCGAAACCCGATCCGAATCCAAAAATAATTTCGGATTCGGAGCTACTCGCAGTGGGATCCATGTGTGTTATTCGGGGCAAAATTTTTTGATCCGAAGGCAAAGATTTCGGATCGGTTACCGGGGCGCCATAAAGCCTCTGCTTTCGGGGCGAGCAACCCCATCTCGCGCATCGCGGCCTCCCTCTACTAGGGGGGTTTGATCCCCGTCCCCTTCTCCGCATCGCTGTGGCGATCGGCCACCAACCCCATCTCCATCATCGGCGCATCGCGGACTCCCTCTAGGGTTTGATCCCGTCCCCGCCTCCCTCTAGGGTTTGATCCCGTAGATCTTGTGCCCGCTGATCGACATGATGCCGATGTTCAAGCTCTCCACATTGATGGGGATCTTACCAATGGCCTGGGCCGCGTCGGTGTGGAAAAGCACGCCTTTTTCCTTGCAGATGCGCCCGATCTCCGCAATCGGCTGCAGAACGCCGATCTCGTTGTTGACGACCATGACGGAGACGAGCCCGGTGTCGGGGCAGATGGCATCCGCAAGGCGGCCGAGGTCGACAAGCCCGTCCTTCTGCACAGGGAGGTAGGTGACCTCGAAGCCCTCCTGCTGGAGGTGGCGGCAGGAGTCAAGCACGCACTTGTGCTCCGTCTGGGTGGTCACCACATGGCGCTTCTTGTCGCGGTAGAAGTGCATCGCCCCCTTGACGGAGATGTTGTTGGACTCGGTGGCGCCGGAGGTGAAGAAGATTTCCTTAGGGTTGGCGCCGACGAGGGTGGCCACCTGGGCGCGGGCGGCTTCCACCGCCGCCTCCGACTCCCAGCCGTACATGTGGGTGCGGGAGTGGGGGGTTGCCGTAGCGGGGAGAGGTAGAAGGGGAGCATGGCGTCCAGGACCCGGGGATCGACGGGGGTGGTGGCCTGCATGTCCAAGTAGAGGGGACGCCCGGAGATCCGCACCCCTTTCATGGAGATGGCGTTAGTGCCCTCGGCGAGAGTGGGCTCCGCCGCCGCTGCCGCCGCCATAGAGAGGGGGCGCCGCGGGGCGCCGGGGACGAGGCACGAGCAGAGGAGGCGGGCGGCCAGCTGTTTCGCGGCGGCCATTGGAGGCGGGCGAAGAGAGTAGGAGGAAGAGGTTGGATGGAGCAGGGGAGATGATGGATTTTCCGTTCTTCACCTTATGTGAGGCACTTTTTTCTTCGGTTCTTTTGATTTTTTTTCGATTTCAGAGTTTGATGCCTTCTCTGGGGATTGGGTTTCTCGAGGGTATCCATGGATTTCTTGAGGCTAAGAATGGGCTGCCGGTGACAAAAAGATTGCAATTTGGCGGTGGTTGCGCTCTCTCTCTCGCTCTCCCCGTCTCATCTTTGGCTTTTTTCTTATAGATCTGATCGACCGGCGTCAATCCTTTAGCAATCTCTTCACGATGGGCATTACCCTCGGGCAAGGCCTTTGCGGGAAGCGAGGAGATGGTATGGCCACGGCTGCTTATGCCTTCCACTCAGAAATTATTGTCATCTAAACATAGTAGTCAAGGCGGGCGCCTAGGCGTCGCCTAGGCGCCGCCTAGGCGCCTAGGCGCTCCTGAATGTGATAGGCGGACGGTCGCTTTTCAGGAGGGTGATAAAGCGACCCAGGCGGACCGCCTGGGCGGTCTGGGCGCCAAGGCGGGCGCCCGGTCGCCTTGGTTCCGCGACGCCCGAGCCGACCCGGTAACCCACCCGCCCGCGAGCCCGAACCGCTACCGCTATAACCCCCGCGATGGTCAACCCCCGTCCCCGACAGTCCCGTTCATTGCCTGCCTCTCCCCCCCCCCCCCGTCCCGTTCGACGCGATTGCCCTAGCTCTCGTCCGCCGTCCGCCGTTGCCGCAGTCGTCGTCGTCGAGGGCCCCGGCGTCACCTCCCCGCCGCGGCGACGTCGTCTTCCTCCCCGCCGGCTGCGACTTCCCCCGCTGCAACGTCGTCTTCCTCCTCCGGTCCTCCCCGGCTGCGGCAACAACGCGAGGTCCTCCTCCTCCGGTCCTCCCCGACTGCGGCTTCCCACGCAGGCTCCGGCGTCTTCCTCCTCCGTCGTCATCGTCGACCACGGCGACGTCTTCCGCGGGCCCCGGCGACGTCCCCTCCTCCCCGGCTGCGACTTCCCCCCGGGCCCCAGCTGCGACGTCCCCCTCCTCCGCGCCTGCAACAACTCCTCCGGTGCTGTCACCGGAGCGCGGAGCCACCGCCGGCGCCCCTATCCTCTCCACCGCCGGTTAGTTCCCCCTGCCCATCTCTCTCTCTCGGCTCTCCCCCCCGACGCCCCTCTCTCTCTCTCGGCTCTCCCCCCCGATGCCCCTCTCTCTCTCTCGACTCTCCCCCCCCGACGCCCCCCTCTCTCTCTCTCGGCTCTCCCCCCCGACGCCCCTCTCTCTGTCTCCCTCCGCTCTCTCTCTCTCTCACGGTCTCACCGGAGCAACCCCCGGCCCCTCTCTGTCTCCCTCCTCTCTCTCTCACTGGAGCAACCCCCCCGGCCCCTCTCTGTCTCCCTCCTCTGAGTCCTCTCTCCCTCTCTCTCACCGGAGCAACGAGAGGCCCCTCTCTCTGTCTCCCTTCCTTCTCTCTCTCCCTCTCTCCCCTCCGACCCCTCTCTGTCTCCCTTCTCTCTCAACTCTCTCTGTCTCTCCCTCTCTGTCTCCCACTCTCCCTCCTCCTCTCTCTCTCTCTCTCAGTCACTCTCCGCTCTCCCCTCCGACCCCTCTCTCTGTCTCCCTTCTCTCTCTCAATCTCTCCGTCTGTCTCCCACTCTTCCTCCTCCTCTTCCTCCTCTCTCTCTCTCTCTCTCTCTCTCTCTCTCTCTCTCTCTCTCTCTCTCTCTCAGTCACTCTCCGCTCTCCCCTCCGCCCCCACTCTTTGTCTCCTCTCCTCTCTCTGTCACTCTCTGTCTAACAGAGAGCGACTGAGAGAGAGGAGGGAGACAGAGAGAGGCCCCCTCTCTCTGTCTCCCTCCTCTCTCTCAGTCACTCTCTGTCTAACAGAGAGCGACTGAGAGAGAGGAGGGAGACAGAGAGAGGGGGCCTCTCTCTGTCTCCCTGCTCTGTCTCCCTCTGTCTCCCGACTTTCCCTCCCAGTCTCCCTCCTCTCCCCGACCCCCATGGTAGATTATAGTTCTTTAGATAAATTTTTTAGATTAATTTTTTAAATTGAAATTAAAATAATTTTTATTGTTAATTATTGTTTTGCGTGTAGATCATGACAGATAATAGTTCCACGGCTGAGACCGAGATAAAATTAAAAGCAAAGTCAAAAGACCCAGGATGGAAGTATGCATATTGGCCTGACATAAATGATAAGAACAAGGTCAAGTGCGATCTTTGTGGCTTGATTACTAATGGGGGCATCAAAAGACAAAAGGAACATTTGGTTGGTGGTTTTGGGGATGTGAAAAAATGTCCAAATACTAATAGACAAATTGCCGAAGAGATGCTCAATTGGATGAACAAAAATAAAAAAGAAAGCCAAATGAGAGTATTCCGATTGAAGGAGATTCTGATGATGAACATGAAGTGGAGAGACATGTGGAAAAGTCCCGGCAAGGTTCTACAACATTGGACTCTTCTGCAAAGAGTTCGGGGACGAGCAAACCACCTACAGCTAAATCCAAAGGGCCAATTGATGCCTTTGCAAGAATGAGTATAGAAGACTTTGTTGATGCTAGGAGAAGTGGGAAGAAAATTCAATCCACGTTAGAAAATAGATGGAACAAAGAAAACAAAAGGATGGTTGATGAGTATGTTGCCACTTTGTTTTATGAAGGTGGCATACCATTCAATGTAGCCCGTCTAAAATGCTTTGAACATGCAGTGGAGGCTATAGGACGGTTTGGATCAGGGTATAAGCCCCCAAGCTATCACATGTTGAGAGTGTCCCTTTTGAAGGACATGGTGGAGAAGACAAACTTGATGTATGAGGAATATCAAAAGCATTGGAAGACATATGGTTGTACAATAATGTGTGATGGTTGGACCGATAAAAGACAAAGAAAGTTAATCAACTTTCTAGTCAATTGTTCGCAAGGGACTTTTTTTGTTGAGTCAGTTAATGCTTCTGATAAGAAGGAAGACGCAGGGTTGTTATATGAGTTGCTTGATAAAATGGTTGAAAGAATTGGAGAAGAAAATGTGGTGCAAATTGTAACTGATAATGCATCATATAATGTAGCAGCTGGTCGTTTGTTGATGGATAAAAGAAAAACATTATTCTGGACACCTTGTGCTGCACATTGTTTGGATCTCATGTTAGAAGATATTGGTAAGTTAAAGGGTTACAAAAGTGTAATTACAAAAGCTAAGAAGTTGACAGCTTATATTTACACTCACACTCGCCTTCTTGAACACATGAGAAAGGAAACCAAGGGTAGAGAATTGGTCAGATGTGGTGTGACTAGATTTGCCACATCATTTCTTACATTGGAGAGGTTGAATGATGATGCAATAAAAAGGGCTCTTCGAAGACTATTTAGTTCTGAAGCTTGGTATAAGAGTATTTGGTCATCAACAAATGCAGGGAAGAATGCCTCAAGTATTATCTTTCAGGTGAGATTTTGGCATGGTGTTGAAGATGTTTTGAGAGCCTCTCAACCAATTTTGCAAGTGTTAAGATTGGTTGATGGAGATGAAAAACCTGCAATGCCTTATATATACGCTGCCATGGAGTATGCAAAAGAGCAAATTGTGCAAAATTTTGGCTCCAAGGTAAATTTACAGTGCTTTAATTTGCTTGTTTTAAAAAGTTACCTTGCTTTAAACTCCATCATCCATATATATGCAGGAAGTAAAATTTCAGCCAATTCTGAAGATAGTTGATAAAAGATGGCAAGATCAAATGCACCGTCCTTTACATTTGGCGGGGTTTTTCTTAAATCCCAGCTTATATTTCAAGGTTAGAGAGAAAGATGTTAGTTCATGTGGGAAGTTTGAGAGTGGTTTTTTTACATGTCTTGAAAGAATGGTGCCAGATTTGGACCTTCAAGATAAGATAGGTGATCAAGTTACAATGTATTTGAATGAAAGAGGGATGTTCGGAAGAGAACTAGCCATAAGAGCTCGCGACAGGAGAATGCCAAGTAAGTGTATCTTTTTTATAATTTTTAAATTTTACTTGGTATTTTTCAAATAACAATATTTTGACATGTTATTTTTTTATAGTTGAGTGGTGGGTAACATATGGTGGGGAAACTTCCGAATTGAAGAATATTGCGATAAGAATTTTGGGACTTTGTTGTAGTGCTTCTGGGTGTGAACGGAATTGGAGTACATTTGAATTTGTAAGTTTTACAAACTCATCTAATTTCTAATTTTTCTTTTACATTGATTAATATTATCCTTATTTAACATTATCCACTTGTATTCTTTGCATGTAGATTCACACCAAGAAGAGGAACCGCTTGGAACATAAAAGATTGAATGATCTTGTATATGTTAAATATAATCGTCGTCTTCAAGAGAGATTCAAAGAGAGGAAAAATCATCCAGAAAAATATGATCCCATTTGTCTACCAGATTTAGATTGGGGGAGTGAGTGGATGACTCAAAAGTCAAAGAATTTAGTTCATGATGATGAAGATCTTACTTGGGCAGATGTTGAGCTTGCTATGGAAGCATCATATGAAAGACCAACAAGAAGTAGAGCACAATCAAGAGATTATGATGATCCGTCGGATGATGGAGAATTGTTAGAAGAAGAATCTGAAGAGGATGATGATGATGCTCCATGGGAGTCTAATGAAGAAGGTCAAGCTCACCAAGAAGATGATGAGAATGACAATCATGATGAGGCCATTCCAGCAGAAGTGCCATTTGGTTTTAGGATTTAGTCTTTCATGTAATGTTAAGACGCTTAGACATGAACATTTCTTAGTAGTTAACTAGTTATCTTATATCATACTTGTTAAGTGCCACTATTTGATTCGTTTTTAATGATGTGATTTGTTATTTGTTAATAATTTTTTATGTTTGGTAGGATTTATTTTCCATATTATGTCTAATATCTTTCAGGATGGAGCTAATAAAAAGATGAAGCTAAAAAAATGTACCTCACAGGTTAGTGTGTTTAAACCTTTGGCCTTTATTTTCTGTAATTTTCTTGATGTTATTATGTTCTTTTTGTAATTTTATGAATTATTTTTAGATTTTTTTGTATTTTTTGATGCAATTTAATTTTCTATATTTGTCATGCAATTTAATTACTGCAATTTCTTCATGCTTATGATTTTTTTGTATTTTTTCTATAATATTTTCATATATTTTTTGTTATTATATATATTAGGAGATATATATTTTAGATTTTTTAATCAGTGGCCAAAGTGTCGCCTAGGCGACGCCTAAGCGGACGCCTTGTCGCCTAAGCGCTTAGAGACCCCGTGAGCGCCTTGGTTCGCCTTGTCGCCTTGACAACTATGCATCTAAACCTACCAGTTGCTCCATTGTCTTTAATTTCGTTCAGCGAGTTGTTTGCTAATTGTTCCTTTTTTAGAGGGATGTGGTGCTAGTGTTATTTGGATCTGTCTTCATAAGCTCCTCTGGGTGGTTCCATCCAATGAAGTTCGTCTGAGATGTAATAGTTTAGGGCAGCGGAAGTTTTGGCAAGGGCTTCAAATGCCTTCGTTTTTTGAAGTGCTTTCTCATCTGCTCTTAGAGGTTGGCGGAGCAAGTTGAAGAGGAATTAGTACTACTTTTGCTATGGATAGGCTGCAGGGGAAAAGGTTTGAATTAGTCCTTGTTCAATAACTCTTATTGGTGTTTTCTTGGATCAGTCCTTGTTTCAGATACTTTTCTTGGGGAATTTCTTGAAGCTTTCCTGCTTTGACCACTGTATTAGCTAAGTTTCGTGTCAGATTGATAATGCATTGCTCACATGAATTCTGGAAACAAAGAGCCATTGTCCTCCATTATTGATATTTTAAAAGTTCGATCCCTACCACTGTGTGTCCAACTGTCCATGAGCCACGGCTCTTTTTACATCGAATATTGTGAATGGGATGCAATATCTCCTATTCTAAGCAGTAAATTGAAATAAACATGTGTATGCGGTCCTTTGACACTCCATGATCTTGAAACTTTCTCATTATTGGCCCCCACTAGAGTGGTTCAGGAAGACATAGTTCTAATTGATGGACATAACATTCCGAAGAGTAATAGCTTTCGATATTTAGGGTCTATCATACAAGAGAATGGGGGGATTTATGATGACGTTACACATAAGATTAAGGCAGGCTGGTTAAGATGGAGAAGTGCATCAGGTGTCCTTTGTGATCGTCGTATGCCTGTGAAACTTAAAGGGAGGTTTTATAGAACGGCTGTAAGACCTGCTTTGTTATATGATACCGAGTGTTGGACAGTATGAAAGGAACACATCCACAAAATGTGTGTAGCAGAGATGAGGATGTTGAGATGGATGTGTGACAAAACTAAGAAAGACAAGATTAGGAATGAACGCATCCGTAAGGACTTAGGGATAGCTCCAATTGATAGCAAAATGAGAGAAAATAGACTCAGGTGGTTTGGACATGTGTTTCGTCGCCCTAACTCAACGCCGGTTAAAAGATGTGACCAAATCTTAGTGGATGCTAGTAAAAGAGCTCGAGGAAGGCCTAAAATGAGATGGTGCGATGTTATTAGGAAGGACATTAGTTCCTTGAGTTTAAATATGAATATTGCACTTGATAGAAATCTTTGGCGGAACAGGATTCATGTAGCCGACCCCAATTAATTGGGATAAGGCTCTGATAATGATGATGATGACTAGGTTTCTTTCTATGTTTCATTGACATGCCGTCCTAAACCATTATTTGTGTTCTTGTATTTGTTATTGATTGCCTTTGTCAGTATGTGTCTCACTTATCAACCTAAGAGCCATTGTTCCCAATTGTTTTTAGACCTCACTGACTGCCCATTCGGTCGATGCTGATCAATCATAAAGCTGAAAGTTAGTGATGCTCACTACATGAGCTTGTTGGTTAATTTATCAATCCATTTCATACACATTAGATCATGAAGCTTGTCCCATCTGTAATTACACTAATAAAACATCTGCAAGTAAACTAACCTGCAAATACTGTCCCAGTGTTAAGATGTCAACATCTATAGCTCTCAAATCAGCCATAGCTTCCTTCATCTCCTCGTTTGCAAATACTGATTTATTTATGTTCTCTTCTTTATTCTCTTCTATTTGATATTTTTTTGAGTTTGAGCTATTTAAGATTGTAGAAATAAAATGTTATGATTGACTATATATTGATCATATATCTCATTTAATGCTGGCCAGGATGATGTGTACGATATAAGATATCTACAATGCTAGATAATTCACGTATAATTATCTACTGATTTGGTCATGTAGAATTTGCTACTGAGGTGGAAGCCCAGAAGGTAAGCATTTCAAGTCAATATCTATATTCATTTCATCACCTCTGAAATTCACCACTGCCCTATCAGCCTACAGGCACCAGAGATTATCATTTCCCCACCCACAAAGATTCAATGGAATATTTGGTTGCATATTCATAGTTTTAAAGTAAGTGGTCACAAAAAATCATTTGCATGTGAATCAGATCCAGAAAGTAAGTATTGCATGTAAGTTCATGAATATATGAAAATTAAAGTCTTGGTGGACAACCAAACATTAACAGAGTAGCATCTCCATGGATATAACATCAATTGAGATAGCATCTCCATGAATTATCTCATAATACTCATTTTCCTACATTTCTCTATTGTTCTGTATGCCTGAATATATGGTTTGGTGGCCTCTGGCTATCTCATAGTACTCATTTTCCTATCATTTCTCTGTTATTCTATATGCTCTGATTATATGGTTTTGTGGCTTCTGGCTCATGCTCGGGAACAAATCCAACATAAAAAAAGTCATTTCTCAAAGGTGAAGTGAGGAAAAGTTATCTATTGCCTTTTGATCTCTATTTAAGAAGTATGTAGCCTTAATGTCTATTTTATTATTCATCCCAGATTTAAGAAGTATGGAACCCCAAGATTTGAGAAGGTCAATGGACAGCTTCCAGAAACAGTATAATAAGGAGTACATGAAGATGACCATGCTGAAGCATGAGGAAACATTCAGAGATACTGTGTAATGTTTGTATTTTTGTGTGGATCCGAAAGTAGATACTGAGAAACTGATTGCACGTTTGAGGCTATGGGATGTGGTCTACATTTCCAGAGTATTTTGGCCATTGAGGCACTGAAACTAACTGTTTTTGAAATCTTAAATTTGGATCTAATAGGTTATTGCCCATAAAAATGTAAACCCAAGTGTTTACATTTTCTCTGCCTCTGTGTGTTCAAAGCTTTACATTTTCTCTGCCTCTGTATTTTCGGCAGGAATCCTGAACAACCGAAAAGGTTGGCAGAGCATGTTAGTTTTAGTATCACCTCCATTGGATCCGAAAATTCGGATCCTCATGTCCTATTACTTATTACAGATTAAAGGTGTACATAACAAGATCCGAAAATGATCCAAATCCGAAAATTAAAGTTCGGATCCGGATCAGATTCGGATCCGAAATAATATGTAATTTCGGATTCGGGTCATATTCGGATCTGTTGTTAACGGATCCGGATTCGGATCATAAAGGATCCGATCCGGATCCGACCCGTTTACACCCCTAATTTTGATGTTTGTAACATAACATGACTCGGAAGGTGGATAGAACAGTTATATCAAGGTGAAATTTTCTCATTAGGTGTTGCCCTCATGCCACATGGTCACAATCAATGGAAGCCATTCTACGCCAATGCCCAGTCAGGGTTAATTCTTGTGTCCTTGATAACATGTGCCTCCCATTCTTTGTAAAAGTGACAAGGCTGCACATCCCATCATGTGTGTCCACAGTGGGATAGGAAAGTCATTCTCTCTCTCTAGGTTTCTAGTGAGAGAAGCTCTGAGGAACTGTGCCCCCGGGGGTGGGGTCCTCGCCGGAACCTCTCCGGTTCCCACCCGTCTCGACTTTGTAGCAGGTCTGTGATGCCTTCGACAGAGCACTGGGGCTCTCGACAGCCGGTTTGCTATCGCTTTGGGAGGAGAGGGCACCTCCAGCGCCTGTGCAAGCTTCCAGAGAGTTGACGCAGGCCGATGGTCAACCGAGGGGGTCAGACGACGGCCTCCTATGCGGAGGTGGTGAAGTGGCGGATCCAACTCTAGCATCCCAAGTGGAGAGTGGGAAATGGGTGCACGCTGAGAGTTTTTCGCCGGAGTGTTTCAGAGACCAACTGGCCTAGCTCGGAAAGTGCCTTTGGGTGTCCCCCCTTCAAGGAGGATTGGATGAGGAAGCCCTGAGGGTCCTATTGAACGAGAGGTGGACTCGGGTTGGCCTTGGGAAGTCCGACGAGTGCACAGGGATGGTCTCCTGGCCATTGGGAGCTGTGAGGAAGGTGTGATGGAAGTGGCTCAAGTTGGGGCACTGCCAACTGGAGGTTCCATTTGCCGAGTCCAACCATGGACCTTGGAGAGAGGCACATATCCCACCCCGGGGACAACAGCCCTCTGGGTCAAGTTTACAGGGAAACCAATCATCCTCTGCCAAGTGCCTGGTCTGGACCTCCTTGCAAGTTTTTCTTGAACATCCTCTTCAGCTGCTAGAAGGAGGTGATGGTTCTAGCAGGAGCGATTCGAACCACGTCCGAGCATTCTCTCGCAACGTGGTGACGCCAGATATTTGACAGCACCCGAGACTCGATGAAAGACCAGGTTGGGCTCGAAGGTGTGCATATGGTCGGCGGAGTTGGTGGTGCCGTCGTATGGAGTAAACGTCAGCAACTGAAGCTTCGGGGGGATCAACGCCTCCATGATCTCGTGGGAGAAGGGAGCATGGAAGTTGGTGTCGCCGTCGATCAACCCCTTTGTCCGCGCTGTCTGGAGGATGTCGTCCAGGTAGCGGACCTTGCCCTCCAGCTTGCGCTGTACCTCTTTGTAGCATCTCAGCAGCTGCATCATTTCAGGGTTGGAGTGCAACAGACTGTGGGGACGCCACGACAACTAGCTGCGTAGGCGAGGAGTGTGGGCGGCAAAGAGTAGCAAAGGCTCGCGCACATGGCGCGACTACGCCACAGTGGGAGCCCCTCCGTTCGGGGGGGGACGCGGTCGGAGCACGTTCTTGCTCCGCTTGGGGAGTGAGGAGGCCTTGATACACCTCCGTCAGCATCTATATCTAGCGACACATCTCCGCCAATTCATCCATGGCAGGGTTCAGTGGAGCTGCGCCGTGGGACGAATGTGATTGGGAGGAGGCCTCCTACGATGCTCGCCAAGAGGTCGGAGCCCCTTGGCGGTTACTAGTGTTGCAGTAGTTTCCATGGGGTACCATGGCTCTATGTCCTCTTCCCACAGACGGCGCCAAAAAGTGTAGAGGCAGAAAAGTATTACCTTAGGCCTTGCCCTACACCTTTGAGATTTCTTTGGAGGGGAAGAGTGTCCAATCGTCCCGAGAAAATCTAAAAGCACTAAGCAGCACGTCAGAAACAGTCCCGAGTGTGATCCCAGATGACAACCCTTTGATATTAAAGTCAGAGACACACACGGGAGAAAATTAGAGGAGTGCTCAAAAGGACACTGAGTACTCAGAGATGAGGCTAGGAACTTGGAGACAACGGAGTTCTCTCTATATCTCTCCAGAGGCAAGAGTATGACTGTGTGAGTGTCTGAAGGCGAGTTGCAGGATGTCACAATGAGTGTGTGTATCACCATGTGTCCATGTAGGTCCGTCTGGGATCCTATTTATATCGTTCGCCTTGGCGTCATCTCTTTCCTGACTTAACGAGGGTGTGGTTGGTGGAGCAATGATCTGCTTGATCGTGAGAATTATCCGCTACCCACTTACCCATTCTCTACGAAAGGACATCGTGTCGGACATCTCGATAGCGTGGATGAAATTCGAAGCTCGTCGAGGAAGCCTCCCGTAACTCTAGCCTCAGCATACACCCGTTAGTGGATTTCGTGACGTTCGGGACGTACGTGTGCGGAGATTGAGCTCGCAGGCCGGCCAATCCCGAGTGGGTCTCAATTTGGCAACTTTCCTAGACTGTGGGCCGGTCGGTGATGGCCATACTAGGCCTGGCAATAATGGGCGGCTTCGGACCTGATGTTACTAGACCGCGCTGGGCCTGACGGTTTTCCCCCTCCTCAGTTATGATATAAATGGCGCAATTAGACTGGTGGGACAGCCCTATGAGGAGAGTCAAATTAAGCATGCCCATCTAGAATTGAAAGAAACAATGGTCGAAGCTTTATTTATCTAATAATGATCCTCGAAGTTGTTATTGCAGTGTCAAGTTAGAGAATTTCAGAGTAAAAATAACTGTGATAAATGTACATATATATATATATATATAATGATGGGACATTTCATGAAGATAACATGCTATGCTTCCATATGATGAAGCAACATGAAGCATTGGTACTTCATTTCATGATTTCATTTCAGTCGACCATCTATATCATTTCCTATTTTTGAGGGGTTTAGTTTCCACAATTGGAATAAGGGAGGTGTAAATGCCATAATAGATCAACGGCTGAGATGAAATGGAGTATAAATTATGCATCTAAAAAAAAGGAAAGGTGATGTAGGACGAACGTCGGACGACCTATGCCCGGAGCATAAAAGGGTTGTTTGATCACAGAAGGAATTAACTTTCTAATGGGCCATAGGAGAACAGTAATTAGGTGTTGTTCATACAGTAATTACATAGACTAATAGTTGTTCTCGTGAGGCCAGTTTGATGCAACAAGGTGTTGTACAATGATTAAGTTGACAATTCAATCTCAGAAAATATTATGATGGCATCAAACCGAAGGATCAGCAACGTTCAGAACCATCAATAACATTTGCAAAGTGCTCGTAAACTGGTTTATATCCGGCTGACCGTTAACGCCACACGCGGGGGAAGCCGATGAGATCCCCACTCCCTGCTGGCGTGGGCGTTGGAGACGACAGCAGGACCGGAACTGGGGCGGTGGCTGTTGCAGGCGAAACCCGCGGGAGCAGGGACGGGTGTTGCAGGGCGTCCGGCGGCGTGCTGCCAATGCCAGCGGTGGGCAAAACAGCACCGTGGGGTGGTCGGTCGACGGGGAGGCGGGCTCACAGAGGCGGATCGCAGGGACGGCGGCGGGGAAGCTGGCTCGCAGAGGGCGGTTCGCGGGGGACGGCTGGGGCGAACAGGGCCCAGCCCGCCAGAGGTGGGGTCTTCGCAGTCGTGGCGGAGGGGGTCGCAGCGCCGGAACGGTGCAGTGGGGTGGCCGCAGGTGACGCGGAACCGCGCGGGGCGAGGGCGGGGGGCCTACTAGAGGCGAGGCGGCCGGTGGGGTCTAGCGGCGACGGCTAGCCTCCGCAGTGGCTGTCGGCTGCGGTGTAGGCCAGTCGTGGCAATCGCCAAACGGTGGCGAAAGATGTGATGAACAGTGCCGGGGGGGAAGACGAACGGTGCCAGGAGAACTTCAATGACAAGGCAAAAAAACTAAATAAGGAAAGGGTGGCTTGTAGATGCCGGTGGAGGGAGAATGAAGGGCAAATGAAGAAACGGGGGAAATGAAGACAATGGAGGTCTGTGATACGGAGGGGAAATAAAGAAGAAAGAATAGGGAGAGGGGGTGGGATTTGGCGTCGCGCCAGAAAGAAGTCGCAGGAGGAACTAACCTTAATTAGGGCTAACACATCTGTATTTATAGAAGAAGAAATTTACAAATAGGCTCTCTTCGTTTTTACTTTAATAGTAAAATTACTTTACTCTTAAGATAAATAAAAACACAGAATAAAATAAGATAAACTACTAGTAAAAATCTCGACCGACCCGACAAACTATAATTTATTGAACTAAAAACCCCACAAATTGACTATGACATTATAGAAGAATAACAATGATCTTCGATCTTCGACGATTCCACATAAATCAACATCATCCATTGTAAGCCGGGCAACTCCCTCCGCGTCAAAAGGTGAAGTGGACGATCTCAATCCCCCACTTCCAGTTCACCTGAGTTCAAACTCTACAGTTACTCTCAGTAGAGGGGGGAAAAACCTATATGAAAGATGGAAAAGAAGTCTCTCTCAAGATCAATGAATCCCTGTAACATAAACTAGAGACGATTTGTAAATCAATATCCTAAGCACCGTGTTTACAAAAGCCTTAGAAATACTAACTCCCTTTCCGTCTGCCCTGTGAACTCATTTGACTTCATGAGCTCATCTCATCCCCGTAACTAACACCATGCCCAAGCACACAGCTCTTCACAAGCTAACCAAACACTATAAGCAATAAACCCGAAGTACCCAAGTAGCAACATTTCAGAACCCAGAAGGCACACACATTTCATATCACGCTGTAAAGAGCACAACTATACAAAACCTCCATCAAACAATGATCAAACACCCTTGCCACATGCCCCCAGGAGGCCGTTGTTCTGATTATTAAATATCGGAAGCAAAGACCCCGGTTACCCCACGGACGCGCGCATGCCAGTACCTTACCGAGGTAGCCGAGGTAGTGGCTATGGAAACCGCCCCCCACCCCACATTCAGCGTTTGGGTTCGGGGAACGGCTGCCCCTGTTGCTTCGCCTGCGGCTGCAGCAGCGGCTTCTCCTGGTAAGAGGGCCGGTCCTTGCCCCTCGCCGCTTGCCCCGCCTCCTGGGTTTGCGCCTCCCCGTTGTCCATCGACCTCCGATTTGGGTTCCGCTTGAACAGGCGGTGAGGAGAACAAAAGCACGGGACGTGACACAGGGTGGGTGGGTGGGAGCGGCCGCCTGCCTAATCAGCAGCGTCAGGCATGACTGGGAGCGAGGGATGTGACACGTGTTGTTCGTTTGACACAAAACTCTTTAAATATACTAGTCAAATGAACGCGCTTAGCGCGTGTTTACTTTGAGTTCTCTTCCCAGTAATTCTTTTTACAAGTTTGTTACAAATGCTCTTGACTCTCGTCTCAACCAATTCCAAGTGCAAATAAAAAACTTCCACAAAGATTCGATCCCAACAAAAAACTCGTTGTTGGATTTACATTTCCAGAACAGTTACATTGTTCTAGAAGGCATGCAAAAACCACATTTCAAGTTGTGTACAGAATCTAAAGAATGCGGGAGTATTATCAATTGGAAAAAATCAATGGCCATGGCAAGAGCGTCAGCGCCACTTGCAGAATTAGATGGATAACATACATTAATCGGATTTTTTTTTCTTCAAATGACAAATAGCCTCTTTTAAGTGAAGCACAAACTCATACCAAATCACAAAAGTTGTACAAATCAAAAAAATTATAAACCAGTTGCTGCATGATAAAAAATAGAAAAACACATATAAACTTCGCCTGATACTCTGGAAAAAAATAGTAGGCAGAAAAAAGGGTGGGGGAGTATTCTTTTCATGATTTTTCATGCCCAAGGTTTTCTCTTGATGTATCCCTGGTCACAGTGAACAAACCACCAGCCTGGGACTCCCAGATGTACTGCTCGTCATCCTTGTTCTTGGTGGTGACAATAACCTTCTCTGCCACGATGTAGGCAGAGTAGAACCCCACGCCAAACTGCCCAATCATGCTCACATCAGCCCTAGCAGCCAGCGCCTCCATGAACTCCTTGGTCCCCGACCTGGCGATGGTACCCAGGTTGTTCACCAGATCTGCAAACATGGAAGACAATGTAAGTACCGTAAACTTATGTAGAAGGGCATCGATGGAGAAAAAAATAGTAAAAGACACAAAAAGGCAACGTATGCAAAGAAACTATACCGGACTTGGTCATGCCGATACCGCTGTCGATGATAAAGAGCGTGTTGTTGGCCTTGTCTGGGATGATGTGGATGAAGAGCTCCGGTTGGGCATCTAGCATGCTCTTGTCAGTCAGACTCTCGAAACGAATCTTATCTAGTGCCTGATATCACAAGATCCAGGGGTGCGCAACACGCAAAACCAAAAATGAGCATCAGAACAATGAGATAGACACAGAAAACCCTACGAAGAACGACGCAGCACAAAATGGAAGGAATCAGACTGGTACAGAGGAACCCTAAGCTGATCAAAGGAAGGTGATGCAGATGGAAGAAGCAAAAGGAAGAGGAGAGCACTCTCTCTCTCTCATTTGGATTTTAAAGATGATCTAATTGTTATCAGGTGAAAGACATGCATGTTGCAATTCAATGGCGGGTGAGATGAAGACCTGTTCTTTTTAAGCCATCCTGACAGTTGTCAGTGCCATATTTGAAGTTGTTATGCCACTGCTTTCCTTTACTTTTCAATTGCATGTAGTTCTTCTCACTTAGTGCCTTCACATTGATCAAACTTACTGAAGTTATTTACCTAGCCAGAATCCTTGGTTTCTTGTTCACACATTATGGGATTCTAAGGATAACTACCCAATATTGGGATGACGCGGACTGCAGTACTATTTTATTTATAGATGCCTTTGGATAATTAGTTGGTCTGTGCTTCCCTATACAATTCAATATCTACATATATATTCCTGCACAATTGGACAGCACACAGATGCTTTTGGATTTGGCATGATCCAAATCTTAGATCAATGTGACCATGCGATTTTATTAGTTTTGTCTGAAACCAGACAGAGATGGCACACGATTGAGATGTAATTGAGGGAGGTCAGTGCCAAAAGACTTCCTCATCTCCTTCATGTCGTGCCTAATCACCTTGTCTCCTTCCCAACTCGTGGGTTTATTTTGCAACCATAAAGGAAACCACGAAAGGTTCACATGATAGCAATGTGATGTTCTGACATGCAATATTTTGCAGCAACATATTTAAGTCCTGATAGGGGGGCAGTCACCTGGATGTTCTGTTAACCACTGATAAAAATACATACATCCAAATCACCAATCTAATAGTGTATATTGGTTTGTGTAACTTTGTTCTAGATTACAAAACTATGAATCAAGTGATGCTTTGGATTGGATTAAAATGGTGAAATCAGAGGATTATAGAATCAGTGGCATTCTAAATCAATGGAATAGTCCTATTATTTATTTATTACTCTCTTGTATATGCGAAATCAAAAACCGGCAAAATTGACTCCCACCTGAACTTTGGTTTTTGTTTTCTTATGTTTTACACCAATCCAAACATTGATAAACTAAAAAAATGCTGGAGAGTTCGGCATGTCACATAAATCTAAGCAACCCCTAAAAGGTACGAGGCAAAGCAACGGAAAACAAAATAGCACTTTTCTTGTTTTGAAATGACTGTTTTGAAAATTTTGAGAACAAAATACTCGTTCAAGTCTTCTTTTTATTTCTGTGTTTTCAATATTGTGGGTTTGATTCTTTGAATGAGTTCTTGCAATCTGCTGGTTGCAGCCATTCTCTTTTTCTCCTTTTTGTCTCAAAATCTTCTTGCTGGAACCATCCTCTTTCCTATGTCCTGAACACGATTTTCACATAACTTTTAATAATGCCACATTGAGTATATCCACCCATTCCTTGTGATTTGTGAATATGACAGAAGACACAATTTCCCTTGACATCTGGCTTAAATCTCTTGACTCCGTCTAGTGCAGGAATCATCTTCATAGCAATTTTCTTTCATATCATGCATAGCAATTGTGAAAATGGAGTGCCTTGTCTACTCCCACTGTTGTTCCCAAGGTAACCTCATGGTTTCCTATTTCCTAAAATTGAGAATTTGGCCATAAATATACAATTAACCATTTCTTCTCAAGGACCCGTCCTTGAAGAGCTCTTTGTAAGTAGCCCCCTATTGGCCTTGTCAACTTCTTATGGTCAAATTTGCATATTTCTTCTTCATAATCTTCTGATAGTGTATGCACACATCTGCTGCTACAGTTTTTTCTGAAGTATATCTACCCTTTATAAATGCTGATATTTTCTCATCCACTATGCTATTGTAGATTATGTAACAATTATGCAAACCCGGATCCAGGATTAAAGTAACATAAGCAAGTCCAGCTTATTTGAAAAAAAATTATGATAGTTGTATGTCCATTTGAGCATAACAAAGGCAGAACAAAAAAGAAAGTTGATGAGTGGACCAAGAAACAATTACATAGATGTTCTTCTAGTGCACATAAGTAACAGATAGATACATCTAAGTCCACTGCCAAATAAGTGATCTGAGCATGTAGCAATCTGTGGACATGTCAAGAGAAGATTTAAGGCAAAAAAGATCATTTACGTCAAAGGCTAACAACATCAAGCAATTACAGTGTGAGTTTCCATCATATGTCTTCATGATGATTGCCATCATTAACATACGCTCTATCCCATCACTCGGTGGTCAGCTAGATCTAATGAGGTTTCTAAGAAACAAGAATTAGGCAAATCTTTTGTATTGTTTGTGTGCACTATTTCACGATTCACAAGGCTATCAATATTTAAAGGAATCTGCCTTGCACTTTTGTTCAAATAGTGAAACACATGTATCGAATGAGATATTAGTCACTTATACTCTCTAATAGGTGGGGGAGATGAAGAAGATTTTACCGAAAGGAAGTGACAATGGATATCCTCCAGCAGGGGGTGATAACATTCCTATTTGCTAATTAAGACAAACAAATTGAGATATGGCTGCTAAACCAGACCCACGTGCCAAGAACCAGAAGTGACACAATGCATAAAACGAAAATACAGAGAAGAAGAGAAATTGAAGCAGAAAGGTGTAATTGCATATCTCAGAAATTTGGATTTGGCGTTCCACCAAAAACCCATGAGCAAACAATATAGGGTTATATCAACCCAAACAACAACCAATTTGCAATAGCTACAAACTGAACCGAACTTATTAACCCTGGTAAAACACAAACACTCAAAATATAAATATAAACTCAAAATTTTAACTGGCGGAGAAGTGGCTTGGGTGCAGAATTAAACTCCAGACTCTATCTGTGCATCTCAACCTTCCTTTGGGGGTGTCTTAATTTGATGTTATTAAAGAAGATGGGTCCGGAAGCCTCCAAGATGTGTTTTCATAGTCACATGGGTGGATATTTGGAATAAGACAGATTTCCTCCACTCTTCAATCAAAGAACCTGATTTTGTGGCAAGTCTCAAGCATATTGCTTTCCTTTTCTGGAATAATAATGCTCAACTACTCCATAGTTCAGTTCCCCTCCCAAGTGGAAAAAAAATGTACCCATATTTGGTAGTTTTGACTTTAAGAGATTACCATTACAGTGTAGATGGTGACCATACAAATACACTACCTTCAAAAAGGATTCTTGTTTCCTTCAATGAATGATGGCTCATTATAAATTCCAATACACATTTTCTTCATAAGCTCCATGAGAGTTATTTTATTCAAATGGTAAAACAAGCATGAGGTGGAGGTCATAATCGTGAATATCTATTCATATGAAGAAGAAATCTTGTGCCAAAACACCTTTTGACCTCAACTATAATCGTGAATATCTATTCATATGAAGAAGGAATCTTGTGGCACACCTAACTTAAAGGCATTGTGAAAAGTATTAACCAAACTAAGGTACATAAATACAAGCACTTACATAACATTGAAATACAAGCAAACACATAAAATTGGACAATAGGCTATATGATAAGCAGATTGCTGATATGATAAATCTAGAAAAATGAGTACTCGACTAAGTCATGCACCGATCCAAGTAGCTGATATGAAAAACAAGTTGCACATAAATGCTTGTTTAGACCAAGGATTACCTTTCCGATTCTCCCAAAAAATAAGCAGGTGAAGTGACCTAATATCAGCAGGCTTCTTCTTTGATAACTTGTATGCCACTGAAATTGGATCAGGTGGAAAGTCAGAAATAATGCCTTAAATTGTGCTATGAAAAACATAAAAATTGGCAGGTTTAAAAGTACATAACCAAACATGAATGAAAAAAAGGCTATTTGAAAGTCCAAACTCCAAGACTAATTTCATCAGCAAACAAAATCACTACACCGGCAAGAAGAACAATACAAACTTATAATAAATAGGATTGTAAATAATATAGAAGTGCAGATAGATGCTAGATCATTTAGTTTTGCAGTCCCCTTCATGATATTGTCAAAAGGAAACAAACATAAACTCCAATAACTCCATGACACATTTCCTCATAGATCAGGTGGTCACCAATTTGGTGCATTTCCATTGAAAAATATGGGAAACCAGACATGAGAGGTCAAGAGTGGCAGAAATAACCTGCTAACAAGAAATAGAAATGGGCAAATAATGAAGAGAAGGAATTCATAAATAAAGATTGCAAGCATGTGCTTCATAAAATTATGACGGCAACACTACCATTTCTGAAAATATCAAAGTGCTAGGCATGGATAAAAGTAAGCTCATCATTTAGTCATGCAATCCTCTTCATGATATTGTAAAAAGGAAACAAATATCCATAAAAAACTCCAAGAACTCCATAGCACTTTTCCTCAGAGATTAATCCCAAGATTACAAGGAATTGGATTCAGAATTAATCCCAAGATTAAGCAACTGTCATTTCTCATGTTTATCATCAAAAACCCGTGGAAACAATATTGGTCTACCTTGCTGATAGTAATAGTGTATTTTATTGCATGTCTCACAGTTCCTGCCTGGCTTCCTTATACCATTGTATTGACAGAAAAATATAAACTCAAGTAAATCTTTCAAAAAAATATGCATTATTTTTATGTTCATGTCCTCGCTTCATTTCTCACTAATAGACATTTACATATATAATTATAATAATCATCTTCCTTTTCTCAAACTGTCTTGTTTTGAGGCATTTTTCCCCATCTTTTACAACACTAAATCATGCAAATCATCTGCATAGATGATTGTATTCTTATATATACTCATATGTCTATATGTAAAACGGAATAGAACAAAATTTATTGAGTAATGTAACACCAGCTAACATTTCTGGGTGCTTCATTTTTCATTTTTTCTTAGATGTTGTAGGAAGCAACTTACTGTAGCCAAGGATGCTAGACGGGTGGACATAGTCTGCTACAGGAACTCTCTAAGCCATGAACTTCTTAATGGAACAGTGAAATTCCAGAATGTGCATGAGATTGTGGAAGTCCCAAGGCAAACATCAGTGACTTGTCTAATCCCTCTGAGGGCAATGAATCTAACAAGATTGCCACATACGGGGACCTGGACAAGTTGTCTAAAACATGCTCTGGTTACCGTGGGAAGCTGGAGATCCCTGACTTAGAAAAACGGTTACACTCTGAGGATACTTGCATGGGTGTGACACATGGCAGAACTGAAGCTACTAAGCAAGAAGATTTGTCCAGCCATTCAGTTTCTGAAGCAGAGGAGGAAGTCAGTTCCACAATTCAGACTGGCTCCCACAAGAATTCTACAAATTCAACTGATGCCAACCAGGCATCAGATGTTCCAAAGTCTGAGAATGAATCCAACGTGCCACTTGGAAATGAGATGCTGGTGATCCAATATGGTCGATCTGAGAATGTCCCACCAGTCACACCGTTCAAGTTAATCTCATTTTCTTCCTAAGAAGCAAATTGTTATGTCTATTCATTTTCTGTTGGATTTTATTCATTTTGAGATTTTATATATTTAAAATCTTTATATATGTTTATTACAATCTCATGTCATTATATATACATCTTTATGGGCTTTGATGATTGCTCGTCAAAGGAATGCGCTTCGCGCATCGGTTTACATTGAACCATTTTTTTAAATTATAATAATTAACATTGTGTCGAACAGCTATGGCATCCATAGATTCTTGTGCACATGTTAGATGTGGAGTAAAAATCAACACAAAGCAGTAGATGATGATTTTATTCCAGAAGTGGATAGCACCAATATTCATCAACCCTTAAAAAAATGATGGACATAAGCGATGTGTATATGTGCTGGTTTAACAATTGACCTCACTAAAGAAAGCTTAAAATTGAACTAATAGCTGTAAAGATATGCTATGAGTACCTGATATTCGTAAAGAGTTAAATGGATAAGGCATTACTTGGCCTCCACAAAACCCACCTGCCTGCTTCTTGTGCTTCTTGTATGACCACAACACTATCTCTAAAAGACCAACCACAACAAAACTGACTGCAACAACAATTCCTACAACACTTCCAATTTTTATTCTTCTCCCTTCTGAGGAGCTGACATCTCCTGGCAAACTGGCACCGGGGGTAGAATTAGATGTCCTAGAGATATTGGGACCTGGAGGTGCAAGAATTATTGGTGCCCCTGGAAGACTGTTGTTACTCCCAGGAGAGGGCGAAGGTGTCCCTGAAGGGGTCAAATTGCTGGGTAGGCTTCTTGAGGAAGACAGTGGAAGAGATGGTGATCTCTCAGGTGGTGAGACTGAAGGAGTTTGTGGAGTCTCATTTCTGGATGGTGGTGATAGTGATGGGATAGCAGGGGTTTGGGACGCAGGTGGGGTCTGGGGTTTGGGACTCAGTCGTTCACAGATCTCACCTTTATATGGTCATTTATTTTCCATAATTATAAGAAGATCAAAAGGCAAGCTCACCGGCGTAACCCAACAATCATCAAAGTCCAAAAAACTTGAGATACAAGCAAATCCATAATCACATGATGCCAAATATTAAAAAATTCCTTTCTTTGCCCAACGACAGACACTGGATAACCATATCTTCAGAGATAGAACCCTACATTTGCAGACTACTGATCACAACAATGAATGTTCCTGTGTCAACATCTACCGTGAGAAGGAAAGAATAGATCTTCCAGGTTAAAACCTGACCCTTCTTCCGAGCAAAGTAGTAGAAGCTTCTTCCTGCTCTCACAGAAGAACCATAGGAGCAATCTCAAGAGTGTCGACGTCGTCATAGATGTCGCTGAAGTCGTCCATGTCCTCCTCCATGATCACCCCGGAATTACAAGAACCCTACGCCAGTGTGTAATGAAAGAAGCTGAAGGCCCGCTGCCGCCCCCGGTGAAGAGAATAGGAGAGCCCCCACCGGGGACCTGCGGGGAGATCCAGCGGCGGGTCACGAGCACGGAGGCCCTCGTCACTCGGGAAGGGGGGAGCCCTTCCTTTCCCGCCGAACGCAACCGCCCGCTCCTGCGCAGGGCAGAGGGGGTTCAAACCGGGAGATCGCATACCCGGGTGAAATTTGAACCGGCGGAAAAAATTGAACCGGCGGAAAAAAGTCGCTCAATTCTCTTATAGTACATAATAATAGATTACATTTCATGTGTCATCTAAATAGTTACGTCATAAATGGAGCAATTAATGTCCCACAAATTATCTCACGTGAGACTAAACTTCAACATCTTTAATGTCAAAACACCCGATGATTATGTCATAAATCAAGATAATTATGATATAAATGACACAATTAGATGGGTGAGACAACCCTACGAGCAAATCTAACTTTGACACTATGTTAATCACTCTGACTTTAATCGAAAACCCAAGTGATCATAAAATTATCTACATATAAGGAGGGAAGATACTCACATATCGACTAATGTTGGACTGAATCAAGACAGTAACCAATAGATTCGTTTTGTTTACTTGTACTCTAAGTGACGTTGTAGTTGACGTGGCCCAATGGAGGGCCGATTTTCTAGGCTAGTAAGCAAATAACATCAGGGTGCGTTTGAGAACGATTAGGATTACAGATTATTTTCATAATCTCATCTGCTTTTGAAAACGTAAATATATTAATAAATGTCAATCCAAGTTGATAATTTCATTTGGATGTCGGATTGGATTATAGGTTATAGTAAAAATATTTTACTTTAATTCCCTTTATATTTTTATTAAAAAATCAGAACATCAATGTCCACTTTTATCATTCACTCAAAACCTATCCCACTTTTTCAAAAGCTCATAGAAACTAGTTTTTAGAGATTATCCATTTACCTCTCTCTCTCTCTCTCTCTCTCTCTCTCTTTTCAAAAATCTCCACCTTTTGGTGGCATTGGGAATGGATTATGTCACGTCAAAACCTCAATGATTGTAACTTAACAATGATCGTAATCACTTTCGTGATCCATTCCAAACACGTGCATGGTCCAACACGAACGTGTTCGAAAAGATGACCCATCGAAGGACCAAGAGGCCCAATGTAAGGGGCAGCACATGCACATCAGGGAGTCCAAAAGCTTGTAGATGATACCCTCCCACCAATTGCGAGGAGACAAGTACTCTTTTTTAGGGTCATCCACTCAAGATATCTTATTTCGGTAGCCACTTCTTATTAAGGTGTGGTTGGTTTGATATAAAACACTTTAAAATATTATATTTCATGAGTCACACAAATATATAAACTTATATGACCTTTTGTAGAAATTTATGTCTAATCAAATTCATCAATAAAACACGCATCAACAGGACTTTCTTCCTTCTTCATTATCTATTTTAGCATCCCTCATCTTAATCAACCTTCCTACTAACTTGGGCACCAGAGTCCTCCCCTTAGGATCAAGCCATAGTCCAACCCTTAGGATCCAAAATCAGATGCTTCGCACATGTGGTTCTGACTTCTGGTTAATACAGATGAATCTGTAACGAAATTCTGGTAAGACCTATCATCTGAGAAAAAGCAAAAATGACTGCTGCACAGGTTAGACTTTCCTGTACATTAATGTTTGGATGAAATAGACACAATATAGTGCAAATTACAGCAACAATGTCACAAAAAAACCAATTCGTTGGGGTTTGAAGGCGGGGGGTGGAGGGGGGTGTTGCAGCAGTTTCGTCACAGTTTTGTTGGAGTTGCAACAGTTATGTCCTCTATCGTGCCTTTCCCGTCAATCGTATCAAAGAAGAAGAAATTCTTGATCGGGTCTCCTTTGCCAGATAGTCCTTTGATAACTTCCTGTAAATTTTCAAACAAATATCCACTGCAATATTAACTGAAATGTCACATGTACGTGAATGAACTAATGCATATAGTGTTTCCATCATTTTTTGTATATTCTGATTTTTCCACGACATAACAACCTAGTGGTCCTCGTAAACTCACCATATTTTCCACAAGACTCAGAAATATAACATATGTTAATGCAATTCTTTTCCGACAAGATACAAATGAAAAAATGCACTCAATGTGATGATTTCATAAGAGAAAGTATGTCGGACATTGCAGATCCTGACTGTGTCAGAAAACACAAGCATGCAAGCACACATGCACGCAACACACGCATGTACCGAGAGAGGGGAAGTGGGAGGAAGGGGCCAGCATCCACCAGGCAGATAAACTGGTGTGCACAGATACTCGTTGAGAGTCTGCGACAGCTATTGAGCAAAGCCCCGAAATCAGCAATTCACTTACAAACTTGATCAAAAGGACCATTCACTCAGCCATACAGAAAAACCAAACCTCCAAAAATTGGATGTCAAGAAATCCATCTTAAAATCTTCATATTCATATATTATCTCAGCAGGCTATTCAGATAATGGGATGATTGAACAAGTTCCCAAGTTACACTTGCATGACATTGTGTCTGAATTCAACATTCCGGATTCCTCTTAGTGCACCGTTGACGGACTTCCTTTCCTTGTGCAGCTGCAATAGCATATGGATGGCCAAAAATGATTAAGACCATTGTGGACATGGCAGATCTTCTCAACACCTTAGCTGTTTCTGATTTTTAATTGGATGAAATGTCAAGGTTACCTGGAAACGAAGAGTTAGCAGTCGTCTATAAGATCCATCTCCACATGTTGAGACTCGAGAAGAAACTGTTTTTGCTTGCCATCTTTCAGGCTTTTGGTCAAAATTTTTAGGATGCCGTTCTATTGCTGCCTTACAACAGTTGTCCCAAGTATTTAATGGAAAGAATAAAAACTAAAACCCATTAGTCCACGCACACTGTTCAACTCTCTCTTGTGAAAACCCCCAATTCAACTGCCTCTAATGTGGAAAAGTTGACACCGTTGCAGCCTCAAAACAAATTACAAAAGTGATAATCAGACATCCCCCAGTCCAAACATATCCACTCTACACAACTTATGCTGCTACCTCCGCGTGGAGCTGAAGATTAGCCCCAACCAAAGAATGCAGGATCTTGTCTCATACTACTAGCCTCAGTAAGCTGAATATAAGAGATCTCAAAGAGGCATCAAAGACCTCACAAATTGATCATACATTTTTATGTTTCTTAGGCTTTTTCTGTAACTTAAAACTTTTATAATTATTAAGTCTAAGGATGATTTATAATAGAATAAAATGTAGGGGCTTCATTTTGCAATTTTCCCCCTTTTAAGTGGAAGCAAATGAGAAAGGTAGGGTTAAACCTAGCCTTCTCTTGCAGACTTTGGGCCTCTTCCACCCATCATCGGTGGCCACCAGCTATCGCTGTCAGTCAGCAATTTTTCATCATTGCTCCTAGTCTTCGCCACCTTCTACTCCATCTATGACACCTTCTCCCATTGTTCAGACTGACTATATTGTCTGTCTTTGCAGACGCTCCCTTCTTTTGCACCCTAGGACAGAGGTCTTCGTCACTGCTTCGCAACCCTACAGTGCCCACCCCCTCTTGTTTCTTCCTCCGCCCCCATCTCAATAGGGTCCGAGTGAGAACCTCTATCTCAGCAGGTTTCTTTCTTGAGACACCCCAAAACAGAGAACCTCACAAGATCTCACAAGATTCTTGCGAGGCTGCAATCCATAGCTCCAACAAATGTAGAAGTAACCGGATGCTGCCTCACCTTAATCGAGACTTGAACTGCTTAAGTAACCATAATGTTTTTCATTAGAAGGTATGGAAAATCTCAAAATCATGCATCCTTCAACCTATGAGTCCATTTGTTCTTGAAACGATCATGCAAGGTACTTGGTTAATATGATTCCAGCTTACCTATGTAATGTGGTGTGCTCTGCAAAGTCCACCTTCCTAGTATACATCCATTACTTCTCAGCCCTTCATAATGAGGATATGATTGTGCAGCTGTAAAACTGTCCAACATTGATCCACGTAGAAAGAAGGATGCCTGGTCTCCATCAATGACCTGATCCATCACTTCTACATCTGGTGGTCACTGTGTGTGGAGCAGTTGATCTCCCTGCTCCTCTAAGTACTCAGATGATGATCCATCGCAGCTCCCCCTTTTTTGTATGTTTTTTCTCCCTTTCCATCACATTTTGATAAAAGGCCTCTCTTAGCATCCCGAGGATCTAAAACTTCCCAAATGAGATTTTACTGATTCTATGATCCCAAATCTGCACTCTCATAATGCTGTCAACAAAAAAAATTTAACAAAATCATTGTTCTTCACAGTGGCTCCCAAATCCTGCCTACTCCAAGTAGCAACTGGTCCATGTAGAGTCATAAAGCACCCAAACCCCACCCCCAACCCCAAAGGGGGAGGGGGGGATGCCCAATCGGACCTCGAACTCACGGACATAGTAGTCAAGGCGGGCGCCTAGGCGTCACCTAGGTGCCGCCTAGGCACTGTTAAACGGGAGAGGCGGACGGTCACCTTTCACAACGGTGAAAAGGCGAACCGGGCGGACGCCTAGGCGGGCTAGGCGCCAAGGCGGCCGCCCAGTCGCCTTGGCTCCGCGAGGCCGACCCGCTAAACCGCCCCGCCCGCCCGCGGATCCGTTAAGTTTTAACACTTTAACCTTTAAACCCCCCCTCAATGGTCAACCGCGCATTGACCGCTCCCCCCCCCCCGTCCCGTTCGACCTCCCAGCCGGCCAGCCCTAATTGCTCCTGGCTCCTGCTCGTCCGCCGGCGTGCACGTGCCGCAGTCGCCGTCGTCGACCACGGGCCCCGCCGTCACCTCCTCCTCCGCGCCTGCGACAACACCTTCACCGCCGTCACCGGAGCGCGGAGCCATCGTCACCTCCTCCACGGCTTCGACGTCCACCGCCGGCAGCCGCGCACCGCCGGCGCCTCGGCTGCGACCTCCATCTCTGCCGCCGATTAGTCCCCCCTGCCCCTCTCTCTCTCGGCTCTCCCCCCCGGCCCCTCTTTCTATCTCCCTCCTCTCTCTCTCTCTCACCGGAGCTCTCCCCCCCGGCCCCTCTCTCTGTCTCCCTCCTCTCTCTCTCCCTCCTCTCCCCGACTCCCCCACAGGCCACAGGGCCTCTTCCCTCTCTCTCTCACCGGAGCTCTCCCCCCCGGCCCCTCTCTCTGTCTCCCTCCTCTCCCCGACTCACCCGCCGCCGATTAGTCCCTCCTACCCCAATCTCTCTCTCTCTCTCGGCTCTCCCCCCCCCCCGGCCCCTCTCTCTGTCTCCCTCATCTCT
Organism: Amorphophallus konjac; assembly: GCA_022559845.1. Taxonomy (NCBI): domain Eukaryota; kingdom Viridiplantae; phylum Streptophyta; class Magnoliopsida; order Alismatales; family Araceae; genus Amorphophallus; species Amorphophallus konjac. Next base: position 43,132,319 of record CM040120.1, on the reverse strand, counting down.
CTCTCTCATCGGAGCTCTCCCCCCCGGCCCCTCTCTCTGTCTCCCTCCTCTCTCTCTCCCTCCTCTCCCCGACTCCCCCACAGGCCACTGGGCCACTTCTCTCTCTCTCTCTCACCGGAGCTCTCCCCCCCGGCCCCTCTCTCACTCTCCCTCCTCTCTCTCTCTCACCGGAGCTCTCCCCCCGGCCCCTCTCTCTCAGTCTCTCTCCCTCTCTATTTGTGGAAACAGAGAGGGAGAGAGACTGAGAGAGAGGAGGGAGACAGAGAGAGGGGCCGGGTGGGAGAGGAGGGAGACAGAGAGGAGAGAGACAGTCCGGCAGTCCCTCTCCCTCCTCTCTCTCTCTCTCGGCTCTCCCCCACGGCCCTCTCTCTGTCTCCCTCCTCTCTCTCTCCCTCTCTCTCCCTCTCTCTCTCCCTCTCTCTCTCCCCCTCTCTCTCCCCCGGGCCATGTCTCTGTCTCCCGACCCCCATGGCCCCTCTAAGGCAGCCCTCCTCTCCCCGTCTCCCCCACAGACCCAGTCACAGTCCCCTCTAATTTATTTTTAGATTCTTTTTTTAAATTGAACTTAAATTAATTTTCATTATTAACTATTGTTTTGCATGCAGATCATGACAGATCATAATTCTACGGTTGAGACCGAGATAAATTAAAAGCAAAGTCAAAAAACCCGAGATGAAAGTATACATATTGGCCTGACGTAAATGATAAGAACAAGGTCAAGTGCGATCTTTGTGGCTTGATTACTAATGGGGGTATCAAAAGACAAAAGGAAGATTTGATTGGTGATTTTGGGGATGTGAAAAAATGCCCAAATACTAATAGACAAATTGCTGAATAGATGCTCAATTGGATGAACAAAAACAAAAAAAAAAAGCCAAATGAGAGTATTCCAATTGAAGAAGATTCTGATGATGAACGTGAAGTGGAGGGACATGTGGAAAAGTCTCGGCAATGTTCTTCAACATTGGACTCTTCTGCAAAGAGTTCGGGGACGAGCAAACCACCTACAGCTAAATCCAAAGGGCTAATTGATGCCTTTGCAAGAATGAGTATAGAAGACTTTGTTGATGCTAATAGAAGTGGGAAGAAAATTCAATCCACGTTCGAAAATAGATGGAACAAAGAAAACAAAAGGATGGTTGATGAGTATGTTGCCACTTTGTTCTATGAAGGTGGCATTCCATTCAATGTAACACATCTAAAATACTTTAAGCATGCAGTGGAGGCTATAGGACGGTTTGGACCAGCTATCACATGTTGAGAGTGTCCTTTTTGAAGGACATGGTGGAGAAGACAAAATTGATGTACGAGGAATATCAAAAACATTGGAAGACATATGGTTGTACAATAATGTGTGATGGTTGGACCGATAAGAGACAAAGAAAGTTAATCAACTTTCTAGTCAATTGTTAGCAAGGGACTTTTTTTGTTGAGTCAAAGGAAGACGCAGGGTTGTTATATGAGTTGCTTGATAAATCATATAATGTAGCAGCTGGTCGCTTGTTGATGGATAAAAGAAAAACATTATTCTGGACACCTTGTGCTGTACATTGTTTGGATCTCATGTTAGAAGATATTGGTTAGTTAAAGGGTTACAAAAGTGTAATTACAAAAGCTAAGAAGTTGACAGCTTATATTTACACTCACACTCGCCTTCTTGAACACATGAGAAAGGAAACCAAAGATAGAGAATTGGTGAGATGTGGTGTGACTAGATTTGCCACATCATTTCTTACATTGGAGAGGTTGAATGATGATGTAATAAAAAGGGCTCTTCGGAGACTATTTAGTTCTGAAGCTTGGTATAAGAGTATATGGTCATCAACAAATGCAGGGAAGAATGCCTCAAGTATTGTCTTTCAGGTGAGATTTTGGCATGGTGTTGAAGATGTTTTGAGAGCCTCTCAACCAATTTTGCAAGTGTTAAGATTGGTTGATAGAGATGAAAAACCTACAATGCCTTATATATACGCTGCCATGGAATATGCAAAAGAGCAAATTGTTCAAAATTTTGACTCCAAGGTAAATTTACTGTGCTTTAATTTGCTTATTTTAAAATTTTACCTTGCTTTAAACTCCATCATCCATATGCAAGAAGTAAAATTTCAGCCAATTCTGAAGATAGTTGATAAAAGATGGCAAGATCAAATACACCGTCCTTTACATTTGACGGGGTTTTTTTTAAATCCCAGCTTATATTTCAAGACTAGAGAGAAAGATGTTAGTTCATGTGGGAAGTTTGAGAGTGATTTTTTTACATATTTTGAAAGAATGGTGCTGGATTTGAACCTTCAAAATAAGATAGGTGATCAAGTTACAATGTATTTGAATGAAAGAGGGATGTTCGGAAGAGAACTAGCCATAAGAGCTCGCGATAGGATAATGCCAAGTAAGTGTATCTTTTTAATAATTTTTAAATTTTACTTAGTATTTTTTCAAATAACAATATTTTGACATGTTATTTTTTTTATAGTTGAATGGTGGGTAACATATGGTGGGGAAACTTCCGAATTGAAAAATATTGCGATAAGGATTTTGGGGCTTTGTTGTAGTGCTTCTGGGTGTGAACGCAATTGGAGTATATTTGAGTTTGTAAGTTCCACAAACTCATCTAATTCTAAATTTTTCTTTTACAGTGATTAATATTATCCTTATTTAACATTATCCATTTGTATTCTTTGCATGGAGATTCACACTAAGAAGAGGAACCGCTTGGAACATAAAAAGATTGAATGATCTTGTATATGTTAAATATAATCATCATCTTCAAGAGAGATTCAAAGAGAGAAAAATTCATCCAGAAAAATATGATCCCATTTGTCTACCAGATTTAGATTAGGGGAGTGAGTGAATGACTCAAAAGTCAAAGAATTTAGTTCATGATGATGAAGATCTTATTTGGGCAGATGTTGAGCTTGCTATGGAAGCATCATATGAAAGACCAACAAGAAGTAGAACACAACCAAGATATTATGATGATCCATCGGATGATGGAAAATTACTAGAAGAAGATTCTGAAGAGGATGATGATGATGCTCCATGGGAGTCTAGTGAAGAAGGACAAGCTCACGCTGCTCACCAAGAAGATGATGAGAATGACAATCATGATGAGGCCACTCCAGCAGAAGTGCCATTTGGTTTTAGGATTTAGTCTTTCATGTAATGTTAAGACGCTTAGACATGAAAAATAATATGGATGATGTATTAACTAGATGACTAGTATTATAGTTGTGTGAACATTTCTTAGTAGTTATCTTATAACATACTTGCTAAGTACCACTATTTGATTCCTTTTTAATGATGTGATTTGTTATTTGTTAATAACTTATTATGTTTGGTAGGATTTATTTTCCATATTATGTCTAATATCTTTCAAGATAGAGCTAATAAAAAGATGAAGCTAAAAAAATGTAGCCCACAGGTTAACGTGTTTAACCCTTTGGCCTTTATTTTCTATAATTTTCTTGATGTCATTATGTTCTTTTGTAATTTTATGAATTGTTTTCAAATTTTTCTGTATTTTTTTGATGAAATTTAATTTTCTATAATTGTCATGCAATTTAATTACTGCAATTCCTTTATGCTTCTGAATTTTCTGTATTTTTTCTATAATATTTTCATATATTTTATTTTTATTTTATATATTAGAAGGTATATAATTTAGATTTTTTAATCAGTGGCCAAAGTGTCGCCTAGGCGACGCCTAAGCGACGCCTTGTCGCCAAAGCGCTTAAAGACCCCGTGAGCGTCTTGGTTCGCCTTGTCGTCTTGACAACTATGCTCGCGGAGCAGGGGATCAGGGTCAGATCAGGGTGAAATCTGATTGGATGAGTCAATCCAGGCTGACCCGACCTGGTCCTTGCTTTCTTGCTATGGACGAGATGAAGATGGCAATGAATGAACATGACAAGAATCCATAATAAAGGAAAGATTATCACATGAATGGGTGAGGAACAAAAAGATTAGGGACACGCCAATCGTGACATGTACTTGCTTTAGATGCTTTTAACATTTTTACATGTTTTATGACATTTCACAGGATCCAATTCCCTGCTACGATTATGGCAATGTTTCCTTGTATGAGTGCATAGCATGAGGCCATGAATTGGTCAATACCATGGTGAAGACGTTGATAGGATAACGAAATAGATTTTCCTTGGGCATGTGTATCGCTGGCATGTAGATGATGCAATCTCCTATTTCTGATGATTATATGGGTGCTAGTTATTAGCATGCTTTAGGGGTTGAAGATAACGACAAAGGAATAAAGATATGTTTCCTGCACATGCCTGCTACAACATGATTAAGATTCAAAGCCTAAGAGCATTAGTTCGTGCAACTTGTTACTATTGTTGCTTCTACTTGAGTTTCACTGCAGCTGTGGGGTTTAAATGATCCCCAGTGTCTTTCCGTGAGATCATGTCCTGTGTGGTAGGTTCTGAGCATGGTAGTGCTGATCTATTTGGGGGACTGTCACTGATGTAGTGAGGCTTGCTATGTTGTGGAGTACATTATCCCATATTTTCTCTTTTTCCCGAGGATATGTACTCTTAGTTTGAATGTAAATAATAATTGGAACATGTAGCCTTGTTAAAGACTGACATATGAATGATCTATGTACTTTACATCTGGAACATGTATCCTTGTTAAGAGTAATGCTACGGCATCATACCTTTTGCCACTCTTTTTTCGCCATATGATTTAAAATCGGAAGGTTGAAAAAGTGAACTTAAGTTTGGTGCTCCTGAGCTACGGCCCCACAGATAATTAATAAACACCATTTGCCATGTGCAGCCTAAGTGAATTCTTAGTCCATTTGCAGCCAAACAAAAATTCAAGAGATCTATCAAGAAAAAGTAACCCCTGGGATATAAGCAATTACCTAATAATGTCTAGCTCACTGTCAACCCACTGTTTAACTACAGATTTCATAACATGAAGTAACAGTCATTAGATTGTTCGGTCCTCTTTTTATATCATCGTCGTCAAAGCCTTACCCCATTTTTTTGAAGTTGGCTGCATGAATCTTGTCCCACTGTTTTATTCTAACAAGTGTCATATCCGTAGTTAATCTAGAAAAGTCATGTCCTTCATGCTGTGGCAAACCATCTCATCTTAGGCCTCCTTAAGCCCTCCACCTCCTTAAGCCCTCCACTTGAATTTGATCACATCTTCTATCTGGCACTAAACTTGAACAATAGTACATATGACCAAATCATATGAGCCAATATCCCTCAACCTAACATCAATCAGAGGCTCAGAGCCACTCCATAGTCCTCATGTATACCTTCATTCTGAATCTTATTATTTCAGTCTTCATGCCCATCTCAGCATCCTCACCTCTGCCACAACGTTTTCTTTGTGCTCTTTCCTTACTACTCGAGATTCAATACCAACATAGCATGTCTCACAACAGTTATATAAACATTGCTTTGAGTTTTTATTTATCCAATGACTATAATGGACTTCGGACATGCTTTTCCACTTCATCCAACCTGCCACAACCAAAATGTTCTGCATCTCTCCTTTTTCCTTTCTCCCAATCAGCTGATATGGCATGATTCAAATCCACTTAATACATTTCCTCATGAGACTGTAGACCCAAGTCACAATACGAGTCAGACTAGTAAGTATTGGTTTTTTAGTGATCTACACCATAATTCAAAAGCGATACCGGTATGACCAACCATGGATGCAACATTAAACTAAGAAACTATTTTCTAAAACAAGAAAGAGTATCAATGGTTCCATGAACATACCTGGCCAAGAATTCCGCCCAATATTGCACATACAGGTGGATATTCCCCTGTACCCGCCATAAGTAACCGCTCTAAAAGACTCGCCGGAATATAAGAATCATTCAAGGACTGCCATTCACCAGAATGGTCTCAGAACAATGAATAATGGGTTGATGAACAAATCAGCCTGAAGAAGACTACCTGTGTCTCACAAAGTTGCTTCTGCAACGTCAAAACATCGGGAAGATCTGAAAGTGATATTTCACCAGGTTTACGACCAGCTGACTCTTCAAATTTTTCTATTACTGCAGTGAAGTGAAATTATCAACCTTAATTCCATAGTCAAACAGATGAAATGCAGGACAGAATATATGAGAAGAAGCAGCAGTTCTAAGGAACATCCCCCACCCTCCCGCCCTCTCTGTAAGTAGAAATCAAACCCCAGCCCCCAACTGGAGGATACCAGTTCCCCTGTTGGGCAAGTTGACTCCTTTCCTCCCCCTTTTTTTCATATTAGCATACATAGTCGACTCCTGAGACAGTTTAAAGACAGATCAGAGTAAATAACTACAAACCTCGCATAGCAAAATAAAGTTTTGTTATTTTCCTAGGGAGATTTCGCCAAGGTAGTGAAATAGCTTCCTGAAACATGAAACAAAAACATAAATATATTTTCACAGAGACCCAAAGTTGAAGGAAAGTTGCAAACAGGTAATCTAATTGAAGAAATAAGCACAGTTTCAAAGGTTCTTTTTTTCTATTCAACTCTTTATTCTTAAAATCAAGACCTAAGTTGGAAAGTGTTGAAATTGACCAGCCCAAACCAATTTCTAGATGCTGAACTTCACCTGATCCAGCATTACAATTTTACCAAAATGCAATTTGAACTTTTATTCCCATATAGGGACTTATGTTAGATACAGTTAACATCTCGCTAATGACCATACCTCATGCAATGCAGATGCAGCCATGACACCAACTTCAGCCAGATCATTGGACGTGGGGCAGATGGCCACCACAATGGATGGCAGTGTCGGTTTCGGACTCGGTTTCGGCCGGGTCCGAAACCGATACAACTCGGTTTCGGTATCGGTTTCGGTTTCGGCCGAAACCGGATGAAACCAGTTAAAAAATTTAAAAAAGTAATAATCCTGACCAGTTTCGGACCGAAACTGACCAGTTTCGGACCGAAACTGTCGGTCGAAATTCTTAATGGTTTCGTCCGAAACTATTTAAATAATATTTTTTTAATTGTTTCGGACCTGCTACAGTGTTTTGGTCCGGTTTCGGATCGGTACCGGCCGAAACCGAGACGTTTCAGCCGAAACGTATCGGTTTCGGCGGTTTCGGCCGAAACTGCCAACAATGCACCACATAGCTGCCACCACTGCTGACTGCCGCAATGACATTTAGCTAAATGTCATTGGCTACCTGGCAATGGCAACTATCATGGCAAGTTTTATTTTTATTTTATTTATCTATAATGACTTTTAGCCTCATGAGGCCACGGCTTGCCGTGGTGGTCTCACCACCTCCCCCCTATGGGGGAGGCCGCGAGTTCGATCCCAGGTTCCCCCCTCTCCGTTAAAAAAAAGTACCTTCCAAAAAAAAACTTATCACCTCATCCTCTCTGTCTGATGGTGTCTGCTGCAAGCATGGGCAACACAAAACAGTTTCACCATGCCAATGCATTTGCAACATCCCAATGGTTGTATCGGTGGTTCTCGACAACATCCCAGTCGTCATCCGCTTGTGGATGCTAGAGGAGGTAGCAGCAGCGCCGGTGGCTCTGCTAGGGCAATAGGCCCCTGGGCGAGAAGAGGAAGATGATCGGCCTGGGCGGGAGGTGGCGGCTGATTCAATTTTGAATCGACCGCCTTGCACTTCTCACAGGCGGGCCGGGTCGACGCAAACAGAGGCGGTCCACCAGCGCGAGCAGGTAGCGAGTCCTTTGGGCCATTGGATCAGGTAAGCGGGTCTGTTGAAGAGACCCGTGACTTACCCGATTGTTCGAATCGTAACGGGTCCATGGGACCTGTTAAGGGCCGTCTCCCCCGCCCATTTCCACCAGAGGAGAGGCAGCATATCCTGCAACAGGGGCAGCCAGTCACTAGCTCGACTTCGGCGCCTCCTCGGCGGTGGCCGTTCATCCACCTTTAGATCGGGAGGGAACCTCCCCAGTACGAGCTTCTTAGAGGGATCATGGGAGGCTTCTGGTCGTGGACGTGGGCGTGGGCGGCGGCATTGGAAAGGAGGTCATGGTAGATGTCTCTCCGGACTAGAGGGGAGGGGGGGCTTCTGACCTTCGCCAGACCCTATCTTCTCCTATTCCGGTGTCGCTCAGAGAGGACCGACAGGCAAAAGCTATTGCACGTCAACTCTTTGCTACCCACCGACCATCTGCGTCTCCCTCTAGGGCACCGGCAACGGTAACTATAGTTGGCGGTGGCAATCGGAAGCCACTAGATATGGAGCTGAGCATCAGGGATGCCCATAAAGACCCTCTACAGGCAACTCAAGGGTGTGTGTTGGAAGACCCGTCTGATTTTATCTCTGTCCTGCCGGCTTTACCAAGGGGGTCGGTGGCTCTGATCACTGAAGGCCGTGAACATAAGAGGAAGTATCGCATGACCAGGTAGGAGGTGAGGGAGATGATTGTGGCTGCTCAAAAAATGATAGAGGCCAAGATGAGGGAGATGGCCGACCTATTGAGTATTTCTTTTGAAGCTGGGGCAGAGAAAGATGTGAGAGGGACATGTACCAACATCTGTAAGAGGTGGTGTGCAGCTATATTGCAGGAGGAACAGGCACATCAGAGAGGGGCAGGGGAGGAGGTAAGAGAAGGTGAGGGGAGGGATATATTTGTGTCTCTATGAGGATTGTTTCCTAGAATGTGAGAGGGTTAGGGGGAGTGGACAAGAGAAGGACAGTCAAGGAGCTGGTGAGGAGATGTAAGATTGATATTCTTTGTATTCAAGAAACTAAAAGTAAGGGAGATGGAGAGATCTTACGAGGGAGTTAGGGGGTGCTAGACTCACTAAGGGTGTCGTACCACCGGCGGAGGTCAGGTCAAGGGTACCATGATCTTGTGGAACCCCTTTGAGGTTGAAAAGGTGGTGACATGCAGACAGATTAACAGGTGGGCCATCTCCCTTCATTTATGTTCAGTGAAAGACGGCTTTTCATGGGACTTCACGGGAGTGTATGGACCTCATGGGAGAAGGGAGAGAGGAGAAGCAAACTCTTTTGGAGGAGTTGACCACTATGCACCTCTCTTCGGGTAGACCTTGGTGCGTGGGCGGAGATTTCAATGCTATGGCGACTCAATGTGAGAGATCGGGAGATAATGTTTCTACAGAGGACATGGAGGACTATAAAGCTTTCATTGAGGAGGTGGCCTTGGTGGACATTGACATGGCACATGGTCGCTTTACTTGGTCCAGCCTGTGTGCTGATGTTGCTTGTTCGAGGCTTGGCAGAATTGAAAAGGCCAGAATCCTCATGTTCAGGTGCTTCCTTTGGCTAAGTTTGTGTCGGACCATAAGTCAATCCTTCTGAAGACTAGTTGTTTGTAGGACAAGAGGACTACTTTCAGGTTAGAGAAGCTTTGCTTCAGAGAGGCAGACTCCATGGATACTATGAGGGGAGCTTGGAGGGCACCGGGTACCGACAGCTCTACTATGGCTTCTCTTGTGCCCAAGTTGAAGCATACGGCTCATGTTCTCAAACTTGGGGGACAGGCAAATCCCTCCCGAGGAGAGTTGCTAAAGACAGAATTCTTCAACAAATCGAGGTCCTTGATGGCCTGGAGGAGGTAGGACTGATAGATGCAGAGGATAGGAGGCTGAGAGACTCCTTGAGATACCAGTTCATGAGATACTTGCTAGGGATGAAATTTATTGGAGACAGAGAACGGGAGACAGATAGATCAAAGAGGGTGATAAGAATACTACTTACTTCCAGTGCATAGCTTCTAGGAGGAGAGTGAATACCATTACCTCTATCAAGGTGGGGGAACTCTCCATCTCTTCAGATAAGCAAATCAGAGATCTGGCCAGGGATTACTACTCCACGTTGTTCTCAGAGGAGGACAACTTTAGACGGAGGGTTGCTAACGACCTTCTGTCGAGGCTGTCTCAGCTGGAGAAGGATGGCCTTTTGCAGAGTTTCACGGAGGAGGAGGTCCAGGCCCGGATGGTTTCCCTTTGGTGTTCTTCTAGCAATGTTGGGATGTTGTCCAAGATGATCTTCCGACAACAGTCAAGAAATTTCATAAGGGGAGGGCACATTTGAGGAGTATCAATAAAACCCTCATTGTTCTCATCCCCAAGAAACAAGTGGCCCAGGACTTCTGTGACTTCAGACCTATTAGCTTGTTGAATGGGACTTAGAAAATAATCACCAAGTTACTGGCAGGTAGACCGGAGATGGTTATGGATAGGTTGATCACTTGCTTTCAGGGAGCCTTTCTTAGAGGACGGCATATACAAGGTAACTTTTTGGTAGCCCATGAGTGTTTGTATGCTATGAAGTCTCAATGAAAAAGAGGGGTAATCTTGAAGCTGGACTTTGAAAGGCCTATGACAGGGTGAACTGATCTTGCTTATTCAATGTTCTGGAAAAGATGGCTTTTGGGGTCAAATGGATCAACTAGATCAGGTCTTGCATATCTTCTGCTTCATTTTCAATTCTAGTGAATGGGAAACAAACTTCCTACTTTCACAATGGCAAGGGGCTCAGGAAGGGAGATCCCATGTCTCCTCTACCTTTGTGGTGGTGGCCAATGTCTTCAGTAGGGTGTGGCAGAGACTAGAGACTACAGGCTTCATTAGGGGCTTCCATGCAAGGAGTTGCAGTATGCTAATGACACCATCATGCTCCTGGCAGAGAATGAGAAGCGATATATGTCACGAGAATTTTGTTGGAGATGTTAAAGGAGACTACTAGCTTGAAAGTTAACTTCAACAAGAGTTTAGTTGTTGCAGTTAATTTGGAGGACAAGCCTACCTATTCACATAATTGCTCGCATCTTGGGGTGTCCGATAGGGGATTTCCCTATCTCTTACTTGGGGCTTCCTCTCACTCCAGGGGCCCTCCGGTGTGTTAATTGGCTCCCTGTTACCCAACGGTACGAAGTAGACTGAGCGGCTAGAAGGTGAGATTGTTATCTTATGGAGGTAGACTAGTCCTTTGCAAATCGATCTTGGACAGCTTTCCTGTTTACTATCTCTTTGTTTTCCGGATCCCCAAGACTATGCTGAAGAAGATTGCAGCCATTCAGGGAAGGTTCTTCTGGCATGGAAGTGGGGGAAGGTGTAGGAGTTGGCAGGACATTAGATGGGGGAGGGTGACTGCTACCAAAGAACAAGGGGGAGTTGGGATTAAGAATGTGGGTGACTTCAATTTAGCACTCTTAAGCAAGTGGCTGTAGAGGTTGAGAGTAGGTGATGAAGGTCTGTGGGCACAACTTATCAGACAGAGATACTTTCGTAGGAAGAGAATGTGGGACTTGGACTTTTCGGCTCCAACCCTCTCGTCTCCTATTTGGCGTGGTATTTTCTCCTGCAAAGATGTCATCGCCTCCGACGGTCGGATCCGCCTAGGGAAAGGCAACCGATGCCTTTTCTGGAAGAATAGATAGTGCGACGACTTCACTTTGGAGTCCTCCTTTCCCAATCTCTTCGCCATATAGGCTGACCCTTGGGGACCAGTGGACCGAGATTTTGATCCCCACCTTTCTGGGGAACTTGGGAACCAACCTTCAGAAGGGACCTTAGGTGTGAAGAGATAGAGTAGCTCTGGGACCTCCTCCTTATCCTCCTTGACGTTGCCCCGCACCCATTCAGAGAGGATGCATGGGTCTGGAGGTGGGATAGGGAGGGGATCTTTTCAGTCAAGTCTGCCTACTCCATCATCTCCAAGGGGGAGGTGAGGCATAGTCTTGCTCCCCACATCTGGAGACCGAAGAGTACATTGAAGGTGAAGTTGTTGATCTGGTAAATTTCTCACGGAAGGCTTCCCACTCATAATAGGCTCCTCTCTTTTCTGCCAGATATCCAACCTACTTATGCCCTATGTAGGCAAGAGGACGAGTTTGCGAACCACTTGTTTGTTGGCTGCCCATACTCGCAGGCCATGTGGGAGGGCGTGACTACGAGAGCCCAGTGTGTGCTTGGCTGGCACTTTGTGGTGCAGCCCTTCATCGCTTCTTGGGGTAGAAGTTGGACTTGCAAAGGAGATCGGGTCGTCTGATGGCTCATTCTGCATGCCACTCTCTGGTCTCTTTGGTGTGGAAGGAACAACAAGATCTTCAGGGGGGAGACGAGAGTGGCGAGAGTGGACTCTCTGATTTCTTTCATTTGTACTAGAGTGAGGGAATGGACGGAATTACTTTGTAATGTGAATGTCCTCAACTCTCCTCTTTTGCTTTTGTTGGGGTGATAGACCGCCCCACACCGCCTTGGTGTGGCTTTTGTAAAGGGCCTCTTTTTGGGAGCTTCTATTACACTTAACACTTATACATCTTCATTTTCATTTAATACATTCAATGATGCTACCCATTTTCAAAAAAAAATGACCTGATATATAGAAGCAACTAGCCGACTGCTTCTCCACATGGCACAGAGAACAACAGCATTGGTTGGATAAGACATCTAAAAAATGAGTATAGATGACCCAGCATAGCCAATTCCCAATCTAACTTAGTCAGCATGTTAACACATTGATTAACATTGAATAGTAGAATCCCCACTTTCAGGGAAAAAAAGGACACATCGAGTGACATCATTTCCAATGAGGAAAAATCTTCACTGAAGAAATGGGGACAAGAGCAATGGCATCTTCCCGCCTGCATCTATGCTAGAAATCTCAAAACTAACTGATAGCCAACCAGTAATCAGTGTTTTGGCCAAGTTTCAGATAGGATTTTCAAAACTTGTTTATTACGGGCTTTGCAAATGAGTAGAACAAGGAGGATTACCTCTCAAGTTAGCATCGCTCTACCTTTTTCATTATTCTTTAATAAATGTTTGCCCTTAACCTTGTCACTATTATCACGTACCGTTACCTTTATCTCTAAAGACTATTAAAGTCGAGAACTTAAAGTTTACGATATTATAAAACAATACATCTCGTCAAAAGTTGTTCCTTCTAGAAGATTTTAATGTCCAAAATGCATTTTTGACTTCCAAGTTCCAAATATGGCATTTAAACACAATTTGAATTTCCCATCAAACTAATGTGTGATCAATTTCTAAATTTCAGACATAAAAATTAGCATTTTTAAAGTGGATGGTACCACATCATTTATAAAAGTGAAGAAGCCAAGTCACTAACTAGAGGAAGGGATATCAGCGATGGGATCGAGCCCAAACTCGGTTCAAGGCTTTCTTGGTTAAGAATCAGTTTTCTTTCCAATAAGCTCTGGGTCTCTTTCAATAGACAGTCTAGTATGCCCTCCATATTGTAGACTGAAGACTCTTGTTCAGCTCTTCACTATGCTTTCAGATTGGAATGAAAAGCTCAAGTAAGAAGAGAGTGCTTCCAAAAACTCACCTATATAGAAGAGAAACAGAAGTTTCTCTACCCTTCAAGTAAGGGAAAAACAACAGAATTACATTTGTCCCCTGTACAAAAAAGTGTTCCCCCAACTTTTCACAAAAAACAAAATCAGCTCCAAACACTTAGCTCGGTCATGTGCTTCACTTTTTGAGAATTCTGCCATTCCTCTCCCTCCAAATGATTCAAAAGGTTCCATGCAGAATCAGCCACCACAATTGATAGTAAATCTTTGCTATCCATTGCCCTTCTCATTTTCTGATGAATTCTTCCACAGGGCCTTTAACAGGTTTGTTGCACCTAAACATAGTGAGAATAAGATGCCACATTTCCGAGGCATATTCACAATCTAAAAAAAGGTGGTCCAGTGACTCATTTGCCTTCCCACACATGTTGCACGCATTGTCTACCCCCATCATGAATTTGGCCAGTCTTATCCCATATAGGTAGTTAGGCAAGGGATATCCTTCACATAAGCACTTTCACCTTAAGAGGGCTAACTGGTTCCCAAACTTGGTGGAACAGAGGATGGCTCACACCCCCATCAGCAATAAAGGAGTAAGCCGAGTGAAGAGAAAACTCTCCCGAGGGAGTCCACCTCCACACCTATTGATCTCTGGAGGTAGCATCCAACTTGTAACCTTGTAGTAGGGACCATAGCTGAGTCGCCTGCGAAATCTCATCCTCTTTCAGTCCTCTCCTGAAGTCGGGCACCATCTTTCTCTGATGTCATATGCCCGTCTAACCAGCATCCATTTTTCAGTAGCAATGTTGTCGAGCTTGGGAAACCTGTGTGCTAGGGGGACATCTTCGCACCAACTGTCCAACCAAAAAAGTCCCACCTGTCCATTCCCAACTCTGATTGTCATAGAGGTCTGGATAAGATCTATAGCATGCAAGATACCTTTCCAGACTGAAAATAGCAAGTAGGCCTGAGAGGGGATTAGGCTCCAGGTTTGACTTTTAGTGTAAGACTTGTCTTTATGAGTCAAAGCGATGATCCATCTTCAGCCATCCCAATCTTCCATAGCCACATTCCAAGAAGAGAGAGGTTAAACAGCCTGATGGCTTTGAGCCCTATACCACCACTCCTCTTGCCTTGACATGCACTGCCCCAATTTGCCTCGTGCCAACCTCTCACCCTTTCTGTACCACCCTGCCAAAAGAGTCTATTTTGAATGCTCTGAAGTTTTGCAGTCACTGAATAGGGAATCCGAAACATGGAGAGGAAGTAGATTAGTAGACTCTCCGGCACCAACCTGCACAGCACTGCCCTTCCCCCATAGGAAAGTAATCCTCCCTTCCACCCGACCAATCCAGTCTCGAGTTTTTTGATATTTGGCTGCCAATCTCTGCACCAAATGGCAGCGTCCGCCAAAGGTAGCCCCAAATATGTAACAGGGAACTGGCCAATTTGACATCCAAGAATAAGGGGTGCCCTCTGTAAGGTGTGATCATCCATGTGAATCCCTAGAAGGTGGCTCTTGTGAAAATTAACCTTTAGCCCAGTGACCTCTTCTAGCAATTCCAACAAAAATCTAGCAATAAGTAGTTATTCCTCACCCTCAGAGAAAAAAAGAATAGTATCCTCTACATATTGAAGGTGAGAAATGTGATTGTCCCAGTTCCTAGCTTGGAAACCTGTTATAAGACCCGCCTCCTCTACTCTCTGCGAGAATCTTCTCAAGAGGTGAGAGCCAAGTACAAAAAAGAGAGGAGAGAGAGGGTCTCCCTTTCTCAAGGCCCTCCCACCATGAAAGAATGAGGAGGGTTCCCCACTGACATGCACCCTAAATGAAGCCGAAGTAATACAAGTTCTGATCCATCCAATCCCAATCCATTTGTCACCAAAGCTCATACCATGCAGCACATTGAGAAGGCACTTCCAATTAACCCTATCATAAACCTTCTCAAAAGCCAGCTTTAGAACCAATCATTTCTTACTAAGGACTTTGAAGGAACAAATGGTTTACTATGCTAGGAAGAAATTCTCTTGGATCTGCCTCCCTTAACGCACTCTGGTTACTACTCACCACCTTGTCCACCACTTTCACCAACCTGGCAGATAATAATTTAGAGATGATCTTGTAGAGAATGCTCAGCAAGCTTATCAGCCTATAGCCCTTAAGGGAGTGAGCCCCCACTTTCTTTGGGATAAAAATAATAGAAGTCTTGTTGATGCCGCTAAGATGAGCCTTGCCCTCCTGAAACTCTGCCACTGCTTCCACTAGATATCAGCTTGGATGATATCCCAATATTTCTAGAAAAGGAACATATGGAAACCATTCGGACCTGGGGCTTTGTCCCTAGGCAACGAAAAGACCGCCTATCTAATCTCCTCGATGGAGGAGGAAGAAAGCATGCTCCTATCCTCATTTGAAATGGCAGACCACTGATGATCCACAAAGTAAGTTCGCCAGGGATCCTTCTTCGACAAAAATGAGTAGTAGAAATCCACCACATGCTGCCTAATATCAACCATGGTGGATTAAGTTCTGTCCCCCTGCTACAGGCTCTTCATGGAGTTCATTCTCCTTCTCCCCGAAGCAATTTTCTAAAAATATGTTGTGTTTTCGTCCCCCTCCTTCAACCACCTCTCTCTGGATCTTTGCTTTCTAGTATATCTCCTCCTTGAGGAGGATGTCCTCAAGCTCCTTCCTTATTGCCTCACTTGTAGTTCTGTCTTTCTCATCTAACAAGTTAGCCTCCTCCAATGTATTAAAGACCTAAAGCTTCTCCAGTTTGTCCGTTATACCTTTTCCCAGAATAGCCTTTAATCTACTCCAAGAAGAAAGCTCCCTGGCCAACTTCTTCAGTTTGATGATCAATCTTGATATAAGCGATGCCTCCTATCTAAATGTAGTCCAACTTCTGATGACCGACCACCTAGAAGAAATCCTCCTCTTTCAAAACCAATACTTTTCCATCTTGAATGCACGACACTTGTTAAACCTGTTGTTGGTCTTTAGAAGAATGGGCTTATAGTCTGAAATTGAGCAAGTCAGGCATTCAACCTAAAGATGAGAAAAGTGATCCTCCCAATCCACTAATACCACAACCTATCCAACCTCGAACAGCTCAACTCTGCTATGAAATTAGACCAAGTGTAGGGGGCATTCGGTGTGGAGAGATCAATTAGACCAGCCACTTCGATAAACTCTCTTAAGTCCTCTATTTCCCCTGTCACCATACAAGCTCCCAATCTTCCCCCCACTGCCGCAATAACATTGAAGTCGCCTCCAATGCACCATGGTCTTCCAAACAGCTGATGATGCTGAAGTAGTTCCTCCCACAATGCTTTCTTCTCCTCTCTACCTTAAGGCCCATACATGCCAAAGAAGTCCCACATGAAGATGTCACAAAGGTTATGGAAAGTAAGTGAGATTGGAGAGCAGCCAACCTTCCTCCCTTCCACCACCAAATCATTCCAAAGCACCATGATCCCCCCCCCCCCCGAAGAGCCTACCGCTGCAGACGCCACACCCATAGTCAGCATCCTTCCACCTATCTCCCTCATAACATACTCCCCATCCCCCTCCAACTTAGACTCTTGTATACACAAGATGTCAATTTTACATCTCCACACAAACTCCCTCACCACCCTCCCTTTTATCATCATCATCATCATCAGAGTCTTGTCCCAATTATATGGGGTCGACTACATGAATCCTGTTCCGCCAAAGATTTCTATCAAGTGCAATATTCATATTTAAACTCAAGGAACTAATGTCCTTCCTAATAACATCGCACCATCTCATTTTAGGCCTTCCTCGAGCTCTTCTACTAACATGCACTAAGATTTGATCACATCTTTTAACCGGCGTTGAGTTAGGGCGACGAAACACATGTCCAAACCACCTGAGTCTATTTTCTCTCATTTTACTATCAATTGGAGCTATCCCTAAGTCCTTACGGATGCGCTCATTCCTAATCTTGTCTTTCTTAGTCTTGCCACACATCCATCTCAACATCCTCATCTCTGCTACACACATTTTGTGGATGTGTTCCTTTCGTACTGCCCAACACTCGGTACCATATAACAGAGCAGGTCTCACAGCCGTTCTATAAAACCTCCCTTTGAGTTTCACAGGCATACGACGATCACAAAGGACACCTGATGCACTTCTCCATCTTAACCAACCTGCCTTAATCCTATGTGTAACGTCATCATAAATCTCCCCATTCTCTTGTATGATAGACCCTAAGTATCGAAAGCTACTACTCTTCGGAATGTTATGTCCATCAATTAGAACCATGTCTTCCTGAACCACTCTCCCATTACTAAAATTACAGTGCATAAATTCTGACTTGCTCCTACTAATTTTAAAACCTTTAGACTCCAAGGCAAGTCTCCAACGCTCTAACTTAGCATTTAGAGCATCAATACTCTCATCAATTAAAACAATATCGTCTGCAAAAAGCATACACCAAGGGATATCCTCATGCAATTGTTTAGTTACTTCATCCAGAACTAAGGCAAAGAGATACGGACTTAGTGCAGAACCTTGATGCAAACCTATAGAAACGGAAAATTCAGCAGTCTCCCCAGCAATAGTTCGAACACTGGTAATAGCACCGCCGTACATATCCTTAATCAAATCGACATATCCTTGAGAGATTCCTTTCTTTCTTAATGTCCACCAAATCAATTCTCTCGGTACTCGATCGTACGCCTTCTCTAAATCAAGAAAAACTATATACAAATCTTTTCTCATCTCTCTATACTTCTCCATTAGCTGCCGTAGTAAGAAAATAGCTTCTGTAGTAGATCTATTTGGCATAAAACCAAACTGATTTTCCGATACAGTAGTCATACAACGGAGGCGTTTTTCAATTACTCTTTCCCAAAGTTTCATAGTATGACTCATAAGCTTAATTCCACGATAATTATTACAACTTTGAATATCTCCTTTGTTTTTATAGAAAGGAACTACAACACTTTTTCTCCAAACTTCTGGTATTCTCCGTTCCTTTAAAATTCTATTAAAAAATTTAGTTAGCCATTGAATACCAATATCTCCTAGGCCTTTCCATACTTCAATAGGTAAACCATCTAGTCCTAAGGCCTTGCCCACTTTCATTTTCCTTAAAGCATCATCCACTTCTGACATCTTAATACGCCTGAAATATTGATATGTATCAAATATTGTGGACTCTTGGGTACCTTCTAAAGATAAATCCTTGACGGAATCTCCATTAAGTAACTTCTGAAAATAGCTATGCCACCTCCCTTTAATCTCAAGATCCTTAGTTAAAACCCTTTGATCTTCACCTTTAATGCACCGAACATGATCTAAATCTCTAGTTTTCCTTTCTCTTAATTTAGCAATTTTAAATATGTCCTTTTCACCCTCTCGAGTTCCTAATTTATTATATAAATCTTCAAATGCCTTTGACTTGGCTTCGCTAACTATTTTCTTAGCTCTCTTTTTAGCGATTTTATAGGCTTCTAGGGTTTGAGCATTTTTGTTAGTTTGCCAGACTTTAAAGCATTCCTTTTTTACTCTAATAGTATTTTGGATTTCCTCACTCCACCACCAAGTCTCTTTTTCTAAGTTCTTTTTACCTTTAGTTTCGCCTAAGAGTTGTTTTGCAACCCTCGTTATACAATTTGTAACATTATTCCACATTACATTAGTTTCTTATTCTAAATTCCAAATATTTTCCTTTAATAGATGATTTTTAAATGTTTCTAAACTTTTACCTTTTAAATTCCACCATTTAATCTTGGAATAATTATTTATAATGATCTTTCTTTTGAATTTAGGAATAGTGACATCCATTACTAACAACCTATGTTGAGGGGCTAGACTCTCACCAGGAATAACTTTGCAATCTTTACATAAAACTCTATCGACCTTCCTAATGAGAAAATAGTCAATTTGACTTATATGTGTTCCACTCTTGTATGTTATTAAGTGTTCGTCCCGCTTCTTAAAGAAGGTATTAATAATTGCTAGATCGTAGGCCATAGCAAAATCAAGAATAGTGTTACCCATATCATTTCTATTACCAAAACCAAACCCTCCATGAATCCTCTCATAGCCTCTATTATCTATACCCGCATGACCATTAAGATCCCCTCCAATAAAGATTCTCTCTTCACTAGGGATATTTTGGATCAAACTATCAATAGCCTCCCAAAATTACTTTTTAATGCTCTCTTCTAATCCTACTTGAGGTGCATATGCACTAATTATATTCAAAATATCATCACCTAAGATAAGTTTGATTACCATTAGTCTATCCCCCAATCTATTTACTTCCACAACTCGGTCTTTTAAGTTTTTATCTATTATTATAGCAACACCATTTCTAGAGTTATTATTACCCGTATACCAAATTTTATATCCATCAATGTCTTTAGCTTTATGTCCTTTCCACCTAGTTTCTTGTAGGCAAGCTATGTTAACCCTCCTGTCCTTCATTAACTTAACTAATTCTAAACCCTTACCCGTTAAAGTTCCTATATTCCACGTAGCTAGACGGATCCTATGTTTTTGGACTTGTTTCTTTACCCGTGTGCGTCCAACCCCACACGAGAACCCTTGCCTATTTGACACCGCAATCGGGCGCCATTGCGGCGCGTCGCTTACGGGGAACGCCCTAGCTAGCCCTTGCTCACTTGTCATTCCATCCAGGTTCCGATGTAACGCGTCGCTTACGGGGAACGCCCTAGCTGGCCCTTGCTCACTTGTCATTCCATCCGGGTTCCGATGTAACGCGTCGCTTACGGGGAACGCCCTAGCATTAGCACATAATGTATTTGGATCAGAATTCCCTTTTATACACATGGAAAATGTTCTTGAGCTTCTCCACTCCCCCTCACTTGTTCTTCATCTTGCTCCTTACCATCTCCTCCCTATCCCCCTTCCCTCTCCTAGCAATTTTGCCAGCCTTAACCCTTATAGCCATCCCCAATAGCTACCTTTTTTGAATTTTGCATAACAATGATCTGAAATCTTTATCAATACCCTCACAAGACACTCCTATTAGGCTTACCAGCTCCCTTGCCTACTCACCCATGAACTCTCTACTCTGGCTATTACTCCCTTCTCTTTTCCCAGGGCTCCGCCCATCTCCTCTCTAATACTCATCTCCTCCTATAAGAAGTTCACAACCCTATCCACCACCATCGCAGACCCATCTTCATCTTCAAGAAGCAAAGGGTAGCAGGCAAGAGAGAACCCTGATCCTTGCAGCACATCTAAAGCCTTGTCAGATGCCAGCCGATTAGGGTCCTACCAAGCGATTTCATAGCAGCCCATGTGTCTAGAGCAACCGACCTTTGCGATCAATGAAGCCTACAACATCAGCGTTATGACATTCTCCGCGCTTCCAATACCAAGGCCTTCGGTCGGCACAGACCCCACAGTCACAGACGTCCCATACTCGCCAAGAACCTCTGCCTGTATGGCCAACTCGGTTCCTACCGCGGGTGCCCCGTACTTGCCTGGCTCCCTCCTACCAGGGATGGTTGGCCCACCCTTGTTGTTGACCAGGGCAGGTGTAGTCGAGAGATCCTACCGCGTAGGTTCCAACAGCAGTTGGATTTTGCCATCCTCCTTCCATACTCCTGTCGGAATGGCCAAAGGTCACAGCCAACTCCTGATGCAGTCGTTGCACAGATTGGCCAACCCCAGTTGGGGTTCGCCCGTCCGCAGGTTCTGATGCCGGCGATCCCAAAGTTACCTACTGAGGCTGCTCGTCAGCAATGGTTTCATTGCCGTCAACAGTCGAGGGTCAGGATGCCTGCTGTGCAAGCTTGCCTATAGGGTGGAGAAGATGAGCCTGCGTGGGTCCAGTCAAGTCCAACCGAGTAATGAAGCTACCGAGTAAGTCACAAGTATTCGCCTGATTACCCAATAACCCAACACCGCAATCCGCTCCTCCCGAATCTTTTCCACACGACCCGTCTGCAACCAGACCCGCCCTAGCCAACCTAGTTGGGATTTGAAATTCGAAATCCCGCTACATACTGTACATCTTCCCTTCGCTTGGTCCATTGAAACCCTAAATCCCCCGCCACCACCATTGTCCTTGCTACCTCCTTGACGATAGCCCTAACCAAGAATATCTCTCCGGCTAGGGAGGCTTCTATAACTGCAAGGACGTCCACGGAGGAGACACAAAACCCCGCTTTGTCCGCAACAACTGAGAGGAGCTCCCAAAGTAGAGGTCGCCCTCTTGAAGGACCCCAAAGCCTTGAACTAGCCTACGGATCCCCTCTTGGTCACAAAGGGTAAGGGGTACCCCCCAAAGGACCAAAGAGACGCAGAGAGCCCTTGGTTAGGATAAGTTCCCCTCTTAAGGTTCCGCTTTGCTATTCTGAGCAGACCACTACAGCCCCAGAGGACCCCCCCCCCCTCCCCTCCGCCAGTCTATTCACCATTGCACTCAATCCTCCAATGGCCATGAATCCCTTCGGCCCCATGCTATGCACCTGCCATCATTCCTCCACTTCCCCTGTGGTCAGGGCTTCCGCCACTTCCTCCAAGTGAGGCTTGCCTTCAATGGAATAGACCTAGAGGCAGCTCTCCAACCATCCAGCCTCTCCCTCAGCTAGTCCTTCGAAAATGTCACAGTCGCCCAGCCCAAGAAGACTCTCGTCTCACTGGAGCTCTTGAAGCCTGGAAGACGACCTCCACATAGGGACTTCTCTCCCTCCACGTCGGCCAATGTGTGTAGAACACTCGATGGTGACCCTCTCCCACCACAGGCCCTACACCATAAGTTTCCCCTGCCGGACCCTTGGAGGTGTCCTCTGTTGAGGCACCTGAAGCATAACAGTCTACGACTGTTGACAATCAGTCGCCATCCCCAAATGTCTACCTAATGGGGTATCCCCTCCCTGCTCGCATCGTGAGCCCTTTCCCCAAAGCTTCTCTCTCTAGAAAAAGCTAGAGAGAGAAGTCTCCTTAGCAGATAAAAAAAGTTAGCATTTTAACAGGCCTGATTATGCAAGCACTATGCTAATAAATTAAGAGGGATACGAGAGGTGTGTGACCACCTTACATCCAAGATTATGCACACAAAATGGCTCTAGGAGTCCCTAATTTGGCATAGATCCAATTAAAGACTTTAGAGAATTTAAAAATCAGATCAATAAAGAAAGAAAAAACACTTTACATGGTTATAAGCCTAGGAAATAAGTTTCTTATCGTACTAATGAACATAAACAAACTTCAAACTGACATTTAAGCAAACTCAGCAGGAAGAAGGGTGAAAAAGAGGGTACACTACGGAGAAGTTGGGGGGGTGGAAATCAAGGATGGCAAACTCGGTTTCGGTCTCGGTTTCGCCCGGGTCCGAAACCGAGTCGACTCGGTTTCGGTTTCGGTTTCGGCCGAAACCGGCCGAAACCCATATAACAGGTTAAAAAAATTAAAATTAATTCTAAAAAATCTGAAAAAAATCATAAAAAATATAAATAACCACTTAAAATCATAAAAAATCATAAAAATCATTACACATGCATTTCATTGTATAAGTTAGTGCAATAACCTTGAAGTAGACAACTACAAAAATTCAACTTCAAACATTGAACATGTGTAAGTCATATTCCATTGTACATTAATAGAAGCAGTACAATAAACCAATTTGGACAAAATAAATGTTACAAAAATTCATTGATTCTTACCTAATATGGATAATAATTACTAGAAGAACCTTCTCCCTCATCGTCTGGCCCTTGACAATGAGGTAGCCAAGTCCTGCATCCCTCTTTGGATCCCTCTTGGAGTGTTTGGTTGGCTTGATTCGAATCCAGTATCAACATAGGAATCTTGAGGAAGAGAAGAGTCACTGGTCGAATATGGATGGAACTGAAATGATGGTTCATAATTCTGGGCCCCATAAATAGCTGCTTCATGTTGGCCACCTTCGTAACCTGGTGAACCATATCCGTGCTGACCTTGACTATATCCAGTAGTACCACTTGCAGCACCTGCACCACCTGTACCACCTGCAGCACTAGTACCACCTGCAACACTAGTACCCCCTGCAGCACCTCCGGGATGATCATCATCATCATCATCATCAGAATCATAAGAAACCAGTCGCCTTTTAACCTTTGAGGATGCTTTTTTCTCTTTTGGAGTGCTTTTTTCAATCAACGTTGACACGAGTCCTTTTCCCCTTGGCGTGTGCCTCACATAAATCTGCTTCAACTCCTCAATTACCGGGTCCTCTCGAGCAGCAGCATTTGCCCTCTCAGTTTGCCCATGCACTGATGTACTTCTTCTTAAGGAGGACATTCTAGGAGTGACTGGCCTGCTATCTGTATCTGAGTGTCTAGCTGGCTCAAACTCGAACTGCTCCTCAGTGTCATCAACCACCCTAGACTGGTGCGCATGAGTATCTCTGGCCCTCTTTGATTTGCTTCTTAATTCGGGATCTCTTGCCTCATCTTCATCAAGTATGCCCTCTGCCCATCTTCTATCATCAACATCAAAAACGGGCTCATCAACCTGCTCTCGTGTCTCCACCCAAGACTGCAAGGGATTATCATCATCAAATAAGGCATCCACATCAATCTCTGCGGCGGCATCCTCGGCGACGCGTTTGTCTCGCAGCTGTTGTCTCAACCTCATATTCTTTATTCTCAACCTCATATTGTAGTGGCAGTACACTAATTTCTCTAACCGATCAGCCTTTAGCCGATTGCGAACCTTTGAGTGTATAAGGCTGAACGTGCTCCAATTCCTTTCACATTGGCTTGCTGATGTGGTTTGACTCAACACCCTGATTGCAATGAAAGCCAATGCAGAACTGCCCGATTGTCTATTGTTCACCATGATCCACCAGTCAGCTGTTACACCAACCAACCATAAACAAATAAATATAAGATGTAAATAAAAATTAATTAAGGAAGATGTAATTGCAAAGAAAGCACAAAGATGAAGTATACCTGGGCTCACTCTTCCCACTGCGTATTGCAATTGGGAGTCAGAATACGTCCCACTTTTCATTCTATAGGAGGTCATCTACAAAAATTACATAATAGATTAGCATTACTACGTAAGTAAATTCTATACCTCTTATTCATGAAATCAAACAGGCCAACCTCTACTTCCGCCTGAAGCCTCTTATCTTGTGTCCTCGATAAACGACCAATGACTCTTAAAGTGCCTTGAAGCACCTCGGCATCAACATGTGCATTGGCATTGTACATTAATCGAGGGTTCAGAAAATAACATGCATTTGTATATAGTTAATGTATGGTCAATAATATATGAATACAAATAATCACTCACCAGCTGCATGCAAGTCGTGGTGTAATGTGGTGTCCCATCTATGGTCAATAATCTTCCACCACTTTGCATATTCTTTGGGAAGGGACTCCTGCAACTCCAATTTCGCACGGTCCATGGCCTCATAAAGATATCCCATATCATTCTTGTCATCGCCATCCACCAATCTTAGGACCTTCACGAGGGGGGTGACTACTTTCATGTATCGTGTTACTCTGCCCCAGAATTTGTTGTCGTCCACGATTCGACAGACATCCAAATAATCCATCTGAGCATCAACATTGCCCTTGTCGATGTATTCCCGCAGGGTATTATGGTACATGAAAGTTTTCAACTCATTCTTATACCTGTGCAAAGAAATAAAATTTGAATCAAATACAGATCATAACTATAAGGATAAAGAAGTAATAATTGAGTTCAACAGTATACCTATGCAGAGACTCCAAAGAAATAAAATTTGAAGCAAATCTGGTTGGCCCTGCACGTATAATATCTCGCCCCCCACTTGCATGCTCCCTGAACATGTTCAATATCCTAGGATGGTCATAAATATACTGGGTAATCTTTTGTCCCCTTTCAACCGTCTTCTTCACATGTTTGTCCTTCCCTATGTCTTCAAGTATGAGATCAAGACAATGTGCTGCGCATGGGAGCCAATATAAATGCCTGCGCTTATGCATCAATTTCCTCCCTGCAGCCTTATAACTGGCTTCATTATCAGTCACAACTTGTACAACATTTTCTTCACCAATTTCGTCTACCATGTTGTCCATCAAATGAAACAAATAATTGGCATTTTTTTCAAAATTTGATGCATCTACAGATTTTACAAATACTGTACCTTCGATGCAATACACCAAAAAGTTAATCATGGACTTTTTCGTGGTACCAGTCCAACCATCACACATAATAGTGCATCCTCTCTCCATCCATATATGCTTGAAGCTTTCAACCCACTGATGGAGCTCCTCAACCTCTGCCTCAAGGCCACGCCCGTATATGTCCCGACGTGACGGCGCCTTCAACCCAGGGCCAGCATCTGCTATGGCATCCAACATAGGTTGAAAATATTCACTTTCAGCAGCATGTGCAGGGACACCTGCATGAAAAAACCATTTACAGATGCTTTTAAATGCATGCCCTGCAACTTCTGCAGATTTTTTGACCCCTCTTAATGCACTTTTGATCTTAGGTTGTGTAGCCTGGGGCCTTCTGTGAAGATAACTGTCCATGGGGCCTGCTCTCTGCGTCTGCGGGGGCGGGGCAGCAACATCAGGACGTCGTGCAGCTGTACTGGAGTAGGTCCCTCCTGAACCCATGGGTGCCTTTCCTTTCCTTCGAGAGGCTTCTTCACGCTCCCTTGCTTCAGTCAGTTCCGGATCAGAATCTTCAGTGCCTTCCTCATCATCATCCCTCCTAACCCTTCTGCCAGAAATCTCCTCAGCAATTTCCTCCTCATCCTCAGCCCTTTGTTGCACCCTCTCCTTTTTCCCCACAAGGCACTGGCGCATCTCCTCTCGCACCTCTCGTGGACAGTGGTCGCATTGTCTCACCTCTCCTCGTACCCCTGCCAAATGTTGCTTGCCTCTGGTAATTCCGCCATACATCTCCTTACGACAGTAATTACATTTAACCTTCCTTCTCTTAGCATCAACTAAGGACATGTGGGCCCACCCCGGATCCTCCTGCCCTTGCTGCTCATGTGTTTGCTGACGTCTAGGCATGATGCTGCATTAAGAAGTTACACAGTCAAAGACAAACAATTGTAAGTACAAAACAAAAGACCCAAATTTATGAATGAATTAGGGCTTAATTACCAAATAACCCTTAATCACCCTTCATAAAAATATAATCCCAGCATGATCCTACCCCACATTCATCAATGAAACTTAATTAACGTTCAATTGTGGCTAAGAAACTCGAATTAGACAAAAGGCCCAATTTTTATGAACTAATTAAGTCTTAATTACTAATTAAGCCCTAATTACCCTTCATAAAAATACAATCCCAGCATGATCCCACCCCACATTCATCAATGAAGCTTAATTAACCTTCAATTGTGGCTAAGAAACTCGAATTAGACAAAAGGCCCAATTTTTATGAACTAATTAAGTCTTAATTACTAATTAAGCCCTAATTACCCTTCATAAAAATACAATCCCAGCATGATCCCACCCCACATTCATCAATGAAGCTTAATTAACCTTCAATTGTGGCTAAAAAACTCGAATTAGACAAAAGCCCCAATTTCTATTACCTAATTAGGGCTTAATTAGCAATTAACTCTTAATCACCCTTGGGAAAAACTAACTACCCGCATGATCCAACCCCAAAATCCTCAATGAACCTTAATTTAACTTCAATTGAGCCTAAGCAAACCAATTTAGACAAAAGCCCCAATTTTTAAAATCTCATTAGGGTTTAATTAGCAAATAACCCTTAAGCCCTTAATCACCCTTGGAATAAACTTAATAAGCAAGACTTGCTTACCCCAAATTTTTAACCCAACCAAAAGAACACAACAAAATAATCAAACAAAACCCAATGAAATTAACCTCAAACAAAATAATCAAACCGTTGAAGTTGAAGTTGTGTTGGCCTCGGTGTGCGGCGCAAGAAGGCTCCCTCAGACCTCAGTCCCTCTCGGCCTCTCCCTGTCGGACGGCCTTTCACCCTTGGTCGGACAGCTGCCGACAGGAGCAGCCGCAGCAGCCAGCAGAAGCAGCCGCAGGCAGCAGCCGCAGCACAGCAGCAGCAGGCCGCCAGCAGCAGCTGCAGCCTGCAGCACAGCAGCGGCACGCCGGCAGCAGCACAGGCGCACAGCAGCGGCAGGCACAGCAGCAGCAGCGACAGCGGCAGCAGCAGACACCACCCGCGACGCAGACAGGCTAGACAGCAGGGGGGGAAGGTTTCGGCCGAAACCTGTGGGTTATGGGGTTTCGGGGGCCAACACTTGCCATAAAATCACTAGTTTCGGCCGAAACCAAACGGTTTCGGGCCGAAACCGTTTGGTTTCGGGCGAAACTCGTATCGGTTTCGCCCGAAACCGATACCCCCCTTTAGTTTCGGATTGCTACAGTGTTTAATGTGTGTTTCGGATCGGTTATGGCCGAAACCGATACGTTTCGGCCGAAACGTATCGGTTTCGGCCGAAACTGCCATCCATGGTGGAAATGGAGGGGGGAAATGGGCTTCACTGTTTGGGTTTTAGAGTTAGGTATTTTTCCAAACATTTTATAGGTAGACTATTAACAAACCATAGCCATTGACCACTTTTTATCAAAAGTCAAGTAGTATAGTATTTGTTATATATGAACATGTATATTAGTGTAACCTTTATATCCTTATCTGAAGCCAAATTGTCCAGAATTTTTTTTCCTTTTATCCCTTCTAGAACTGACAGTTATTTTGATACCATTTGCCTACCAGCTTAAGAGAGATAGATCACCAATCAAAATCAGCGGTATATGCAAGTCATCTAGAGCATTGTCATCATAACCATGACCATTAACTAGTTTACAAATACTCTGTTTGCTAGTATCAAATTAATAATATCATAGATGCTAACATAAACCAAGAGAAAAAAGGAGCCAGGATGACTAATAAACAGGTGTAAAAATGCTTATTATTTATTAGCTAGCAACAGATTGAGAAATATTCTAAATGCAAACACAAAACAAACAAAAACATAACAAAGGATGCTAGAATTATTGAAGCAACATGAGTTATGAAATAAACCTTCATTGTCAAAGAAAAATACCTCCATACTAGGATACTTTATATGGCATTCTGTGGCACCGTCTGGTTTTTCCTGCCAAAAAGATTTAACAACCATAACAATCAACATCAGTTAAATCTAAAGTAACACAAGTAATGTATTTCTTTCTCAGGTCATCACTTAGAAACTATACAGAAAAAAATTGTAACAGAGAATAAATAATACTAAATTGTATTTAAAACATAATCAAATTTAATAACATACGATCTTGAAAAGAGTGAGCCAACATGGACAAGGTGACCCACTGAAGCATATGAAAAAATCATGATGAAATGAAAAGAATTTTTAAAAAGTACGAAATTTGATCAGATATCTAGAAGAGTGAATATACCTATATCTGTATCCACACCTAAGAGGCACTTTCATATCATTTTAACTAACACGAGATTCCAAATCCTATTTAATGGATGACAAAATCAGATAAATATCAAGCTATATAAAATGAACAAGCGTTGAATATGACATCTAACAGACAACCAACATGCCTAAGATAACGTAATTATCTAAAAATAAATCCATGGAATGCAGAATTGGCAGATCCTGGATCGGATCGGCCAATTCCAATCAGAATCGACAGGGGCCGATCCAATTCTAGCCCCTAACCCAATCCCAATTTAATTTTTTTTAATTTAAAAAAATAAAAATGATTGACTCGGTCTGAATTGGTCCAAAGATCGGCCGATGCTTTAATGTATCGGCCAATCCTAACCTATTAGAGTTTGATTATAAGAGATAAAAATGTCTTTACATTATTTATATTTGTGTAAATGCCTTTTCGTTTATAAATATACTTTGTTATTTATTTAAAATTCCTTTTAATTATGTAAATACTTTTTAAAACCTTTTTCTGTGGATTGGATTGGTTCCTTGGATCAGCCGAGCCGATCAGATCCGGATCAGGATCGGGCATACCTGATACAGGTGCCCGATCCGATACCGATTCCTTGCTTAAATCTTCCCAGATCTACAGAAAAAAATTAATGGTCCCAGATCTCCTTTCTTCATCCTTCTGAGACAGTCTCAAAAATCTGACGCAGCGTTCCTTGCCTGAATCCATAAAGGTATGAGCCTGCCCATCCTTTTGCAGAGGAAGTACACATGAAAAGGGGGAAGAATTGTAGGTTTCTATCATGAAGACCCTCAAGCATCAGCACAAAGCATGATCCTAGAATTGCATATAAATTAGATATATGAAAAATTTTAGCCATTCCATGGGCTACTCATAAATTAAATATGCAAAAATAATATTGCCATTCCCATGTTGCTACTCACAAGATAATAATGGATGAAATTAATATATATATATATAGTATATATGTGTTTGACGACTTCATTTCTTGGCCATTTTTGCTATGCTACCGCGAGTTAGCTAAGATTGACACAATTCGTAGGAGATCCTTGTGGGAAGGAGCAAATGAAGAAAAGTCAGGTGTTGTCAATTGGTGAAATAGGATGAAGTGTGCAGCCCTCAAAAGCAAGGTGGACATCGGGTGAAGAATCTTCAGATTATGAATCTAGCTCTCCAAGGAAGATGGCTGTGGGATCTGTGCTCTTCAGATAAAACCCTATAGAAACAGGTCATACATTTCAAGCACCATAAGACTTCATTCAAATTTTATCTGTGGTTGAATAACACTCACTCTTATCTCTCCCATTTCGAAGAGAATTTTGAAGTCAGCACCTTGGGTGGAAAAGGGGTTGTGCATCAAGAAAGGAGTTGGACAGGATAAATATTTGTAGTGGGAGATGCTGTCAGGAGATTTTTGTCTGTAGGATAGATCTCCAAGGCTCTTTAATCTCGCAGTAAACAAATGGCAAACTGTCTCTGACTGTGATGAGGTTGAAAATTATAAAATTCAGTGGAGTAGTTCTTTATGAAGAAATCTGAAAGATGAGGAATTTAAGGACTATGTGGATATGCTTTCTCAGCTGGCACAGATCAGCCCCAATCTGTCCCAGAAGGATACCGTCATTTGGGTTAAAAATGGTGGCCAGTTTACTGTTAAATCACTTTATCAACTTAGCGGTCTGGACAGATGTTTCTTTATTTCAAAATGATTTGGAACGTTAAAGCGCCTCTTAAAATCAGAGTATTCATGTGGCAGTTAAGCCATAAGCAAATAACCACCAAAATGTATCGGAATAAATGGGCACCAAGTAGTGATGTCCATTGTGTTACTTGCCAGCAGGCGCCTGAGACTGTCGATCATCTGTTCTGCCAGTGTGCTTTCACTAAACAGATTTGGGTTTACCTTTGGGAATTTGTTGGACATTCCCCTCACTTTTCCAACAGTAGCAGGAATGTGTTGTTATCAGAACCTGGTGTCGCATCAGTTCTCTGCTGAAGCATGCAAGATTCTTTCCTTCCTACCCCGCGCAGTTTGCTGGACCATATGGAGGCAGCGCAATGAAACCATCTTTCAGGGGAGTCACTTTTATTTGGAGAACATTTGTCTGCATGCTTCATCTCGTATAGTGGCTAGGTCTGTCTAGATGTCTTCTCCAAGTCAGTCCACATTTTTTTTTTTTTTTTTTTTTGGGGGGGGCGGGGAGGGGGTTTTACAGAGATTGTAATTTCCTTTTTGGTCTAATTTATCTTTTAGGTCATTGAGGAACCTGTCCTCACTAGCTTGGTTTGTACTACGTCTGTATTTTTGGGAATGTGATTTGTACTACCTATGTTTGCAATAAAATAGGTTGTATAATCCACTCTAATTTTTTTCTAAAAAATGTGTGTCTAAAGTTCCAGTATTTTATCCAAAATGCATTATACCCACTTTCCTATTCCTACAAATGCATTCAACAATCTGTCTGCCAGAAACAGGCTAAGCTACTATTAACTACTCCAGTAAAACAGCAAAATCTTAGAAAGTAGAAAGGACAAGCAGCAGAACATGTAAAACAGGCAACGAGGAAAAGAACCTGCACATAGGCATAGTTTTGAAGATCAGCAAATATTTCACCACAAGTGCCTCTACAGTCAACAGTATAAAAGGCAATTCTCTTTGGCCTCCTCCGACATTTGTTGTTAATTTCTTTCTGCATGGAAGATTTGTGAACCAATCCAATGAAGGATAATAAGTGTTAAGAAAGATGCAAACAACAAGTTCTAAACAAACCAAGAGTAGTAATAGATGTTGACAATCACACAGAAAACAAGGATCGAGTACAATGCATTCAGTCTCTTAACAAAAAAATGATATTATCTGAAAAGGCAAATGGAAAGGAAATGTCAACATGCATGACTGGTGAATTTTGCAGAGAAAGAGGTTAGTCCATACTTTAGTTGCAAGAGAGCAACAACTAACAACCACGGCATCAAACTTGTCAAAGAATTCCTCCTCAAAACTTGATGGAGCACCTGCAAAAGGATTGATCAACAAAAAATAATCGTTAAAGAAAGCCATATAATCTGACAGTTTTGCCCTGAAATTTCAACTGACATAATCTACTCATTTTGAAAATTTTGGGAGCAAACAAATTACACATTCAACCCGTTTTCTTTTTATTGAACAAAGTGAGCTCAATCTTTATCCTGACACAAAAGAGATGCAGAAGCATTCTTATTTACTTTTCCTTGAAGGTGTAAGTACGCAAAAGGAAAGAAAGCAAACTTTTATTTCTGCTTGATTAACTTTATGCTTTGCAAGATACTTCTATTTCTGCAATCAACAAACAAATAAGATAAGACAGCTAAAAGTCTTACACATGACAAATCAGTATCACTTGCCTTTTCAACCGAAACAAAGACCATCGGGTTAAACTCTTTCAGAGAGTCGCAACAAAGCTGGGCAACGGAACCTTCTTTCCACTTGGTCTCATCAGGAGGTATTAAAAAATTTGCTTGAATTGCATTCTCCGTTATTGGACGATCATCCATCAAGGTTACGCTTCCAACTCCAGCTAGAACAATATTCTTGCAGAACTACCGTTGTGCGAAAAAAATTAGTAACTATCAAGTGCAACTATATTTTTTGTATTAGACATTAACATATGTTTTCCTTAAGATTCTCTACATAATTCTAACAAGAAAAACATGAAGAAAGAGAAATACATAACTGCTATGTTTCGACATGTTATAAACATTTGTACTACAGTAGGAGCATGCACTCTTCGACAACAAAAACAGAAACCATTTTCTAGCATGAAAAAGCGACTGCGCTCTAATAGCTACATCCCGTACAATATAAAAGTTCAATATTTAAGAAAGTTACGGCAATAGCCAACATATAACTGAAGCACAAAGAGAAAGAAGATAATAGATGCAATCATAATTAGAATATGTTTGTCTAATTCAGAATAAAGTGAAAAGCCAGTGCGCAGATTATGCAGTGAAGATGTAAAATAGATGAAGGTGACTAAACGGTTGATTTCTCACTCATCACTGTTTCATTGTATAGTAGTCGGCCACTTAGGGGTCATTAGGTGTGTCATAAAATAATGTAAAAATATCAATTTAAAACTGCTGGTTTTAAAATCCATGAAAATAAAATTCCTGATTTTAAAATCACCCTGTTTTAAAATCTCCTGTTTTGGTTTCCAATGGTTCTGAGCAGAAAAACAGAAATTGGTTAAAAAGGGTGCCACATTGGTCGACTGATTTTGAAACCCAGCAATTTACGCCACTCCAAACATAAGGAAAAATAGTGTAAAATGATTTACAGCATTCCAAATATAAGAAATACAGCATTTTTATGGCATTTCACAGCATATTTTACCGCATTTTACGACACACCAAGCAACTCCTTCACCTATATTCCACCTAACACTGGACCTACTAAAACATCATTGTCATCACTATCATTGCCGCCATCAACATGAAGCTTCTTCCTGTACTAGAACAGAATTATGCAAAATTCAACTTCTTCGTACTGAGGTGAATATGTCCGTGCACTTCTCGTCAACAAAAGAGGAGGGATGTGTGTGTGTGTGTGTGTGTGTGTGTGCACGCGCAAGCGACGAGGCAACATACACAATACTCAAATCCAACAGACACAAACATGATGATGATATGTTTGTGTCTGTTGGATTCGAGTATTACACAAACATATATATATATATATATATATATATATATACACATATATATACAAAACATCAAAATTAACGGGACAATTGCAAGTTTGAAACTACTCTCAGAAGAAGTCATTACCTCGACGGCGGTCCCCGTCATTCCACTGACCAAAACGTGTGACTTGCTCAACCTTGTGAACATGGAAACAGAAAACAAAATCAGAATAGAAGATTACGCTGGAGTAAAAAAAAAAAACAAGGTATGTAAAAGGCATCCAACATTAGCAAGCACACCGTGCGGCATTGAAAGCAAATCTGAGGCGAAACATGCCAACAGCAAGAACAACAAGCAGACAGAGAGATAGAGAGAGAGTGGCTGACCTCCTCTGTGCGTCCACGCCCCAGACTCGAATCTGGCGATCGTACAGCGCGGTCTCCTGCGCAGTCAACTCCTCGCCGCCGCCGCCGCCGCCGTCCATTTGTATGGCTAACCTACACCAAGGAAGACGCTGAGAGTGACCAGGGAGGAGGGAAGGCAGTGTAGTGGCGATGACGAAGCCCTGGCGGCGGAGTAGAGGAAGATGGCTCTTTTGCCCAGGGCAATCGCCGGCGTGGCCCCGGAACGGGGTGGAAGGGGAGAGAAGGGGCTTTGCCTTTTTTTCTTTCTTTTTTTAGAACACTGTAGAAAAAACGTTCAAAATATTTGATAAGGTCATTCTAACTTAAAAATAAGCCAATTTTAAACTATTTTTTAACTTCATAGCCATAGAAGGTAAAAAATATATTTCTTCCAAAATAATATTAAAGTGCCCTTAATTCTTTAACAAATAAATTATTCTAATTCAAATCTATATAATAGAATTTTTAATATATCAAATAAGAGTAAAAGATAATATGATTATTAATCAGTCAGGATTGAAGTACGAAGTTAACTTATTTATTTCATTATACATAATAAAGGATGATCCGATGAAACATGCTACTTTCATGTATAAAAGATTTTATATTCTGATATATTATGTGACAATGTGATATTCACAATATTACATGTCAATTTTGAGGTTATGGTAAGTGATATTATCATTTAGATATATTGTGTTAAAGGATATGACATTCGTATTTTATAAGTATATTTAGATTAAGGAAGTCCATTTGTTAAACAAGGGCATAATGGGCAGTTTATCTCTTATAGATATGATATTTACGAAATGTGCCCTTTGTAGATATTTTAAAGTTATAGTTTCCCTATTGAAATTATGAAGGTTTTTCTATCATTTTCAACAATTTTTCTTTTTTTCTCTCCCCATCACCGATTGGGGTAGAGTGAGAGAAATTAAAGAATCTAGTGATTTTCTACAAATATCCTATAAATGATCACATTATATTATACCCCTCACCATCTCTTATAAAAATGCGATCTACTTGTCAACTAGTCGTGATATATTTCAATTTTCATTTTAACCCAGAATTACACAAAGTTAGCATCAGTTGCAGGGCACCTTTGGAAAAAGAAGTTGGATTGAAATTTCTCACGATCCCCTGCGTAGAAAAAACAAGGTTAGATCAAACTTCTTAGGTTTTTATGCCTCACATTTCTTTCTTTACCCTTCTCTATCTTTTTAAAAATTGATGGGACATAACACTCTAATGATTGGATCTTCCAACCGCATTTCCAAATTTGCCCATTTAAAATTCGAGGTTAGAGGTTTCATGACATTCTAAGAGATATAGAGATTTTTAGATTTCAACTTCTACAAATTTTATATTTTTAGATTAATCCCTCCAATCTAGATATTGATTTATAAATTTTAATAATTATATATTTATTTGAAAAACACTCTTTTTACCAGATTTTTGAAAATCCAAGAGAGTTTTATTCTTGTTTTGCAACAAATCGGAGAGGTTCATTCGTAATCAGATAAAACATTTGATTAAATAACTTGATATCTTAAGAAGTTATAAATGAATACTTAGATTGAATTAATTAATCTATCTATATAAATGATTGCATGGGATAAAAGATAAAAATCTCCCAGATGTATTGGTTTGAACAACTAATACAATGTCGACAAAGTCAAATGATAAGAAGCCAATGAATCAAGAATTGTACATTAATTTCAATTTCTGTCTATCTCGAAACTTTTAAGTCAATTTATTATTATAAATGTATATTTATTAATATTAAATATCTTGAAGTCACCGTGCAAGATTCAAAACAATGATTGTCCTAATTTTTATGATATATTAAAACGGTCGACTTGACAAGTCGAATTGACTCGTGTTAAGTTGTCTAATTAAATTTTTTATATTAAAATTTTAAAATGATTTAGACCAACTCTATATCATATCGTGAATCGAATCTACTATAAATTGTCCAACTCACTCATCCAATTAGGGTGGTCATACTCTTGATCTATGCACTTATCAAGTGTCCAATAATTCATGTATCTTTTGATTGCTTATTGGTATGATTATTTATTTAACACTTTTTAAAAATTTAAAAGACTCGAGGAGATTTCAAACATTAATTGCCGTGGTAATTTAAACTTGACGCAATGTTTATTGTCCCATCTCTTTTCCCTGTTCAATCTAAAATAAATAGCATAAAAATAAACTTAAATTTGATGTGTCTTAATTTGAGAATATTAAATTTAAATAATTCAACTGCATGTCTGATCTTAGACAATTAAACTGAGAGTGGAGAAAGAGTTGTAAACAAATTACACCATAGCATTAGTATTTCTACTTTAAGTATACATTGAGAAAATTAATTAGCATCCCCTTCAACTCCCCCTCCCCTTGTCGCTAGGGGTAAGCACGGTTTGATTTGGTTTGATTTTAAGAGATTTTTTTTCAAATCAAATCGAATTGAATTAAGGCTTCAACCTAAACTAAATCAAACCAAACTACTTTGAAACTAAACCAAATCAAACCGAATTAATTCGGTTTAGTTCGATTTGAACCATATTCATCTCCCCTTTTAGAAATTAGATTGGATTCAAACAAGAGTAGAGAAATATAGAGTAGAAAAACTTCTACCAAATAAAGTAAATATTAAAAATATAACATAAAAAGTTATAATCCGTAAGAACAAACTCCGTAATATTTTCACATAAAAAATTAAGAACTTTAGTTATAGTAAATTAGAAGGTGATTTGAAACCTATTTCACAGAGTCGAAAATTCCATCAAGATGGCAGAGATTGGACCTTTTGAATTAAGGATTATAGTTACATATATACTTATATTAACTTGACAAAAATATCTTTAAATTCGAGTTATTCGGTTCGATTCAATTTCTTAAATTTTAAAATCAAATCAAATCAAAAAATTTAATACGATTCGATTAGAACCCAAATCAAAATTTTTTAAATTTTAACCCAAATCAATCGAATCAAATCTATTGATTCGATTTAATTTTCAAATTGAATCTGAATAATGATCACCCCTGCTTGTCGCTACAACCCTCCCCTTACCTTACCGCTGTCAACCCCCCTTGTTGCAATCCCCTTCCCAAAATCTCCCTCCCATAGGACTTACTTGGCAATTGAGGGCTTTACAGAAAAGGCAGCCTTGGACTACATCGGGTCCGCAGGTCAACCTACACGACTGAGGGTCATATGACGGTGTGTGGACACCCTTATGGTCGGCACCCATCGCAGCCCTGCCATCGACGACCATGCCCCTCTTCTCGCTTCACGTTGGAGCCAACTTCAGCACCTTCTCGGCCCGAATTCCTCGTCACAGTGAAATCCACTGGACTGATAGGGAATTTTGACTCTCTCTCTCTCTCTCTCTCTCTCTCTCTCTCTCTCTCTCTCTCTCTCTCTCTCTCTCTCTCATCGAGGATATTTTTATCATTTCACATCCAGTCTTCCAATTAACGAAAAATAATCACGATGACATATTTATATAATATAAATTAAAATAGTGATAGTTAATGCATTTTCAGGAATCATTTTTTTATCATTTCACTTTTACAATGATTTATTTACAAAAAAATCAAAAAATAAGAGGTGAAAAACATCTAATTTAATGACTGAAGATGAGTTAATGTTTTGGCATGAAAAGGAGTGATTAACTATTCCATGACTTTCTTTTTTTAAGGGACTTAACATTGCGAAACAAGAGGGAAGTAGACTGAGTTGTTATCCAGTCTAATTTTCCGGGTGTGGGTCTACCTTAAAAGACATCAAGAAGTTCAATTGCATGCCTTTCATAAAACATGTTGCTCGATATCTTTGCCTATTCCTACTTACCATGCATTCAACTACTCCATCAAGATCCGATAAAAATGGTATCACCTCATTATTTCTGTTCTAAGTTAAAACAATATTGCAAATATCGAATCAAGTAAGCACTTAATTCTACCATATTTATCCAGGCATCCAACAGATCTTATTACTGTCGACGTGGTATGAGATTAAATTAGCCGATTTAACTGGATAACCATCAGTTAAACGACCAAATTCCTCGTGGCCCTCGACCCCTCCGCTCAATCGACGAACGCAATTGCAATGGCCTTTTATCCCACGTACAAGAAAGTCCAGCCTTCTTGCAGAAATGGAGCGAAGAGATGGGAAGAGCAATCTATGCTCTTCTTTATTTTTTATTTTTTTTAGTTCCGAGGAATCTATACT
This sequence comes from Amorphophallus konjac, assembly GCA_022559845.1. NCBI lineage: Eukaryota > Viridiplantae > Streptophyta > Magnoliopsida > Alismatales > Araceae > Amorphophallus > Amorphophallus konjac. The sequence goes on along the minus strand of CM040120.1, from coordinate 43,094,342 downwards.
CAGGTATTAACGAAATGTGAGAGACCTAGATTCAAAACCAACATAAGTTCAACTCAAACTCAATGTATCTTTTTTTCTCTTAAGATTAACAAACCGCAAGTTTGCATCTCTGAAAAATAAAATATGAACAGCAACCTACTGTTAAGGGTCACTTTGACTGATGACAGAACAAGTCCAGTTAAGATGGTGGAACAGAAATCGGATGAGTTATTTTTGTTTGAACCATTTTGATTTAACTTGAGTTGGACAGAGATTAAGATGAATGCTTTCAATCTGCGAGGAGGGGGGGCGGCGAATAGCCGACCTCACCCCGATTCTCACCATACGCCCTTAAACAAAGGAGTGGCTAATAAGGGATGCGAGCGGGAGTGGAACAGGGAGCGGGCAGAGTTCAACGGAGAGTTAGAGGAGAAGAAAGGGGTACCTGCGGAGGAGGGAGGCTAACTCTGCAGTCCTCAGCACCAACCTGCTCCCATTTAGCGGCTTCGCCGGCGCCAGCAGGCACTGCAGCCCCGGGACTCCCATGCCATGCGCACGGCTGGGAAACACGGAGGATGGGCCCCCGGCTGGTACCCACGGGGAGGCGTCCCTCTGTGAGCACGCAAAGTCCCCCGCCCGCCCGAAGTCGAATGGTCTCTCGGCCTCTTCCTGTTTCCCGACTCCGGCGCCGTGCGACGATTGGGACTCTGCTGGCAAAATGCTCAACTCGAGGCCGACTTTAATGGTGGGCAATTGTGGACTTGAGGAACGTTTTGATACGAGCAGTTAGCACACTTTTTTGGTTGTCATTGGTTCTTCCGTCTGATCATGAGATTGTGACGAAGTTAGTCTAAGACTGCGTTTGACAACCCGTTGAGGCGTGAATTTTCATGAATAATCTCCCAACATGTTTAATCTCTCTCAAATGGGCATATGAGTTCTTGATTTACGTAAATTTGAGATTTCAAAGAAGAGAGAGAATATGACACAAAAAAGTCTCATTCTCATAATCCTTCGTAATAATCTCATAGTTTTTAAAAATTTTAAATGATGCATAATATTCCTTCTCCTGCACAGTTGTACGACCCGTGGATTATTTAGAGAACGAGAAGCTTACTTGCATCGTCAAACGCGGCCTAAATTTAAGTTCAATAATTTTTTTAACTTTTTTTTAACAATATCATTTATTTTTTAAACCGGAGTACAGAAAAAGGAACGAAACAAATGGAGCGACAGTTTTTTTTTTAACACAACGGAACAGGGCAGAATTTCCTCGAGAATCCTTTTATGTGAAATCTCGTTACAGAATAATTATGAAAGTGAAGTTACTCTTGGAATAGTAATATGATGATCGACTTAAACCTGGATTGCGGGAAAAGAATGTAACAGACAGAAAATGATATAAATTGTAGCATTTCATATTATATATATATATATATATATATATAGAGAGAGAGAGAGAGAGAGAGAGAAATCTGATCACAATTATGCGATGATTATATTTTATCACAATTATGCGATGATTATATTTTAAAAATATGTTATTATTTGTCAATTACAAAGCTATATTATATATATATATATATAGAGAGAGAGAGAGAGAGAAACCCGTCACAATTATCCGATGACCATATTCTAAAAAAATGTTACCATTGTCGTTCACAAAGAATGCAGGAGTAATCTAGACGATGGTAGGGGGTTTGTGATTCACCTAAATGAAAGGCTGATGTTAAAGGTGGATAAATGATTATGAGGAGGGTAAATATGGTTCGACCTATAAACGGCCTAAATACGAAAGGTCCATTAAGGTTTGGATAATCTAAGCCCAGGTAATGGGCGAACATGTTTGCCCGATCCAATAAGAAGAGGACCGGCCCAGCAAAGTATCGGATTCCACGATGCACGATGAAGCCGGCCCAAGCACAGTTCTCGCCGGAGGACACTCCGACGACCGACCGTTACTCCCACGACGTCGGCCTTGACCCCGTAACGGGCGAGCACCCGCCATGAGTGCCGTAAGACTCGCCCAGGGACCAGCCGGGGCTATCACCCTCCAACGGGAAACTCCCGCCAACATAGCGGGGGAACGTTACTATACTAAACAGACCATTCCCTATCAAGGGATGAGGCCCCTCACTCCAGGACAACCCATATAAAAGGGACATCGACAGAAGAGAGAGGACACGGTAGATTCTTCTACTAAACCCCACCCTACTACGCAAGAGGAGACACAGTGAGCACTCCGGCCACTAGAGCTTCCTACTGAGAAGAGAGTAACCCAACCTGCAACTACGACAGAGAGGTCATCCGCTACAACCAGAAAGTCTCCTCCTCTTGCACGGCCTTACCACCAAGCGAGCACTCTCTAAGAGCCCACTGGGAGCGGCGAGCACGCGTGCAGAGGACCTACACGCCTCTCGGATCATCTGCTATGGCCTCTACTTCTCTCTCACCTAACTCCTCTCTATTGCTCATTAATCCCTTGCTGACTTAAGCATCGGAGGGTTGTCCCCTGTGATAACACCCGGGACTCCTTCTAACGCCCTTCTGGTTTCTTGGTGTGTGTAGGGCTCCACGGGCGCGAGACGACTTCCCCAACAAATAAATAGAGAAGGTGGTACGTGACCTAGGAACCATTTTCCTGTCGCTACAGATTATATTATCGGACGTAGGAGCATCTTACACACAAATATTACAATAGAATAATTAAAATATGGGTTTTTTGCATATTAGTCCCTACAAATATGATGAATTAATTTTTAGTCCCTAAAATCTTACTATTGTTTAAAAAGCGCTTGGAAATTTTACCGTTAAACTAAAAAGTTCCTATCATTTTTTACTGTCTACGATATTAAACGCAAGGTGAGTTAACTTGGCCGTAGTTGGTGAAAAGACCAACCCACCCTCGATTAATCGAGGGTCATGGCCGTAGTAACCCTTCTGCCGCGCCACCCTCCTGTTTCTCTTCCCCCCCGTATATAGTCGCCACCCTCATGTTTCCCTTCCCCCCCTACACAGTCGTCATTGCCGTCGATTTTACTCTTTGGTCGTCGTGACAGCAACGACCACCAGCCACCGTTAGGGTCGATTTGGCACCAGCGCCATTGCCCAAACCTGCACGGACCAACCGCGGCACTTCACGGCGCCCCATCTGCCACCGCAGACGTTACGACCGCCCTCGTTCAGACACCGCATCACCGGAGTCACCACCCCACGTCCAGGTCTTGGCCACACACCTCCGGCTCCACTCCGGTACACGTTAGGCGCCGTTGCGCGGATGTGAAGAATGATGTTGAAGAACAATGTTTCATATCTGTTTTATGTGTTCTTGTCCTCAATGTAAACTCATCACACATGTTTTATGGATTGTGAAGTTTTGATGTAAATGATACAAGTATCTGTTTACTTGCTGGTGATATGAATGATAGTTGTAATTTCGTGGATTGCTTGATAATTCACCTGATAGTTTTGGTTTTGTGCTGATGTTAAACCAGATATGAATGATAGATGATTTGTCATGTTTTGATATGAATGATACATGGGTTGTCATGCTTTGATATGAATGATACAATGGTTGCAAGGGTAACTAACTGGTGCAAAGATGCATAGAAGGTGCTGAGGGTATATGCAAAAAGCCCTAATGAGAATTAGTCAAGAAATAATTATGTGATCTAGAAATAATGCTACTGACAGCAACATGTGTCATGCCAAAATCCAAACCCTCCATGATAAGGTGTCATGCCATCTCTGGGATTGTCTGTCTCTGCATACACAGCATCATCCAGGAAAGCTTCTGTCATGCCATGATAAGGTCGACACTTCTCTCTTGGAGTGTTGACACTTCAGTTGAAGTCTGCTGGAGCAAAGCTTCTGTTAGATATCAAGAGGTCGACACTTCAAGCAAGAGATGTCGACACTTCCTATGTACACAGTTCGGCTTTGACAGAACTAATTGGTACCATAAGCAGGCCGACATCTCTCTCTTGGAGTGTTGACACTTCAGTTGAAGTCTGCTGGAGCAAAGCTTATGTTACACATCAAGAGGTCGACACTTCAAGCAAGAGAGGTCGACACTTCCTATGTACACAGTTCGGCTTTGACAGAACTAATTCCTCACTTAAGGCTGGTCAACATGCTTCAATTCATTCTATATTTTTGGTGCTTTCTCTTGAATTTCACAAGATTACAACTTGTATGCTCCTCCAAGTAACCTAGAAACCTAACTGCAATTCTCTTAAACATTAACCCAAGATCAAACTGGTGGAATGATGAAAAGTCTTACTTTTTAGTATCCTCATATAAGGTCTTACGAGTGGCTGAATATTATGGAAACACAAAATCATGCATTTTCAATAAAGATGCCCTGCAACTTTGTGGCTTTAAGTAGCCAATGATGTTCGGAACTAACGTGTGACTCTAAGTAAATTATTGCCCCACAGATGATAGTTGGTCATGGATAGAAGTACCAAGTGCTCTAACATCGTAAATATACACTCAATATCTCATTTAAACCTTTATAATGTTAAGGAAAATCAATGAGTATGATATTTTTGATCTTAGGATGTAGTGTGCCTTGCTCCCTTTTTAAGATTGTACCACATGGTCATATGCAGGCTGGGTAGAATGGTTTATTTCATTGTAACATTCACTAACTGCATTTCATGAATACCATGTTATCTTAATGGGAACAGTTTGTGATCCCCTCAGCTAGATAACCGTGATAAATGTGCCTTCTTAAATCCAATAGAGGAGTCTACATGCCCACAACGATCATTTATCACAGGTTTAATCAACTAATCATGCTTGTTATTGAACTGAACTATTGACACAAAGGTTGAGTTCAATTTCTGTTAACTAACGGGTGTGACTTTGCACCCATTCACTCTCACAGATAGCCCCCCCTCCCCCGTTCACCTTCAATTTCTGTTTATAACCCTTAATAATACCAAAATAAATAGCCCTCCCCCCGCGGTTCACCTTCTCATTCTCACATCTTGTGGCCGCCAACATCACTCGAACCGGTGGAGGCTCCCTTCGAGAGGTCAACGGCTCTCCTCTGCACCTCTCGTGAGTGCACCCCTTCCTCTCGCCGCGCCCTTCTTCCCTTCCATCCAGCAAGCAACACCTTCTGTCGGTCATGAAAGGTCGACCTCTCCATTAGGAGATGTCGACACCTCACAAGGGTCCGTCAACAACATGGCGACACCACTGAAAAAGGCTTTAGTGGTGCTAATATCATACAATATAAATGCATTATCAAGGGACATGTGACAAAAAGATTAAGCATGTGACAAAATCATGTTAGCTTCTCTAAGAGCAGTGGAACTTTCCTTGGAAATAACAGCCCCTGCAGATTCCACTGTGCATCCGAGGAGTCTATTTTCCACAACAGGGAGAAGTTTAACAAATCTATTTCAAGGAATTTTTGTAACCCCTCCGTAAGTCGAGGGTGTCCAGCACAATTCAAGAGATCATTAAAAAAAGGTTAAAAACTTACATTACATATGTCTCTCTTAAACCACATTCACTTGAATAGACAAATGATAAATAGTACAAATATGACAAAATACATCAGTAATTTTAAGTTTTTCAATTGTAACTCTATCCTTTCTAATTTCTTTGTCGTGCATTCTTCCATCGCCTTCGGTTGATATTTAACATCCACAACATTATAGGTAGTATCATCAACCCACTCAAAGAAACCGCAATCCCCATCAGTATTTACATACGGACAACAATAGAAGCGCTTGCCTTTCGACCTCTCACGATTTGAGACGTAAACCCGACAATTACCCCTTCTATAGTTGCATTCCATCGGCGGCACACGAGATGAGACGACAGCTCCTCGAGACAACTGCATTCCACTAGCATTTGATGACTGCATACGACACGAACAAATTATCAATTACCTGTCGTGCATGAATAATCTAGCCATCGAAATAGCATACCATTTCAGACATGGGGAGAATAACAAGGGCCGATTTGTCGTGTTGGGCGTGATGGCAGGGGCCGGTGGTGGGTCGTCTGTAAATTGGGGCAATCCGTCTGCGACGATTACATGTCTGAAATGGGGCGTGATGGCAAGGGTTGATTTGGAAGGGTTACATGGCCTGCAATGCAAATTACAGAACTTGCAGAAACTAATGTGTGTGAGAAGGGAAAAAGATTTCCACTTTCAAAATCAGAAATAGACGCGGAAAAGCACACATGGGGCAGTGCGTCTGCGGCGGGGCTCTGCGGTGGCCGGTGGGGCGTCGGCGGTGGGGCGTCTGTGGCTGGGGCAGTCCTCTAGAGGCCTTGCGGTGGGGCGTCTGCGGCGGCCGGTGGGGACAGTTCACATATTGTAACGGCGGTGGGGCATCTGCGGCTGCGTATGGGGGCGGTGGGGTGTGCGGTGGCAGGCGGTGGGGTGAAGGGTTTCACATGGAGAGGGTTATGATAATGGTAGTTTAGGATTTTTAACTTTTTTTAACGGAAGGATGGAATATTCCATCGAATATCCAACTATTTTAACATCGATGAACTACATGGGCCTTTCTGTTAGAGTTCCATGATTTTAAGGGCTTTTTAAACAATAGTGAGATTTTAGGGACTAAAAAGTAATTCGTCATATTTGTAGGGACTAATATGTAAAAAAACCCTTAAAATATTATGGTTGTCCTTATCCTCTTTGACATGACATATTTTGCGTAGTTAACTCTAAATAATTAAAATAAAACTCCGCTACTGTGTTTACGACGACGATGGTTGCTCTTCTCAACGTTGCATAGACGTGGTCGGGGCAAACTGTTATTAGTCATTACTTAGTGTTCGTTCTTTTCTCTAAAGAAGTTTCTTTATCCATCTCATGTGCTGATAAAGACATTTATTTACTTTGATAATTTTTTATAATTTAATTATAAAAATTATGCCATACGTGAAAACCAACTTTACAAACAAGTAAACCAGGAATGAGATTTAAGAGGCCGATGGATAAATAATCCACGGTTTCTACCTACACAAAAAAGTGTGATATGCAAAAATATACTGTAAACAAACAAGTGAGGGATGAGATTTATTAAGAGCCTGGCGGGAACAAAAAGACATGTTATAAGGTGATTGTAAGATTAAGAACTTATAAATATGTGAGAAATAAGAATAAAGTGATCGTTATACTACTATATGTGCATTCACGGTTCTTATTTTATTGTTTCTAAAATCAAAATAAATAGAAAATTATTGTTAAAATGATGATGACATATTTGTCATTTCTACATTTGTATTTGAACATATATCATGCAAAACATAGATATCATGTAAAATGATCACATAATGGTCATTTCACACTGTTTTAAGCGTTTGTTTTGCACGTAGAAATAGTGCACAAAGAATATTTTGTGCTCTTTTTTACATGATATTGATATTTTTAATGACATACATGTAAATACAATACACGAATGATAAATTTATAATTTTTCTTCTAATAATGATTCATATACAAAAATCTCAAAACAAATTAAACAAGAAATTTGCTCACAAAAAAGACCCACAGATAAGCTCTTTAAATCAAAACCGTTCGTACAATCTCTACATGTAAAAATGTGTCACGTGTGTTTGACAGGGTTTGCCGTCCCGCCTCGACCCGCACCGACCCGCACGACCTGACCCGACTCAGGCGGGCACCGGGTCGCACGGGCTGGGGGTCGTGGACGGGACGCATTGGACCGCAAGGTCCCGTGCGTCCCGCCACGTACCGCTCCGGTTCGAGGCGGGACCCGGCTCGGTACGGGCGGGTCGGGGCGGTTCTCCCATTTAACGGGCCGAAGGGGGAGGCTCCCTCCATCCCTCCCACCGGCGAACGGCGGTGCAGCGGCGGCGGACGGCGATCAGAGCGGCGGCCGGCGGCTTTGGGCGGCTCAGGGCGGCGATCGGAGGTAGGTAGGTGAAATTTTTTTTTAAATGATCGGGGGTGGGGAAGGGGGGGCGTCGACCGCTGGATGTGGCCGGAGGTGGGGGTGGGGGAGGAGGCCGTCTGCCAGTCGGATCTGGCCGGAGGTGGGGGTGGGGGACGGCGGGGGGGGGGGGGGGGGGGGCGTCTGCCGCCGTGGGGGACGGGGGGGGGGGGGGGGGGGGGGGGCTGGGCGTCTGCCACCGGCAGGTCGTGCCGTGGGGGGACGGGGGGGGCTGGGCGTCTGCCACCGGCAGGCCGTGGGGGGGGGGGGGGGCGGGGGGGCGTCTGCCACCGTGGGGGACGACGGGGGGGGGGGGGGGGGGGTCTGGGCGTCTGCCACCGGCAGGCGGTGGGGGGACGGCGGGGGGGTGGGCTGGGCGTCTGCCACCGTGGGGGGGGGGGGGGGCTGGGCCAATGGTGGTTTGGGGGGGGGGGGGGAGAGGAAAAAAATTTATTTTTTTAAAATTTTATATCTTTTTTAATTTTAAAAAGTATAAGAATAAAATTTGTTAGATTGTCATTGTTTAATATTATTTTTGATGTATTGTTGAATTCATGTTGTAGAAAAAATATAATTTTTATTTAATTCATGTTGTAGAATTAAATATATTGATATATTATTTAATTCGTGTTGTAGAAATAATATAAATATCGTTTAATTCATGTTGTAGAAATACATTTATGTTTGATATATTACTTAATTCATGTTTAAATATTAGATTTAATTGAGATGTATTAAATTTAAAATTTAATTTTATAGAATTAATGATATTATTTTCATTATTAGTTGTAGACGTAAAATAATATAATAAATAATTTTAAAAATTTTAAAGATGTTTTTCATTTAAATATATCTATAGTGAGAAATATTTTACAAAAAATTAAAGGTAATATTTATAATTTAAATTAAGTAGAGATGTTTTGAATTTAAATATAAATTTATTGATAAATATTTTACAAATAATTTTAAATGTAATTAAGATGTATAATGTAATTTAAGTAGAGATGTTTTTAATGTAAATAGTGTTGAATATTTTATAAATAATTTTAAAGTTAATTTAGATCTATAATATAATTTAAATAGAGATGTTTTTAATGTAAACTCTCTTGAATATTTTATAAATAATTTTAAAGTTACTTTAGATCTATACTGTAATTTAATTAGAGATGTTTATAATTTAAATATATAAATAGTGATAAATATTTTACAAATAATTTTAAAGTTAATTTATATGTATAATGTAAATTATTTAGATATGTTTATAATTTATATGTGTCATGTAATTTAATTAGAGATGTAATTTTAAATATCTAATTAGTGATAAATAATTTTAAAGTTAATGTATATGTATATGTATGAATTATAAATATTAACCTTATATGTTTGTTATAGAAATAATGATATTATTTTGAACTAAATTATATTAACATGTATTAAATATTGAATTTAGTCTTGCATGGTACGCAAATAATGAAATTATGTTCAATGTTAATTGTAGATGGCAAATAATATATTTTCATAATTTGAATTTCTTAATTTTAGGCCTTAGCACTCTATGGCTCCTAAGGAACGAACAAGTGATATTGGGTGGTCACACGGAGTTTTGTTGGATGGAAACCGTAGGTGTTGGCGTTGTAACTATTGTAAAATAGAACATCGGGGAGGAGGGGTGTCTCGGTTGAAGAAGCATTTGGCAGGAGGAGCCGGGGCAGGATACTCTGAGGTTGCTGGGTGTACCCATGTGCCTAGAGATGTGAAACTTGCAATGGCTAGGCACCTGCGGGAGAAGAGAGCTGAGATGCAAGAAAAGGAAAAAAAGGGATCAAGCGGCAGTGAGCGGAATAGCAAGCGGCAGCAACGAGGAGGAATGTGCATGGACACCCAGTGACGAAGACGAACAAGCACGTACTGAGCAGGCTAATGTGTATGTCACTGTGAACGATCCATACGAAGCCGAGTTTCGTGAGGCAGTACGTCAGATCATGGAAGAGTCAAGACATCCCGAGGAGACTACAATCCGTAGCCGCGAGGCGGCGAGGACCGGAGCATCAGGGAGTGGTGGTTCATCTACGACTCGACAACCACGAGGCATAAGGAGTTTATTGACTGGTGACTCGGGGACACAAAGAAAAAGGACACAATCGATCAACATTGAAGATGTGGAGCCCGGTGCACTATCCCGAGAGCATGGCAAGCAAACGAGGATGGACGATGCGTATGGCCAGAAGGGACCTAAATGGAAACTTGGTCAGGCTGTTGCAAAATGGTGGCACCACGCGGGTCTGCCTTTCAATGCAGCCAATAGCCCTTACTACAAGCCAATGTTTCAGGAAGCACAGGTCCTTGGGCTACACGTGCAGCCACCTACAGCGAGAGAATTGGCTGGCGTATACCTTGATGAACAGGTTGCTGAGATCAAGAGTTACATTGACTCATTCAAGCAGAAATGGATAAAGTACGGAGTCACACTGATGTGTGATGGATGGTCAGGTACCACAAAATCTAGCCTGATCAACTTCCTTGTTTATTGTGACAGACATGTATTCTTTCACAAATCAGTGGATGCGTCTGGTCAAATTCATAGTCATCAATATATTTTGTCATTGATGGAGCAAGTGGTGACTGAGATTGGGGAGGAGTACATTGTACAAGTGGTGACTGACAATGGGTCGAACTATAAGAAGGCCGGGGAGGAGTTAATGAAGAAAAAACGGCACATTTTCTGGACCCCCTGTGCAGCGCATTGTGTAGATCTGATGCTGAAAGAGATTGGGCAGCTTCGTATGGTAAAATCTGTGGTCGAGGTGGCACAAAAAATCACGAAATATATCTACAACCACACACTTGTATTGGCATGGATGAGGGAGCATTGTGGCGGCGAACTGTTGAGGCCTGGCATCACACGATTTGCCACCAACTACATCGCATTGCAGAGCCTATTGAAGCACAAGGATGGGTTGAAACAAATGTTTAGAGGTGAGACCTGGCTGAGTTCCTCTTTTGCTGCTTCACGTGAAGGGGCAGAGGTCGAGGGGATTGTCAACACCTCGAATTTTTGGGAACGAGTGAAGGTATTAGTGTCTTTGATAGAGCCACTGTATGAGGTTCTACGATGCGTGGATGGGGATAGAGTACCAACCATGGGGTTGGTGTACAGCAAAATAGAAGCAGCCAAGCGGAAGATCCTTACAACGTCCAAAAAATATGGACCCACCATTCTAGAGATTGTGGAGGACAGATGGGACAGACAAATGAGCCGCGATCTTCACATGGCAGGTAAACACTTACATTCTCGTCCAATCAATGAGCTGTGATTTTCAGTTGATATTAATATGTAATTCATTATCTTACGATTGCAGCGTACTATCTACATCCGGCCTTCCAATATGCTCGGGCCCTTGCTTATGACGATACGTTGATAGAATCGGTCAACATTGTGGTAGACCGATTGTCTTTCACCCCAACAGATGCTGCTGATGCATTGAATGAGGTATACTTGGATATTTTAACATTGACAATATTAAATGAAATATACACTTCATATTTTTTGATAATGCAGATGAAAATATTTAGAGAGGGAATTGGTTCATTTGCGACACCTAATGCCATGGTCAATCGTGATAGACTCGACCCAGGTAAGGTGTCTTCACAATGTACCTTCTATGTCTCGAGAAGTAATTTTTACATCTAATTATTATATTGTACGTGATCTGTCTTAAACACAGCTGAGTGGTGGCTAAACGGCACAAGTGCACCCGTATTAAGGAAGATCGCAATGAGAGTTCTATCGCAAACATCCTCGTCGAGTGGGTGTGAGCGGAATTGGTCGACGTTCTCCTTCTTGCATACTAAGCTGAGGAATAGGTTAACACACCGCAGGCTAGACAAAATGGTGTATGTTCATTACAACATGAGGCTAAAGGTCCGGCATGTACAAATGATACAAGGAGAGGAGAGGGAGATTACGACCCAACGGATGCTGTGTACTTGCGAGACGATGATGACCCTATGGTAGCATGGGTTGCAAGAGCCACAACCGAGCGTGGTGAGGCAGAATTGGACGAGGAGGCTGAAGAACCTGGCGAGACACCACGGCCTAATACTTTTCTCGCATCAGCTGTACAAGAGGCAGTCGGGGAGGGAGATGACACCCATGTGCATTTGGGTGGTGACGACTCAACAACGGGACGTGATGATGAAATTAATTTAGATGAAGACCTTATCATTGGGGGTGGAGACACATCGTATGCGTACGATGATACAGCATGGGAGCGATTGATCCAACCCCCATTAATTGAGCGTCAAGAGCCACCTCAGGTGAATTAATACATGAAAATCGAATCACAAATTTCATTAAATAGCGTAGTGATATATTGATGTATGATAGCAATATATTGCAGGTCGGTCCGACAAATGACAACATTGCGGGTGAACAGTGGTCCCGAGTTGCTGTACCGCGGCATTCAATATCTGCGGAACCAAGAAGGTTATCCACTTCAAGAGAGGCTAGGGGGAGTTCCTCATTTAGAGAGGTGAAATTATATTGTCATTTCTACATTTGTTAATATATAATTCATTGGTAATTGAATATATTCTTCTTTCAATTGTGTAGTCTTCGGTAGCATCGAAACAACCATCTCAGTCTGCTGCGCCCCGACGCTCAACATCTAAGGCTAAGGCACCCAGTCAGTCTTCTCAGGTATACGTACAGACTTACACAATAGAAAGTAAATTGAAAAATTATCTAAGCAGGCTTCTGCTTCTCAGGCATCTAGAGGGACACAACATGCAACATGTAAGCCGCCCCCTGCTCCACAGAAGAAAAAATCATCATGGACCACATTATTCACCAGCAAGAAGGACAAGGGACCACCATTAAATCCGATAGATTTTGCAGACATGGAGACATTAGATCCCAATTCAGATGACGGCACTCCCGAGCCTTCTGTTGAGCCCCGCATTAGTGGGAGTCATGACTTCGATGCTGAGAGTACACCGACAGGGTCTTCATCCCATGGAGGTGGTGGTTCTCAAGGTGACCAACGAAGTCCTCGTCATAATACTAGTGCTGGTGGCAGAGAGTACAGCAGTGGTCATAGTAGAGGTCGTGGGGGCCGTCAATATGGCGCATGGACAGAGGAGCAGCACTTCACACATGCCACGCAAGATGAGGACCACGGTGCTCCACCGGCATGGACGAGACGGGCAGCTGATCATTGGGATCCCTACTATGAAAGTTCGGTTGCAAACAGTACCAGCTATCAAGGCATGTTGTCTGATTTTGAAAGCATGAGCACACATGACTCCCAGGGATCTGGAAGCTCGTATGGACGATCATTGCCGCAGCAGTCGATGTATCATGGCGACTCAGATAACAGTAGTTCATTTTTCCCATCGTATCCATATCCTTATGCCACAGCTACGTCAGTAGAGGTCGTGTACGCACAAGGTTCGCAGCAGTATGAATACTACGTACGCATGTACTGGAAGAACTATTCAGGTTCAATGCGCTATGAAGACTATCTGTCCTATCTACGGACCACATTTAATGTCAGATTATTTGGAGATGGGCACTGGCCCAGTTTGGGTCCATAGTCTTTATTAGTATGTATCATTTGGTTACATTTATAACTAACTAATAATTAATTGTAGATTTCTTCATATATAGAGTTCTGTACTTGTCATTGAAATTACTAATGTAAACTTTTACATCATTTGCAGGTCATCATGGACGGACGGCGTCACCATGCGTGGGAGCATGGATACTCTGTTGAGGGTGATGGACATGTGCACTGTAGATACTGCGAACATCGCGTCACCGGCATACACAGGTTTGCGGAGCACCTTGCGGGAGTGGGACGCGATGTTCGTGCATGCGACCGAGTTCCGGGAGATGTCAGACATTCATTCCGGACACAGTTACAGGATAGATACGGTTCTCGTAGCACACCGAGGACATCTTCTTCTACCTCCCGGGTACCTCCACCACGAGCACAGGGCGGAGCAGGATCTTCCTCCACGTCCAGAGTTCGAGCAGCACCAGCACCAGCACCAGTCGCACATGATAGAATTGAAGCTATAGATGTAGTGATGACTTTTTTTACAGATTTTCATGTACCCTCCACCGCAGCACACGACCCATCATTTGTGCAGATGGTTACATATTTTCAGTCCCACCCACATGTACCTCCACCCACTAGGATAGAGTTAGATTATACGGGTGATCAGTCTCATGTATCTGATGATGAGTTTTGGGATTCGAGCTTCACTGATGATGATGATGAGTGAGTTTTGGGATTCGGGTTACACAGATGAGGAGGATGAGTGAGTTTTGGGATTCGGGTTTCACAGATGGACGAGGATTAGTGAGTTTTTGTATTTTATACTTCATGAATGAATGTCATTATTATGTCACTGTTTACTTTTACATATTTAGTAATTGAAATAAATTTTTATGTATTATATATAATAGGATGTTTAATTAAGCGGTGTAATATGTAATTTTTATATAATTAATTATGTATAATTTAGTATGGATCTATTATCTTAAATAAACTCTACATTCTAATATTTTTAAATATATATAAAATTTAATCTTTCAAAATAAATTTATTACAAATTTTAAAAAAAATAAAAAAACTACGCGTCGCGAGCCCAATGGGGCGGACCGGGTCGTTGTGCGACCCGCCCGTCCCGACCCGTCCCGCGCCGAGACCGGGTCGGGCGGGTCGGACGGGTCGGCAAACCCTGGTGTTTGATTCAGATACCTCTTTGAATATTAATATTAAAGATTTTTTACAATGATACCCATAAAGTTTCATATTTGCAAATAAATACTTTGTTTAGACTTATTATCACCTATACCTCTAATATATTCTGATTATCAACCGCTATACCCTTATCATAACTCCCGTTTATTTAACTAGAGTGAAATGTGGGTTAAGAAGCCCTACGTGGCACAGACATCAAACTCACCCTCAGTGACCATGGAGAACATCCATAATGTGAATGAGAAATCAAATTGGTGTGATGTGATGACTCTCTCCCTATGCAGCCTAGGGACGTCCTGTCATGTTGTAGAGGTCGTCCGGGAAGGTTGAAAGGTCGTCCGGGAAAAGTAGCTAGAGCCATCATTGTTGACTTCGGCGGCAAATTTTCGTGGGAAAGATGGTCGGAGCGAGATATGATTCCCCATTTTAGGGCGGGGTCTAGGCAAACACATCACATGGGAACAGTGTAAAGGAAAAGAAACGTAAGGAAGAAGGAATGCGCAAGAGAACACATAAGCAACAGAGAACCAAATCACTCCATTCATAAGTCTACATAAATTGTCATGAACATCACAATCATGAACATCGCAAGAGAGGAGGTGGGTCTGCAAGCTCACTAACTCTCGCCCCTCCGAGCGTCCCTCTCCTCTCCCCTAAGGTGAAGATCCCTCTAGGGCCTTCTGGACCTCCGTGAAGTAGCAGTCCCCTCACCCCGCAAAGCCTGCTCAGCAACGGTGACACGCTACTGATCCCTTGGCGTGGCGAAGAAGCCACATACAGAAAGGTGGTCAGATTGGCGGAGTCGCACCCCGAACTCTCGTGCTCTCTCGTAACGCGTCTCCATGACTCCTAGCCTCTGTCCCATAACTCGAAGGCCTAGCTGGAGTTCCCTCACCTGGGCTTCCAAGGCATTCCTCTCGTCACAATCCTGCTGTCGCTTTGCCCTTCTTTTCGCCCTATCCTTCTCCCTCTCTACTCTCTGCCTCTCTCCTCGCCACCTGGAGAAAGACCCTTAACTCCAGGATGTCTGGAGGCGGCCTCTCTTCATCATGACGCCTCAGCTCTGCTATGGTTGCTGCCCAGACATCACACTCCTCTTCAGCCCGGATCGCGCGGGCCACTGCACTGGCAAGTTGCTCCCGGAGGGAGGCGATCTCCAGAAAAGGAGCCTGAGAGCTAGAAGATGATCCGCCGGCCATCCTTGCCATCGCTGCTTGCTGGGCACGCTGGAATAAACAAACAACAGCCATCAGCTAAGCCCCGGGATTTCAAAACAAAAAATAATAATAAATAAATAATAAATAAATAAATAAATAAATTGGGGCCCTTCTTTCACCTCTGTCCGTCTCCCGAGCTGAAGAGGCCCCACATGGCTCTCCCTGCACTGCCACAAGTAGTCGGCACTCTCCTGCATAGGCCCACCACCTTGCTGCCCGTCCTGGAACCGAGCAAGAAGACGTATGCGCCAGTCTTCAAGTTTCGCCTAGCCGCGTCTCTCTCCCCCGACGCGGCTCGGTTCATCCGCACTCGCCCACTCATCGGCCAAGTCTAGGATCTTTGTCATACCCTGCACATCAAAAAGGAAGGGCCACATCATAATAAAAAAAAGGGAGGCGTCTCCTGTCGAAGACGCGTTCATCATTCAAGTGCAACACTCACCGAACCCTCTTCTCCCTCTCTACTTGTTATCTACAAAACTAAAAGAAATTAAAGAGGTGGAGATCAAAGAGCTTATCGGGCCATGCTCGCCTCCCTCAACGTCTTCGGGCCCCTCGGGCCCCTCAAATGCCAGAAGAGGCCCCCTCTCCGTGGCCGCTTCTTCGTGCTCCTGCGCGACCCTCCGCGGGCAAGGAACTCCTCGCCCCCCTTTCCCTCCACTGTGGTTTGGCCCGCCGTATTCCATAGATCGAGGGCGGAAGAAGACGAAGCTAGGCGAGCAAATCTTGACGAGTGGAGGAGTTGTTTGTAGGCGAAGTGAGGAAGGAGAAAGGCCGCCCTACGGTTCTCGATGGTTTAAATTTGAATTCAAAAGGTTAGAACGCGTCTTCGCACCTAGACGTCCCAAAAAGGGGGGGGAGGGGAAGATGCTATGCCCTCCACACAAGGCGTAATTCTCCATTTTCGGGGCAAGATCTTGTAAAGCGTGTCACGAGGAAGTACGTAAAGGAGAAGAAGCGTGAGGGAAGGTACATGCACAAAAGACAGTCCAGTGACAGAAAAGAAACCATTCCATATAACAAACTGTCTGCCATATACATCATAAGTGAGGATGGTGGGTGTACAAATCACTCTCTAACTCTCACCCCCACCCTCCTGGTCATCCCTCTGATCATCCCTCTCCTCTCTCCTCTGGTGCGGATCCCTAGGGGGCCTCCGCGAACTCTGAGAGGCGGTGCTCGCCTCACCTTGCGGTGCCTGGCCGGCCTCGAATGCACGGTGCCGCTCCTCGGCCGAGGAGACTAGGAAGCTGCCTACGGAGAAAGAACCAGACTGACGAAGTCGCACCCCGCGGTCCTTCGCCCTCTGGTACCGCTCCTCACTCTCTCGTAGCCTCTCCTCTGCCGTACCGAGACTCACTCAGAGCTCCTTCATCTGGGCCTCTAAAGCCCTCCTATCCTCCCTCTCCCTCATCACCTCTCTCCTCGACACCTCAAGGGCAATCCACAACTCTAGCACGTCGCGGGGAAGCTCCTCAGCCTCCCGTCGTCGTCGGTCCTCCTCTAGCTCCCCTATCCGAGCGTCGCGCTCCGCCACCCAGGCGTCGCCCTCCTCCTCGGCACGGACCGCACGAGCCAGTGCATCTCGAATCTCTGCCACTTATCAAAGTTCATATTCCCCTTGAAGTCAATAAAGGAAAGGGAATACGCAGAAAGGGAACCCGGGTCAAGCAAACACTCACCCGAGTCGCCTGGTCGCGCTCAGCCTCCTCAGCACGGGCCACCGCGCCCGCCAATTGCTCCTGGAGAGAAGAGACCTCCGGAGGAGGGGCCCTGGAGTTGGAGGCCGCTCCACCAGCCATCTCGGCCGCCGCCGCTTGATGGGCACGCTGAAACACAAAAAATAAACGATAGTAAGAGGCTAAGCATCAGGAATCCAGGTGAAAAAAAAGGTTGTGCATTGTAGGCTCACCAGGATGTCCAGCTCCTGATGAGTGACTGCCAGCTGCTGCCCCCTGAGAAAGATCAGCAATCAAGTGGGCAAGCATGGCTGCTCCCCACGCGTAGTGCCCCACTTGGTCTAGGTCTGCCAGGATCCCAAGGAAACGACAGTGGATGTCGTCCCCCTTCGCCCCCAGCAGAAGGCGGCCTAGTAAGAAGAAGAGAAACCTCCGGAGGTCCAGGTCCGCCCGCTCTCGGTCGCTCGCGTCCTGGCCGAAAGCTCCTCGAGCTGCTTTCTCTAGCCGCTCTAGGAACTCCGCTCCGCTCTCACTGACGTGCTGGCGTGGGTCGACGAACCCGAGTGCCTCCATGATGTCTGCCCGACCGACTGTCCTACTGTCTCTGTCAGTCACGCTCATCTCCAGCCCTAACAGCTCTAGGGCACTCTCTCTGTAGTCGGGATAGGTGACCCCACTGACGGCCTCCCCGTCCACCCGTAGTCCGGTGATCCGGACTACATCCTCCAGCGTCGGCACCATATGCCCCCAGGGCATCAGAAACGCTTGACTCGGCGTGTGCCATCGCTCCCTCAACGCCTGGACGAGGGGCAAGTCGAGCCGGAAGGGCTCGATCTACAAAAACATCTCGAACCCCATGGCGTCCCCTCGGGCCCTCTGGAAGTCCGGTAGCCCTCGGTACGCCGCCACCACCAAGAACCAACTGATCCGAGTCCTCATCACGCCCTGCATACCACAAAACAAAGAAAGAGGGGAATTACATCAGTAAGAAAATAGAGCCACAAATAATGAACAACACATTGTGTATATATTTTAAAAGAAAAAAAATGTAAATGCGTCTTGGAGCTTAGACACTTTCATAGTTTATATATTTATATATATATATATATATATATACATATTAAAAAAAGAAAAAGAAGAAAAATAATTGACGCGTCCGGGGGATTAGACGCCTCTATATCTTTGTTTTTTTTAAATATATAAAATAATTTTGAACACGTCATAGCCCCTGGATGCCTTCACATTTTTTAATTATTTAATTATAATTAAACAATGGAAGCGTCCTAACCCTCTGACGTGTCTAATAATTTTTGAAATTATTTATTTTAAAAAAAGGAAAAAAAGAAATTGATGGAGGCGTCCAGGGAAGGGGACGCCTCCATCTCATCAAAACTGCCTTCGTTTTAACCCCATCCCTCGCCCCTATTTCTCGCAGAAAATCACAAAATAATGAATAAGAGGGAGTTCTAGGCGGCCTACCAGGTCGTGCTCATCTTCTCCCGCGCCACCGGGTCCCTCGGGGCCTTCCACGGCCAAGGGAAGCGCCTCCTCCTCCACGGCGGCCTCCTCCGCGTGATCCCGGGACCTCCTTGGGCGACGAGCGACCCGCTTCCGCTTCTCACCACCTTGGCTCGACCTGCCGCGTTCTATGGACTTAGATTAGGGGTGGGGAGGTCGAATGGGGAGAGAAGAGAGGCTTGAGAGGGGGGGATTTTCGTTTGGTTGAAAATGAATACGAAAGGCCACCCTGGGCGGCCTTTTATTTCAAATTTTAAAGTTTTGGCACGTCTTCGCGCCAAGACGCGTTAATAAAAAAAAATTTAAAAATTGGACGCGTCTCTCTACCTAGACACGTCAGCAAAAAAGAAAAAAACAAAACATAAATAAAAAATGGACGCATCTTTCCGCCCAGACGCGTCAGTAAAAAAAAATAAATATATATATATAATAATAAAAAGGGGACGAAAACTAAAAAAATGATAAAAATATGTACGCGTCTAGTGTCTTAGACGTGTCCATTAAAAAAGAAAATAATAATAAAAATAAAAATAATAATAATAATAATAATAAAATAATAATAAAAGAAAGTGGGGGCCAAAAATCCAAAGAAAACCTTTGCACCCAATAACTTCTCATTTATTTCATTGAAATAGAGTGAGCTACATTAGGGGTTTAGACACTTCAGGCCTTAACTTCCCCAGTTTAGTTACATAAGCCCTCCACAACTCGCGTTCTTCCTCTACATGCACCAATGCCTCTCCCGGAATGCTCATCTTCCATGATACTTTGATGGCCTTCACTCCCTTCGCATCTTCTTCCGTGCCTAATTCTCTCTTCCTCAGGGGAGCAACGTCAGATAACGTTGGGAACAAATGGCGGGGAAGGCCGATTTGAATACAACATCGATGGGTGTTGTAAAGAACAAACTCCGTCGCACCAATAAGTTGGAGTTCAGCTTCAGGGGAAGACCTCGTGAGGAGTTTGCGCAAGAGCAGACATGTCGGCGCACAAGTGAAGAAACTTTGCGTCATAGTTTTAAAGTGAGACCTCCAGTCTTCACGTTTCTTCAGCCATGGACCGCGATTTGCTATATTACCACCAAAGCCTAACACATCGGCTATGTGGTAAAGGGGGCTTTGTTGGAAGATCTTCGAGGTAGTTGACATCCCCTCACGGTGATCAAATTTGAAATGTAAATCAACCCAGCAATTCAGAAGAAGCGCACAACCAAAAGGAGACTTACCCATGCTGGAAGCAGTAAAGCCACTATAGAGATAAGCAAGAACGACATGTCCCACCCTTTTGCCATTCCAAATTCCGCAAATAGTGCTCAACTGATCCTCCTCCACTATGTTGTCGGTAGAAGGGAATAAGAGAGCACCCGTCAAACAGATTGTGAACCCCTTCATAATTTCTTCCAAACGATCATCGTCTGGCAATCCTCTCAGGGCGTCCATGATCCATTCCGCGAGCTTTTGCAGGTTAATTCCCTTCTGAGTCTCACCGTTCCTAGTAGCACCAGACGGCATGAAGCTTCCGAGGACATCCTCGGAAGTCACCCTTTTTAGCATCGGCATGATCTTTATCTTGCCATCTCTTTTGAATCTTTTCAAACCGAGCAGGAGCTCCACCTCCTCAAGAAGGATGGTCGCCTCGAAAGTGGGAAAATGAAAGTGTGAGTCTGAGGATGTCAGATCTCTACCAGCGCACCCATGGCCGCCCAGTCCATGCGGACCTTTTCCTAATGCTTGGCGTTAACCAGAAGCCCCTGAAGATGCCACCTCGTGATTGTGGCTCTCATGTCGATGGAGATGTTGGAAGCTAGCTTCGAAAGCCACGACAGTTTGGAGAATTTCCTCGGGCTTGGGAAGAGGGGGTACGGCTTGGAAAGAAGAAAAACAAAGGAGGAAGAGGTAAAAAGAGGTCGTACAGGGAATTTGAAATAAGTCAACTCACCATATGCGACTGGACCTTCTCACTCAGATGTCCTTCAAGGTCGGAAAGCCACTTGAATTCACTGCTAGGCTTGCTCCTCTTCATAGGGCGGGAAGACTCACCTTCCATCTTGAGAAAAAAAAAAAGATTCTTCTCCTCCTCCTCTTAAGCTTCAAGACTCTCAATCCACTCCTTGGTGCATTTGGCTGAACTAGGCAAGGGGGGAGCATTTATAAAAAGAGAGGGGTGTAAAAGTCAAATGCGTCACATCAATGATGAGTCATCATTGTTGACTATAGCAAAAGGTGTTTTGTCTTGATTTCTCTTACGCTGTGGTGCAATTCTACTGCTTTTAATAATATTGATCAGTGCATGTTTCACTAATGGGCACCACTGTCCCATCTTGCATCATTCGGTTACTGGTCCCACCATGTCATGCATTGTATTATATGATAGTTACGCTACTAGAACATGTCAAGGACCTTACGACCTGAATGAATCTGGAATTTAAGTTCCCCTTCAACAAAAATAATGATGATTTCAGAGAATTTGGGTCGTGCGGATAGGCCGTTAAGTTGTGATAGCATGGGGGCGATGGTTCCGTTCAGTGAGTCGGTGCGTGGATAAATGAGCTACGGCTCAGTATCAGCTCACCAGATCGGCATCCTGACTCGTTCTTAACAACTTAACAATATTATCCTTGGCTATCTTCTATCTTAAATTTATTTAGATTTTCCTTTAAACCCAGCATGCATTCATGTAGGACTTTGATTTCATTGCAGAAGATCATTCAAAGTAATTCGATTATGAAAGACGTTCTGCTTAAGTTATTATAATATGAGATATTTCATTCCTAATACTGAGTTTCCTTGAGACGGCCCTAGGCTGTTCTTCCTAAAGAGACCCTTGCTTGGACTAATCCTCAAATATTCCTTTACTTTTACTCCACTTGACCCACCTTGGCCGCATCACTTCCACATCGACTGGTAAACGCTCCCCAAAGGTGAAACCCGCAGGTTCACGACCCAGGTACTTCTACACAGAGAAGTTGGTCCCTTTTTTTATTTGTGCTTGAGCGCACATCTTCCCCGTCCTTGTTTGATTCTTGTCCAAGCGATCGTTGAATTCGGAAGCCCTTCTTCAAGGCTGCTCCATTGAAACTCTGAAAAAGATCCAAACCATAATGTTGAAAGCATGTCTCATCGCACCTTGGCATCAACTTTTCAGTCCATTCTCACTCCATTCCACTACACTTCCTTCCCAGTCCACTACGTGTCACTCCCTTGCAAAGCAGACGCCAAGGCGGGGCAGCTGTAGACACGCCATTCCTAACATTACCATGGGTAAATCTCATATTACAATATAACGCCCCGCAGTGGCTTTCACATTTTTGAATTACTTGAGTGATTTCCTTTTTTGGGGTTTTTTTCACTTTTTCTTAGCGGGGGAACGTGACGCTTCTTTTAACGGGGTCTGAGAGGAAAGCCGCCTCACTGAGGAAGTCATGCAGCATGCGGACGGCGCCGCTCCCAACCGGACGTTCCGAAAGAATCCAAACACGAAGACGTCTAACGGGTAGATGACGACGGCTTTTCGGTGCCGATCCGGGGGGTTTTATTTGAGGCGTCTGGGACCCATGATGCCTCACTTTGAGGCGTCTGGGAGCCAGGACGCCCCCTTGATTCACCCCCCGGTCAGCTCCGATCCGCCGCTCAGTTTGACGTTTCAGAAGAATCCAAATATAACAACGTCTTGCCAATCAGACGCGCCCTTCGAGAGTCACGGTTACGCGCCGAAACCACTCGCTTTCTCCACTGTCGACGGCTTCCGACGGCGATTCGGTGGGCGGAGATGGGCGTGTCTGGGGTCCGGGACGCCTCAAGCTTGAGGCGTCCAGGAGAGTAGACGCGCCCATCAAATTTGAAATTATAAAAAATAATAGAGGCGTCTGGGACCCAGGACGCCTCAACATGGAGGCGTCCAAGACCCTAGACGCCCCCATGAAATTTCCCCTATAAATAAAAGACCCCCTCCCTCGAAGGGAGAGAGCTTCAGATCCGACAGAGGAAAGAG
Source organism: Amorphophallus konjac (assembly GCA_022559845.1). Taxonomy (NCBI): domain Eukaryota; kingdom Viridiplantae; phylum Streptophyta; class Magnoliopsida; order Alismatales; family Araceae; genus Amorphophallus; species Amorphophallus konjac. The sequence continues at coordinate 43,071,258 of CM040120.1, read as the reverse complement.
AGACTCTGTCGAATCCCTTTTCTAACCTGTGGGCTTTTGCAGGAGGAGGTTCTGCCGGACTTCCGGGTGCCCGCGCTCACGAGAGTAAGGCTAACTCCGTCCATCGTGCTTCCACGTCATCCCTATGCTGTCAAAGCTCTGCCGGATCTCGCCATCGGTATCTTCAATAAGCCATTCTATCCCACTCTCTTTTGTCATTTCCGTTGCATGCATCATCCCGTCATCTGTCATCTCGCTTCATAAGAGAGATCTATTTTTAGGCACGTTTGCATGATCTTCCATCCATCATAGCATTTTCCTCCCACTCATGTCCGAGAGGGGTTTAAAAACAACACCAACCAGCTGTGTGTCTCGACATGATTTCACCATTTTCATCACAAGGGATTAATACTACACTGCCATTTTTCTGATTCATTTGTTATCTATCTGTTTTCTCTTTTACAAGGGTAACTAAGGAAAGCCTTCTCCATCGGCCGGCCGAAGGGAGAGGAAGAAGCAACCCGCCATTTTCTACTTTTGAGGTAAGCGCGATCACCCTTCTTTTTGGGGTCTCCGGCCCTTGGCGATCACATCATATCTTCGAGGCCACGGCGAGTCACTTCCCGCTATGGCTGTTTAAATTTCTGTCATTTATATCATGTAATATTCTCATATCTTCGATATCTTCGAGGCCGCGGCGAGTCACTTCCCGTTATGGCTGTTTAAATTTCTGTCATTTATATCCTGTGATATTCTCCTATCTTCGAAATTTTTGAGGCTGCGGCGAGTCACTTCCCGCTATGGCTGTTTAAATTTTTGTTATTTATATCTTGTGTTATTCTCATATCTTCTCATATCTTCGAGGCCGCGACAAGTCACTTCCCGCTATGGCCGTTTAAATTTTTGTCACTTAAATTGTGCACCATTCCCATCCCCCGAGGTCACGGAGAGTCATTTCCCGCTATGGCCATTTAATCTCTATATCTTGTTACGCTGCATCTATTCTGCACAGCCCGCTGGAGCAATCTCCCGTGGTGGTTTCTCTGCTTCTCTCCTTCTTTCTGTGTCGCAGCAAAACGAGCTCGCGCGCTCTGCTCGCCTCCACATCCGCGTGACGTCGCTCACACATGGTGCGTACCCCGGTGCGAAGCCCTTACATACACTTTTATACTTATAAGCACACCTCTTGGACTTGTGATCCTCTTTGTTGGATATTCCTTCCACCAGACTAGGTGATCTTATTTCAAAGCCTCTGTAAGTCTCCGTGAGCTTGAGATTCTCACTACGACGTCGAGCTGGTTATACCCTCAAAACCCAATTGTCTAGAAAGCACTTACACTACCAGTGTTCTTTCTGAGCTCTAGATATTAGCGGCCATCCAAGAGACCGCAACTGTCAGTTAGCGGCCTTTCACCTGACCTCTATTTCCTCATGAAACAGTCCTGACTTGATTGCTATATCATAGAAGCGGCCCAGATTTGACCGCTAATTCAAGAGATGGCCCTGGCATGACCGTTTCTGTCTCAAGTGTTCTTAACCCGAGGTTTGACCTAAGGGTTGATTTTTCTATAAATCCTAGATGATCTATTGATTATCTAGAACTTAACACCTTATTCCAAAGCTATCTAATGAATTATGGAAGTTAACGAATATGCCGTTAAGCTGCCGGATTCCTTCTGTAGCACGACCTTATCTTAAGTCATATTTGGAATTCTTATGATCTCTTATTGTGCTTCTCTACCTTGGTTACATTCTCATGAAACTATTGTTGAATTGAACATTATTGACCGAAACTTTACTATATTCTCATTGAAGTAGCTTGATCTGTAACTTGAAGATGCAAGATCGGGCACTGATAGTGTCCAAGGGCTCCATACTAGCCCCCTCGACAGATAGTCGGAAATGTGCTAAAAATCATGGGGTACGATGAACACTGACGTCGCATTACGTCGGGAGTACTTTTTTTATAGACTGGTGAAAACCATGAGACAAGCTTATGATAATTTACATACTTGCTAGTACATTCTTGTTCATGACTTTCTAGTGCATAGCCTTTATGGTTATGAAGTACATTCTTGTTAAGGAAAGGCCACTTTACTTTATAAATCTTGCTTGATCATACTCTATTATCCATTCATATTCTTCATATCTCTATAGTTCATATCGTGTTCCTTAGATTTCGTTCGTGTGTTTTATCGTATTTTCTTTTACCTTATTCACTAGAGCAAAAATGTAATTACTTAAAGTATGCCTCCATGTTGATGCGAAGATACCTACTGGGCAAGTGTGCTCATTACCCTACTTTTTCAATCTTTTCAGGAGGTTCAAGTGAGTCGGATTCGGATTATTCTAGCGATGGGTCCGAGAGCAATAATTGATGGTCGAGAGAAGACTTAGATTGTCATGAGTTCTTAAGTCAGTCTAGAGTCATCATGTACTATTTCCTTTATTGAGTCATATTATGTAATTTCCATTTTTATTGAGTCTAGTTGACTTTATGTCAAAGAGTCAGATATTCATGTACCTTGGATCATTATTATCAATAAAAGTTAAAATTCTGGTCAAATATTGTGTACTCCATCTTTATGTGGATGTTTATGGCGCTCTGATTATATTGCTAGTTTGAGGCATATTGTCGGCTACTCATGTTCCCCGATATTACTTCCGCTGTACATATGTCTCGAGGCGTGACAATTAAGTTGGTATCAGTGCATAGGCATAAGTAATTCCTAGGAAAATGTCATAGGCTAAGTCCAAGGTTAAGGACCCAATCTTGTGAGCCAGGAAGAAATTTCCCACCATGTGAGAATGGGTAGAGTCGAGATGAGATAGTTACATTAGAAATTTTCTCTAGGTTAATTCTATTACTTCCATAGGAATTGACAAATTGATTATCCTCTCAGGTACCTTATTTTCACGATGGCACACCGTGTTGACTGGGACGGGATGCAGTAGACTGTTACAAGTCTTACCCAGGCACTACAGAATATGGCCCAAGCTGGCGCGAGGGCTGGTGCCAGCGATTTACATCGAAATTTCTGAAGCATAAATCCTCCACGGTTTTCTGGCTCTTCTAATCCAGATGAAGCAGATATCTGGATAGATGAAATGGAAAGGATCTTCAACGTTATGCAATGTGCTGATCAAGAGAAGGTCCATCTCGCCACCTTCCAACTAAATAAAGATGCTCGGACTTGGTGGAAGGCCACCTCGACACAACCTCAAAATGTCCAGCCTACATGGAACTACTTTATTACACTCTTCTGGACAAAATACTTCTCTGAGCACGTCAAGGAGTTAAAGGCTGCTGAATTCGCTTCTCTACGCCAAGTCATGATGTCAGTGGCAGAATATGAACTCCAATTCTCTCGTTTAGCCCCTTATGCTGAACATCTGGTGAGCACAGATATCTTGAAGGCCAACCATTTTATGGATGGGTTAAGGCCCGTCTTCATTCAACAACTTGGCTCACAAAAGATTCGGACCTACGCGGAGATGGTCCAGCGAGCACATTTATATGAAATGACCTTGGAAAAGGTCGATAAACTTAAAGGCAAGGGAGAGAAATCTTGTAGAAAGATGGATCGGTGTGAAAAGAAGGAGAAGTTTAGCATCACGGACTCTTATAAGTCCCGTGATAATAAGAAGAGATCCCGGAACGGGAGTGGTAGTGGCTACCACAAGAACAAGAAGGTGAAGGAGGAAGACAAGCAAGTCCTGGCGGCTTGCACGTTATGTGAGAAATTTAGCCATGCGGCCGAGGAATGCTGGAAGTGTCTTGGCGCTTGCTTAAGATGTGGCAGTCGGGAGCATCACATGTCAGACTATCCTCTCATGAAGGAACAACCCTCCAGGAATGATGGCGGACGAAGGCGACATGCTCGTCTCAATGTTGTTGCGGACGAAGAAGCTACCAAGGAAGGGGAACTGATGGAAGGTACCGTCCAAATATAATCACATCCTGCATTTGTGTTATTTGATACTGGTATTTCTTATTCCTTTATTTCTAGTTCTTTTGTTAAAACCTTGCCCGTTTCACTTGTTCCGTTACCTTCAAATTTAACTATAAGTACCCTTTAAGTTCGAGAACAGAACTTAAAACTTATCTCCCTGATAGTGAAGTTATCATAAAAGGTCACAATCTCCCTGCAAATTTCGTATGCCTTGACATGGATGGCTACGATGCCATATAAGGAGTAGATTGGCTTTGTGACCATTATGTCGACATTAATTGTCGCAATAGATGGATTTCTTTTCATAAACCAGATTTTTCAAAGTTTTCTTTCCTTGACATCAAGTATAGTAAGCACACTACTCTTATTTCTTCTCTTCACGCCTGTAAACTCATCTCACAAGGATGTGAAGCTTTTCTTGCTTCCGTTATCATTACTGAGTCCAAGGAATCCCCGTGGTAAAAGAATTTTCGGACGTCTTTCCTTCGGATTTACCCGGTATACCACCCGAGAGGGAGGTTAATTTCTCCATTGAACTCACACCTGGAGCAGCACCTGTGTCAAAGGCCCCTTACAGGATGTCCCCCACGGAGCTCAAGGAATTGAAAAAGTAACTTCAAGAGTTGTTGGAGAAAGACTTTATTCGACCTAGCACATCCCCTTGGGGTGCGCCGGTGCTATTTGTCAAGAAGAAGGATGGATCCCTCAGGCTGTGTATCGACTACCGACAATTGAATCAACTGACCATCAAGAACAAGTACCCATTGCCGCGTATTGATGAGCTGTTCGACCAGATCTTCGGTGCGGAGTATTTCTCCAAGATTGACCTCAGGTCTGGATATCATCAGCTGAAGATTCAGGAAGAGGATATTCACAAGATGGCTTTCCGTAGTAGATACGGACATTATGAGTTCGTGGTTATGCCATTCGGGTTAACCAATGCCCCTGCAGCATTTATGCAACTCATGAACAACGTCTTCAAGCCATATCTCGACCACTTTGTGGTCGTATTCATTGATGACATCCTTATCTATTCCAAGACGAAAGAAGAACATGAGGAACATTTGAGAACTGCCTTACAAACATTAAGGGAACACCAACTATATGCCAAGCTAAATAAATGTGAGTTCTGGTTGAAGGAGGTTTCTTTCCTTGGCCATGTTATCTCCAAAGAGGGAATTATCGTGGATCCTTCTAAAGTAGAAGCTGTCAAGAAGTGGAGCCGACCGATGACTATATCTGAAATTAGAAGTTTCCTTGGGCTGGTTGGTTATTATCGGCGGTTCATCAAGGATTTTTCCAAAATCGCTGTTCCTCTCACAAGACTCACTAGAAAGGAAAATATATTTGTATGGACTACGGAGTGCGAGGAGAGTTTTATGACTCTCAAGGAACATCTCACTACTACCCCCATTCTGGCACTACCTATCGAAGGTGGTGGATTTGAAGTATACACGGATGCATCAAGCATTGGCCTCGGGTGCATTCTTATGCAAAGTGGCAAAGTGATTTGCTATGCCTCAAGACAATTAAATCAACACGAGAAAAATTATCCAGTTCATGATCTGGAACTAGCTGCCGTTATATTTGCTCTAAAGATCTGGCGTCAGTATCTTTATGGAGAAAATTTCATGGTATATTCGGACCACAAAAGTCTGAAATATCTCTTTTCTCAAAAGGAGCTAAACATGAGACAAAGGCGATGGCTGGAATATCTTAAGGATTTCGACTTCGCCATCCAATATCATCCAGGCAAGGCGAATGTTGTGGCCAACGTGCTCAGCAGGAAACCAATGGGAATGTTATCAAGCCTCAAGAAAGGTATGACTAATCTCATTGTTGAATTTGCCCAGTTAAATCTAGATATAAATGCGGAGAAAGAAGAATGCTTTATTGCCAATATTTGATTACAACCTACATTAATAGAAGGCCTAGTCAAGTTGCAAGAAAATGACCCTACACTGATGGAAATCAAGGATAATATAGATCAACGGTCAGAATTCTCTATTGCACCCGACGGAAGATTGTAATTCCGAGGTCGAATTTGTGTCCCAGATCATGCCGATACTAAGAAGTTGGTTATGGACGAAACACATAAATCAAGGTATGCCATTCACCCTGGTGCTACCAAGATGTACCAAGACCTTAAAAGGAATTATTGGTGGCCTAATATGAAGGGAGAAGTGGCGGACTATGTATCACGCTGCCTCACTTGTCAACAAGTTAAGGCAGAGCATCAAAAGCATGCTGGAAAGCTACATCCCTTGGCGATTCCTGAGTGAAAATGGGAGAGTATAGAGATGGATTTTGTCATGGGTCTACCTAAATCAAGAGGAGGACATGACGGTATTTGGGTGATCATTGACCGCTTGACCAAGTCGGCTTACTTCCTACCTATTAAGAGTCGGTGGTCCGTAGACGTCTTGGCTACCTTATATGTGAAAGAAATTATGAAACTACATGGAGTCCCTGTCAGCATTATATCTGATCGAGACCCTCGATTTACATCTCAATTCTGGAAGGGTCTATAACATTCATTAGGGACCCGGTTGAATTTCAACACCGCATTCCACCCACAGACTGATGGTCAAACTAAAAGAACCAATTAGGTGGTGGAAGATATGCTCCGGGCGTGTGTACTTGATTTTGGTGGAAGTTGGCACAACCACTTGCCTTTAGTGGAATTCGCCTACAATAATAACTTTTAAGCTAACATTAAAATGGTACCATTTGAAGTCCTATATGGCAGGAGTTGGCGCTCACCAATATGCTGGAGTTAGATTGGGGATCCACTACAAGAAAATTGGCCTTTACCTATGTTTAAAAAACGTAGATATAGGTCTAAAAAACGTAGGTAAAGCCTTTAGCCACGTTTGCTTGCCACACTTTCAAAACGTGGTGCTTGCTCACGTGACTATAGGTTATACCTACGTTTCTATAAAATGTAGGTATAGTTCGACATATTCCTATGCTTTCAAAGCATAGGAATAGTCCAGCAAAAAGTGTAGGTAGATATCGACCTATACCTACGCTTTGAAAGCGTGGGAATAGTCCAACAAATATGTAAGTTAAAAATATATATATACACGCATATAAGAGGCTGTACTTACGTTTCTAAAAACATAAGTATTACTTTTGTCCACGTAGTAAATGAAACGTATGAATAAGTATTAACATCACTTTTTAAAAAACGTAGGAAAATGATTTAACGTCGATTAATAAAAAATGTAGGAATAATAATCCTATTAGTATCTGTGCTCTCATAACCTATAATAGTGCATGCATTCATATCTTCACATTCATTGATTTAGTGTGAAGCAATTAGCACAATTTACTACACCTAACTAAAGATAATGCCATTAACCATGTGGGGGGAAAAAAGAAACAAAAAGAAGAAAATATACTCAAAGTAAATCTGTCCCACAAGTGCTCTCCATAGAAATAAAATATACTCAAAGTAAATCTGGTCTCTACCATATCTCATCCCTGTTTTGGTCCTACCTAAGGATTAGAAGGGACTAGGAAAATGTGATAAGAGGGCGCTGAATTGGTAGGACCAATGCTTCATGTTTTATGTCCAACAAATTTTATGAAAGATTGAGACAAATTGACATTTCCATGTGTGTGAGGACTATATGCCGTGAAGTTTTAGCTGTAGAATGCAAAAGAATAATAAATGTAATGCATTGTGCTCACTTAGAAAGTTCTAGCAACTATGAGAATCATTAGGTATTCATGATAGGCTCATATTCAAAGAAATGAACCAGTTTGGTTTGTCTGGGTGATAAGGTAGAGGTATGCAGTATCAATCTCCCATGCAACTTATCGTTCGGTGCTAGAAGATTTTTGTCTGAAACACGAAAACATCCGACTAATTTATTGAAGAATCTGAAATTTTTAGATCGTGTACACTTACTGACTTCATAAGCATCACCTGGCTCTAATTTTAGAAAATTCATAATGAAATACATAAACAATTTGAAATATATATTTAATCTTTTGTCAGCCATTAAGAAAAAGAACTTAGCTCATGAAGGAAGATATCAACAAATGGAAGACTAGCATTTTTCTTTATCACGAAGTATCAAAGCATTCAAATTACGGTCAAAATTATGATTCAGTTCGAGTACTTAGTTTTTACATTTGAGTGCAGATGTAAACACTCAGTAATTCTATTTGCATCTGTTATTAGAAAGCAAAAAGGTATTAAAAAATTTAGCAATAAGAAATACCCTTGATCTCCGTGCCCTTCACAACCTTTCTCCAGACACCATTGACAATGTTTCCCATCCTAAGAGTTTCACTGATCACCTAAAAAATTGTAACATTAGTTTCTTTGTTGAACACTTTATAAAGAAGCAAAGTAATCAAACATGCTTTTATAGTTGTAAGTCACTCACATTCCGAGTAAATGCTAAAGACATATAGTCATTCCAAGCATAAGGTTCACCACTCTTGATTTTCTTGAAGTCCCGAGATTAAATGGCACCCAAGAGGGGGGGTGAATTGGGTATTAAAAAATTTAATCAAAGCTATCCTCAATTTTAAGATTATGTGAAAACATCATGGAACTAGTGCAAGATAAAATAGATCTATCAAAATCAATCACTACAATAACCCTTGGTACTAGGCGGAGTTAACAAATCCGTAGATTCACTCACGCAAACTGTTATCTTTCCGGCAAGAGTAACCTTGTCAGTCCGAATCCAGCTTTTGATATACCGAGGATCTATTTGAAAGTGATCAGTTAATCTAGATCTAAAAGATGCAATTAATCTAATTCCACAAGCATGCGCAGAAGGGGGATAGGAGAAAAGGAACAACCCACAATGAGACAGCGATTTTTAGGTGGTTCGGATGCCACAACGGAAACCTACGTCCACCCTTCACCGACCGTGAGGATCCACACACTATCTTGTAAAGAGATACAAGATCGAACACACACACACACACATACGTTGGGAGATGAAGGCTCCCAGAAGGTGTAAGGACACCCAACTACACACACGAAACCAACAGATTAACTAGACACACACACGGATCTAGGAAGATCCACACACACAAGATTGTTACAGGATTACAAGAACCACACTTGAAGCTTAGAAAGATTGAGAAAGGAAACACAAAAGAAAAGGCTTGATTGATGCTCCCCCTTAGTTGATGAAGAGTTTCTAGGATGCAGATTGAACTCCACTTGGCTTGGGCTTGATCTCCTTCAGATATAGCTTGATCTTCACTTGAGGATGGATGAAGAAGGATGAAGAACTCTTCTCGGAGCACTGTTCACTACAATGCTAGCTCCCTTCTCTTCCCCTTTGGTAGCCTCCTTGATCCAACTTGAGCATTAGGATTTTCTTAACCCTCTTGTATATGTTTTATAGACTTTGAATGGTCCATGGACTCCCCCTAGACCAGATCCACAATTCCTGGAGGATTTGGTTGCTTAGGGATTAAACAATATCAAGAGGGATGGCTTTTCTCGAAGTGACAAAAAGTCAACAATTATGGGTAGCTCAGGGCTGGCGGTCAACCTGCAGAGGCCAGCGGCCGACCGCTAGGAGCATTCCTATAGCCATTTGGATGCTGGAAAACTCGGTCGACCGCTAGGGTCCTGGCGGTCGACCGCCAGTTTTATAGGTTGCTTATTTTCAATGCTGTGATTTCAGGTCGACCGCCAAGGGTCCACAGGTCGACCGCCAATCTCCAAACCTGTAAAAATCAAGTGTTAACCCACTTGAAACTGTCCATAGGTTCGATGCTTGGAATGGGCTTGTGTTATAGCTGATTACAAGTTCGTTTAGGCTCGATTTAACACATGGAAGGATTCATGAACACTAAGTTAAAATGGGGTGAAACTTGATGGTTTAAAGCAAGAAACTTCGTTCTAATACAAGGTACGTAGGAGAAAAATGTCCTGGGTTTTGTTATCATCAAAATCACTCGGATATATTCAACAATCTCTCCCTTTTTGATGATGACAAAAACTAGGCATTAAATTCACGTGTTCAAACCATTGTGCCTTTGAGCGAGTTTTCGAAATGAAGTCAATCACATTTGAAATTCAGTTGAAATCCATCAAGTTGAAACGTTGAACTCAAGATTTGAAGGCATTCAACACGTCCATTTCAGCACGACATATCACTTCCAACACAAACACTTCAACATATCCATACCAGCCATTCAATACTTATTTGCCACATTGAAAAGAAGTGAGAGAGGAGAGAGAGCCAATCTTGTAAATTCAAGGAGTGCATTCTTCCATTCATTCTCATTAGATCCATACATGGTACACTGAATGCAAAAGGGAAGAGGGACTCAACATACGAAGGAATGCAACCAAAATGCAACCAACATGCTCAAACTACAATGCAAGAGAGAGACATACATGCAAGTAGGCAAACATGCATAGCATATATATATAAGCCTAATAGCCTACTTCTCCCCCTTTGACATCAGCAAAAAGTGTCCAAACGCCCAAGGGAGGAGTCAATGCGGGTTTCCATGCCTAAAAGATGTCTGTCTAGAGTCTCATAGTCCCCCCAAGTGGGATGCCCAGTGCCCTGAGTGGAAGACTCCCCATGAAAGTACTGCGGTGGTGGAGGAAGATCCGCTGGAGGAGGCACATCCTCGGGCTGGACTGGTTCAGGTGCATCTTGGTGACCTTGCTGTGGTTCCGGTTCTTGCTCTTCTTTACTATCATTCTCTTCCCCATAAACTGGCACATTACGACGAAGCTCACCATTTGCAGCACGGTAATAGCCCATGTCGGAGAAAATCTTGTGCTCATTATAAATGTCATCCTATCGGACCAGAACAAACTGCTCATCCGCTAAGGGGACCCCAACAAAGGTGAAACTCCAGTGAGTTGGGAAGCATAAGGTAGGGACCTCCGTAAGTGAGTATGGCATCGTCCTATCAATTGAGTCATAAGCCATCCCATATTAACTAATTCGCCATTCATAACATGATAGAACAGAAATCGGTGCACTTCAGTCACTTCATCTCGGCTGCCACTCTTGGGATAAAGAAGTGTAGTAAACATGTGATGGAGGACCCGCTGTAGTGGGGGAAAGTGGTTGGCATTGAGCTCAAGTAGGTCACTTACACCTCGCACAAAATCACAGCTCGTCATGGCAATGAAACTTTCCTCAACTACACTATGCCCAAAGCTCATATCTGCACCATAGGAAGAAACACCTAGGGCACGGTTGAATAAGTCTGGAGTAATACGGATCTTAATGCCCTGAACCGTGGTGTACAATCTCCCATTTCTGACAACCAAATTACCATAGAACTGTTGCACTAGATATGGATAGTAGCGATTGTATCTAGTGACAAAATCAATCCATCTCGGTTGCATTGAGAAAACTGTATAAATGTCAGGCAGGATTTCATTCATCTCCTTAAAATCGGCAAGACGAGGATCGATGATAGTTCTTGGCGGTAACCTGGGTGCCAGAGCCTGTGGTGGTGGTGCGGTCGGAGCTTCACATCCCCGAGCACTAGGTTCCCCTTGGAAAAGACGCCGAGCACTCCTTCTAGGTGTAATTTTAGACTAAGAAACCCGCTGAAGATATGATCCTCTTGAGAGGTAGAACCTCTACCTTGGGATGGAGAGAGAGACACCGGGGAGGACTGTGAACACCTTCTTCATGCTCTGGAACTCAGGGAAGGGTGACACGAGCGCACGAACGTCGGCGAGGAGTCGTTCTGAAATGGAGAACAATAGGCCGGATCGTGTTCGGAGAGAGGAGATGTGGGGTTTTTAGGGCTTAGAAGATGGGAGTGAGGTGTGCTAGGGTTAGAATGGAGTAAGGGAGAGAGAAGGGAATGTAATAGAATGAGGGAAGGAGGGAGAAAACCCCCTTAAGATGGGGTTCGGACGCGACTGAACCGGGCCAGTTCGCCGCTGGCGGTCGACGGGCATGAAGCCAGCGGTCGATCGCTGGGGCATAGAAACCCCATTTTTGACCCCGAGAGGAAAAGAGTCTAGCCAGCGACCTCCAGAGATAAAAGTGGGCTCCATGACCCTGTGGACTCCCCCACTTTCACAAAATCATATTTCCCCTTTTTTATATCTCTTTTTTCCCTTTTTCTTTTTCTAACCCAAGAATGATATCAAGCAAGAGTTGACTACGGAATCCCCTGTTTCAAGACTGCTTAGAGCACTAGATCACTAGTCCACATTTATTTGTCAAGGAGTATTCAGTCTTAGGAATGTGTCAAGGAAGAAGTGTGTAAATATATATATAAGTACAAGCACACATGCTAGTTATTGTCATACACAATAGAAATAAAACACACACAGTGCATGCATCTCACGTAATCTACCCAAAAGAAATCAACCTAGTGCAGACCTAAGTACGTATGCATTCACCCTTGCACATGCCAAGTTCTCTCCTAATTTTATTGAATTGATCCTGATTTAGGGGTTTTGTGAAGATGTCAGCTTGTTAGTTAAGTGTATCAATGAACTTGAACTCAAAGACTCCTTTGCCTACATGATCTCTCATAAAATGATGTCGAATGTCAATGTGTTTGGTTCTGGAGTGTTGAACAGGATTTTTAGATAGATTAATTGCACTCGTATTATCACATAAGATCGGCACACAATCCACTTCAACATTTAAATCAAGCAATTGATTTTTGATCCAAAGTACTTGGGCTCTACAACTTTCGGCGGCTACATATTCAGCCTCGGCCGTTGAGAGAGCTACTGAATGTTGTTTCTTGGAGGCCCTTGAAACGAGGCACCCGCCAAGAAACTGACAGTACCCACTTGTACTTTTACGATCTACAATGCTCCCAGCATAATCTGCATCGGTATAAGCAATTAAATGAAAAGAACTACCGATGGGAAACCACAAGCCAAAATCTATTATGCCAATAAGGTATCTAAAAATACGTTTAACAGCTGATAAGTGAGATTCTTTAGGGCAAGACTGGAAATGGGCACAGAGACATACACTGAATTGAATGTCAGGGTGGCAAGCTGTAAGGTACAGTAGTGATCCGATCATACCTCGAAACAATGTAGAATCTACTATTTTACCATTTTCATTCTTATCCAGCTTTATGGTGGTGGCCATGGGAGTTGATATGGGTTTTGCTTCCGCCATCTCGTATTTCTTCAGAAGTTCCATAGTATATTTGGCTTGATTGATGAAGATTCCTTCTGAAGTTTGTTTTACCTGCAATCCAAGGGAAAAAGTCAGCTCCCCCATTAAGCTCATCTCGAATTCTCCTTGCATAATCTTTGCAAATTCATCGCATAAGGTATTGTTAGTAGCTCCAAAAATAATGTCATCCACATACACTTGAACTACTAAAATGTCCTTACCTGATTTCCTTGTGAAAAGTGTTTGATCAACCTTACCTCTCGTGAACCCATTTTCAACCAGAAATGAGGTAAGCCGTTCATACCATGCCATTGGTGCTTGTTTTAGTCCGTACAAGGCCTTTTGGAGCTTGTATACATGTCGTGGATGTTTGGAATCTTCAAAACCTGGAGGCTGCTCTACAAAAACATCCTCCTTGATATAACCGTTAATAAATGCAGATTTAACATCCATTTGAAATAATTTAAAGTTCAAAGAGCAAGCGTAGGACAGTAAGATCCGGACTGCTTCAAGTCTAGCAACCGGTGCAAAGGACTCATCAAAATCAATGCCCATCTCCTGGCTGTACCCCTTGGCTACAAGCCGAGCCTTATTCCTAATAACCAATCCCGCATCATTTAGCTTGTTTCTGAAAACCCAACGGGTTCCAATAGTGGGATGGTTCTTAGGACGCGGCACAAGAGTCCACACCTCATTTCTTTCAAACTGGTGCAGCTCTTCATGCATAGCCTGAATCCAGGATTCATTTTGAAGAGCTTTATGAATGTCCTTGGGCTCTTCTTGTGAAAGTAAAGCCATCAAATCTTCCTCTTCTACTTGCCTTAGAGAGGACCTTATTTTTTCCCCATCCTCTAAATTACCTATGATGTTCACATCTGGATGATCCTTTAGAAATGTGGAAGAACTGGGCATGTCAGGATACTGCACTTGTGATTCTTGCAGTGTCTCAATTGTAGGATCATCATCTTCTTCATTTTTACTTGATATTGCCTTCAATAGTTCATCCTTAGCTTGGACATTTGATGAGTTCTTAGGATCTTCATCTGCATTCAAAGTAGAAGAAATTTAATTTGTCAGTTTTGATCCGATTCATCAAAAATAATATGAGGACTTTCTTCAACGACCAAAGTCCTTTTATTGAATAATTGGTAAGCTCTAGAATTGAGTGCATAACCTAGAAAAATTCTTTTGTCACTCTTTTCATCAAACTTACCCAGGTTGGACTTACCATTGTTCTAAATGTAGCAAGGGTATCCAAAGGGTTTAATATAGGAGATGTTTGGTTTCTTACCCTTGTAGAGCTCATATGGAGTTTTCTTCAGAATGGCCCTTACCATTGCCATGTTGATGATGTAGCATGCTGTACTCACCGCCTCAGCCCAAAAATACTTAGGTAGGGAATTCTCACTGAGTATGGTCCGGGCCATGTCTATCAACGTTCTGTTCTTCCTCTCCACTACTCCATTTTGCTAGGGCATCCTTGGTGACGAAAAATTATGTGTGTACCCCTGCTCTTCACAGAAAATTCTGAATTCATGATTTTCAAATTCACCACCATGATCACTCTGGATGGTGGTGATGAGGTAACCTCTTTCATTTTAGATTTTTCTGCAAAACACTTGAAACTCCGTCAAGGCATCACTTTTATTGGCTAAAAATAACACCCATGTGAATCTGAAAAAGTCATCAACAATCACAAAGCCATAGGATTTTTCTCCTAGGCTAGAGGTTCTAGTTGGACCAAAAAGATCAAGATGCAGCAATTCCAATGACCTAGCGGATGAAACAATATTTTTGTTTTTGAAGGAAATTCGTGTTTGCTTGCCTTTTGTACAAGCTTCACATATTCTATCACTTTCAAATTTTAATTTTGGCGGTCCATTCACCAAATCATGTCTAGACAACTTGGAGATTACTCCAAAACTAGCATGACCTAATCTTCGGTGCCATAACCATGTATTTTCATGATTGTTCGCAACCAAGCAAAGATCATCACAAGAAACATTGTCAATATCAACAGTATAGACATTATTATTCCTTTTTCTAAGAAATTTGATCTCATTTGTGTTCTTGTTCAAGATAGTGTAGTGGGTTTCATCAAAAATAACTTTAAAACCCTTATCGCACAATTGGCTTATGCTTAGCAGATTGTGATTCAGACCTTTCACCAAAAGCACGTCTTCAATAAGAATTTCAGAATTCTTACCAATATTGTCAATCCCAACGATTTTACCTTTGTCTTGACCTCCAAAGACAACTGAGCCTCCATCCTTATCTTGCAGTGTAGAGAACACTTTCTTGTCCCCTGTCATATGCCTTGAACAGCCGCTGTCCAAGTACCATTTGCTCCCCCTGGCTTCAAGATATATCTGCAAGAAGAAAAATTCTCATACAATTGTTTTTGGTACCCAAGCTAGTTTGGATCCGTAGGAGTTAGTCCAGTTCTTGGTATATCTCTTCTTGGTCCAAAAATCATGGTTTCTAGGTGGGCTTTGTCTAAACCAACAATTAACAATGGCATGACCAAATCTTCCACAATGATAACAATTAACAGGTGCAAACTTTTCTTAAAACTGTCGTGGTTTGGGTTGAGCATGTTTTGGTTCAGGCTTGGAACATGAAGCATGGTTTTTATCTTTTTCATGCACAAGGAATGTCGTGATCTTATGCTCAAAAGATTTTTTATTTTGGGGAGTGTATCCAAGACATTCCTTTTGAAAATTGACTTTAACTCCCATCAAATTATTAAGGTTTTGCTTGCCCTTAACAAATCTTGACAATGTGGACTGAAGATCAGTCACTTCTTTTTCTAAACTCAATTTTCTCTTCAAGTTCTGAGTTTGTGGATTTCAGAATTTGTTCTTCAATTTTCATCTTTTCACATGCTTTCTCCATTTCAACTATTTTGCAAGATAATTCTTCTTTGGTTTTATCACAATCTAAAATTATTTGTAATAGACTTTCTCTTTCTTCCGTAGCCTCAAACCATTCCTATTCCAGTTTCTTAAATTTGACAAAGATATCTTCATGTGACAAGTCATCAAGTTTCTTTTTGAGAGTTTTATTTTCAGATATGATTTTCTTGTATTTCGTGTACAACTTTTCATATTCAGATTTTCATTGTTCATTGGAAATAAAATCTGGGTCAGAATTTACCTCCGTAGATTCATCTTCATGTGCCATGAGGCACAAGCTTTCCACAAGTTCTTGGATCGCTTCATCAGATGGTTCATCTTCTTCGTCGCTTCATGTGGCGACCATGGCTTTGGGTTTCTTGAAATTATCATTCTTGAATTTTTTTTTCCAGATCTGGACATTCACCTCTCATATGCCCATGCTTCTTGCATTTGTAGCATATGATGCTACTTGGCTTGCTCGATTCGCCTTTGGTTTGCGTGGGCTTTCTTTGCCCTTTTATGAAGTTTCCCTAAAAGTTTCTCTTCTTCCTTAGAAATCTCCTCACTTGGCGAGTTATCATCACCAATTCTTCCTCTTCATTGCTTCCGTCACTTGATTCACCTTCTTGAAATTTATCATCGGAGTGATGAGCTTTCAGTCCAATGACCTTTTTCTTCTTGATGTCTTCATCAACTGTCCTCTTTATATTTATCTCGTAGGTCATGAGTGACCCTATGAGTTCGTCCAAGGTGAGAGTAGACAGGTTCTTTGAGTCTTCAATTACCATGGCCTTTGTGTGCCAAGCCGACGGTAGGGACCTTAACACCTTCCTCACAAGGTCAGAATTTGAGTATTCCTTCCCAAGACTTTTGAGACCATTTGTGATCTCTGTTAACCTTGCAAACATCTCGGAGATGGTTTCTTCAGATTTCATCTTAAATAGCTCATAGTCAGTGACTAGGAGATTTGCCTTTGTTTCCTTGACCTCTGAAGTTCCCTCGTATATGAGTCGTAGCTTGTCCCACATTTCTTTGGTCGAGCTGCACATAGAAACACGAGAGAATTCATTAGGGTGTATCCCACAATGCATAATATTCATGGCATTAAAATTAGCGATGCATTTCTTAATTTCCTCAGGTGTCCATTTATCTTCATCATCCCCGAGTTTATGAGGACCCTTTTCCATAACTCTCCAAACTTCGTACTCTTGAGCCCTCAGAAAGACATGCATTCTGTTTTTCCAGTACGAGTAGTTTGAACCGTCAAAGAAGGGAGGACGGTTGATGGAGTGACCCTCGGGCATCATACCCTTGTTTGCCATTTAACCGGATCTTACTCTAGATCGTTAGATCTGAAAAGAAAGAGCCTTAGCTCTGATACCAATTGAAGTCCCGAGATTAAATGGCACCCAAGAGGGGGGGGGGTGAATTGGGTATTAAAAATTTTAATCAAAGCTATCCTCAATTTTAAGATTATGTGAAATCACTATGGAACTAGTGCAAGATAAAATAGATCTATCAAAATCAATCACTATAATAACCCTTGGTATTGGGCGGAGTTAACAAATCCGTAGATTCACTCACGCAAATTGTTATCTTTCCGGCAAGAGTAACCTTGTCAGTCTGAATCTAGCTTTTGATATACCGAGGATCTATTTGAAAGTGATCAGTTAATCTAGATCTAAAAGATGCAATTAATCTAATTCCACAAGCATGCGCAGAAGGGGGATAGGAGAAAAGGAACAACCCACAATGAGACAGCGATTTTTAGGTGGTTCGGATGCCACAACGGAAACCTACGTCCACCCTTCACCGACCGTGAGGATCCACACACTATCTTGTAAAGAGATACAAGATCGAACACACACACACACATACGTTGGGAGATGAAGGCTCCCAGAAGGTGTAAGGACACCCAACTACACACACGAAACCAACAGATTAACTAGACACACACACGGATCTAGGAAGATCCACACACACAAGATTGTTACAGGATTACAAGAACCACACTTGAAGCTTAGAAAGATTGAGAAAGGAAACACAAAAGAAAAGGCTTGATTGATGCTCCCCCTTAGTTGATGAAGAGTTTCTAGGATGCAGATTGAACTCCACTTGGCTTGGGCTTGATCTCCTTCAGATATAGCTTGATCTTCACTTGAGGATGGATGAAGAAGGATGAAGAACTCTTCTCGGAGCATTGTTCATGTCTACAGTGCTAGCTCCCTTCTCTTCCCCTTTGGTAGCCTCCTTGATCCAACTTGAACATTAGGATTTTCTTAACCTTCATGTATATGTTTTATAGACTTTGAATGGTCCATGGACTCCCCCCAGACCAGATCCACAATTTCTGGACGGTTTGGTTGCTTAGGGATTAAACAATACCAAGAGGGATGGCTTTTCTCGAAGTGACAAAAAGTCAACAATTATGGGCAGCTCGGGGCTGGCGGTCGACCTGCAGAGGCCAGGGGTCGACCACTAGGAGCATTCCTGTAGCCATTTGGCTGTTGGAAAACTCGGTCGACCGCTAGGGTCCTGGCGGTCGACCGCCAGTTTTACAGGTTGCTTATTTTCAATGCTGTGATTTCAGGTCGACTGCCAAAGGTCCACAGGTCGACTGCCAATCTCCAAACCTGCAAAAATCAAGTGTTAGCCCACTTGAAACTGTCCATAGGTTCGATGCTTGAAATGGGCTTGTGTTATAGTTGATTACAAGTTGGTTTAGGCTCGATTTAACACATGGAAGGATTCATGAACACTAAGTTAAAATGGGGTGAAACTTGATAGTTTAAAGCATGAAACTTCGTTCTAATACAAGGTACGTAGGAGAAAATGTCCTGGGTTTTGTTATCATCAAAATCACTCGGATATGTTCAATATTTCTCCTCTTTAAATTCATGTTCTCCACCTAGAGGTAAGAAAATCTGTTAAGTACCATGAAAAAGAAAATGTACCATCATGTGAAAAATGATATATTAAGCTTACAGAGTCAATCAAAAGTAGGATTTATAATCCTCAGCTTCGTTGACAAGTTTTGCAATTAAACAGATTATCATGTGAGGGATACAAAATATATACTATGAATTATACAAAAACTTCTAACGTGATTATCATAATATTCATTTCAGGAATCTGAAACATTAATAGACCAGGATGCAAAATATATACTATGAATTATACAAAAACTTCTAACGTGATCCATGAACTTTAGTTGCTCCAAGATTAGTGTCACTAAACACCTAAAAACTCACAAGTCTAAAGCCAAACAGGTTTTTTGTCCAAGGAATCATATTGTCCAAATTAATCTTCTATCGGTTTATTAGAACAAGATACTTAGAGGTGAAGGGTTAACAACTCAATGTTAGCACCCACCATCAACCACTCCAACATGCAACAATTAGTATATGACAGAATTTGCCTGAACATGGACCTCATACTTGAAAACATGCAGTGAATTTGACCAAAGTAGACTATCTTATAAGTAAAATGGCATAGTAGTTCACTAATGGGATGTATTTCCTCTCATTCAAAGGATTGTTGTTAGCCTTCTACATCACTATGGGTGATGTTATTGGGCCATCCACTCAAAAAGCTCAAGGGTGTGGGTGAAGAATTCCCCAGCATACTCATGTTTTATCTTTTATCTCCATCTATACAATGATTCTTCTGCATTAGCAAATTTAAGAATCAGAAACAATATTTCTATCTAATCAATTTTTAAGGTATTAAAAATGAGGATGAAAGCCTCACTTTCATGTGTTATGCATCAATCCTGAAGCTATTAAAAAGAGCAAAGAAAGCTCCAAAATGAGGATTAGTGAGCAGGAATTCAACTTTTCAACATCAATCAAGATGATTCATTTGTGATTTGATAAAAATAGATTCCCTTGGATGTCAAGGGACAAAGGTTAAGACGGATGGAGATTTGGAGGTATGCATTCCTACTTTTCCCCGATTTTGTGTGGGATTTATGCATAGTCATATTTAAAGAGATCTTAAGGTGAGATGACTTTAGTTGAAAGCATGGGACTTCCTCTCCATCCAGGTATGGGCAGGTCCACTAGAAATATAGATTCGATTCTCAAGTCAGAATGTAGATTTAAGATTGATCTTTACTTATTCAAGGGCACGACAAGGGATAATTACATGTATACTCAGATATATTAACATGTATACTCTCAGAATCTTGTATATACTATTTATTTAAAAATATCCCTATTTATGAGAAATTAAAGACAAGGTAACGAAAATTTCTTCTTTAATTTCAAAGAATAAATTAAAGACCATGACTGCAACCCAAGGGAAACACCCAAACCCAGACTCAACAGAAGGAGAATAGGATGCACCTTTGCCTTAACAGGCCAAAAAAACATAGGAAACCAACCGAAATGGAAAGCCGAACCGAGGATGTCACACTGCCACTTCTTCTTTCGGAACGAGGGGATAGCATGACTGTCGATCATGTTGCACAGTTGGAGATTGAGCCCCACCAATGAGTGACCGAGATTGTTCAGGTGTTGGCGTGTTGCAGGCTTCTCACTGAGATCTTGGGGCATTTAGAGAGCGAAAGGACCTGGAGGTTGATGATATGCCTGTATGGTTCAGATAAAGCAATAGGAATAAGATATATTAAAAATAATACAACAGGATAAATATGGACTTTTAAAGGAATTTATGTTGATATTGAAATCTTACATCTAAAATTTTCAGTGCAAGCATACAATTTAAAGCCACAACATATGAAATGAACAATGTTTAGTTTGAAATGAAACCTAGAGACTATCTAACTATGAGAATGACAAAAAGACCATCAAGTAGAGATAGGATATGCAGTTGAAACATTTATGTACATCGAGGAATTAAAGAGGGTGATCTTTTACAGGGGTAGTACGTACCTACTGCATGCTGCGGGAGGTGGATATGTGTTGCCAACCAAGGGTTGCTGAAGGACAGTAGTGCCCCAGCCTTCAACAATACCCAAGCCAACAATCTAGCTAGCTAGGACCACTCCATCAAATGTTTAAAGATTTCAAATGCCTTAATTCTTGTCTTACTGCTTCGGGATTAACCAATTGGCAATAACTGTTGACAACACCAGTCTACAGCAGTAACACAACCACTGATTAATGAGGAATTAGTCACACATATATACTTTAATAATGATGTAGAAGGATTAATTAATGCTACAGTACCACATCTTCTCTATTGCACTTTGCCACACTGAGCATGAGCCATCTGCTTGTCTGTTACAATAACTGCTCCTACTAAAATATTCTTACTTGCAAAAGAAAATTGAGTGCCAACAGTGACTATATATATATATATGTGTGTGTGTGTGTGTAACAAAAGCCATCCAACATTCAAAGAATATATATGTTGTAGCAACCCTGATAAATGAATAATTGAAATGAATTAAAACATATATATTGCAGAAGTAATATATATAAAAGAAATAGGGTTAATTGGACGAAATAAAACAAATTAAAAATAACGCCTCTTATTAGGGCGTTAATTCAATAAGAGACGCCTCTATAAAAGGCGTGACTAAAGAAAGGACGTCCACACATGCGGTCGTCAACTCTCACAACCAAATAGGCAAGTAAAAGAAACGCCCATATATGGGGCGTGTTTCAAAGACAAGGAACGCCCTTATCCAAGACGTTTCTTAAGAAACGACCTGAACTAGGTCGTCAATTCAAGAATCGACGCCCTGACCAAAGGCGTTAATTCCATTCGAGTTCCGTTCGACACGGGAGCTTATCCAGGGAAGGATTATGTTAATCCAGTAAGTATTTAATAGGGCAAGGACTCTATATTGGAAGCATTACTTCTACTAGAACACTAACTCTAATAGGACTTCCAAAGTCTTATAAATAAACTTGTTCGGCCAACCCTAAATCCATTTGATCGAACGTCTGCTGCTAGGTACGTGAAGAACAAACTGTTCTTCTTATTTTCTTTTGTTTTCTTTTTCTTGCTTCAGATTATGTGAAGAATAATTATGTTCTTCTTGTCCAGGAAACTCTGCTGGTGCCGAAGAATAGGTAATATTCTTCTATCTTCTTAAAACATCGATTACAACTATGAAGAATATTAACATCTTTATATTTTCTTCTTTTCTCTTCCTCTACAGGTTCTGTAGCGTGAAGATCTCTGAAGAACGATTGTTCTTCTCCTTGTTGTTGCTGCCACTGTTCGTAAGTCGCAGTAGAAGCCTCTTCATCAAAGCCATCATCTTCTGCTAGCCAAAAACCCCTCACGGTCATCTCCAAATCAACTCTTAAGGTAGGATTTTCTCAAGTCACTGTAGCCCAAACTAAATTGATACAGTATAATAATTATCATGCATATACATGGTTTGGTTTACTATAGTTTCTGAACGAGTTTCTGTTAATTTCTTGAAAGAAACGTCCTTACCAAGGGCGTGACTATGAAATACACGCCCCAGACTAGGGCGCTACTTCGCAAGTCACGACCCTTCCCAGGTCGTCAATTTCATATTTGACGCCCTGTACACAGGCGTAAATTTCATGTAAATCTTAAGAACTGATTATCCATGCAATTACATGAAATCAAATCAATAATTGTTAACGGTTAAAAGTCAATAAACATGAAACATCAAATCTGATATACTGCATGTGAATTCCTGCCAATTTTCCTGTCATGACTATATGATTGTTATCCTTGATTATCGTGCAAATCTTGCTAATTCCTGATATTTCTTGAATTCACGACCTAGACTAGGTCGTTTTTCCCTGTGGTAACGCCCCATCACAGGGCGTGAATTAAAAATAAACGCCCCTTACTAGGGCGCGTATCTGTTAAAATCCTGGAATATATATTCTGAGAAAATAAGAATTTAATGATTAACGCCCCTGCCAAGGGCGCGTTTTTGATAATTTTTGAAAATAAATATATTCTGAAAAATATTGTAAATAAAAGACGCCTGCTACAGTAGTCGTCAACTCTTGAAGAAACGCCCCTGACGAAGGCGCGTTTTAGATAAATTATTGAATTATTGAAAATTCTGCAAAACGGACCATATGTAAACGCCCTTCTGTTAGGCGTTAATTACTTGAGAAACGACTTGACCTAAGTCGTTATTTTACTGTAAACTGATTTTTCCTCTGATTTGCTAACCGATGGTTTTATATATCATAATATATATATATATCGGCACTATTCTCCACTCCGTGAGTATAGTCCCACTTTTCACGGTGTTTTATCGATCACACTCAATTCTCATTGACATACAAGCTCTCCATTGGACATTCCGTTCCTTTGGACTAGCGAGTTAGTCATAGAGACCTCCGTAAGACTCCTCGTAGCCTTGGATTCCCTCAAGGCCGACTGAGCTGGTTGTACCCTAAAAACCCATTACACCATTGATGCCATGTCACTCTAAAGAAACATGGTATACCGGCCCTTATGATTGTACAAAGAGTATATCATAAGAAAATTCTTAATGGGATGATGATATCATGCCATATCATGTCGTTCTTGTAAACCCCAATTCTATGATAAGAATGAGGGTATCTTACTTTGATATACTGATCATGTGGACCTCAATTCTATATAAAGAATGTCCATATTGATTTGTCATGGTACCTAAGTTAAGGGAACCATATTCTACCTAGTTTTATCGATATCGTGATTATACCGTTATTATCGCCATTCTATGTCCTTTGTCATATTTTGGACTCTATTCTATCTAAGTTGTCATACGTGTCTACAAGCTTGATTATTGAAATTCTATGTTGGCTATAAACAAGAGTGGATGTCAAAACACATGATAAATGCCTGCGCATATAGGGCCCGATCTGGTCCTGGGAGGAGCACCCGAAAGTACTTGTGCCCATGGGAGTTAAAATGATAAGGTATCTGGCATTATACCGAGTACTTGACTTGCTTGATTGGACATTCCACACACATCTTGTACTTGAATCGTACTTGACTTTACATGAAATGCGTGGCCCGAAAAAGGGTAATTTACTTGCTTGATACATGATAGCCAAAGTTCTTGACATGACTCGATAATGGTACTTGCTTGAATATCTTGAATAACTTGTATCTTGTTGAAAGTTCATGATAAGTTCATCTTATTTCCTTGATATTACATTCTCTCTATCTTGTCGTTTCATGCGAGCATGCATAGCCTTATTGCATTCATGAAAATGTAATTACTTAAACCCCTTGCTAGTACTTGAGATATAATTTCCTACTGAGCGTTCGCTCATTCCGTTTGTCCCTTTCTACTGTTCAGGTAAGTCCGACGATGGAAGTCAATCGGATGGGAATGGTCAAGAGTGAAAGTGATAGAGCTTCTACAAGTGTCGTCTAGTCTTTTCCATAGTTTCTTGAGTCAAAAATGTATTCTTTTCCTTTTTGTTAAACAGAGTATTGGATTTGTAATAGTCTATCCATTATGAAATAAAGGATTGGGTTATCTTGCTATTTTGCGCATCTCTGTCTTTGTGTCGAATACACGACCACTCTGATTGACATGATTGATATGGACACGTCGCGCATCTCCGGGTATCTTCCGCGCTCGGGGCGTGACAGTCTTTGTGGTATCAGAGCCTAAGGTATTCAATTCCTAGGAAACCCAAGTCCAAGGATAGGTTTCAAAACCCTTAACCAAGTGAGAGTGGGTAGAACCAAGGGTTAAATGATCAATGAGTCCTTTATAAGATTATAGTGACATAATACTAACATAGCTATTGTAATTGTAGGATAATGGCTGCCGAACGTGCTCAATGGCGCAACATGCAGCGTACCCTTCAAGGGATGACCCAAGTGCTACAACAGGTAGCACAAGGTGGTGCTCCACGAGCTGGAAGCTTACACCAAGCATTCAAGAATATGAATCCCCCGAAGTTCATGGGATCGACCGATCCAGACGATGCCGAGCATTGGGTTCGGGAGATTGAACGTATATTCCGTGTTATGCAATGCACGGATCAGGACAAAGTCTTATTAGCTACTTTCCAGTTAGAAAAGGATGCTAGATGCTGGTGGGAGTCGATTGAAGCTACTATTGACCCAACTCAAGTTACATGGGGTGAATTCGTTGAATATTTCAACGCCAAATATTTCTCTGATAGGGTCCAGGAAAAGAAGGCCGCCGAATTTGCCGCATTAAAGCAAAGATCTTTATCGGTGGCTGATTATGAAGCACAGTTTTCTAGACTCTCTAGATATGCTAAGCATTTAATTAGCACGGAAAAGATGAAAGCCCGTAGATTTCTTAATGGGCTTAGGCCCCACTACATTACTCAACTGGCGCCTATGGATATCCAAGTTTATGCTGAAATAGTGCGCCGAGCTCAGTTGCTTGAAGATGCCACGGAACTATCTGATAGGATCCGTGGGAAAGACAAAAAGGAGCAAGTCACAAGTTCGGGTTCTTTTAAACCCAACTTTAAGAAGAGGCCCAATAATGGAGGTTCTTCCTCTCAAGATCAGAAGTTCAAGAAATCCAAGCCTTTCTTTATCACCACTACACCTTCAAACGTAATATGCAAGCATTGTGACAAGGCTGGTCACAAAACAAAAGAATGCTGGAGGAAGTTAGGAGCATGTCTCTGTTGTGGGAGTCGTGAACATCGGATTCCCGATTGTCCATTAATGAATGACCAAGACGGTGAGGGTAAACGCCCAGTGACAAGGAACGCGCGTCTTCATGCAATCCAAGAGACCGAACCAGAAGAAGAAGGCGGATTGGTGGAAGGTACATTAAAAATTTGTTCCAAATATGCACATGTCTTATTTGATACGGGTGCATCGCATTCCATTATTTCCAAGAAGTTTGCTGACCCATTACCTCTAGAACCAGAATGGATGAAGTTAATATTGTCTACTCCTCTCGGAAGCGAGACGGATATCACACATCATTACCAAAACTGTGAGGTATTGGTTCAAGGAAAGAATTTTCCTATTGATCTTATCTGCTTAGATCTAAAAGCGTATGATGTTATACTAGGAGTAGATTGGTTATCCAAATACCAGGCAACGGTTGATTGCAGTGATAGCAAGATTGTTTTCAAGGAATTTCCGGAACTGACTTATACTAGTCCTAAGAGTCGAAGCAAATCCCCTCTTATTTCGGCTCTTCAAGCAAGCAAGCTCGTAAAGAAAGGATGTGTATCCTTCCTTGCTTTTGTCACTATTAAAGAAGCTAAAGAAACCAAGATAGAGGACATTCAGGTAGTGCGAGAATTTCCAGACGTATTTCCAGAAGATTTGCCGGGATTACCCCCTCAAAGAGATGTAGCCTTCACCATTGACTTAGTCCCTGGTGCTGGTCCCGTTTCAAAGGCACCATATAGAATGTCCCCTGCTGAACTCAAGGAGTTGAAGGAGCAGTTGCTGGAACTAATCCGAAAAGGGTTTATTAGACCAAGTACTTCCCCGTGGGGAGCACCAGTCTTATTTGTAAAGAAGAAGGATGGATCCATGAGATTGTGTATCGACTATCGACAGTTGAATCATCTTACTATCAAGAACAAGTATCCACTGCCGAGAATCGATGAATTATTTGATCAGATTTCAGGATCCAAATATTTCTCCAAGATTGATCTCAGGTCGGGATATCATCAATTAAGGATCAATGATGATGACATTCACAAGACCGCATTCAGAAGCAGGTATGGCCATTACGAATTTGTTGTTATGCCTTTTGGACTAACAAATGCCCCTGCTGCCTTTATGCAGTTAATGAATAACATATTCAGGCCTTACTTGGATCAATTCATAGTAGTCTTCATTGATGATATATTGATATATTCTAAGACTAAGGAAGAACATGAAGAGCATTTGAGGATTGCATTGCAAGTCTTGAGGACAAATCAATTATATGCTAAACTCAGCAAATGCGAGTTCTGGCTTGAAGAAGTGGCTTTTCTCGGACATGTCATATCCAAGGACGGTTTATCTGTAGATCCGTCAAAGGTTGAAGCTGTAAGAAACTGGGAAAGACCCACTAATGCAAGCGAGATCAGAAGTTTCTTAGGTCTTGCAGGCTATTATCGGCGATTCATCAAAGATTTCTCTAAGATCGCCGTACCACTTACAAGATTAACTCGTAAGGAGATCCGATATGAATGGAGTGAGGAATGTGAAAGAAATTTCCAAACTCTCAAGGATCATCTCACTACAGCTCCAGTCTTAGCTCTACCGATAGAAGGAGAGAAATTCGAGGTCTACACTGATGCTTCTAGCATTGGCCTCGGATGTGTCCTAATGCAACAAGGAAAGGTCATAGCATACTCTTCACGTCAGCTGAAGAAGCATGAGGAAAATTACCCCGTCCATGACTTAGAACTGGCCGCGGTAGTATTTGCCTTAAAGATATGGAGACACTATCTCTATGGAGTACAGTTCACTGTATACTCCGATCACAAAAGTCTCAAATATCTATTTTCACAAAAGGAACTAAACATGAGACAAAGACGCTGGCTAGAATATCTCAAGGACTTCGACTTCAATATACAATACCATCCCGGAAAGGGTAATTATGTTGCTGATGCCCTTAGTCGAAAGCCGAGAGCAATGATAGCAAATTGTATGATGCAAGAATGGAGGTTACTTGAACAATTCTCCGAGCTCAATATAAGCTTGGACATGGAATCCAAATTTGTCACACTATCTCATGTAAGCATACAGTCAGATTTGTTATCTGAGATACAAACACTTCAGGATGATGATCCTATGTTAGTAGAAATCAAGGGCAGATTAGAAGGACAATCTGATTTTCAACTAACTTCTGATGGAAGATTATCGTTCAAAGATAGAACTTGTATACCTGATTGTCCGGAATTAAAGAAGAAGATCTTAGATGAAGCTCACCGATCAAGGTACACTATTCATCCAGGATCAACCAAAATGTACCAAGATGTAAAGAGGAACTTTTGGTGGCCTAATATGAAAAGAGAAATAGCAGACTATGTATCACGCTGTCTCACGTGCCAACAGGTCAAGGCGGAACACCAAAAGCCTGCGGGAAAACTACATCCTCTAGATATTCCTAAGTGGAAATGGGAGGATATTGGTATAGACTTCATCATGGGTTTGTCTAAATCTAAAGGAGGACATGATGGAATCTGGGTTATCGTTGACCGATTGACTAAATCGGCACATTTCTTGCCAATCAAAAGCCGATGGTCAATTGATGTGCTAGCTGCACTATACATCAAAGAAATAGTCAGGATACATGGAATTCCTGTCTCAATCGTGTCTGATAGAGATCCCCGTTTTACTTCTCATTTTTGGAAGGGATTACAACATTCATTGGGGACAAGGCTCAACTTTAGTACTGCTTTTCACCCACAAACGGATGGTCAGACCGAGCGAACTAATCAAGTTGTTGAAGATATGCTGAGAGCATGCATTATTGACTTTGGAGGAAGCTGGCATGACCACTTACCTTTAGTGGAATTTGCATATAATAATAGCTACCAAGCTAGTATCCAAATGGCACCTTTCGAAGCCTTATACGGAAGGAGTTGCCGATCTCCCATATGTTGGAACGAAGTTGGAGAAAAACAACTATTAGGTCCAGACATGGTAAGGGATACAACCGAGAAGATACAAGTAATCAGGGAAAGATTACAAGTTGCCCAGACCAGACAAAAGACTTATGCAGATACAAGAAGAAGAGATCTTGAATTCCAAATCGGAGATCATGTATTTCTCAAGATATCGCCTGGACGTGGCATACGAAGATTTGGTGTTAAGGGCAAGCTTACGCCAAGATTCATCGGACCATTTGAGATACTCGAAAGAGTTGGCGAGGTTGCTTATCGCATCGCGTTGCCTCCTCAGTTGTCCGAGGTACACAATGTATTTCACTTATCCATGTTGAAGAAGTACGTGCACGATCCATCTCATATTATTGAACATGGAGATCTGGTAATCCAGAAAGATCTCACATATGAACAGAAGCCTATGAAGATATTAGATCGAGAAATACGAGCTCTAAGGAATAAGGTTATTCCCATGCTCAAGGTGCAATGGAATAAGAATCCTGAACGCGAAGCGACATGGGAGACCGAAGAATCTATGAAGAAACGATTTCCCGAGTTATTCTAAGAGGTATATGTTCTACGCTCTCCACATGTATAATTATATATATATTGAATTTGGGGACCAAATTCTTTTTAAGTGGGGGAGGGTGTAGCAACCCTGATAAATGAATAATTGAAATGAATTAAAACATATATATTACAGAAGTAATATATATAAAAGAAATAGGGTTAATTGGACGAAATAAAACAAATTAAAAATAACGCCTCTTATTAGGGCGTTAATTCAATAAGAGACGCCTCTATAAAAGGCGTGACTAAAGAAAGGACGCCCACACATGCGGTCGTCAACTCTCACAACCAAATAGGCAAGTAAAAGAAACGCCCATATATGGGGCGTGTTTCAAAGACAAGGAACGCCCTTATCCAAGACGTTTCTTAAGAAACGACCTGAACTAGGTCGTCAATTCAAGAATCGACGCCCTGACCAAAGGCGTTAATTCCATTCGAGTTCCGTTCGACACGGGAGCTTATCCAGGGAAGGATTATGTTAATCCAGTAAGTATTTAATAGGGCAAGGACTCTATATTGGAAGCATTACTTCTACTAGAACACTAACTCTAATAGGACTTCCAAAGTCTTATAAATAAACTTGTTCGGCCAACCCTAAATCCATTTGATCGAACGTCTGCTGCTAGGTACGTGAAGAACAAACTGTTCTTCTTATTTTCTTTTGTTTTCTTTTTCTTGCTTCAGATTATGTGAAGAATAATTATGTTCTTCTTGTCCAGGAAACTCTGCTGGTGCCGAAGAATAGGTAATATTCTTCTATCTTCTTAAAACATCGATTACAACTATGAAGAATATTAACATCTTCATATTTTCTTCTTTTCTCTTCCTCTACAGGTTCTGTAGCGTGAAGATCTCTGAAGAACGATTGTTCTTCTCCTTGTTGTTGCTGCCACTGTTCGTAAGTCGCAGTAGAAGCCTCTTCATCAAAGCCATCATCTTCTGCTAGCCAAAAACCCCTCACGGTCATCTCCAAATCAACTCTTAAGGTAGGATTTTCTCAAGTCACTGTAGCCCAAACTAAATTGATACAGTATAATAATTATCATGCATATACATGGTTTGGTTTACTATAGTTTCTGAACGAGTTTCTGTTAATTTCTTGAAAGAAACGTCCTTACCAAGGGCGTGACTATGAAATACACGCCCCAGACTAGGGCGCTACTTCGCAAGTCACGACCCTTCCCAGGTCGTCAATTTCATATTTGACGCCCTGTACACAGGCGTAAATTTCATGTAAATCTTAAGAACTGATTATCCATGCAATTACATGAAATCAAATCAATAATTGTTAACGGTTAAAAGTCAATAAACATGAAACATCAAATCTGATATACTGCATGTGAATTCCTGCCAATTTTCCTGTCATGACTATATGATTGTTATCCTTGATTATCGTGCAAATCTTGCTAATTCCTGATATTTCTTGAATTCACGACCTAGACTAGGTCGTTTTTCCCTGTGGTAACGCCCCATCACAGGGCGTGAATTAAAAATAAACGCCCCTTACTAGGGCGCGTATCTGTTAAAATCCTGGAATATATATTCTGAGAAAATAAGAATTTAATGATTAACGCCCCTGCCAAGGGCGCGTTTTTGATAATTTTTGAAAATAAATATATTCTGAAAAATATTGTAAATAAAAGACGCCTGCTACAGTAGTCGTCAACTCTTGAAGAAACGCCCCTGACGAAGGCGCGTTTTAGATAAATTATTGAATTATTGAAAATTCTGCAAAACGGACCATATGTAAACGCCCTTCTGTTAGGCGTTAATTACTTGAGAAACGACTTGACCTAAGTCGTTATTTTACTGTAAACTGATTTTTCCTCTGATTTGCTAACCGATGGTTTTATATATCATAATATATATATATATCGGCACTATTCTCCACTCCGTGAGTATAGTCCCACTTTTCACGGTGTTTTATCGATCACACTCAATTCTCATTGACATACAAGCTCTCCATTGGACATTCCGTTCCTTTGGACTAGCGAGTTAGTCATAGAGACCTCCGTAAGACTCCTCGTAGCCTTGGATTCCCTCAAGGCCGACTGAGCTGGTTGTACCCTAAAAACCCATTACACCATTGATGCCATGTCACTCTAAAGAAACATGGTATACCGGCCCTTATGATTGTACAAAGAGTATATCATAAGAAAATTCTTAATGGGATGATGATATCATGCCATATCATGTCGTTCTTGTAAACCCCAATTCTATGATAAGAATGAGGGTATCTTACTTTGATATACTGATCATGTGGACCTCAATTCTATATAAAGAATGTCCATATTGATTTGTCATGGTACCTAAGTTAAGGGAACCATATTCTACCTAGTTTTATCGATATCGTGATTATACCGTTATTATCGCCATTCTATGTCCTTTGTCATATTTTGGACTCTATTCTATCTAAGTTGTCATACGTGTCTACAAGCTTGATTATTGAAATTCTATGTTGGCTATAAACAAGAGTGGATGTCAAAACACATGATAAATGCCTGCCCATATAGGGCCCGATCTGGTCCTGGGAGGAGCACCCGAAAGTACTTGTGCCCATGGGAGTTAAAATGATAAGGTATCTGGCATTATACCGAGTACTTGACTTGCTTGATTGGACATTCCACACACATCTTGTACTTGAATCGTACTTGACTTTACATGAAATGCGTGGCCCGAAAAAGGGTAATTTACTTGCTTGATACATGATAGCCAAAGTTCTTGACATGACTCGATAATGGTACTTGCTTGAATATCTTGAATAACTTGTATCTTGTTGAAAGTTCATGATAAGTTCATCTTATTTCCTTGATATTACATTCTCTCTATCTTGCCGTTTCATGCGAGCATGCATAGCCTTATTGCATTCATGAAAATGTAATTACTTAAACCCCTTGCTAGTACTTGAGATATAATTTCCTACTGAGCGTTCGCTCATTCCGTTTGTCCCTTTCTACTGTTCAGGTAAGTCCGACGATGGAAGTCAATCGGATGGGAATGGTCAAGAGTGAAAGTGATAGAGCTTCTACAAGTGTCGTCTAGTCTTTTCCATAGTTTCTTGAGTCAAAAATGTATTCTTTTCCTTTTTGTTAAACAGAGTATTGGATTTGTAATAGTCTATCCATTATGAAATAAAGGATTGGGTTATCTTGCTATTTTACGCATCTCTGTCTTTGTGTCGAATACACGACCACTCTGATTGACATGATTGATATGGACACGTCGCGCATCTCCGGGTATCTTCCGCGCTCGGGGCGTGACATATGTAGTTGCATATACGAAGCATCATGTGTATGAGAATATATGGAGTTTCGGAAAAATCATTATCATGATTGAAGATCTGATCCTAGGTGGGAGGTATTACTCTTGGCATTCAAAAGAAAAACACTATATTGTTAAGAAACAATTCAAGCTCTGGGATGAAGCTATGCTTTGTGTTTTTATGTGTTATCCAGGCTTGCGGATGATGATTGAGGGTTCCCTACCCAACTCGTCTCCTTTGTGACACACACTTTACTCTCTAGATGGAAGGTGATTGTAATCTTGGTCTTATTTTTGTTAGCTGATTATTTGTCTTCATATTACATGGTTAGCTCCAATGATGCCTTTAGTTTCCTATTTATGGATATTTAGCATTTCCCTTGCTTCAGTTCCCTGAACCAGAACTACACTTCAGTCAAGATCCATAGGGTAAGGACACTTATAAGGAAGGTGAGATGTACAGTGCATTGAGTATTCAGCTGCCAAGTATTTTACATGTAGGAACAGGTCCCTACAAAACTCAGGTTATCAGAATTGTACATTTGTTCTGTATATGTTGTCAGATAAAAACAACAAAAATTATCTATTCATTTAAGTGATTGTACATGTGTTCTGTACATGTTGTCACCTCCATATTGTAACAAAGGAATGCAACTTTTTTTGTAAATATATGTGCATTATGTTAATATATGCACAAACTCATTCAAAGTGAAAATTCCTCTGAAAATGTTTTCCATCCCCCAGGTGTGTCAATTGCAAGTAAAATGAATTTTTCAAAGTGCATTATGCCAACATCATACTACATAACAATGTGACACTTATGCAATTGTGGGAATACAAGTATTGAACCTTCTAATGTTTATACAGCATGAACATCATGTTAGGAAGATAAAGTCACATGATTCTAACCACCATAAACAGCACAAAATCAAACCTGAAAACAGGATGCCCGGCATGCAAAATTTATGCAACCACACATTGTGCACATCTAGTCAGATGGTATGCCACCCTTGCTAGTCCCATGGCCAGATCTTGTGGCATTCTCTTGGGAAAAGGGAGGGCCACCTGCTCCAGTTGTTTTGCTACTGCAACATGAGGAAAATATAATAAACAATAAAAAAAGATCCATTATAAATAAATGCTACTTCTAGATTACTCCTATAGACCATTGTGTCATGGATAATGGTGTTTCTTCTTCACGAGACTTCAAAAAGAGACCTCCCAAGTTAAAAGGGGGATGCTAGCTAAATGGATGCTAATTGTGAAAACTTAGGAAGAGCAAAAATTATGCCTTTCAACATAAAAAGGGAGTGAGCTCCTAACAACAACAATGACAAACACCCCTTTGGCTGTAGACATATGACAAATTCATTAATAGGATAATGTCAAGTTCAAAATGGACAAACATTTATAAAGAAAGTGCTGCATTTTAACATCCCCAGGCTATACAATCAAGACCCAGAAAAAAAGTGAAGTAATTATATTCACATTGTTTTGGGTAATGTTAATGCATACGACAATTCATAGAAGGATCTAACGCACAAAGAAACTGCTTGGCTTTTCTGCCCAAATATCTCTTTTGCAAATTTATAAGTGCTTTGAGAATCCGGAAAGATATTGTCTGAATCAAATACAATATTAATAGGGGTACACCAAGCAACAACACAACAAAGGTAATATGATTGAAAACTCCAAGAACTGGTCTCTCTCTAACAAAATTAATCATCATCCTAGACTCAACCATTATGATGATTCTCCAGAAATTAGAATATGCCAGCTAATTTTATTTGGGAATTAAAGTTACAACATTTTTCCTTCAGTGCATACCTATATTGAAAGAAAAGCTTTCTTCCATCAACAACAAGACCATCATTCCCAATGCCATCCATCATGCTTTGGGCAGCTTCCTGTACCGCATATATCTTAACAAAGAGGTACAGGAGAAAAAAAAAGAGGGGGGCTTCTAAAAGCAAGTGATAAATTGAATATGCATCACAAAAGGAAAAATCAATAAATGTAAATCCATGGGAGATGCCAGAACTTCGCTCTTTAATAACACGAACATGACAAAGTGGTCCCCATTCAGCCTGAAAAATAGAATACATGAGAAAATAACCAAATAGAATAAAAGGCATAATTAGTAGTGCACGTCCTTCACCTGTTGGTTGCAGGTGCAAAACCTTAGATGCTTATGAGAAAGAACGAAACTCTGCTCCAGTGGATCTCTATCCATGAAAGGAAGCAGATCATACATCAAATACAACATTTAAACTTTTCAGAATAGGGCAAAGAAAATGAGAAACTTGCCCTAAAAAAATAAACAAACATTGAGAAAAGCACTAGGCCCACACGAAATGCTAGTTATCGTTGCTGCTACAGAATTCACAAATTACAAAGGAGGTAACAAACCAAAACCCAAAAAGAGGTTCAAAGCGGGGCCGAGGAAGATGCAGGACTGGCGCAATCACCAGCCACCGGCAACACAGGCAGAGGCCCAACAAGAGATGGGGGAGCACCACCAATAACTGCAGAGGGTGCAGGGAGGTGACCAGCGCCAGAAGGAGGGTCAGAGGACAACGTGATGTGGCCTGCTGCCACGACAGACACGGATGGAGCAGGAGGAGGAAGGCTAGGGCTGGAGGCCGAGGGCAGGGCACCGACAGAGGAGGAAGACGTCCGGGCATCAGCAGAGGACGGTGGGGCGACAACCTCCCCACGCAGGTCACGCAAAGAGGCAACGGAGTCCACGGAAGCAAAGCCACCCGCAGTAGGACTAGGGAGTGCCGAGGAGGGAGTGCCTTCACCAGAGATGATAGGAGTCACTACGGAGCCAGAGACAGGGCCGCCTGGGGTGGCAGTAGAGGCAGAAGACGCCCCAAGGGCACCCACCGGCGCCTGAGGTGAAGTCGCAAACGCGGGAGGCTGGAGGGAAGTAGAGGCAGAAGACGCCCCAAGGGCACCCACCGGCGCCTGAGGTGAAGTTGCAAACGCGGGAGGCTGGAGGGAAGTAGAGGCAGGAGGTGGCTTGGGGCCACGGGCGACAGCGGTTGGCTTCGACAGCAGACCAGAGGCCAAGGGAAGAAATGCCAACGGGGCGACAGAGGGCGGGGAGACGCCAGCGGAGGGGGCTGCACGGCAGGAGGTGACGGGCGCAGAGCCTTCCGTAGGAGGTGGCGTGAGGAAGGAGACAACAACGTGTCGACCACCTGAGGTGGGAGGAGTAGCCAGAGAGATGAAGGCACCACCGGAGGGACCCCTAGAGAGGGAAGGAGGGACTGCCAGGGGCCCAGAGCCTGAAGGAGCAGCCCCAGCATTGGTCACAGCAGTTGGAGGGGGCTGAAACACTACGTCCGTGCAACCAAAGCCATGAGCGGAGGACGCGGCGGGGAAGACGAGGGACCCACCGGCGACGGCAGGCAGCGGCGGGCAGGGGGACCAGAAGGGGAAGGGGGGCACAGCCCCCCACCCCCCACCCCCCCACCGGCCATGGCCGGAGCTCAGGCAGCTAGCAGGCCATCGCGAAGGAGGGAGCGAGGGTGGGAAGAGAAGCCGGGAGAGGATTGGTGTGATCGGAGGAAAATCGGGTGTTAAAATGAGAATAAATGAAAAGTATCGAGTGGCAATTTTGCCGCCATCCGGGTGGCCCTTAATGCCTACATTTTTAGATTTTTTTATTATTTTAAAGTGATCTATTCTTACATTTTATTAAAAATGAAACAATATCTAAGATCCATTCACACATCACTCACAAAATCGTAGGAATACCTTACATTTTATGACGCTTTATAAAAAAACGTAGGACTAAGATAGGCATATACCTACATTCTAACAAAACGTATGGAATTTACCTACAGGTTTTTAAAAATGTTGGAATAAGCTATATATACCAACATTTTTTGAAAGCGTAGGTAAAATTCGTGGCTATAGGTCAATTTTCTTGTAGTGCCGGAAAAGTAATTTCTAGGTCTAAAACTCATTCGGGATACTACTGAAAAGGTCAAGCTGATTCAAGAAAGACTCAAGGTGGCATAAGATAGGCAAAAGTCATATGCAGATAATCGAAGGTGTGACCTAGAATTCCAAATAGGAGACCACGTATTCCTCAAAGTTTCTCGGGTCGAGGTATCCGAAGATTCGAAATCAAAGGTAAACTTACTCCAAGATTCATAGGCCCTTTTTGAAATTCTTGAAAGGGTTGGTGAAGTTGCTTATCGATTAGCCTTGCCTCCTCAACTAGCAGGAGTTCACGATATCTTCCACGTCTCAATGCTAAAAAGGTACGTCCATGATCCATTCCATGTCATCACTTATGATAACCTGGAGATACAAGAAGACTTGACGTACAAGCAAAGGCCACTCAAGATAATTGAGTGAGACGTACGTCAGCTTCGAAATAAAAATATTTCCATGGTCAAAATTCAATGGAGCAAATCCTGACCATACGAGGTGACATGGGAGATAGAAGAAGCTATGTGCAAGAGATTCCTGAAATTATTTGATTGTAAGTATACTCTCCATAAAATTCATGCATTGAATTTGGGGACCAAATTCTTTTAAGTGGGGAAGGGTGTAACGTTCGAGAATTTTCTGGGATTTAATATAATTATTAAGCATTTAAGTAGACTAAATGGGTTATTTAATGAATATATGTCTATTTAATAATTGTTAAAGGCCCAGATATTATGTTAGGTTTAAATCCACCTAAATAAGCCCACAAGACCCAAAACCTAACCCGTAGGCCCAAGCCCATTACTAGAAACGTAATTTGGGTAATTTACGGATTTTAAAATAGGATATATACACCAATTTGGAGGTAAATACGAGATAATAAGAAAATCCAAATATTTTGGATTTAACGTCAAATGGCGGTCTATCACGCGACCGCCACTACATTCTAGCGGTCCCTCCATGACCGCTAAGTCCTTCTGATTCTGTGAATGGAAGAAACGTGAAAAGCTTAGATTTTTGACAACCAAATCGTCTTGGATCGAAGCTATCTGGCATGGGAGACTCTCTAGAATACTCTAGGGATCAGTTCTACCCCAATTTAGTACTCCCAACTCAATCAAATCCTCAGCCTTAACTCAAAACCCTATAAATAGACCCTAACTTCGACCCATGCGAACCCTAATGTTGGCTCGCATAATTTGAAGGTAAGGAGACATCTTCTCAGGTTAATCCTTTAGAGTAATTTGTTCTCCTTAGTTTTGTCTAACTCCCCTCTAATTTTGTGCTAGAAGACCCAACTGTTGAAGAATTAGGGCATCTGTAAGTCGCTGGTTCGCTATAGGCTGCACATGAACTAGTACGCCAGTCCAGGGAAGATCAAGAGATTAGAAGCCCTAAACGAGGTTAGTTCACGTAGTGTCTTTAGAACTTTTTGTTCCCCTTTTTATCTTCTACCTATCCTCCAATTTTTATGAATATAGGTTAAGAGAATCAGAAGATAGAGGGGCAGAAAGTTGCTGGTTTGGCACAGGACGTGCAGGAACCTGAGCGATCTTCCAGTTAGAAATTCGAAGTCTAAAGCTTATCCCAGAGGTAGGTTATCTCGTGGATGGCTAAAATACCAAGTTAGGAATACAAGCCCTTTGATTTCATGGATTTTCATGCTTTCTACAAGAAGTATTTAAGGTTTTATTGGCACTGCGCATCTAGGTTATTTCGACATACTTAATTTCTACCCTTAACGACAAAGATGATGATCTTAGCTAAATTCATGACAACCTATGCATCTCCATGAGTTATCTTCATTGTAGAAACGTTTCCTCTCTCTGTCTAGCATGTTTTATATGATTTACTGCCCCAGATTAGCGTGTACTTCGGTTTTACTACTGTCTGCCACAGACAGAAAGAACCGGCCTTCCTGTGACCGCCAGTGGTCTATAGCGGCCTTGCGACAGACCGCTAAGTCCTAGTAGGCGGCCATCATCTGACCGCTATTCTCTGCTTCCTGTTAACTCTAAATAGATTACAGATTGACCTTAATAACTATATGATAAACTTAGGTAGATAGGTTTTATTCCTATGTTTGACTTCATATTCACAATATTGGTTATATTGTGCACTATCCTTGATAGATTGCATGTCTTACATGGGTTTAAATGCTTATTTTAGCTTATGTTAATTTCATGCCAAAACATATACCTTTGTAGTAATGATCACGTTTTCACATACTCGTTTTGATTTGATCGTTGTTTTACCGCGATCCCTACTCATCCATAGTCTTTTATTAAGTACATGGTGTGTACCCCGGTGCGTAGCCATTAGATACACTTTTGCATTTATAAGCATACCTCTTGGACTTGTGATCCTCTCCGTTGGATATTCCTTCCATTGGACTAGGTGATCTTGTTTCAAGGTCTCCGTAAGTCTCCGTGAGCCTGAAATTCTCACTAGGACGTCAAGCTGATTGTACCCTCATAACCCAATTGTCTAGAAAGCACTTACACTACCGGTGTTTTTCTGAGTTCTGGATATTAGCGGCTATCCAAGAGACCGTAACTGTCAGTTAGCGGCCTTTCACCTGACCGCTATTTCCTCATTAAACGGTCCTAACTTGACCGCTATATCATAGAGCGGCCCAGATTTGACCCCTAATTCAAAAGACGGCCCTGGCATGACCGTTTCTGTCTCAAGTGTTCTTAACCTAAGGTTTAACCTAAGGGTTGATTTTCCTATAAATCCTAGATGGTCTATTGATTATCTAGAACTTAACACCTTATTCCAAAGCTATCTAATGAATTATGGAAGTTAAAGAATATGCCGTTATGCTACCGGATTCCTTCCGTAGCACGACCTTGTCTTAAGTTATCTTTGGAATTCTTATGATCTCTTATTGTGCGTTCTCTACCTTGGTTACATTCTCATGAAACAATTGTTGAATTGCACATTATTTGCCTAAACTTTATTGTATTATCATGGAAGTAGCTTGATTTGTAACTTGAAGATGCAAGAGTGGGCACGGATAGTGTCCAAGGGCTCCACACTAGCCCCCTCGGTAGATAGTCGGAAACATGCTGAAAACCATGGGGTACGATGAACACTGACGTCGCATTGCGCCGGGAGTACTTTTTTTATAGACAGGTGAAAACCATGCAGTAAACTTGTAATAATTTACATGCTTGCTAATACATTCTTGTTCATGACATTCTAGTGCATAGCCTTTATGGTTATGAAGTACATTTTTATTAAGGAAATGTCACTTTACTTTATAAATCTTTCTTGATCATGCTCTATTGTCCATTCATATTCTTCATATCTCTATAGTTCATATCTTGTTACTTGGATTTCGTTCGTGTGTTTTATCACATTTTCTTTTACCTTATTCACTAGAGCGAAAATGTAATTACTTAAAACATGCCTCCATGTTGATGCGAAGATACCTACTGGGCAAGTGTGCTCATTACCCTACTTTTCCAATCTTTTCAGGAGGTTCAAGTGAGTCGGATTCGGATTATTCTAGCGATGGGTCTGAGAGTGACAATTGATGGTCGAGAGAAGACTTAGATTGTCATGAGTTCTTAAGTCAGTCTAGATTTGTCATGTACCCTTTCCTTTATTGAGTCATATTATGTAATTTCCATTTTTATTGAGTCTAGTTGACTTTATGTCAAAGAGTTAGATATTCATGTACCTTGAATCATTATTATCAATAAAAGTTAGAATTCTGGTCAAATATTGTGTACTCCATCTTTATGTGGATGTTTATGGCGCTCTCATTATATTGCTAGCTTGGGACGTATTGCCGGATGCTCACGTTCCTCGATATTACTTCCGATGGACATATGTCTCGGGGCGTGACACTCTGCCAGCCGAGTTGAGATCAAAAATAGATAAATTTCGCCGTGTCATGCGGCACAACATAACAAGTAGGGAGCATCCTCGAGCAAAGGGCATTACACCAACCAGTTTCCTGACAACCGAGTCAGATCCAAGGATCGGGACAACCTGCCGTACCGAACGGCACTCTGTAAAGATTCGAGGACCACCCCAGAATACTATGCAAACGGTATCACACTGTAATGACTCGGAGATCCGGATACCGGTAAACCGATACCAAGAACTCGGAGACGCCACCCAAGAGGCTGATGAGGCCCCGTAAGGGTTGGGAGGATTGGTTGAGGAGGTGCATAATGAACTAGAATTACATGCGCATTATAAAATGGCAATTTTAAATAGAAGCAATTTACAATATCAGAGTGATATATTTACATAAAATAGTTACATGAGATAGTCCAGATCCATACATAACAAGTCCAAACACTGAACAAAAGTCAAAATAAACAACTACACGGGGCATACCCCGGTCAAAAGGGAAAGAAAGACAGACAGACGGACCACTGCTGGATCCTATGACCTGCCGTCAAAAGCACGAGAACCACCGGCAGACGACTGCTGCTACTCACCTGGAAAGGAAAGGGTGAGCCTCACAACATAGACTCAGTAGGGTTCACATGGATCCCTACCTCGCAACTAAACATATAAAAGTAATTAAAGATGCAATGGCATATGAATAACAACAGAAATTAAAGCTGTACAGTTATTTGAACAATTAAAGACAGCTAATCTAAATGCCATTTGATATTCAACTGAATAACTAAGCATGAGAATCATAATCTACCTAATAGAATAAAAAGCAATGTTTCCATCATTTCCAAGTGATAGGAGAGAGAGAGAAGACCACCAGAAAGAAGACCAGACGCGTCCACTGATGACTTATACTGCGCCTCAAGTATCTAGACGAGCCTGGAACGCGGCAAGTGAGACATGTAACAGTAACCAAAGTCAAGAACTAGTCAGGGTCACACTCGTCAGTGTCAGTCCAACCCCCTGACCACGTGTGCACACACATGCTCAATGCCTTGAGCCAGGCCTCTAGCTAGTCCCCCCCAGTAGGACGCTACTGCCAAGCAAGGGGGCCCACAAAAATCAGCCTAAAAACCGTACAACGGGACTACCCGCCACCTCTCCCAGGTGGGCCGACACTAAAGG
Source organism: Amorphophallus konjac (assembly GCA_022559845.1). Taxonomy (NCBI): domain Eukaryota; kingdom Viridiplantae; phylum Streptophyta; class Magnoliopsida; order Alismatales; family Araceae; genus Amorphophallus; species Amorphophallus konjac. The sequence goes on along the minus strand of CM040120.1, from coordinate 43,029,961 downwards.
TCGTCGGGCTACGACTAGTGGTTCCATCACAAGGAAAGAGAAAACAATTCTATTGGAATATAGAAACGTGCCACAGTTTGTAAAAATATCTAAACATGGCAAACATATATCATTAAATGCATAATGAAATGAGCAGGATATAATTTATATGCTGCAGGACCAAATGGTCTAACACAGTCCCGCTAGGAGCTGGGAAACGGTCAAGCGATTGACCACCAAGCTCACCCATGCGGTCCTCTTCATGCCCGCCAGGCCACGAACACTTCATATATTTGAATAAAATAAAACCCCGAACAGGAAACGGTCAGTCGATTGACCGCCAGGTGACTGGAAACGGTCAGTCAATGCCCGCTAGGCTTCCACCGCCTTACCGGGTCAAAGGGGCTTAGCGGTCATCCGCTAGCCTGCCAAGGTTTACAAACGGTCGATCGCAAGACCGCCAGAAACAGCAAACGGTCAGGGGTGAGACCGCCAAGGTCCACCGCCTTACACCGTTATGAAAACGATCCCTGGAGCGACCGCTAGCCGTCCAGAGGACCCGATCCATGGGTAACGTATGTGAAACCCCTCCCAATCGATCCAGATTGATGGGAAACCTATTTAACCTGCCTTGCACCAATCCTACACCCATTCCATAATAGTTATATGCCCAAAAATATAAAAACAATGGCCATGGATGGATTGAAAACATAAATAGCGAAGTTCATGCCTTGAAAACATAAATGACGATTTTCATGGATATAGTCATCCTATTAACATGTCGATGGATAGGAAACGATCCTAACGAGGCAAGGAAGCCATCCCCCTACTTGGTTTAGGCCGAAAACACCGTTTCCTCGCCGTTCTATGCGAAGGAAGCCGCGCCTCACCACGTGGGTTTTCACCCTTCACGCTCCACGGCTCGCCTCACGACGACACCGCCACTTCACCCGTGCTCTAGGCTTGCCAAGGCCACCTCCTACAATCCCTGCAAGGCACCGGGGTGGTCACACAACAGAGAACGAGAGAGAGGGAGAGAGAAGTGCGTGCGGGAGAGAAAGAGAGGGTGATGAGAGAGAGAGCTCCCACGTAAAACACAAAAAAATGATTTTTGTTAAATTATTTTTTTTGTTATAAAATTTTAAATTATAATAAGGCCTTAAAATAAGTAAAATTGCAAATATGCCTTATATGATTTCGAAAAGCTTATATAATTGAATAAACCCACTAAACTAGGCCCATTAAGCCCATTAAAAAGCTCTAAATTCATGAATCTATTCACACTTCAATACCGATAAGGATCCGCTAAGAATCCATTAACTACTGGGTCTTACAGTCCCTCCCTCCTAATAGAAATTTCATCCTCGAAATTTAAAAAGAAGCACAAGGAGAGAACTGAAAAGAGATATACCTTACTCAAATAAAAAAGGAAACTGCTGACGCATATCGTCCTCACGTTCCCAAGTAGCTTCATTACCCGAGTGACGATGATCATCAATCCGGATCGAAAACTCTGGCGTGGATAGATCCGCTGTCACATCAGGCCACATCGAATTATCTAACACGTGAGATGCATCAGGAATATACTTTCTCAACTGAGAAACATGAAACACATCGTGGATTGCTAGCATCGCCGATGGCAACTGAAGTTGATAAGCCACTTGGCCCACACGTTCCAAGATAGGAAACGGACCAATATATCGGGGACTAAGCTTTCCATGCTTTTCCAAACCTCATTACGCCTTTCATCGGAGATATTTTTACAAAAACACAATCTCCAGGCTCAAACTGCAATGGTCTTCTACGCCGATCTGCATAACTCTTTTGTCGACTTTGAGCTGTCAACATCTTCTATCTGATCAGGCGTACTACTTCAACACACTGCTGAATCATATCCGGTCCTGTCAACAGTAGGTCACAAGTCTCAAACCAGTCCAACGGTGTACGACAAGGACGGCCATACAAAGCTTCATACGGAGCCATATCAAACTGGAATGATAATTGTTATTATATGAGAATTCCACCAGTGGCAAGTGTTGGCTCCACGAACCTTGCCAATCCAAACAACATGATCGCAACATATCTTCTAATGTCTGAATAGTCCTCTCAGACTGACCATCAGATTGAGGATGATACGCCGAACTAAATGCCATTTTAGTGCCCAACGCCTTTTGAAAGCTCTGCCAGAAGCCAGAAGTAAAACGCGGGTCACGATCTGACACAATAGATATTGGAATTCCATGCAATGGCACAATTCTTTCAACATAAAGCTCCGCCAATTTCTAAACATTCCACGTCACCTTAATCGGCAACATTCTCGTTGTCTTAGTCAAACGATCAACTAACAGCCAAATGCCATCATAGCCTTGAGAAGTACGGGGTAAACCCACAATAAAATCAGTAGTGACGTGATTCCACTTCCACATCGGAATCTCCAAGGGTTGAAGCATTCCTCCAGGTCTTTGATGCTCAGCTTTGACCCGTTGACACGTCAAATATTTAGACACAAAATCAATTACATCCCTTTTCATACCTGGCCACCAAAACTGCCTTTTCACATTATGATGCATTTTCGTGATGCCGGAATGAATAGCATAACGGGATCCATGCGCTTCACGCAAAATAACATTCCTCAGTGATTCATCAGTTGGAACATAAAGTCTATCTCTGAATCTAACCACTGAATCATCATCAAATTCCACATCTGGCATTAACACAATGCGAGACAACTCAGAATCTGCCTATTGGGCCTCCCTGATCTGCTGGTAAATCGCTAGAGTCATCACTAGACTAGCAAACACAGCTACCATTGGATCACGGGGAATTTTCAATCTGAATGTATCACAAGGAAACTATTCCCACAACTTCCATTCTCGTATCAACAAATGACTGACCTGCCCTTTCCTGCTCAACGCATCAGCCACTACATTCATCTTGCCAGGTTGATAAGACAGAGTAAAATCATAGTCTTTCATATACTCCATCCACCTGCGTTGATGAAGATTCAAATCTTTCTGAGAAAACACATATTTCAGGCTTTGATGATATGTGAAGATCTCAAATTTATCGCCATATAAGTAGTGTCTCCATATCTTCAATGCAAAAATCACCGCTACCAACTCTAAATCATGAGTAGGATAATTTTCTTCCTGTTGCTTTAATTGCCGGGATGCATAGGCAATAACCTTGCCATGCTGCATAAGCACTGCACCCAAACCCACTCGAGAAGCATCCGTACACACAACGAAGCCACCCGAGCTAGAAGGAAAAACAAGCACTGGAGAACTGGTGAGCAGCCTTTTCAACTCAATGAAGCTCTGTTCACACTTATCCGACCATACAAACGGCACATCCTTGCGAGTCAACTTAGTCATTAGCGCGGCAATTCGTGTAAAATCTTGAATGAATCTTCTATAATAACCAACAAGACCCATAAAACTTCTGATCTCTGTCACACTCTTAGGGCTCTGCCATTGTAGAACAACTTCAATTTTAACCGGATCAACTGCAACTCCATCACCAGAAATCACGTGGCCTTGAAAATGAATTTCCCGAAGCCAAAACTTACATTTGCTAAATTTTGCATAGAGCTCGTGATCTCGCAGAGTCTGCAATACTACTCGAAGATGCTGAACATGTTCTTCCTCAGGGGCAGAATAGACCACAATGTCATCGACAAAGATCACCACAAATTGGTCCAAATAGGGACGAAACACACGATGCATTAAGTCCATAAATGCTGTTGGAGCATTGGTTAGCCCAAATGGCATAACCAAAAATTCATAATGACCATACCTCGTACTAAAGGCAATTTTCTCCACATCAGATTCCCGAATCCTCAATTGGAAATAACCAAATCGAAGATCAATCCGTGAAAAGACACTAGCCGACTGAAGTTGGTCAAATAAATCATCAATCATGGGCAAAGGATATTTATTCTTGACAGTCACCTGATTTAATTGCCTGTAATCAATACATAGTCTCAAGCTTCCATCTTTCTTCTTCACAAATAACATAGGAGCACCCCATGGAGAAAAGCTAGGATGGATATAGCCCTTTTCCAGCAACTCTAACAACTGTGCTCGCAACTCTTTCAATTCGGCAGGAGCCATATGGTAAGGTGCCTTTGCTAAAGGTGCCATACCTGGAATTAGTTCAATTACCATCTCAATCTCTCGTTGTGGAGGTAAGCCTGGTAACTCATCAGGAAACACATCAGGAAATTCACAAACCACAGGAATATCATCTATCTTCTGCTGTGGTGCCTCAACAGCAACCACGGAAGCAAAAAATCCCTGATAACCTGCATTAAGTAATCTACAGGCTCGAATAGCAGAAATAAGCAAGCGAAAAGAACGAGATCGAATACCTTGAAAATAAAATGATGCTTTCCTAAATGGCTGAAAATAAACTTTCTTCGATTTATAATCAACCACGGCTCCATAATTCTCTAACCAATCCATGCCCAGAATAACATCATAGTCTACCAGCTTCAATGCATATAGTCTAGCTGGCAACTGCTGATTCCCAATCACGATTGGAGTCTCATCATAGAAAGGAGTGAACATGAATTCCCGAGAAGGCAATTCAACAATTAACTCACAAGACATCTCAGATGTCGGCTCCTCAATACAAGCAACAAAATCTTCAGAAATAAATGAATGAGAAGCACCTGAGTCAAATAAAACACGAGCTGCATGACCATAAATCATAATGGTACCTTCCACGAGATGAGACGCCACTGCTTCAGAACGAGTCATATGCGTGACTCTCCCTTTCTGCTTCTTTCCGCCTGCCGTAGACTGCTGTGACGATGATACTGATGCCTGTGAATACTGTTGTGACTATGGAGGTGGTGGAGGTCGGAACTATTGTGGCTGTGAAAATGTAACAAGCTGCTTCGGCCTTAACGGACAGTCACGAACCACATGTCCTACCTGATCGCACCGGAAACACACCACGGGCATCGAACATGGTCGACCCAAATGACTACCGCCACACCTCGGACATGGTCTCGACTGACTAGCCACCGATCCCTGTCGCTGAAAAGAAGAGGGTGCTGATTGTTGCACGGTACCAAAGGAAGCTTTCCTGTCATACTGCTTCTTGGATTTCCTGAACAACAACTTGAATTTGGATTTCATGGAGGAAGTACCACTTGCAGAAGGGATAGAAGATGGTACCTCCACCACACTTGGTTGACTACTAGCCTGTTGATGCTGTACATTTTGCTGTACTGGCTCAACTTGGGTTTGCCCTCGAGATCTTGCCATATCCAGCTCTAATGTTGCTGCTGCCTGATAAGCCACATCTAACTCTGCCACTTGAGTTTCAATCAGAGGTTGCCTCAGCTCCGGCTTCAAACCACGCAAAAATTGCTCAGTCTTCATCCCTTCATCAGCAAGAATATGAGGAGCATACCAACCCAATTCCATAAATTTATTCCGATATTGCAACACTGTCATCTCGCCCTGAGCCAACTCCATAAACTAGTACATTTTGTCCATTCTTAGATAAGCAGGACTGTATGTACGCTCGAACAAAGTGACAAATTTCTTCCATGTGATCAGTCGAAGAGGACGTGACTTGAAAGTCACCTCCCACTCCGTGGTCCACCATGCGAGCGCTGCCCCCTGCAACTGAAAAGTATCTAGCATCACCTTCTCATCTTCAATGCATTCCATAGAAAGGAACACGTGCTCGGTTGCATCCAGCCAAACTCTAGCCGCATCTGGATCCGCTTGTCCTTCATATGTTGGTGGGTGGAACAGAAGAAATTCCTTCAGAACTCGACCACGACCACCTTGAGGCAATAATTCTTCTCTAATAGCAGGGTAAACATGGCCTTGCCCTTGAACATTCACTGGAGGAGGTGAAGTACCGCACTCTTCCCTTGGAACATCTTGGGACACATTGATTTGGACACGACCTCGGCCTCTCCGTCTAGGCGGCATCTTAATCTAGAAAAGACACACAACGAAAAATCCATAAGCAATTACGGAAAAACAACCTAAGCCAACATTCGTGGTACCCATGGACTTGCTCTGGACTATTGCAATTTCAATTCCTTATACATCACCACAACACCGCTCTGATACCAACTGTAATGACCCGGAGATCCGGATACCGGTAAACCGATACCAAGAACTCGGAGACGCCACCCAAGAGGTTGATGAGGCCCCGTAAGGGTTGGGAGGATTGGTTGAGGAGGTGCATAATGAACTGGAATTACACACGCATTATAAAATGGCAATTTTAATTGGAAGCAATTTGCAATATCAGAGTGATATATTTACATAAAATAGTTACATGAGATAGTCTAGATCCATACATAACAAGTGCAAACACTGAACAAAAGTCAAAATAAACAACTACACGGGGCATACCCTGGTCAAAAGGGAATAAAAGACAGACAGACGGACTACTATTGGCACCTATGACCTGCCGTCAAAAGCACGAGAACCACTAGCAGACGGCTGCTGCTGCTCACCAGGAAAGGAAAGGGTGAGTCTCACAACATAGACTCAGTAGGGTTCACATGGATCCCTACCTCACAACTAAACATATAAAAGCAATTAAAGATGCAATGGCATATGAATAACAATAGAAATTAAAGCTATACAGTTATTTGAACAATTAAAGACAACTAATCTAAATGCCATTTGATATTCAACTGAATAACTAAGCATGAGAATCATAATCTACCTAATAGAATAAAAAGCAATGTTTCCATCATTTCCAAGTGATAGGAGAGAGAGAGAAGACCACCAGAAAGAAGACCAGACGCGTCCACTGACGACTTATACTGCGCCTCAAGTATCTACACGAGCCTGGAATGCGGCAAGTGAGACACGTAACAGTAACCAAAGTCAAGAACTAGTCAGGGTCACACTCGTCAGTGTCAGTCCAACCCCCTGACCACGTGTGCACACACAGGCTCAATGCCTTGAGCCAGGCCACTAGATAGTTTTCCCTCCCAGTAGGACTCTACTGCCAAGCAAGGGGGCCCACGGAAACCAGCTAAAAATCGTACAACGGGACTACCCCGCCACCTCTCCCAGGTGGGCCGACACTAAAGGTCTTCGGGCTACGACTAGTGGTTCCATCACAAGGAAAGAGAAAACAATTCTATTGGAATATAGAAACGTGCCACAGTTTGTAAAAATATCTAAACATGGCAAACATATATCATTAAATGCATAATGAAATGAACATGATATAATTTATATGCTGCAGGACCAAGTGGTCTAACACAGGCCCACTAGGAGCTGGGAAACGGTCAAGCGATTGACCACCAAGCTCACCCATGCGGTCCTCTTCATGCCCGCCAGGCCACGAACACTTCATATATTTGAATAAAATAAAATCCCGAACAGGAAACGATCGGACGATTGACCGCCAGGTGATCGGAAACGGTCAAGTCAACGCCCGCTAGGCTTCCACCGCCTTACCGGGTCAAAGGGGCTTAGCGGTCATCCGCTAGCCAGCCAAGGTTTACAAACGGTCGGTCGTAAGACCGCTAGAAATAGCAAACGGTCAGGGGTGAGACCGCCAAGGTCCACCGCCTTACACCATTATGAAAACGGTCCCTAGAGCGACCACTAGCTGTCCAGAGGACTCGATCCATGGGTAACATATGTGAAACCCCTCCCAATCGATCCAGATCGATGGGAAAACCTGTTTAACCTGCCTTGCACCAATCCTACACCCATTCCATAACAATTATATGCCCAAAAACATAAAAACAATGGCCATGGATGGATTGAAAACATAAATAGCGAAGTTCATGCCTTGAAAACATAAATGACGATTTTCATGGATAAAGTCATCCTATTAACATGCCGATGGATAGGAAACGATCCTAACGAGGCAAGGAAGCCATCCCCCTACTTGGTTTTGGCCGAAAATGTCGTTTCCTTGCCATTCTACGCGAAGGAAGCGGCGCCTCACCGCGTGGGTTTTCGCCCTTCACGCTCCACAGCTCGCCTCACGATGACACTGCCACTTCACCCGCGCCCTAGGCTTGCCAAGGCCACCTCCTGCAATCCCTGCAAGGCCCCGGGGTGGTCACACCGCCGAGAACGAGAGAGAGGGAGAGAGATGTGCGTGTGGGAGAGAAAGAGAGGGTGAGGAGAGAGAGAGAGCTCCCACGTAAAACACAAAAAATGATTTTTGTTATATTATTATTTTTGTTATAAAACTTTAAATTACAATAAGACCTTAAAATAAGCAAAATTGCAAATATGCCTTATATGATTTTGAAAAGCTTATATAATTGAATAAACCCACTAAAGTAGGCCCATTAAGTCCATTAAAAAGCTCTAAATTCATGAATCTATTCACACTTCAATACCGATAAGGATCCGCTAAGAATCCATTAACCACCGGGTCTTACAGTCCCTCCCTCCTAATAGAAATTTCATCTTCGAAATTTAAAACGAAGCATAAGGAGAGAACTGAAAAGAGATATACCTTACTCAAATAAAAAAGGAAACTACTGACGCATATCGTCCTCACGTTCCCAAGTAGCTTCATTACACGAGTGATGCTGTCACACTATCTTTAACATAGAAGCGGCCTAGATTTGACCGCTATATCATAGAAGCAGCCTAGATTTGACCACTAATTCAAGAGACGGCCCTGGCATGACCGTTTCTGTCTCAAGTGTTCTTAACCTGAGGTTTGACCTAAGGGTTGATTTTCCTATAAATCCTAGATGGTCTATTGATTATCTAGAACTTAACACCTTATTCCAAAGCTATCTAATGAATTATGGAAGTTAAAGAATATTCCGTTATGCTGCCGGATTCCTTCCATAGCACGACCTTATCTTAAGTCATCTTTGGAATTCTTATGATCTCTTATTATGCGTTCTCTACCTTGGTTACATTCTCATGAAACTATTGTTGAATTGAATATTATTGGCCGAAACTTTATTGTATTCTCATGGAAGTAGCTTCATCTGTAACTTGAAGATGCAAGAGCGGGCACTGATAGTGTCCAAGGGCACCATACTAGCCCCCTCGGTAGATAGCCGGAAACGTACTGAAAATCATGGGGTATGATGAACGCTGACGTCGCATTACGTCGGGAGTACTTTTTTTATAGACGGGTGAAAATCATGCGGCAAACTTGTAATAATTTACATGCTTGCTAGTACATTCTTGTTCATGACTTTATAGTGCATAGCCTTTATGGTTATGAAGTACATTCTTATCAAGGAAAGGCCACTTTACTTTATAAATCTTGCTTGATCATGCTCTATTGTCCATTCATATTCTTCATATCTCTATAGTTCATATCTTGTTACTTAGATTTCGTTCGCTTGTTTTATCACATTTTCTTTTACCTTATTCACTAGAGCAAAAATGTAATTACTTAAAGCATGCCTCCATGTTGATGCGAAGATACTTACTGGGTAAGTTTGCTCATTACCCTACTTTCCAAATCTTTTCAGGAGGTTCAAGTGAGTCGGATTCGGATTATTCTAGCGATGTGTCCGAGAGCAACAATTGATGGTCGAGAGAAGACTTAGATTATCATGAGTTCTTAAGTCAGTCTAGATTTGTCATGTACTCTTTCCTTTATTGAGTCATATTATGTAATTTCCATTTTTATTGAGTCTAGTTGACTTTATGTCAAAGAGTCAGATATTCATGTACCTTGGATCATTATTATCAATCAAAGTTAGAATTTTGGTCAAATATTGTGTACTCCATCTTTATGTGGATGTTTATGGCGCTCTGATTATATTGCTAGCTTGGGACGTATTGCCGGTTGCTCACGTTCCCCGATATTACTTTCGCTGTACATATGTCTCGGGGTGTGACACTCTGCCAGCTGAGTTGAGATCGAAAATCGAGAAATTTTGTCGGATCATGCGGCATAACATAACAAGCAGGGAGCTTCCTCGAGCAAAGGGCATTGCACCAACTAGTTTCCTGACAACTGAGTCGGATCCAAGGATCGGGACAACCTGTCGTACCGAATGGCACTCTGCAAAGATTCGAGGACCACCCCCGAATACCCTACAAACGGTATCACACCGCCAGCACCTCAACGACCGAGTCAACTCGGGATTCACAATAGCCTGCCGTACCACACGACTCTTTGCCAAGAAGCCAGGGTCACCTCAACTACTAGACAAACGGCATCATCATGCTGACACTCTAGTTGCTGGGCCAACCCGGGACTCCCAGCAACCCATCGCGTCGCGTGGTGCATGACAGAAAGGTAGGGAACAACTCCCGCCACACCTGGGTCCACCGCGTTCAAGACAAAACCTAGACAAACACTGAGTTCGGCCGTTTTGGGTCCATATTCAAGTAAGCTCTCTCTCTTCTCCCAGCCCACCCTATCCTCGTAAACCACCAGTCCACCTAACCCTCATAAACCCCTACTCACCTAACTCGCCCAAACCCCTGAACCCAGCCAATCAGTCCAGCCCACCTAAATCCCAGACTCACTCAGCCATGGCCCATTTAAACCCTTTGCTCCATTTGCTCCGGCCTATCTTAACCCCTAGTGGGACCCACATGACTTTTCTCTCTCCTTAAGTTCAAACCCAGCCATTCTGGTCCACCCAAAAGCCCTAGGGGTGGAGGTTTACCCGGGTCAGGAAGCCCCCAATCAATTTAGCCCACGTAAACCCCCTTTATGCGGACCAGCCCGCCAGTTCCTGAACGCAGTTACCTTAACGATCGCGTTCATAAGGATGGGGTCTCTAAGGTGACCGCATTTCAGAGGGGAGGTTTACCCGGACCAGCCTGGCCCCCCTAGCCCAGTCCAGGTAAACCCAGGGCCCACTTGCCAAGTCCAGAACGCGGTCTCCCAGGCGATCGCGCTCTAAAGGGGGGGTTTACCCGGACTAGCATGGCCCCCCCTTGCCCAGTCCGGGTAAACCCTGTGATGTGACACGACCAAGGGGAGCAGCGGGCATTGACACGGGGACCCTCGGACCTATCAGTGCAAGCACACTAGCAAGGGCACATACTCGATTTTGGTGGACTAGTTCACTCGGCGTGTCCTGCTTCTCGGGGTGACTCGGGGATGGAAGGTCGAGTCTGGGGACCAGACCTTTATAGGTTGGGGATAATGGCAGGGCTGATATGGAACCCACGCTTAGATTTGAAGCTCCCGTATCAACAGGGCAGACCACACGCCTTCGGGTGCGGATAACGCTAACACTCTCTCCCGTGATGGCCACTCAACGAAGCTGGTTAGTCGGGGCTGGGCACTCTTTTCCTCACCGGGGGAGCTCAGATATGATACTAAAAGAATAGAATAGTACCAGGGTGGGTTTCAGCATATAGATGATCGGCATGAAGACACCGATCCTGCGCCGGAGACGAGGGCCAGCGGGCAAGCGTGGGATTCCCGCACGCTACGTCAATGGAGCTTCCCCTGCAATAACTCTGAGTACAGCACTGCGTCTCACGTAGGAGGGTTGACTCAAGGGTGGTGGAATTAGATTAATACAACCAAAATTGACCTCCATGTAGGGACGGGCTTTCAGCCTGCCAGGCGAGGGGAGGGGAAGGTGCCGGAGAACCGATTCTGTCCGGTCTGGTCTTGACTGCCAGCAAGCCGGTGTCGGGGGTGCCACAGGCTTCTCCGATCGCTGCAGGAGGCAGGGTCAGTTCAGAACTGACCAGGGACGTGTCTGAATCTTACTGTAGGATTCGTAGGCCGTCAGAGGGTTGGCCTAGGTCACTGTGGGTCGGGAGCCACGAACTGGTCCGGTTCTGTCCGGTCTGGATGTGCAGGAAAACAAGGCGATATCGGGGTAGCCGTCCACTCCTCCAGTCACTGTTGGGGGCAGGGCCAGTGTAGAACTGATTATGGACACGTCTGCTACGCGCGGTAGGAGAGACGGTCCAGTTCGGGGACGGAGGTTGCAGAAAAAGACCCAAAGTTAGGAAGTGGTCCAACTTGAGCAGGGGGCGAGCAGTCTGCGCACGCCATGGAAAATGATCGATCTGGGGTGCTCCGGTGGCCAAATGGACTCCTTCTTCTTGGTGATGGAAGAGGACTCATACGGAAACACCTCGATCGAAGGACGCATCCATAAGCTCGGTGTGGAGATCGTGGGGGTCTCTGCAACTCGTCTCTGGTAGCTCGCCGGAGTCAGTCTGCGTAGTCGGACGGAATCAACTCTCTCGAACAGCTCCGACGTCGGATGAGGGCACTCGAACTCTCCTTGCGAAGCTAGTTTGGAGAGGAATCCACCAGGACTGGGCTTGTCATCAGAAGCTTTACAAGGGAGGTCAGGGCGGCGCTGCAACTAGATAGACGGCTCTACTGCTGCTGCTATCTGGATAGCCAGCGGGAAATGGGGAGAGAAGGAGGGAGAATAGAGGGAGGAAGGAGTGGGCAGTTGTTGCTGGGAGTGCAGAGGGGGGGTGGCTGTGAGGGAGGGGTGTGTGTGATGCGGTCTAGGAGAGCTTGGGAGAGGGAGATGGGGCTGGGGTGGAGAGGAATGGGTGTAAGGGTCGCAACTTGGTGGGGGGTAGGGAGAGAGAGGTGGTGGCAGCCTAGTTGGTTGCGGTTTTGGTGGGAATTGAAGGTGGGGGTCTTGAGTATGCCAAGGGGTGTCTAGGGATTAGTGAAGAGTTGGTTTGGGAAGGGGAAGGGGTGGGTTGGGGAGTGGGGAGGTGTCTAGGGGCTATGGTGTCTTAATGGGGAATTGAATGGGTGTTGGTGGATTTGAAGAGTCACGATGAGGTGGCGGTCAAACAGGTGACATGGCGAGTGAGGTGGCAGGCTAGGGCTGATGTGGAGGGGCTGTGGAGGTGGTAGGAAGGGGGAGGATGGGTTAGAGAGAGAGTGGGGGCGACCTAGAGAGAGAAAGTAGAGAGAGAAAGTGAGATAAGTGGGAGAATCCACTTACAAGGGAGAATTCACTCCCACTAGGGAATCCACCCTAAGCTATTGGCATCCACCAATAAGAAACACAAGAGAAAACTCTCAATTTTTCATTCATTCGACATTAGCTTCAAATGGGGGGGAGTTAGGTCCTATTTATAGGAGCTTAACTCTTTACATGACCAAACTACCCCTGACATTTAAACAAAAGACCAAGCCTATCCTATAGAGTAGACTATGGGCCTAACTAATGGACTAAGGCCCAATTAACATAGAACTTACATAAATAACTCCCTAACCTAGGTACTTGACTCAATAAAAGTAAAAATTACATGGATATGACTCCGAAAAAATAAAGAAAAATACATAATGTGACCATGAACTCGAATTCTTGTTGCCGATGATCATCCGAGTCTCAAGTGAGAGGGAAATGGGATAGATGTCCCCATCACCCCGGGCCCACATGCCGGTCTAGAACGCAGTCTCCAAGGTGACCGCGTTCAAAACCCATCACCCTAGTCCACGTAAACTCCCCCTTTACGCGGACTAGCATGCCAGGGGTCACCCTGGTCCGCGTAAACCCCCCTTTACATGGACCAGGTTGACCCCCCCTACCCAAACTCTATAAAACCCCCATGGGGTGTTCAAGGGTGAGAAGGAATGAAGGAGCTCATCCCCGGAGGCTACAAGCGGCTCTTGGACGACTTTGGATGAAGATTTGGTTGGTTGGTTTTGCGTTTTGCTAATCATACGCCGAGGGCATGTCAAAATCGTCCCTCATATGTCGTTTAGCTAAGGCCTAAATCTCCGCATCAAATGAAGGCATGTTCACAAGTGTTGACGTGAATTGGAACGCCAAGTCCCTGCCTTGGTGAACTCGCCTCATATAGTTGCAAGCCCCTGTCTGGCCCCTACCTCGATAGTCGTACACTGCCTAGACGTTACTTTGGGGGAAAGCACCTTGCCCGGTCTCTGCCTCAATGATCGTGCTCTACCCCGATGTTGCTTTGATAAAAGTAACATACCTGATCCCTACCTCGATGATCGTGCACTGCACGAGTACTACTTCGATGAAAGCACCTTATCCAATCCCTACCTCGATAATTATGCACCGCCCAAGTGTCACCTAGATAAGCGTGCCCTGAATGTGGTTACCCATACAATGAGCACACTTCATGAGTCCTGATGCAAGATGAAGTGTCAGGCTCTTGCCTCTCTGAACGTGCTCCGAACATGACAGGCGGGGTCTCACGGTGCCCAAATACTTCAGTCACATCGGGGCCTGCAGCACCCGATTGTCCTGCTACTCCAGTCACAACGGTGCCCCCGACACCCAACTGCCCAGTCCAGACGGGTCCTGGCTACTCTAGCCCCAACGGCGCTCAACAACTCCAGTCACATCGGGGCCCTCGACACCCGATTGTCCAGCTACTCCAGTCACAACGGTGCCCCCGGCACCCGACAGCCCACTCCAGCCAGCACCTGGCTACTCTAGCCCCAATGGCGCTCAACAACTCCAGTCACATCAGGACCCGCGACACCTAATTATCCAACTACTCTAGTCACAACGGTGCTCTCGGCACCTGACTGCCCAGTCTAGACGACGCCTGGCTACTCTATCCCCAACGGTGCTCAACAACTCGAGTCACATCGGGGCCCGCGGCACCTTACCACCCATCTACTCCAGTCACAATGGTGCCCCCGGCACACGATTGCCCAGTCCAGACGGTGCCTGGCTATTCTAGCCCAACGGTGCTCAACAGCTCTAGTTACATTGGGGCTCGCGGCACCCGATTGTCCAGCTACTCGAGTCACAACGTTGCCCACGTCACCCGACTGCCCAGTCGAGATGATGCCCGACAACTTCAGCGTTAATGGCGCTCAGCCACTCTAGTCTCAGCGGTGTTCATGGCACATGATCGATCCAGCGACGGTGTCCAGGGTACCCAACTCCCCCAGTTTCAACATCGCCTAGTCGCCCCAATCACAGTGGTGCTTGGGACCCCAACTGCTCCAATCACAGCCGTGCCAACGGCACCCAGTTACTTCAATCATAGTGACACCTATGGCCTCGACTGCCCCAGTCACAACGGTGCCACGGCACCCGACTGTGCCAATCTCAACGGCACCTGGCTGCTCCAATCTCAACATCGCTCGGCAACCCCTATCTCAATAGCGCCTGGCCGCTCCAGTCACAGTGGTGTCCGCGCCACCCGGTCGCCCCCCCATCTTAATAGCGCCCAGTCGCTCTAGCACAGTGGTGCCCACGACACCCCAACTTCCCTGATCTAGACGATGCTCCGGATTGGGGATACATCGCGACACCCTTCGGGTGGCATCATGTCGAGTCACAAAGTCCTTTGATGAGCATTATGTACAAATGTGAAAATACCCGCATAACAATGCAATGACCCGGAGACTATCACAAATGACGGAATTGTCCCGTGACTTGCACACATTTGTAATCAGGCTTTCATGCCCCCATGTAAATGCCTTTCATGGCATATACTGACGTAATCCAGTTGGGGAATTGATTCTCATCCTGCCCAATTGCCAGTCTTAACGCCATCCGTCTCCCAGTTCGGTTCCAACTCCTTTAGCCGGATGGACCTTATACCTGAGCCATGACCTGCCTACTTTTTGCCGAGCCAGTGTCAGTCGCTCCACGCCTGAGCCAGAACCTGCCTGCTCCCTGCCGAGCCAATGTCCACTGCTCCTCTATCCGAGCCAATACCTCGTTCTCATAAACCCAGAGTGCGTACCCTCTCTAGTGTCCACACTAGAACCAGTCTCCCTACCCCCAGTTATCCCTGTTGTGTTGCTGTTTCCCTATCAATGTTGCATGGACTAAGCCCTCCCGACGTCACGGATCCCAAGGTCCCTGACTCTCCTCTTCGACAGTAAAAATAAAGGTGTTCGCGCTCCGCGTGATGTAAAAGAAACACTAATTGCTTGCGATTGGTGGGGAAGACGTCCAGTACACGAGCCCCCACAATCGCCTACACTCGTACCAGCGAAACCTCCTTCTCTCCACGTAGCGAACGACATTTCGTGCCCACGAGCCATGCCCTGGTGTGACATCCCCTATCAAACACTTGGTTCCGCAGATGATCGTCGAGAAATCGACTGGCACACCCGCATTCCATCCAGCCATCCCTGTCCCAGTTTTCCAGAATGATTAACCATACGCCATTCTTTCTTGTGCATTCCTATCATCCTTTTCATGTTCTTGTCAATACCCCCAGAATTCCCGTGTGCCAAGTCGACCAATCTCAGCCTTCCGTAAAAGGTGAGTGTGTGTCACCGCCACGAGGAAAAATAGAAGAAATTTCTCGCGAGCCAATAGCGGGTCCAACGCCCCCAACCACGTGTGCACACATAGACTATCCACTCTAAGTCGAGTCCTCTAGTTGATTTTTCCCCCACCCCGGACTCAGGCTGCAAAGACGAGGGGCCCTACAGTAACCAGCTTAAAAATCGTCACATTGGGGAAAGCTCTCCACCACTCTCGAGTGGGTCCGCACACACGTGCGCAAGAAAGCTACGACTAGTAGGGAAGATCACTGAAGGTGAGAACTCTCTAAAGAAGCAGAAACCACCGGAGTACCACTGGTTCGTACTAATCTAACCATACACATGTAATGCGTCACGAGGTGGCTATACATCACAAAAATCCTTGAACCTCTGACTGGATGGCTGATCTATCGGCTATGGGGTGTACGAAACACGTCGGGACTACAAATCATGCGAAACGATGAAGGATGCTCGTCGGGTGAGCTAGAACCTAGGCGGCCAACTCACTGGCCACCCAGCCACCTGGGCGGCCACCCCAGTGGCCGCCACCCCTTGGCCTGGGCGGCCACCCTCCTGGCCTCCCAGAAGACCTGGGCGACCAGGGCTTTGGCCACCCAAAGGAGGAGAGGTAGGGAACTGGGCGGCCAGCAGCCCATGGGCCACCTAGATAGGGGATAGGGCGGCCAGAGGGAGGGCTTTGGCCACCCAGACAAAGGGCCCCCTAGGTGGCCACAGCAGTGGCCGTCCAGCTCTCCAGGTGGCCAACTCGGAGTGGGCATGGCGGCAGGCCATTTGGCCACCTCCTAAGC
Source organism: Amorphophallus konjac (assembly GCA_022559845.1). Classification (NCBI taxonomy): domain Eukaryota; kingdom Viridiplantae; phylum Streptophyta; class Magnoliopsida; order Alismatales; family Araceae; genus Amorphophallus; species Amorphophallus konjac. The sequence goes on along the minus strand of CM040120.1, from coordinate 43,013,015 downwards.
AGAAAACCCCTTCCAGAATCACGTTCGGAAGGTTGATCCGAAGCCCGACTCGCCCCCAATGCTAGCGGGAACCCCTAGTAGCACGAGGAAAACATTCCTGAGCATAATGCCACCCACGAAACGTGATTTAAGTTACAAAAAATCGGTCGAATCGCGCGCTCGACCCTAAACATGTGTTTTTCCCCAAAAAGGCGATATACCCCTCTCTCTTGCCCAAAACGCTTCCGAATCAAGGGAAAATGTGGGAGAGGTAGTTAGGATATATCCCTCTACCTCTCACGAAGAAACCACGGGCTTTGAATGCCAAACTGTCGAGAAATGCTACGATCACACGAGCCGAATCCCGAACTCACGAACACGCCGTGTCGTGCCACCACCTCTGACTCTTCACGTCCATCCCCTACTGCTCGAAGTTCACGTCATCCCCGATCTAGCCCATCGTCGCCGTCCATTGGCCGCCGGAGAGGTGGAGGGAGAGAGGGAAAAAAACGAGAGGGTGAGAGGGAGAGAACGAGAGAGTGAGGGAGAGAAAGGGGGGGGGGGGTTATTAAAATATTATTTTTTTTGTTATTTTTTTTAAAATTCACATTAACTCCGAATATTCTCGAAAAATGTATTCTGACATAGAAAAATTCTTGAAAAAAGTAAAGCCGCTCAACGTGCTGCCACGGACCCAAAATGACCCACATAAACACCATTCAGGAGTCCGGAGATTCAAAATTAAAATCCGAAACTCACACGGACATGATCCGCAACCCGCGAAAATGTAATCCGAAACCCGAGGCGTTACACCGAGCCTACCAGAGGCATGTGGAATGAGGAGGTGATACCATTTGACTCTACAATGCACTATCCTAAAACCTGCAAGCCTACATCTTCCAGCATGAGTCTCACTGTTCTCGTTGTGCGATCCTCTGCTAAGTATCAAAGAGATCGGTTAGGGAATAGGTGGTGCATCGTAACCCCATTGGTAACCCTACGGCACTAGGTAGCTCGGCCATAGTTGATGCAAATTCTATCCTCGACCCTGACACCGGGCTCGACTACGAAGATCAAGAGCATGGTCTAGGAGCCACAATGGCACCAAGAGCACTACGACCACTTGTCATATGGCACCTAGCTTTCATTCGTGAGACTCCTTCCAGCGATGGCTCCATGTCATGAGGCTCCCTGGTCCTTTTGAGCTCGGTCCGATGCCTGGCCTCACCTCCTTACTATTTCCCCCTTTGCAAAGTTTTGTAACTTGGTCCCTTTGTATAAGTGAAATTGTAACAACCATAATAAAATTCAATATATTCTTGGATTAGAATTTTTTTTTCGGATAGATACCTTATTTTTTTTTTAACAAAGAGGAGATAACTGAATTGGAACCCAGGTGACAAACCATCTGCACTAGGCAGTTGGCTCTTAGATTATTGTGTTAGACATTAGGGTGACTTATCCCCACTTTATCCACATTTTTTGGATTAAACTTGGAGATAACTCTGTTTCAACTATTTCATCGAATAAGTTATCCATATGTCATCACTTGTCTTATCATCACTTACCTATTTCAATTATTAATGAACTTGTGACTAAAGGATAAACACTTGGAATGACCTATCCTTATCTCAACTGCAGTTAAGACAACCCCAAAGGGAGTATAAATATAATGGACTTTATTGCATGATTATTTACACAATTGGGTGGCCTTTGATAACCGGTTAGTGCCTGAATAGGCCCTATTATCCCGGCGGCACATCCCGATTTTACTTTGACATCGCGGTTAGGGTACGCGTGAGAAAATCGGGATGGCCGCCGTTTTCACCCGAGCAAGCTATTCTCGCTGGGAGCTCGAATAGGGCGAATGGGATCAGATTGGGGGAGGGGAAGAGGGGTAGATGCAGTCATTTCCTCCCCTTTGAATCTCCTCCCCCTTCGCATCGTCCTCTGTCTGCCAAACCCCCGCTAGGGTTCACGGGTGGCACTCCTCGGGTGCTCTCTCTCACAGCTACTCTCTCGTTGCTAGGGTTGCAGGAGAAAGGACCGACCTCCACTGCTGCACGCCGGCCTCCCTGCACAGCTACGACATCGTGCGCAGGGTCCTGACGAGACGCGACGACGAGCTTTCTTTCTTGTCCATCGACGAAACGAGACCGATGATAGTTGCCCGTAAGTAGAAGGAATCCCACCTCCAGCAAGGTTCGTCTATTTGATCGCAATCGATGGTTGCTTCCAGCCGTGGCGACGAGGTTGACTGCTTTCCTTCCTCTGTGCAAGCTCCTTCACCGGTGGGTTCCACGGCATCGATTGAGTCATCGGTGGCTTCAAACAAGCCCCATTTTCACTGGTATTGGGCATTTTACTTCTACCTCATTGTTGATCCGTGACTGCCATTCAGATAAACCCTATTCCCCTTTTACTATGTTACAGTCAGTTTGTGCAGTTTGTATATCACCCTTTTTCCATTATTCATGTTCTGTTTTCTAGGGTTCTCTTTCACAATTTCTTGGATTTGTCTAGTTTATTCGAGAATCCATGTGAAGGTATATTGCATGACGGATGGTTTTCTGCATTCTATGTTTGCTGTTCCGTGACTGCCATGAACATAAACCATTTCCCCCTTTCACTATATCTTATCAGTCCGTATTTTCATTCTGTATGTTCTATTTTCTAGGGTTTTTTTCGCATTTATTGGGTCTGTCATTTATATTGGGAAATCCATGACTATATATTGCAAATACTACCAGATGGATTTGTGCATTCTACTCCTACCTCTCACACTAGTGGTTCATCTATGACCGGCATATAAAGATACAAGCTCATTTTTGTAATGTTCAGTTTCGCTGCCTTCATGTATACGTCCGACTATGCTGTGTTTATTTTACCCTTGCTGTCTTGTAATGTATCATGACTTCTTTCTAATTGGGGGGGGGGGGTAGAAGGGGAGAGGCAACCAATCACTGGATGTGTGGATATTTTTTTCTCACTCAATATTTCATAGGGGTTGAGTTGTTGGCATAAGCTTGCAAACATTTCTCATATCTATTTTTTTCTCTTGTATTATGATCTTAGCTTGGGTATCCTTTCTCATTTATGCATGATAAATTGTACCTTGTCTTCTGATCTTACCTTGGGTATCCTTTCTCCCGAAAGCATGATAAATTGTACTTCACACAATCACCTACTTTTGTTCATGATATATTACATACCGGATGGATTTTTGCATTCTACTCCTACCTCTGACCCTAGTTGTTGTTCTCTTGTCTTATGATCTTACCTTAGGTATCCTTTCTCATTTATACTTTACACAATCACCATCTGATTTTGTGTGCAGGTTATTTTTTCACACTGTTTTCATGCTCTGTGGTCTATTTACTTTGGGTTTTCTTTATCATTAATTTCAGAAACTCTTGTTTGCAGAAGGCAATCCTTCATTTTGTGAGTTTACTAAATTGCTAATTTTGTAGGATGACTTGATTCTATTTTTTAACTATGGGGTTACAACTGCATCTCTTTACATTTTATTTCATTGCTAACTCACAATTTACATTTTGTTCCTTTGATCCCATTTACATATACGAAGTGTGAGGAGGTTGAGGAGGACAAGGAGGCGCATCATGTCTTCAGCCGGTAAGAAGAAAAGTAAATTTTGCTGTTTTTTCCTTGCACTACCGTAAACTTTGGGTTACTACTATAAACTTTGGGTTTCAATTGTATTAATTTCTTGTTATTAGCGATTAGGTTTATACTTGTCCATAGATCAATAGTTAAGTAAGGCATATAATTTGATCTATAAAGTCAATACAGATGTTGTCATTGAAGAGTCATGTGTAGGAAAAACAACATTGAGGTTTATGAATTGGGATTTGTAATGGTTGAACATAAGGGATTGAAAATTGTAGGATATGATATGTTGACAGTGAGGGCATTAATACCCAACCTGGTTTATTACAATAAAATCATAACTATTACATTTAATTTGTATGAAAAAACTTGATAAGAAATAGTTTGCATGAATTAGTCTTCTTCTGCATTGGCAATTTAATATTTACTTATGTGTCAGTGTCTATATATTTATTCCCCTGAAATGGCAATGTTTTGTTTGCTTCTACAAAATAATGCCAAGAAAGGTGGGTCGTCGAGTGGGGGGGGGGGGGGGAAGGGTTGCGCACCCAATTGGTCAAATGAGCAAGATGGGGTGCTCGTTTCACTATTAATAGAGCAGTTCGATAAGAATATGTGCACCAGCGGTACTTTCAAGTCGCAAGCATGGAATTACATGGTAGCAGAATTTAACAAGACCTGCAGCCTGAACTACGATAGACATCAATTATATAATCGCTGGAAGACCTTGAAGAAGTTATATTTGCTATATGCACAGTTGTTGCGTAAGAGTGGTTGGGGGTGGGATGAAATGACCCACATGCCGGTCTCAGGTTATGCAGGGGCATGGGATGATGTACTAGAGGTATAATGTGAAAACTGATCTACATATGTTACATCATCTTTGCAAAAATAGATCCAATCCTCTTGTTGCTATAATAATTGACTGTCTTAAAAACTTCTCCAGAAATTCCAAGAATATCGGATCATAAATGGAAAATCTTTCATGTACCTAAGGCAAATGGAGCATCTTTGTGAAAGCAGCATTGTAAGAGGGGATGAGGCTGTAGGGACCAACCCGAACATGCAAACTCAATCATCCAGCCTACATGTTGTTGAATTCTTAAGTGCCTTGGGCACTGGTTTAGGTCCCGAAAGCATGGAATTATCCATTGGCATCCCTAATACAAATCAAGGAGAAAATGCAAATGCCAACGAAATTGTGCATATTGAAGATGACTGTTCAAGGTCTCCGGTAAAAGGTAAGCATTCCTTTGCTTCATCGTCGAAAGGACGACAAAAGAAGATTGGGGAGGAGTCTCTAAATCAATTTGTGGCTGCTAGTAGAGAGAGGATAGATCTTGTTAAATGTCTTCGTCGGGACCGTCATGCATCTGCATCAACTGTTGCCAACATGAAGTGCATTGATGTTGACTGTGAGTCGTCGGAAGTTATCCCAAGTATGAAAGAATGCATTGAAGGCTTGAAAGCTATGGATAACTTACCCAGAGAGCTTTTCATCGCAGCGCTTGATCTAATCAAAGAGCCAGCCAATAGATCACTTTTGATGATCCTGTGCGAGGATGACAGGATTGATTGGATTCGGGCTCACACCAATGTCTAGTTAAGTTGGTTATGTACGTTAGGTCTGTCAGATGAGATGGGAGTTTTTCTTATGCTATTTTCCATGACTATGTGTTCAGTTTACTATGTACTCAGATGGACATAGTGTTCATCGATCGCTTATATTGGATGATACATTTGTAGGTTACATGTTTTTTGTTTGTATTATGAGGGACTTAGAATTTATCCATCCTTTTAGCATAATGTTGAGAAATATCGTTTTATTCCCTTCTTATTGTAGTGGAATGAGAATTTCTTCCTTGCTTTACATATTATGGTCTTTAGTTGATGATGCTTTACAATATACAAATTTTATATGCAGGGTTTTGAAAACTCCTATAATGGGAAAATATAAGTGTTATGTAGTGTGGGTTGGTCGATCACCTGGCATATATTCCACATGGCCAGAATGTTACGCTCAAGTAAATGGATATCCAGGAGCCCGCTATAAGGGATTCTTCTCCAGGGAGGAGGCACAAGAGGCTTTCTACGGTGTCCTCACGACTCGCGATGAAATTTCTACCACAATGAGTGCTCCTAGTGCGCTACAACCCTCGACGTCAATGGATGTCACGTCTCCAATGCTAAATAAGAAGTTACATATGAAATGATGTCGATGCCATGCCTCATCATTGTTCTACTGATGTTGTGTGTTTTTCTACTATTTTTAATATTCGTAGGACTTTTTTTCGTGCTTGTACTTCATCATTAGTTTACATCCCTTTTTTCCGTGCTTGTACCTAATGTTAGTTTATGTAGAAACTGTATAACCTTTATTTGGGTTGACTTATTTCTGAGTACATGGACAATGCATGTGTTATTCTATCTATAACTATATCTATATTAATAGTTATCTGGATATGTGAAATGTGATGTAGCTTTTACCCAAATACTCTTGGATTTCATTGAGGAAGAATAGGAGATGTATAATGACATCGAAGAAGCGATATTCCAGCAAATAGCAGCAGAAGAAGCCCATGTGGTTCCTAGGCGGCGTATGCACCCATCTCTTGATGCTGGCTATCTATGGATTCATGACATTTTGAGTGGCCATGAACAAAGGTGCTACAATGTATTCCGTGTTCATCCTACAATGTTCACTCAACTGAGGGATATGCTGGTAAACATGGGTCTACTGAAGGACTCACGATATGTCTCCGCAAATGAACAACTAGCGATGTTCCTCTATGCCACTGGGCATGGGGTCGCGACAGGAAGTCTCTGCGAACATTTTCAACACTCTTCCCAGACGATCAGTTCTTATGTCAATCGTGTTATTGACGCATTGGCTTCCCTAAAGTCAGAATTCATACAACTACCCACACAAGTCAGTGAATGTCACCCCTTCATTCGTGGTAAAGAAAGATTCTACCCTTTCTTCAAGGTAATTGCACCCTACAAACCTCTATTTCACCCTTTCACTATTATAATCAATTTCTCTAAAGTGTGGAATGGCTATGTTATATGTAGGATGCACTTGGAGCAATTGATGGAACTCATGTCCCCGCAACTGTACGTATAGAAGACCAAGGACGCTTTCGCAATCGAAAGCAATGTATAACCCAGAATGTAATGGCTGTTGTAGGGTTGATATGCTATTTCAATATGTTTGTGTAGGCTGGGAAGGTTCGGCTGCGGACATGAGGGTGCTGAAATGGGCATTGGAGGACGGAGGCTTCACTGTACCAAATGGCAAATACTACCTAGTGGACTCTGGATATGCAAACACAAGCTCCTTCCTCGCACCATATCGTGGGCAACGATACCATCTTGCAACCTTTCGGGCTCGATCACATATGCCATATGCCAACAAGAAGGAGAAATTCAATCATCGTCATGCTCAGCTACGCAATGTGGTCGAACGATCATTTGACGTTCTGAAGATGAGGTTCCAAACCCTACGAGAGGGAAATAATTATCCATTCACTGCACAAAAGAAGATAGTCCTTGCATGTTGTGTGGTTCATAACTTTATTCGACGTCAGCAGGGTTTTGATTGGTATTTTAATAGGGTTGGTTCAGATGACATAGGGGTTGATGATGTTGGAGACGATGACATTCCCAACAACATTCATGTCAACAACTTGGACGTGACAGCGGGGGAAGTGTTGAGGAACCATATTGCTGATGATATTTGGGCTGTACATTGATGGGATGAAATTGTTAGGTTTATTGGGTCCGGTTAGGTTGATGATTTCCTGTTTATGTAATGAAATTTCTCATCATCCACTTTACTTGTATCTGAACAATGCTATATTCTCACGTGTTATTATCCCACTGCGTTGGATCAAAATTTTCTGAACCTGAGCCCGCCTTAACACTTATGATACATGTGTTGGGGTTAGATTGACAGTGGATCCGGCCATGCGAAGGTATGTTTAGAAGAGCTTGCATTTGGTGTGCCAAGAGAGTTTCTTCGTGATGAGTATGCCATACAACCAATTTATCAATTGCTATCCCTTCTCATATGTTTGTAGTGACATTTTTTTGTTAATTGCATGCCTCCTTATGAAGAAACTATGCCTTCACATGTGTTACTTAATAAATGCCTTCTGTCAATCTTGTGCCCCTTACTGCCTTCTGATGGTGCGCAAGCTTATCTATGCTTCTGTATTCTTGTGGGCTGGATTGCCATGAATACGTATGTGCAGTCATTGAAGTAGTCATTTACATTTGAGCAGGTTATAAGTTCACTCACTTTCAATCATGTTTATGGAATATTGTGAGTCATTGCATGGTCTTGATGATTCCTAGTTTTATTGTTGTACACCTATATATACATGTGAAGTTATTTCAGGTCAGCCTGAGAACTAAAGGCAACCCCTCCGGACGTGAAGAATGTTGATTTTTTGGAGACGATGACCCTCTTAACACTTATGACACAATTGTTGGTATTCTCAGTACAGCTTGGAATTGGTGTGCCAAGATAGTTTGTTCATAAGAAGTTAGATTTAGATCCAATCTATCATTTGTAATGTTCAAGACCAGTATGGAATGACTTATTTCTTAAATTGCAGGCCTCATGTCAACCCAGAATATGTATGTGCAGTCTTTGAAGACCTCATTTGCATTTGTGAAGGTTATAAGTTCACTCATTACCAATCGTGTTTAGGACAAATTTTTGTGGATATTGCATGGTCTCCAGGATTTCTAGTTTTAATGTTGAACACATATATATACATGTGAAGCTTTGATTGCAGAACAGGTTCACAATATCAAATGGCATTCAGTGACCAATACATGTGCAGCTGAAGCAATTAGCCACAACTTCTGAGTTTCTCAAAGTCAGTTATGTTCAGTCCAAGAACAAGGCATTCAAATGACATGCAGATGGTTAGGCTTTATGCAGTTCACCAAGCATGATACATTGCTTTGATTGGTGTAATGTAGACAACTTCAGACAACATTGGTGTAATGTTCAGATGTATTTATTTTTTTCTATGTAATCATTTTTTAGTCATGTTCAAATGTAGCCGAGGATTTGTTATATTTGGTAATCCTCAGGGATGGATGTAGACATCTCGGCCATCTTGTTTAGATACAATGCTATTTTGTACAATCCTCGTGGATGTATAGATCTTTGATAGTTCAAGTTCAATGTTATTACCCAAATTATGACCGACATCTCAATTATGCAAAGTCATCTCTGTGAGGGATTTATTTTAACATGGCCATACGTGTATGAATAGTTGCTATGTGTGTATATGTATAAAGATATGTCTATTTATCATTATGGTATATTTATTTTGAAGGAATCTCAAAGATAATTTTAAATAAGGCCTCATTTTGATATATATATATATGCTTTAAATCTGAAGTGGTAGTTGTACAATATGTCATTTTTAAGTTAAAAGAGAGGGAGTGGGCGCGGCATGCAGTGTTGAACTGAGGGGCATAATCGGTCATTTAAATCCAACAATTATAGGTAAACCCCGGGTAGGAATCAAATCAACCAGAAGGGTTTCGAACGCACTCAACTGATGGGTTATCAAACCATATCTGTGTAAATGGCTGAACATCTTACCCCACTGATAACTCGGGTAGCTTGTCCTACTCGATTATCAAAGGGGCCCTTGTAGTTTTGGTAGCTGTGCAAGAAATCCTGTCCCGAATAGAAGATGGATTTGGGCTTTCTCCGTCCAATCTTTATTTTGTCATGGGATGATGATTCGCTTGGATGTTTGTCTCTTGCGCCGTGTTTCCGTGTTGTCAAGAATCGCTGTCCGTTTGATTTGGGTCATTTCGGACCACTTCGTCCCAGTCGGTCGGATGGAGGCGTTCGTCCCCCCAGTGTAATTAGTTAAGAATAATGCCACGAGTTATGCCATGCTTCAATCCACATGCTCTCCTCCCTTGTAATATGTCGATCACCTTTCCCTTCTCAAGCATATTACATCCCTCACGTCGTTGCCCACAACCAAAGCCTCTCTCTCTCTCTCTCTCTCTCTCTCAAATCAAAATTTGACAAATTGACACGACATGAACAGTAATACGACATGACCAATATTATATGTATCAAATCGTATTAATCGATGATCGACACGTGATACATAACCGATATCTTATCATATTTTTAAAATATTATATATTTTATTTCATGTAAAAAAAATTTGTGGGTGAGTTGGTCAAGAAAATTTGTGGGTGAGTTGGTCAGAGATCTAAAGTTAAAAGATCAAAAAACCTCAAAATCTAAAGGTGCATGGGTTTTTTTTGTTTGTTTTTAACTTGACGTGAGATAAAAGATCAAAAAATCTCAAAATCTAAAGGTGTTCACGTGATTCAAACTCAGGGTATCTCTAAAAGTAAAATGTAGATAGGTGTAGATCATCTAACTAACTGAGTTAAAAAACATTTAAAATTATTTTACATATAATATATATATGAGAGATTTTTTTTCACCTTAACGTATAATAACAGTATCGAATCGTACCATATCAATAGAAAAATCTATACGAACAACCCGTCAAACCTCGCGTGAAACTAGAGAATGGACTTCCCCGAGGACGAGCGGTCCCCTATCTCTTCCCTGGTCTCACCCTGACGACGACACATACGCTGACGAGTGATGAAGGGAGGCAGCCTTGAACAGTCTATCACATGGCGGCATCATAACGAAATGCAAGGACAAAGTTCGGGGGGTGGTTCCAGTGGGACAAGAGTGTGTGGGCGAGGCAGGGGGGGAGGGGGCTCTGCCTCCCCCAGACAAATTGTACGTTGCCTCTTCAAATTCACAGGCAAAAATTACCCACCAACCCAGGTCAGTCAGGTTCTGTTGAGATGGCCAGCGATGCCATTCTCCTCTCTAGCCCTTGTTCATCTAAAAGATTCATATATTTAGCAATGGAAAACACCAACTGCTGTCTGATCTTCTCATGTGATGACTCTCCTTGAAATCATCTTTACCGCATTCATCAGATGACTTTCTTTAAACATCCTTAACACATTCTCAAGATAAGCTTTCATTTCACTCACACAAAACATGTAAACATGAGAGGAACAAATAAAAACGGCCATCAAAGAGAAAAGCATGACGATGCCAACATTGAGAAAGACCCGAGGCATTAAGCTCTGATGTAAACGACCAACCAGACTGGAGAAGACATTTGGTTAAAAGTGTGACAAAACTGTGGTGTACTAATATTTGCAGGGGCAGCATTCACGTACAAAACATGTATTAGTGAGATAGTGAGGAATTAAGTGCAACAATGAGTTGAACAACTGTCCCCCAGGCAAGCCTTGCTGCCGGTTAGCCTGATTTCCCATATGATTCCAACTCATTTGAACCATGTTAATTGATTTTGCAAACATAAAGATCTTATCTCACAGTAATATGGCACAATCCCTACAGCTCTCACAGAAGATTCCCACAGGAAGTACATTCACCATCTTTCCATGTGACACTGGGACATGGTGGCCCCCCTCCCTTCTACTCAACATGGTCCTTCCGCCCCCAGTGCTGGACACCTGTGTCTAAAACTGCAGGCTTTAGTGAGTAGTTTGGAAACTGTGTGGATGAGTGTACATGCAGCCGACCAATGCTACAAGATGTTGGCTGACAGCTTGCAGGAACAGCAAGAACAAAAGGAAAACAACAATGGCCACCATAGATCCAACAACAGTCTTCCAAGGTAACAAAACAGCAACCCTTTTGGTATCATTCCATCAACACAACCAGTTTGCCGGCTGTAAGGCCCTGGAAAGCAGAATCCCCCCCCCCAATTCCTATGAGCAACCTATTTCATCTATTCATCCACACCGCCCAAGATGGTGCCCATGCAGCCAAAAACAACAAACACAAGCCCATTTCCTCCAACTTCCCACATCAGTGTCCAGCAACATCCCCACTGATCTACAAACAAAAGGAAGGGAAAAGAACTGCAAAAGCATGGCGTCCTCCGAAACAAGGGGCCATGAGATGGAATGGGAAAGAAACTAAGTGAAGGATAAGAAAGGTCATGCATGTGGGATGATGAAGTTCTCCGCTGCCGTGGCCCCTGACCCATTACTACCGTGGCCGTTGTCATTCTTGCACACGTTGTTGTAGTCATCGATGCCAGGCGTGGTGGGCAGTGTCCTGCAGTTGCCACCATTGTCGTCGTTGCCGCCACCAGAGAGCTTGGTGTAGTGGGTGTGCTTCTTGGAGGAGTCCTTGCAGCGGGACACCGGGTACTTGATGGCATTGAGCTCCACCTTCCTGAGGGCAGCCCGGCCGAGCTCGATGCCACAGATGTCAGAGAGCCGCACCAGGTAGAGGAGGACGTCCGCGAGTTCCTCCCCAAGGTGCTCCCTCTCCTCTTCCTCCCAGCCGGGCAGCCCCTTGGGCACCTCCCCTTTCCACTGGAATATCTCTGACAGTTCTCCCACCTCTCCAACCTGCTCACCCAGCAAACCAATTGGTACACCAGTTTCAAGCCAATCGAGGAACAGAAGGATCCCGGCAGCATCATTAAAAAGAAGGAAAATATGAGATGGTTAACATAAAGGTGGCGAAGAACCAGAACAGAACAAAGAAGGGGACAAGGGGCAAGGGACGGTGAAAAGACAACTATGCAAAAGAATGAGCTGTGAAAGAAGACCAAAACCATATTGTTAGTGAGGGCAAAGATGTGAAACGGTGCCAGTACTCTCTGAACCTTCGCATTGCCTCCCTTCGTTTCCCATGTCTCAACAGATGTAGTGCTCAAAAGCAGGAAGGGCATCTTTTCAGTGTTGCTTCCTCAGCATCTTTTAGCATATACACCAACCCAACCCTTTTGACGTTCCTCTGCAGGAGTCATCGTGCACATATAGGAACACAAGCACACATGCATACAACTCAAACAGCCTTGTAGTACACGGAATGGCAAGATTCTTATATATGGAAGGGCACCCTCCCCTCACACCGTGCCTACTACATAGAAAAAATCCATCTTCTCCTTCCAGCACTGAGCTAACTAGCAAGACAATAACGAACATGACGGAGAAAGCGATACTTGAACGTGTATCCAATGCTATTACGCAGGCACATGAAAATATAAGTCTTCCATTCTTGACAGAAATCCGAAGGTAGCATTCACCAAACCCACACAAACGATGAGTGGGTTTGTGGGTTCCTTGGAAGCAAAACGGAAGCATCGATTTCGTTATAATGCAGCAGATCTTTCTCTCTTTCTCAACTGATAAAGATGAAGGGGAAAAATAAAAAGAGCAAAAGAAAGTGAACAGACAAAAGGAGACTCCTTGCAAGGTGGGACGGGGGAAGGTGGTTTTACCAGGGCCAGGAGAAGGTTCCTGGGGCTGTGAAACTGATCCCAGTCTCTTGCCTTGGCGAAATCCGCCATCTTCTTCCGCAGCTCCTCCAGGGTAACGCTCTCCATCTTCTCCCCCCCACCCCCCCGCCCCCGCTCTTCTGCCGCCGCCGCCGCCGCCCTTCTTCTCTTGAGCCCTTTGTGTTGTCGTCACTTTCCCTCTCCCTGCCTGCCTACCTCTCTGCCAAAGAACACAAAAGAGGAGACACAACAGGAAAAAGAGATTTTGATCACAAGTAGCATCACAGAACAGCTCCGCCGCTGCGCCCGCGCTCTCTCTCCCTCCCTCTCTCTCTCTCTCTCTCTCTCTCGCAGAGGGGAAACTTTACATGGACAATGGGGCCTCGTAGCGGAAAAAAAGACGAGACGGAGGGAAAGTAGGGATAGATGAGGGACGGGGCCGCCTCCGCCCGGAATTGTAAAATAATATGACACGTTTGTGCAACTTTTATTTTTGTGTTTTTTTACGTGAAAATTATTATTACACGTGAATTTATAAAAAAATTATTCTTAAAAATATATTAACAGAGATATCACTATATAAATTCTAAATATGTAAAATTATCATCCGAGTAACCGTACATGACCAGTTGTGAGATTAATTACGGTTAACTTTGACAAGGCATAGGAAATATTCATACTACCTCAGGTTGAAGATAGAATTGCGGCACTAGGTTCATTCGCAAATCTTTCTCTCTCTCTTCTTTCTTCGCCAACCCACTCTCGTCCCCAATCTACCTGAAAACTCTAGGTAAAAGAGAAGGACATTACCGTTGCCCTTGGAGTATCGTAAGACTTGGAGAAGAAGAAGGATCGTGCGACTTAACGAAGAAGAAGGATCGTTCACAGTCACGAAGGAAGAGAAGAAAATAATCGTGCAGACGCAAAGGAAGAGGAGAAAAGAAGCATCATGCGTAGACACCTCTCCTATCTGCCAGTTAAAACGTAACTAAATCTAAGCAACGAAGAAGGAGTCCTGAGAAATTATCTACGGCATGCGACAGAGGCGAAAGGAGGAGTTTTTATAATGCCGTAGAGCACTAAACAAGATTTTTTGTGGGTTTAGGTCTGGAGGGAAGCTTGTGCGTTTGAAAGGCATCCATCGCCATCCGCTTTGAGTGGGAGGGAGAAATCCAGAGGACCCTTTTTAGGGTAAAGTTGAAGATTGTGGGCCAGGTAAATTTTTTAATGTCTAATTTATACACTTTGGATTCTCGTGAGGGTGGGACTACTGTGCATTTCATTCTACATATGTGGGGCACAGTATGAGGTGATGAAAGTAAATGTGGGCTGAGGTGGGGGCACTGTCATATGCATGTTTTTAAATGTGTAGGGTAGTGGGGCTCACTATAATTTATCTTCTTGTATATGCTTGCATAATCTTGGACACATCTGTTTTTATATGTGTTCTTTTTAATTCAGAAAATTTCTCTGTGCATGTTTTATGTCATATTATGTGTACTTTTTGTCGTATTATATTTCGCTTGTGTGATATTAGGATAGATGAAGAGGCAGACCTCTACACTTTGCTCATCAAGTTTGGGAGATATTGGAAGAATGTTAAGGATGATCCTTCCAGACTATGTCACCGTTTGATGAAGCAAAACAATTTTAGGATATATAGGGATTATGCTAATCTTAGAGATTTGTTACAACTTGTCTACACATTGATAAAGTGGGAGAAAGATGATATAGTGAATATCATGTGGAGGGTCTCCAAATGTAGACCTAAGAAGTACAAGAACATTGTGACTGATGTAGATGTTCTTATGATGTTTGATCATTGTGATCCGAAAGGGACTATAAAGATTGTCATCATAGTAGAGTCTCTATCCATTCATACACAGTCACAAGGTGACCCTGGAAAGATTGCAAGGAAGCTACCTACTAGAAGAAAAACAAAGGAGAAGCAACCTGAGGTTGAAAAAGAAGCTGACTTTGTGGAATTAGAAGCTGTTGATTCTCCCTATGATATCAGAGAATCCCTGTTAGTTGGGGATGAATTCAACACTCAAGTTGCACAGTCTGTAACTATTGAAAAGTCTACAGAACAGAGTGACATGGGTGATGTGGGGCAGAGAACTAGTATCCCCTGTTGGGTTCGATGCTATGATTCAGAGGGGGGGGGGGGTGAATGAATTTCCCTTTAAAAAACTTCGCCCAATTTAAAATCTAATGCTCACTAAAATTGCTAGTTCGCTAACTAGACAAACCTGAAGGCTAATAAGCAGTTGCAGAATTAAACAAACACATAGTGAGCAATCAAGGCAAAGCGCACCAAAGCATTCATCTAGCGCCAATCAGATAGAAGAAATCAAACCACTGCACAATGGGTTTTTAGGTGGTTCGGTCCTGTAGACCTACATCCACCCTACACTCAAACCGAGTGTGGATTCCGCTGACTCACAGCTTAAACAGCTGGGCATCACAGCTTGCCATACAATCCGTTGAGCCTCACAGCTTGCTGTCCGAGGAATCCTCCTCGCCTGCTGAGCCTCACAGCTTGCTCCGCTGGGCAATACAGCTTAACCGTCCAGTGGAATCCTCCACTGCAAATGCTGACAAACAGCTTGAAGAAAGGTATAAAAGGAAAACGAAAGATAGAAATAATCAGCGACTGAAAGCTGAAAATGAAAGCACAAATGTGGCTCCTAAGAGCTGACTGGAGTGGATCTGATCCGACTTCCAGTAAAGACTGATCTTCAGAATGAAGCTTCTCTCTGCCCTTCTTCTTCTTCCGATCACTCTGTCTCACTCTCTCTCTCTTTTTCCTTCTCTTCCTCTTTTATCTGCACGAGCTCTCTATCTCTCACTTTTTCTTCTTTCTCTTCTGCTCTTCTTCTCTTTCTCTTTTTCTTCTCTGCTCTTCACACTGGATCGAGAAGGCTCTCCTCTGCTTTTGCTTCACTGTATAGACTTTGCCGCTTAATCAATCATCTTCAGACAAAGGATTCTTCATATATATAGTGCAGCAGGGTGGATAGGGTCGTGTGGCTTCCACATCTCCCGCCCAAAGGCTTTTCGCCAGAACCGAGGCATTTCGACCACCTGGCAGCATCCTGGCTGCGCTGCATCCACGTGTCATAATCTGGGCACCTCGTCCTTCCTTGGATCACGTGTCTTCATTAGGCTTCACGAAGGGTGCCTGTCAGACAGAGAATCAAGTTATCAGTTTAAGTCTAAAACCCTGTACAGACTTTGCAGGATGTAATGTATAGACTTCAGTGTATAGACTTGGTGAAGGCGAATGCAATGTACAGACTTCATATAAGAAGGCAACCGCTGTACAGACTTGCTGAAGTGTAAAGCAATGTGCAGACTTTGAAGAACATTCAGTAGCCAACGTATAGACTTAGGGAATGTAAAGACTTGCCAATGTATGGATTTGATGAGCATTCAGCAATGTGCAGACTTCAATGCATGAAGAAACAATGTGTAGACTTGACAGACACAACGTGCAACAATGTATAGACTTGAAACACTAGATGCACGATGTACAGACTTGATGTTATGCATGAGACTCTAAGGAAGACAGACAATGTATAGACTTCATGAATGATGCATGCATAACTTGAACAACGTATGGACTTAGCCGATGCAGACTAATCCGATGTACAAACTTGCTCGTTGTTCAGACATCATAAACAATGTACAGGCTTGCCAAAGGAAACTCTGTACAGACTTGATCAAAGCAAGGCAATTGAGTGTATAGACATCCACATTATATGGACTTGCCAAGCGAAAGGGCTGTACAGACTTGATGAACGATGCAAGGCAAACGAATGTATGGACTTCCAATGTATGGACTTGCCAACTGGGCGATGTACAGACTTGAGCAAGACAAAGTCTGTACAGACTACAAGGTTCACAATGTATAGACTTTAGCAAGGGAATGGCTGTACAGACTTGCACAGTTCTAGGATGTATAGACTTGCCAAGGGAAATGACGGTAAAGCTATCAGTGTATAGACTTTGAGTGCAACGTCGGTAAAGCTACCGATGTATAGACTTGCAAGCTCACTGATGGATGTACAGACTTGGAAGTTCACTGATGGATGTGCAGACTTGGAAGTTCACTAATGGATGTACAGACTTCACCTCGAGCAATCTACAGTGCAGTGTGTGGACTTGAAGAATGATGCATGACGCTGTACATACTTCACTTGAAACAGTCCGATGTACAGACTTGCTGATGCATTGTATAGACTTACATGAGACGCTCAATGAGACGCTCAATGTACAGACTTAGTCTGATGCGTTGTATAGACTTGCATGAGACGCTCAATGAGACGCTCAATGTACAGACTTCGAGTCCAGTGTATAGACATTGCCTTAGACGCTAAATGAGACGGACAATGTTCAGACTTAGCCAATGCAATGTATAGACTTTTGGGCTCGCCATGCAGTGTATAGACTTAGAGCACAAATGCCACGATGCAATGTATAGACATACTAGTTATATGAGCTACAATGTATGGACTCTGCTATGCATGAAGACGAGTGTATAGACTTGTGAATCTGGGGGAGTCGACCCATCAAAGAAGGGGGTCGACCAATGATGCATGGATGTACAGACTCGTGTTCTCAACGATGCACAAACACAACACAGACACAACACGATGTATAGACTATGCTGAGTGTGTAGACTTGTGAAATACATAGAACACACAGAGGCTGTATAGACTTACAGCGTTGACGCTGCAGACTTGAGAATGCAATGTACACACTTACAGAGTTGACGCTGCATACTTGAGAATGCAATGTACACACTTACAGAGTTGACGCTGCAGACTTAGCCAATGCAATGTACACACTTACTAGCCTGCGAGAACTGCGATGTATGGACTATGCTATCTGCGACACATGCAATGTATAGACTACACTACAGCAACACAAAGCCAAATGAATGTGCAGAGTTATGAAATACACCAGTTATGAAATGCGCCAATGCACACAGCCTGTTCCATGTAGTGACACTCAGATAAGATGTTCAATGAAACATTCATATGCAATACAACAAATTCATATGCAGATACAAATAGATGACGACTCAATGTGTTGTTCTTATGGTGACTCATTCATGTTGCTATCATTAAAACACCACATTATCATCAAAGCACAAGGGGCACAACAATCTCCCCCTTTTTGATGATGGCAACATAATGAGTCACATTGATTCGTCAAACTATTCTCCCCCTTTGACATAATCAAAAAGAAGGGAAATGGTTTGAGAGACAAAATTCAGCACAACACACAATTCTCCCCCACAAAATCAGAATACAGAGAATGAATCATGGTTCATTAAAATGGAGTTCTCCCTTATGAGAAGAAAACATTTCTCCCCCTATCTATATGCATGATTGACTGCACTTCCCTTAAATGCAGATGACCCATAATTCCCCCTGAAACACAGGAATGAACTCTGGTTATCCAATAAATCAATATGAAATCTGCCATTACAAACAATCTGAACTCTGGTTTGTTGTGTGAGGATTGAATAGATCTAGAGGGGGGGTGAATAGATCTTTCCCCCTTTTTCAATTTATTCCAACTTTATTTGAACTATTGCTAGAGTTAATGCAGCACACTAGAGTTTCAATATGGTCTAGCTACTTAAGCATCAAGGTTATAGACTAATATGCAACAAGAGCAGTCACACCAAGAATCATCACACATGCAAGATGATCTTTTTAGGTGGTTCAGTCTCTACACGAGACTTACATCCACCCCTCACTCAACTTGAGTGAGGCTTCACTACCAAGAGACCCTTGTCTCAATCAACACTGCTGCCTCACAGCTTGTACACACGCTGACACACAGCTTGCACACACGCTGACTTACAGCTTGACACTGCTGCCTCACAGCTTGATGCAATCAGAAGAAATAGTTGATTTAAGAAAAACAAGGAACCATTAAACTGAAGATATGAGATTTCAGAGTTTTGACAAATCCAAGTGCATAGGGCTGTTGGCGCATTGAGATCATGATCTCTGAGCTGGGTAGCCTTCAGGTGGTTGAGCCCTCGCACAGCTGGATCCCCATTATCTTTAGCAGCAGATCTTCTTGCGGCTACAAAGACTGCACACTCGGGCTTGATCACGACATGCTCTTCTCTTTCAGATACTGTTTCCTCAACTCTTTCTTGTGGCACACCGACTCCCTCTAACTCTTGATATCTGTATATATTCTATTTCTTGCTCTTTCTCTCTTTCAAAATTTGGCGCGAAACAAAGCTTGAGCCATTCAAAAATTAGCGCTCAGATTCTCTGCGTGTTTTTAGAACAGAAAACTGTTTAGCTCCTTCAATCCGATTTGCAGGGTTGACTAAGTCTTCCACAGATGCAGTAACAGATCGAGCAGAAGATTCTTCCACGCCTTTATCCACATGCCATCTTCAACTTCTTTCCAGATTTTTAGGCCTTCAGATCGGAATTAGTTTCTGTAGGTTCTATCATGGCTTTGACAGGCCTCACGCAACGGATGTATATACTTGTGTGTTGTTAAGCACGCCAATGTACAGACTTTACTGCTGCATGCAACTGAGTGTATAGACTTTAAACGTCCAGTGTATAGGCTTCGAATGAAGGCCAGAAGCCCACGATGTACAGACTTGCTTCCCGTATAGTATCGCCAGTGTACATACTTCAATTACTCGCAGCAAGCCATTGTACATACTTTGCTTGCTGGACGAGCTCCAATGTATAGACTTTGGCTTCTCAAAGGTTCAGCGGTGGATGTATAGACTTTCCACCGACCAATTTATAGACTTTGATAGCGGGAGGCCAGTGTACAGACTTTGAATGGCTTGAACCAATGTACAGACTTGCTCACTTGAAGACGAGTGTATAGACTTTGAAGATTCTGTGGAGACTGTACAGACTTTGAAGAAACGCATGTAGCGTTGTATAGACTTTCAGGAGACGCAACATGAGACGCTAAAAGAGACGGTGCACTGTATAGACTTCAAGGCTTAATTGAGACGGTAGAAGAGACGGATGGCTGTACAGACTTGAAAATCTTCAAAGCACAATGTGCAGACTTTAAAGTTCAGCTGCCAATGTATAGACTTGAAAAAATGAGACGCAGAAAGAGACGGTGAGCAGTGTATAGACTTTGATGCCCAACGTCGATGTATAGACTTTGAACATGAAGGCAGGTTGTATAGACTTGGTAAATCTGAAGGTGATGGATTGTACAGACTTTGCCCGAATGCATGCTACAGTGACGTGTGGACTTTGAAATGCTTGAAGCGGTGGTTGTACAGACTTAACAGTGCCAGTGTATAGACTTGCTAGATAATGCATGCACTGGCTACCGATGTGCAGACTTGAAGCTTCATGCATCAAGACGCTCAATCTCTTCCATCAAACTGTTGATCAGTGAAGCCCTTGGAGTGAATATCGCTTTACCACTGCCTGCAATGTCATCAGTACCTAGATTCATGGAAGAATGAAGTTCTTATTGATTCATAAATTGGAGAACATTTCTACTCATGTTTAAGTGAGTATCTCAATGATTTGTGGATTGTCATCATCAAAACTAGGGATGCACAACATGGTTGTGGCACCTCACATATGCATGAACAGAATGAACCAGGTGAAAAATCCACAGAACCAGAGCTGATTGCAAAACAAGATGGAAGATTCCAACAGTATGGAGAGGAGTACATCTCAGGAAGTAGTATCCAATGGTAGGGTTGAGAAATAGTCAAAGCACAATACATCTCAAGGAGTCAATCAATAGCAAGATTTATGTTGATCAGACTGTCTGGAATGAATCTAATCATGAGGGATTTTAATGCTTACACCACAACAATAAGTCTTAAGAAGAATAGACTTTTCTATCATAAAGGGTTATGAAGTGGCAACTTAACCAATCTGATTTAATTATGATGTATACCAAATTTGTCAAATTAAACTCAATACTCATATCTGAATCCAAGTTTTAATAAAGGTGAACCAAATATTCAGATAACACTCAAAAGCAATCATCTTTTATCTTACACACATGATCTTAATGACTCTTTCAAGAGTTACAAAGATTAGTATTGAGGTTAAACACTTTTTCCAAGAATATGAGTTGACAGACTTTTCAAAATATTTTCATTTGAAGCACATTATATTTTTCCTGAGCAATTTAGGTTGATCAACACCTTTTTACATGAGGCACAACACGTCTCAGGTGAAGTGACCCAGTTACTCAGTGTGATAACTGTCATTGTCTCTCAACTTTGAGACCAGAGTTAACAATATAAGTGTCTTTTTACATGAGGAGACACCTTGATTAGAGGCCAGACTCCCCAGTTACTCAACACAATTATGCCATTGCTCTGTCAGGTTTTTCAATAAATTTTTACCAGAGATAACTATGGCACCTCATGACATGAGTTACTTTATTTCATTGATAAAGAACCCAGTTTCTCAGTGACCGAGTCATTGCTCTGAATTCACAAATTTTCATTTAGTCAACATTTTTCAAGTTAATGTTTAACCACAGCACTCACTCTATGTATCTCTACCAAAGTAGCCTTGATTTCAAATTTTCAGATATCAGATGAGAGAGTCTAAGGTTTACATGACACATGTGGTTAAAGTTTATTAAACCTTATCATTCAGATATTTTCAATTCATTTAATTACAAATCTGAGAATACATTAATCTTATATCAGTCTGATTCAGTGGTAATTCTTAAACCTATATGATAAGAATTTCTACCAAGTTCTCAGACTGAATTGCATGACATGCAGCTTAAGTACCTCAGATCAGAACAAATAAATTTAGCTGACCAACAATCAATAGTAGCAACAAATCAGTCAAGCCAGCTGAGACAAATGTGAAAGGTGAGTATAAGCTGGTGCAAGAGTAAATCACCAATAGAGAAATATTTCAGAAGAGTGTACATCAACACACAGTGGCTGAGTCTGGAATTCAGACAGATCAGCTGATAGGTAGTATCATGAAGAGAGTTGAAGAAATTCTTCTTTAACAACTCAACGAATGGAAGGCAGAATCCATTTTCAAGAGAGAGAGAAATATGATAA
The DNA here is from genome assembly GCA_022559845.1 of Amorphophallus konjac. NCBI lineage: Eukaryota > Viridiplantae > Streptophyta > Magnoliopsida > Alismatales > Araceae > Amorphophallus > Amorphophallus konjac. Next base: position 42,990,980 of record CM040120.1, on the reverse strand, counting down.
CAGATGAGAGTTGAATAATTACTAGACAATAGGTGTTCAACATATGATAATTAAAAACACCAATTCTAAATGCTCCCCCTGTCTAGATGCAATGAAATTTCTTTTTATGTTTTTCAACTGCACTATTCTTCATATGCAACATCAGTCAAACTCCCCCTGACAAAGTGCATGAAATACAATTAATGAACTGTTCATGATTTTAGAATATGCTCAAGAAGAATTCATGCTTTGTTCAATCAGAGAGAGAACTTATCAAATGCATCAATTTCATTTCAATTTTTCAGGTTTTTCAAATTTTATGATATTCAGTACACTGCTCTATATGAAAACTAGACCCTTGGTACTCGGCAGAGAACCTGGTCTCAAGGACCATCTCACACATAGTAAGAACCTCCAGGCAGATTTCCTTGCCTTTTAGTAGCTACCATTTGATATACCAAGGTCATGCAAAGAGATGCAATGCAGAGAAGTCCTATGTGTAGCCAGTTACTTCTTTTTGGAGTTTTCAGTATGATGATGTGCAATGCATTCACAACATATATGCATATGCAATTTCAGACAATCATCAATATGCAAATCATGTATGAGGAGAGTTCATAAAAACCAAACATGACAATGCTAAACATGATAGAATGTGCAAAACACAGATTTAACATCTATGCTATCATCTAAAGGAGACAACTTCAGAAGACAGAATTTAGACTGAGTTTTCAGAACTAACCTGAATAGTCCACTTCTAGGGGTTTCACTTTTGAGTGCCTTGGATTATTAACCCCTTTATTCTCCAGCTTCTAAGGCACACCTGCAAAGATTAATCATTTTGATCCTACAGGAACCCAAGAAGTCTTGGGTCCTGAATTACCCCTATCAGGTGTTCTAAACAGTTTCTTAGCACCATGGTCATCAAATTTCATCAGAAAATAATTGTCCATAGAGTGACCAAATTTACCACAATATCTGCATGATGTAACAGCTCTTGAATTCTTTTTGTGAACATTTGTATAATCATGGAATCTATGTGAGTTAGCATGAAGATTTCTGTTACTTGCATGAAATTTTGATTTACCATTACCTGCCCACCAGCATTCAGAAGCTCGGTGGCCAGGTTTTCCACATTCAGAACATACAAGTGTCTTTCCTTTAAAAACAGCTTTATTTCTACCCAAAAAATTTCTATTTGCAGGGAATCTGACAGATTTGGAATTAAAGTGATTTCCCTGAGCATACCAGCAGTCCTTGACTGCATGACCATATTTCCCACATTCAAAGCATCTAAGATGCTTGCTTCTTGATTCATTGTTACCCCAATGATTTCCTGACCAGCACTCATCTGCCTTATGCCCAGGCTTGTTGCAAGTGAAACAAATAATATGCTAGCCTGAAGTAGATTTATTTCTATGTGGGCCATGAGCATGTGTGAAAAATCTAGAATTCACATTGTTGTCTTCTTTCATTTTAAAGCATGCATTCATTAGATGACCACGCCTACTACAGTAATAACAGAATGCATCAAATTTCTTAGTGGCATGGTTTCTATCAGATAAATTCTTAGAATGCATTCCTTCACCAGCATGCTCATCTTCAATCAACAGTCTACAATCATCCATTACATGCCCTATCTTGCCACAATAATGGCAGGACACTTTAGTTTTCCTGGCGACATGATTACTAACAGACTGACTAGATGCATGAGAATGAGTGCATGAAGCATGAGCATTTTGCATTGACCCATTACATTCAGCAGAGCTAACTGATTTCAAGAGGTACTCAGAAATATTGTTTACCTTCTTTGTATGACCCTTCTTTTTCAATTTCTGATTATTCTTAACAGTTTTTGTTTACTTTTCATTTTTCTGGGCTTTGAACTGAAATACAGATGTTGAAGGTGGTTTCTGATTTTCATTTTGTTTTGGGGATTGCTTTGAAGTACCAGCTACATCTGAGCTTTGCACAAAGGTGGCATATAGCTGACTTTTAGTGATTTCCTTAACATCAGAAGTGCAATCTGTTCCCCCTTTTGAATTCTTATCCTCACTTTTCACAACAGTTTTTATTTTTCTTTCAGTTTTTGCAAACTTGGATGCTGAGTTTTCCAGATCATGAATTTTATTTTCTAAGGATGCTATATGAAGCTCATAACTAGCTATCTCCTGTTCACTGCAATTGACACATTCACTTAAGACTTTATTTACAGTTTTGTACTTCTCAATTTCTTGTTCTAGGCTGATCACCCTTTGTGATTCTCCATCACAAGTGAATTTTTCCTTTTTTAATGTGAGAAGATTTTCAGATAAGCCAGTGTTTAAACACTTTAATTTTTTAATTTCAGCTTTCAGTTCAGTGTTTTCCTTCTCAAATTTTTGAGGTTGAGCTTCCTTAAAAACAGCTTTCTCTTTTTCGATAGTCAGAAACCTATGTGAGAAAACAGTATTTAAAATCATCAGTTTTTTGTTTTGTTCCCTCAATTCTTTGTTCTCTTCAGATAGCTTCATGACTCCTTCATTACATGTTCCATTTCCAGACATAAGCTCCAATTTTTCAATTAGTTCATCTTCTCTTTCTTCTGCTTTAATTTTCTCAGCAAGCAGATTTTTGTGATCATCTTTAAGTGAGGCAATTTGTTTATTTAGCCATTCATTCTCACTATAAAGATTTTCATTACGTTCTCTTAAAGCTGAGCACATTTTGCAGTTTGATTCAGCAGAAGAAGAGTGTGAAATCTTAATCCTTTCCAACTATTCTAGATTCATCAATTGTTCATTAGTTTTCAGTTTCAGCTGACATTTTAATTCAGAAATTTTATTGAAACCTTCTTGGTTTTCCTTTTTCAACAGGCACATTTGTTTCATATTCAAGTGATTTTCAGACAGACATTTATCATACAATTCATTTATCTTCAAGCACTTTTCACATGATGAATTAGAATCACTTTTATCAATTTTCCTTTTCATTTTCTTATGCTGTTTTCTTAAATGATCATAAGACTCCAGCAGTTCATTATATACAACAATCCAATTATCCAGGGTGTAATTTTCGATGATGTTTACCTGATCATCGTCTTGTTCTTCATCTTGATTGCTACTTGGTTCACTTCCTTGAGCCATCATGCATCGATCATTATCTCTATCGCAAGAAGTCTTCAATTTATCCAGGATTTCCTTGGCAGACCTGGATTCAAAGAACCATGAATGAAGAGCTCGATTAGTCGCGGCCTTCATTAACTCCAGTGCTTTCTGATTTTCTGCACGCATAGATCGATGCTTGTTAGTCCATTTGGACTGATCTTTTGGTAGTTCATGTGGGCCATGTGAAATCACTTTCACAGGTCTGGATCAATAGATTTAACATGAGCACGGAAAGCACTGTGCCACTATTTGAAATCAGAACCATCAAAGATGGGTGGATGAGTCATCGAGAAGTGATAAATGCACTGAAATCAGATGAACAGCCCAAGACACACAACCGATAAAACAAAACACAGAACACAAGAAGCACACTCTGAAATGCACCAAACAGAAATGCAGGATCTGCTGCGGATTGTTAGATCCTATGCACAGCAACCCGCTCTGATACCAAGTGTTGGGCTCGGTGCTATGATTCAGAGGGGGGGGGGGTGAATGAATTTCCCTTTAAAAAACTTCGCCCAATTTAAAATCTAATGCTCACTAAAATTGCTAGTTCGCTAACTAGACAAACCTGAAGGCTAATAAGCAGTTGCGGAATTAAACAAACACACAGTGAGCAATCAAGGCAAAGCGCACCTAAGCATTCATCTAGCGCCAATCAGATAGAAGAAATCAAACCACTGCACAATGGGTTTTTAGGTGGTTCGGTCCTGCAGACCTACGTCCACCCCACACTCAAACCGAGTGTGGATTCCGCTGACTCACAGCTTGAACAGCTGGGCATCACAGCTTGCCATACAATCCACTGAGCCTCACAGCTTGCTATCCGAGGAATCCTCCTCGCCTGCTGAGCCTCACAGCTTGCTCCGCTGGGCAATACAGCTTAGCCGTCCAGTGGAATCCTCCACTGCAAATGCTGACAAACAGCTTGAAGAAAGGTATAAAAGGAAAACGAAAGATAGAAACAATCAACGACTGAAAGCTGAAAATGAAAGCACAAATGTGGCTCCTAAGAGCTGACTGGAGTGGATCTGATCTGACTTCCAGTAAAGACTGATCTTCAGAATGAAGCTTATCTCTGGCCTTCTTCTTCTTCCGATCACTCTGTCTCACTCTCTCTCTCTTTTTCCTTCTCTTCCTCTTTTATCTGCTCGAGCTCTCTATCTCTCACCTTTTCTTCTTTCTCTTCTGCTCTTCTTCTCTTTCTCTTTTTCTTCTCTGCTCTTCACACTGGATCGAGAAGGCTCTCCTCTGCTCCTGCTTCACTGTATAGACTTTGCCGCTTAATCAATCATCTTTAGACAAAGGATTCTTCATATATATAGTGCAGCAGGGTGGATAGTGTCGTGTGGCTTCCACATCTCCCGCCCAAAGGCTTTTCGCCAGAACCAAGGCATTTCGACCACCTGGCAGCATCCTGGCTGGGCTGCATCCACGTGTCATAATCTGGGCACCTCGTCTTTCCTTGGATCACGTGTCTTCATTATGCTTCATGAAGGGTGCCTGTCAGACAGAGAATCAAGTTATCAGTTTAAGTCTAAAACCCTGTACAGACTTTGCAGGATGTAATGTATAGACTTCAGTGTATAGACTTTGTGAAGGCGAATGTAATGTACAGGCTTCATATAAGAAGGTAACCGCTGTACAGACTTGCTGAAGTGTAAAGCAATGTGCAGACTTTGAAGAACATTCAGCAGCCAACGTATAGACTTAGGCAATGTAAAGACTTGCCAATGTATGGACTTGATGAGCATTCAGCAATGTGCAGACTTCAATGCATGAAGAAACAATGTGTAGACTTGACAGACACAACGTGCAACAATGTATAGACTTGAAACACTAGATGCACGATGTACAAACTTGATGTTATGCATGAGACTCTAAGGAAGACAGACAATGTATAGACTTCATGAATGATGCATGCATAACTTGGACAACGTATGGACTTAGCCGATGCAGACTAATCCGATGTACAGACTTGCTCGTTGTTCAGACATCATAAACAATGTACAGGCTTGCCAAAGGAAACTCTGTACAGACTTGATCAAAGCAAGGCAATCGAGTGTATAGACATCCACATTGTATAGACTTGCCAAGCGAAAGGGCTGTACAGACTTGATGAACGATGCAAGGCAAACGAATGTATGGACTTCCAATGTATGGACTTGCCAACTGGGCGATGTACAGACTTGAGCAAGGCAAAGTCTGTACAGACTACAAGGTTCACAATGTATAGACTTTAGCAAGGGAATGGCTGTACAGACTTGCACAGTTCTAGGATGTATAGACTTGCCAAGGGAAATGACGGTAAAGCTATCAGTGTATAGACTTCGAGTGCAACGTCGGTAAAGCTACCGATGTATAGACTTGCAAGATCACTGATGGATGTACAGACTTGGAAGTTCACTGATGGATGTGCAGACTTGGAAGTTCACTGATGGATGTACAGACTTCACCTCGAGCAATCTACAGTGCAGTGTGTGGACTTGAAGAATGATGCATGATGCTGTACAGACTTCACTTGAAACAGTCCGATGTACAGACTTGCTGATGCATTATATAGACTTACATGAGACGCTCAATGAGACGCTCAATGTACAGACTTAGTCTGATGCGTTGTATAGACTTGCATGAGACGCTCAATGAGACGCTCAATGTACAGACTTCGAGTCCAGTGTATAGACATTGCCTTAGACGCTAAATGAGATGGACAATGTTCAGACTTAGCCAATGCAATGTATAGACTTTTGGGCTCGCCATGCAGTGTATAGACTTAGAGCACAAACGCCACGATGCAATGTATAGACATGCTAGTTATATGAGCTGCAATGTATGGACTCTGCTATGCATGAAGACGAGTGTATAGACTTGTGAATCTGGGGGAGTCGACCCATCAAAGAAGGGGGTCGACCAATGATGCATGGATGTACAAACTTGTGTTCTCAACGATGCACAAACACAACACAGACACAACACGATGTATAAACTATGCTGAGTGTGTAGACTTGTGAAATGCATAGAACACACAGAGGCTGTATAGACTTACAGCGTTGACGCTGCAGACTTGAGAATGCAATGTACACACTTACAGAGTTGACGCTGCAGACTTGAGAATGCAATGTACACACTTACAGAGTTGACGCTGCAGACTTAGCCAATGCAATGTACACACTTACTAGCCTGCGAGAACTGCGATGTATGGACTATGCTATCTGCGACACATGCAATGTATAGACTACACTACAGCAACACAAAGCCAAATGAATGTGCAGAGTTATGAAATGCACCAGTTATGAAATGCGCCAATGCACACATCATGTTCCTTGTAGTGACACTCAGATAAGATGTTCAATGAAACATTCATATGCAACACAACAAATTCATATGCAGACACAAACAGATGACGACTCATTGTGTTGTTCTTATGGTGACTCATTCATGTTGCTATCATTAAAACACCACATTATCATCAAATCACAAGGGGCACAACATCCCCAATCAACAAACATCCAAGCAGGAAGAGGCTGAGAGCCAGATGAAAGTAACAGGCGGGAAGATGATGAGGATGATGATTCTGACTCTGATTTTGAAGTAGAATCTGAGAATAGCTACCATAGTCTCCCATCAAGTGATGAAGATGATGATTCTTTCTATGTACATGAAGATAAGGAATATGGCATTGAGATATTAGAAACTAATGATGAGTGCCCTAACATAGAGGTGAGTGCCAGATTTCAGAACAGGGAAGCACTTAAGTTAGCAATTCAGCAATATTGTGTGAAGAGTGAATGCTATTTGAGGACTTACATGAGTGATCAAATGAGGCTTATATTAGAATGTGGGCATAGCAAGTGTCAATGAAGATTGCATGCATCTAGGTTGCCCGATGGGGTAACTTTTGAAATCAAAACAATAAGGGGGGAGCATACATGTCCCGGGAATAACATGGCCGTGAACAAGATGGCCACACAGAAATGGGTGGCTGCCAAGGTGAAGGCATTGTTAAGGGTTGAAGGGGACATTGCCCCTGGAGAGCTGCACAGAAGACTGAAGGACAAGTACCATATTAACCTGCCATATCACAGGCTTTTGAGAGGAAAAGAGCTGGCATTGAGACAAATTCATATTTCATGGGAAGAACTGAATGGTCAGGTCCAAGATTTAGCAGAGGAGCTTCTTACTAAGAACCCCAGAAGTAGAGTTCAGTTTGTCACTGATGATGAACATAGATTTCTCATATTTTTTGTTGCCTTCAAGGATTGCACATTTGGATTTGTCAAAGGCTGTAGACCATTAATTGGGTTAGATGGGTGCCATATTAAGAACATATTTCTTGGGGCTATTGTGAATGCAACTGCTTTAGATGGGAATGATGGTCTCTTCCCAATTACTTTTGCTATTGTAGAGTCTGAGAGTGAGCCTAGTTGGAGCTGGTTTCTGAAGAACTTAAGGGAATCCCTTGGAGATGATATGCAGGGCCTTGTTCTAATTTCAGACAGATAGAAATGTCTTGAAGAGACTATCAAGTTGCATTATCCAAACTGTGAGCACAGAACTTGTGTAAGACATTTATACAAAAATTTCAAAAAGAAATTTCCATGGAAGTTTCTAGAAGGGCTAGTGTGGAATGTAGCTAGATGCTTTACACAGCAAGACTTTGAGGAGTACATGCGACAAATAAAGGAGGCAAGTGTTGATGCATATAACTACCTAAACTCAGCTACTACTAAGGAGGAGAAATGGAGCAGATGTATGTTTGGAAGGGAGGCTAAGTGCCATTATCTTACTAACAATCTTTCTGAGTCTTTTAATGTATTCATTGGGCAGGCTAGATATAAGGTGATTTTGGATTGCATTGACTCCATCCATCAACAAATAATGAAGACAATGGAGGCTAGGAGGAGAAAATCAAGAAAATGGCAGGATGTCCTAGTGCTAAAATCCAGGAGTCATATTGTGGAAATAAGTAGAGGTTTAGGGGGGTTTGCAGTCCAAAAATCCACACCTTTCTTTGGGGAGGTGAGCAGTCCAAATGAAAGGGCAGTAGTGAACATTAAAGATAGAATTTGTTCTTGTCAGAGGTGGCAACTGACTGGTCTACCATGTGTGCATGTGGCCTCTTTCCTTGCCACGTGCAGGGGAGTGGATTGGGATCAATATGTAGATACATGCTATAGGACTAACAAGTATATAGAAGTTTATTCCCTTCATATTACTCCCATTCCGGATAGAAGCATGTGGCCAAGACTCAGACTAGAACATACCTGTAAACACCCATTTTTGACTCATAAGTTTACCATTTTCTTGTTCTCCTTGTTAACACCCTAATTGGTCCTTAATTGGTTGATTTTCTGATCTATTTTGTGAGACATCTCTCTCCATTTTCAGCCCTTGGATTCAACTTTTGTGCCCTGGATATCAGCCCGAGGCTTTGGTCAATCCATCATGAACGCGCTCACCACTGACGCCGCATTATTAATTATCGTGCTATAGAGTAATAGCGCATTCCTATTCAAACATTGATTGAGCGACCTCTTGAAAGGGCGCAATTCCTTTAAAAATTTAATTGAGCGACCTTTTGCAAGGGCGCTATTTCTTTAAACTATTGATTGAGCGACCTCTCAGAAGGGCGCTTATTCTTGTGGTAACGCGGCGTTATCGCGCTTAACTCCTATGGCGCGTTCTTGAGGCTTTGGTTTTTGACCGACTGACTTTGACCGATCAATCTGGATCGCGGTATATGGTGGCGACACGTTCCTCAAGATCGCGGTGCTCATCCTGAGCACATTCGTAGATGGAAACCCTCTCCGGCCGAAACCCTCTCTTTCCAATTTTTGATCCTTATCTGGGTAAGTTTCGGAGCTCGATCCACTCAGGGAAGGTTCCTAATCCTTCTAGGAGTCTCTCCCCCTCAATAATCGGCAGGATTACCCGATCTTGGGCCTCCAAATTCTTAGATTTCTGGGAACTCCGACCTAGGGTTTCTAATCCACCTTTCTTCTATAAATTGGGTCCATGGCCGTCGATCTCGGAGGATGCAACTCAGAGAACTTGACCACGGGGAAGGGATGAGGCTGTGCTTCGTTCAGGATCTTCAATTCCTCATCCCTTTCTCAGCCAAGGGAGTATTTAGGGCATCCTTTCTTGTTCTTCATTTTTCCCGTTTCTTTGTCTTTTAACCATCTTTAATCTTCGCATAGCATAGCATATTCTTCTCAAACACACGCATACACACACACACCAAACCTATTTTTTGCCCTTCCATAGGGGTTTAAAACCACCAAAACCCCCAGGTGATCTAGCCCTCCTTTTACATGCTTTTATTGAAAATAGGGATAGATCCTACACTAATCATGTTCTAATGGGCCTTTTATTTGTTGTTTTTCATTGATTCGCAGGCATAAGAAGAAGGAGACGTGAGGCCCTTGCACCTTGGCCGGTCTTGGAGCAAGGAAGGAATCAACTCATACATCCCACAGTTTTATCTGATAACGCGCTATATGTTATCACCGCGTTCCACAGAACACGCCCAGAACTATGAGCGTGATCTAAAGAGCGCGCCCGTCACAATTAGCGTGTTAATCACTAGGCCCTCCTTCGGCCTCCCTTCTAATTTCTGAGGTAAGTAGTGTGTCCCCTTTTGTAGTCTCATACTATTTGGCATGCTATTGGCCTTAGTGGTGATCACGGATTTATTTTCTTTATCATATATCGCATGTGCCCCACCCCTTTTTTTCATTTATCACCATCATTATACGCTTCATTTTCCACAATTATTCATTATCATCTTTGGGGTGGTTTATTTTCCGATCTACATCTTTTGGCGATCACGGTGGGACCCTTTATGCCCATCATGTCTGTTCTTCTGCCTGCCTGCTTCTTAACTTGTTCATGTGTGTGTGTGGCTGTTTGTTGTTTTTTTTGAGTTGCATCAGTTTCTCTTCTCTGTTATTATCGCGACCAGACTCAGGATCGCGTTAATTGACGCACCTCTTTTTGGAACCGCGTCATTGGTGTCTCTGTGCATCGACGTTGCATCCTGTTCCTATGTTTTTTTTGTTTCCTTCTGTTGTTCTTTTGAGTTCTCAGATAACGCGCCTGGTGTCTCTGGCGCGACAGTGCCGCGCTCCCTGATTGCGTCGCGTTCCAATAAGTCCCTACCCGAGAGCTATTCCGTTACATCATTCATCGGGTTTCTGTTTGTCATCCTCTCCGGTTGCATCTTGTACATCTCTTGTATATTGTTATGCATTCATTTTTGCCATATTCTCCTTACTATCTTCTAGATTTAGCTTAGATTTTCTTGCATCCATCGCGTGTTTGGGCTTGGAAGACCTCCTCTCCCTACACTTCTAGGAGCCATACCCCTCTCTTGGTTATGGAAGGACCCTCCACTAAGCACTCCGTCTCATTGTACCGGAATCTCCTAAACCAAGGCCTCCGTAAGTCCCCGCACCCGTGGATTCCCTCACAGAAGCTTGGGCTGGTTGTACCTTTGGCATACACGTGGTGAGAATTAACCTAGTTGACATCGGAGTTAAACCACATTGAAACTAGGTTCCTACCTTGAGTGATTCACATCCATTTGTTAAATATCATTTATTCACATCAAGGGGTACATAGAAACAAGCATAAACACTCATTTTTTTTGACATCTTTGCAAAGTTGATTGGAGTTTATTACTGCATGGTGTTTTGCTTTGATAATCAAATCAACATGTATAATAATTTTTATAATCAAGAGGATAACCAACCTAGCACATCTTATGATCCTCATTTTTATAATTCTCACCACAATCTTCCTAAGGTACCACGTCCTCATTCTTATGGTCTTGCCCGGCCCATGGGCAATGTCCAATCTCATGGTCCCTCACATCCATTGCGAGCCACTGTCCCCTCAGAACCATCTCCTCCCAATGATGAGAAGGTTTCCCAAGTCCTCCGTGCATTAGATCATCTCGCCCCTCAATAAATCCAAGCCCTTAAGGCTAGTGTTGAGGGTGCATCTCCTTCATCTCATCCACCTAACAATCCCGCACGGGTGGCCCATTACTTGCCTTCCTTACTTCATCCAAGGGTGGCCCATCACCCACCTTCTTCATCTCCTTCCCGGGTGGCTCACTACCCGCCTTCTTCTATACATACTACTCCTCCTCCGGTGATTTATCACCCACCTCCTTTTATTCCTCCTCTTTCACGGCCCCAAGGCCCATCCATTCCTTGCAACCTGGCCCGACCAGGTCCTTCTTTTGGTCAGCCCGTCAACCCTCCTCCATCGCCTCAATGCCAACCCTCTATTCCTCATGGTACACCCCTCCAAGCTCTCGTTGATAAAATTACTTTGTTGGAGGAACAATTAAAAAGCGTCACTAGCCCGCGGCCGCCGCCGCCTCCTCCTCCTCAAGTCCACCCTCTTCACGCCTTTATGAACAACATCACGAATATGGAAAAAGAATGGAAGAATAGGAGAGATAATTACGGCATCAATGCAAGTGAGCAAGATATCTTACCAAACTTTGATGATCAAGTGGACGTCGTCCGCCCTCCACCCATTCACACCACTCAGTCATATGGCTCTCCATCTCCGCATTCACGTAACCCTCCACAAAATCCTCCACATCACATTTCTCCACCACCACCCGTCATTACGCCTCCACTACGGCATCCACTTGAGTTAGATGATCATGAAGAGTTGGAGATGGCATGTGATGATTTTGAAGTTCCTAAAGAAGCACTCACTCCGAGTTTCCTTCGCTTTCCTCTCCCTCCATTGCCACCCGAAGAATTCCATGCTCAGGACGATGCCACCGTCCCCAATCCAACCCCCATTTTTGAGACCTATTGGTGTTACGATGATGGGTCGATGCTTCGATCACCCACACCGGCGCATCAAGGCCCGCCTCCTACCCATCAAATCTCTCGCACCGCCACTAAAATCTGATGTTTCCAACATGTCAAACCCTCCATTATCACACCTCTAACTCCTACACTATCAACCTCCGCAAAACCAGTCCTCGTCGAACCTCCCACTAAACCCCCCATTACACCTCTATCGACCTCCACGCCATCGGCCCTCGCCGAGCCCACAACCAAACCTTCTTCAGTTGACCTCCCACTGCCGCCACCTTGGCCCTCCTCTATATCTACAACCTCAAACCTGGCTTTGCCTACCCCCTTACCCAAACCCGTGGCTGATCTTGAGCAGGGTTCCCCCCCATTTGCACTCGTGTCAACCCCGTCTGCTTCCGAGCAAGGGGGGAAGCCCGACGTGTTTGAACCTCCGCCTCCACTTATCCTTCCGCTAATGCCATCCATTAGACCTTCATTATACATTGAGCCTACCGCCTCCACCTCATCTCTCATCACCCCTCAGAGTGAGTGTGTTTCAATGAGCATATGTGCCGAGGATGTTCAAGAACCGGGCAAGAAGGAATTGGCCATGACTATGCTACTCAAGAGTCAAGATTTTGTTTGTCGGATGCCGATTCACGTACTTGTGCCGGGCAATTTTGAAAAGTCTCTTATGAAGCTCACTAAAGAAAGTTGCCAAAAATTGATGCCATTAAGGGCCAAGGCCGCGCTTACTAGTGTCACATTGCTCATTGACCAAGCTATTTTTAATGTCCTCATTACCCCTCATTCTGTTATGGTGCGTATGCCTAAGAAGGGGTTCTCCTCCAAAATCGTCATGACACATGCTATTGTCAAGGAGATGATAATTGAGGGCAGGCCAAGGCACCTCTTGCTAGAAGCCCTCAAGTCTACTTCATATTTGCTTCCGTGCAAGGGGCAGTCAGTTCCATCAGTAAGCATGCTGAATGGGGAGTTCTCATGTGTTGACATAACGAGTCTATCAAGGGGATTTATACAAGAGATTTGCTATGACAAGAGTATTACTCCACGAACAGGTCTCCTCAATGCTCCCTGTATTGGTTTGGCAAAGAAGGATGCTGTGAATATCAAAGGCCAAGGGGCAAGGATTACACCGAACATTTATCGGAAAGGAGCCAAACCTTCTGCACGGTGGGCCCGTTATGAAAAGAGGCATTTGGGCCGAGCTACTACAACAAAGTCATCTGCCAAGAAGAAAATGAGGTTCAAGGCCTGAAGAATGTGTGATGGGCGCCCAGTTAGATCACCTCTTCCTTGTTCTCCTCCCTCCTCCTTCGTTTTATTAAGCTCCTCTCCTCGGGTCCTCTATCTTCCCTCTTCTAAACCCATTCTTTCATCTTTTCTAAGTCATGTTCTTCTTCCTCGATCTCCCATTCAATCTGGTTCATCTTCCCTTTTTCAACCCTCTCACCATGTTTTCCAAGAATCCTCTCATTCTCACCCACCTTTCTCCCCGGGTCATCCTAGTAGTCCCAGCTTTATGCCATCATTCCAATACCTTTTCCCTCCAGGTCATTCACCTAATCCATCTGCCTCTCAAGGGGGTTCGGATCCTTTTCCCCCCATTCGTTGGGATTCTTCTCCAAACCTGTGCTACGTCAATCTTCATCCCTCTCCCAATCATGGTTTCCGCCTTTTCTCATGTTGCTTTCGGGGCTTTAGTCCCCCATGATCCCCTCTGATGCTGGCATCTTCTGTAGACCCTCATGTTTTCAGGGATTCATGCCCTAGCAAGGGAATTCAAGCCTTGCCTATTTTCCTTTTATCTTCCTTCGTCTGTGTCCGTCTATTCATCACTCTGTCATGTTGATTTACCTCTGACCTTCATCCTATCCTTCATCTTGCGAGCTGCCAAGACAAGGAATGCAAGCGCAAGGGGCAACATGCTGACCGCTCCAGGATTACAAGTTACCTTCATTGAAAGATGCAAGGTACGATTTAATTGTGCATCTTTGATTTTCATATTTCATTTCTACGCATAAGCATAAAAAGTGAGGTGTTCAACATGATAACGAGTGATTCGTTCAAAAAATAAAAAACAAAAAAATTCATGTCTCAGTCAAGGCTGTATTTTTCTTCTACAACGTCTAAAGGTATAATGAACTCTGTGCCAGGAGTCCGATGTTCTCTCCCCGGTCGTTAAGGGCTATCCATTTGCATGGGTCGCACACACTACACGGCATCCTTAGCTGGCTCCCTTGGAAAACACCGTTCCTACTTTGGCCATATCCGAGGGGCATGAAGGTCTTATTCTCCTCCTCACTCGACTCAGGTGTAGGGGTAGGGGGCAGAATAGGTAACACAATCAAACTAAGCACTCCTCGAAAGGAAGAAGTCTCAAATAGGGACAATCTATTAAGACCTTGTTCTCCATTAGCAAATTCTGAAAGTCAATGTTTTGATCAAAGTCTAAAGGATGAACCACCAAAAAAAAATTTGGCAAGGCAAGAGTGACAATATAGTTTCCTCGCGGGACGTCATGAGCCCGGTCGTATGCGTGCTAGAAGGAGAACTAAGGTTCGATAATATGACAAAAAGTCCCAGCACAACAGACCTAATCCCTAGGGGGATGCTGTGAGCAGAAGTCAAACTTTCGATACCCTTACAACCTACACCGAGCTTGTCTCCAAGCTTTCTTCCATTTCTCCCTCTAAGGCCGAAGTAGTCCTCAGGTATGGCCTTTGTAGGAGCACCGATGACCAGGGGTAGTTGGTTAAGGGAGGCCACCCTCTAATGCACCCCCGCACTCTGGGTATCTTTTAGTGAAAAGGGAAGGAACAAGGATCCTTGGCTAGCAGCTTAATTAGCCTTGATTTTGTAGTTTGCAAAGTTAAATCTAGCATTATGTTTCTTTAAAAAAAATCAAAAAAAAAATCAAAAAAAGGAGAGAAGGAGATGAGTGATCATGTGCATAGATTCTTATTTTTCTTATACTAGCATGTTGCATTTGCATTCTACCTTAATTGATAAGGGCTTGGCCTTTTGACCCACCTGAGCAAGAGGCCAAGTCGGAACAGTGGAACTAACGCGTTTTATGAAGTGTTCTACAGGGACAGGTACACAAGCAAAGCAAAGTAAAGAACAACCACAAGAAATGCAAGAAACAACAAAATCTATTCCATTCCACTAATATCTGTCAAATGTACAAAAGTGAGGGTGGATGTACAAAAATCTCTCTAACTCTCTCCTCCACCCTCCTCATCTCCCCCTCTTCGTGAACTCTCAACCTCTCCCTGTCCTCCACCCTGAGGAGTAAGCCTAGGTGGAGCCATCGATCCCCGCAAGGCTGCACTCCTATCGCCATGCGCTCTCCTCACAACATCCACATTCCTCTGATGCTCAGAGGAGGTAACAAGGTAGTCTATGCTCGAGTAGGCACTAGCGCGTCCCTCACGCTGAGCACGCTCGTGCCCACGCCGATAGCGCTCCTCCGCATCCCTCGCACGCTGCTTGACAATCCCCAATCTGGTGCTCAACTGCACCCTCTCCATCTCTCGCTCTAACCTCTCTCTCTCCCATCTCTCTCTCTCTCACACGCTCCTCCCTCTCTCTCGCTCTCTCACCCCTCTCCGCGTCGAGGAGGATGCGCAACTCTATCGCATCGCCGGGCAGCTCCTCCGCGTCCCGACATCTCAGCTCCATCTCCGCGGTCCGTAGCTCTCGCTCCTGCACCCGAAGTCTTGGTCAATAAACAATATGGATGAATCTTTTTTTAGAAAAAGGCTAAGCTAAGTGAGTAGGTTGCTTACTCTCTCCTGGAGGGAGGCCTCTGTCGCCTCGGCACGAGCTAGTGCGCCGGCGAGCTAACTCTCAAGCTCGGTGTGGTCGCAGGCAGGCTGCGGTCAAATAAGAGGCACCGTGGGAAGCTCGGACCCTCTCTAGATCCTCTCACTGAAATAAAAGGATTAACAACAATTAACAAAGCTAAGCCCTAATCATTGTGAAGCTACCAGTGATAATCTTACCAGCTCATCTACGGTGCGCTAGAGGTCATCACGCTGCTGCACTGTGGAGTCGAGGAGCCCCTGCAGCATGGCTAGTTTGCCCTCTGGATCAAACTGTGAAAAGAACACAAAATGTTAATCACACAATTATGAATCTTTAAAGTTTGGAGAATGCTCACCTGTCGACGCGTGCCACGGTAGATCCGAGTGCCATAGGTCTGTGCGTAGACCCAAAGGTAGGCCTCATCTGAATCTGCTCCCGCGGGGACTGGCTGTCCACGCCGCTCCTAGTCGACCAGCTGGTCGTATGCTCGCTGACGCCAGTCATCCACTCCCTGAAGGCCACGGAACCTCCGCCCGGGTCGAGGTACTGTCACCCGAGTCGGGAACTCAACCGCCGCCTGGTGGACTCCTAGTGTCCTCATGATCAATCTGTAGTGTAGCGGCTCCACCAGGTTGAGGGCGTGCAACCAGATCTCCCTCTCAAAGTAGGGGACGGCGGGCTCCACCCATGGCATCTCCCCAATCTCCCTCTGATAGGGAGTCCACACCACCTGCAAGGAAGACTATTAGTGTTCATGCCATCATAATATAACAAAATTTGAAATTTCAATTCTAAAAATCTTACCTCTACATGTGGCATCACATCTATCGTGTCTTGGATCGGGTAACCTAGTCCTTCAGAGACCGACTGTCTCGCGACGGGTTCCACCATCGCGCCAAGGGAAGTAGCTCTCCTCGATCTTCCCAAGCTCGCCTGAGGGTGGGTAGATACAAGTAGCTCCAAACCTGAAAAGTATTTCACATTTGATCAATATAAGGAACAAGTGCAATATTCACAAGTTTAAGGGTTTAGAATTTACCTGAAGCAGAGGGTAGAAACCACCAAGAGAGGATAAGCGGGTAGAAATGCCCAAACTGTCGAATAGGTGGGCTAGCACTGTCGCACCCTAGGCGTACTCACCAACGCTCTCTAAATCCTCGAGGAAGGGTAGAAATCGACAACTCATGGCATCACCCTATGATCCTAGCAATAACCTCCCAATCACCAGGATGAGGAACTGGCGTAGCTCCCTGTCAGCCTACGGTCTCGCCTCTGCGGTAAAGCTCCCACTTGCCTCGCTCACTAGCCTCCTCAAGTAGTCTACTATGGACTCCCCTACCTCCCTCTGTGTATGGAACAAACCCAGACTCTCTTGTAGGGCTACCCTGGGAACTAGAGAAGTCCGACCCGTACCCTCTAACTCTAGGCCTATTAGTCTGCGTGCTATCTCTCGATAGCAGGGGTATATGAAGCCGCTCACTGCCACTCCGTGCACCCGCAATCCTATGATGCGAGTGACGTCCTCTAGGGTCGGGATCATGTGACCCTAGGGGAAGATGAAGACCTTGCACTCAACATCCCACCTAGCCTTTAGGGCTCGAATCAAGCCAACATCTACCCTCAACACCTCACTCTCCAAGAACTTGCCAAAACCCATGTGGAGGAGGCGAGTCTGCTGAAACTCCGACAACGCAAGGAAGGCGGCCCGGATGAGAGTCCATGAAATCTGAGTACGCGTGGCGCCCTGCATCATTCAAAACAAGAGAGAGAGAGAGAGAGAGAGAGAGAGAGAGAGAGAGAGAGAGAGTCAATATTCATTCTAATCAAACCACAAAAGCAAAAAAAACTTTTCATCAACGCGCTGGGTCGTGGGGTCACGTTAATTAATGCATTCCCTGTTAGCACCGCGTTCTATCATGGGTGGCCGCCGACGTTTCTCCCCTCTCTCGGGGCAATTTCTTTAGGCATTTTGCCCTCTACAACGTGCCAAGGGCACGATCCTCTTGCCTTCACATCCATGCACAAGAAAATACAAAAAAAATGAAAAAAATCATTTTGCTTACCTACTTCACGATGCGCGCCACCGCACCTCCGGTGGGCTCCGCCGTGCCCACGGCTGTAGACACGCCAAAATTGATACTATGTTGATTAAATCTCATGTCACCATATTAACGCCCCAAAGTGGACTTCAATATTTCCATAATATGAAGTTTTTCTATTTTTGTGTGTTTTTAAGCCATTTCTAATTGTTTTTGTAATTCACGACTCTACGAAGGGCGTGTTTTAAATAACGGCTTGGGCCGGGGCGTTTCTCAAAGAAAGGACGACTGATCCAAAAGGCGTCAATTTCTGGACTTTTACGAATCCTGCTCAAAATTAGAAAATAAGAATTAACGTCCCTCCATAGGTCGTGTTTTGAATTAACGCCTCTCTCTCAGGCGTCTCTTCATCATTTTTAAATAAAGAATGTTTTCATTACTAAAAATTAAATCCATGAATTAACGCCTTTGTCCCAGTCGTGATTTTAATTAACGCCTTGTCCAAGGTCGTCAATTTCAAATAACGCCTTTCCGTGGGTCGTCTTTCACCCTTCCGTGTCCTGCTTGAACATAGCTTTCCTGGAGAGTTCTCTGCTATGTTTTGGTCACCATGTTCGATTAGGGAAGTAGAGACCTTACCGTAGATGAGTCTTGCCTGTTCTTATCCCACCAAGTCTGTGTTTTGAACCCTATAAATATATCCCTGCGTCGAGCTCGCGTGAAGGGGGCTGATAGCAGGAAGAAACATAGAGCAACAGAGAGATCGACATAGAGATCAGCAGGTTTCTTTCACGCGGAGAGGAGTTTCCACTTCCCTTTCCTGCACAACCTTTGATCCTTCGGTGGTCTGCTTCCTCCTTTTGCATCAGCTGCAAGCCAAATTCGGTTTCTCCCTTTACTGTTGTCAGGAACAGCAGGGAGTTCTTTACATTAGCACATCATCATCCCACTGTTCATTATAGTGATTTCTTGCATTGGCTTTGCATCACGTCTCCTTTCCCTAGTTCTCTTAGGGGTTTTTAAAGAAGCCAAAAGGTGCACACTTCATGCTTTTCTTTCATCACCTTACTCTATTTGAGGATTGATACTACACTTGGCTAATCCCTTTTTATCTTGTTTGTTTGTGATTTGTTTAAGGGTAATCAAAGAAGAAAAACCCCCTTCATCGGCCGGCCGGTAGAAGGAGGAGGAAGAAATCCACAATCATCCCGCATCCCTTTTTCTCACCAGGTATTCGCGATCAATTTCCCTTCTTTTTGAGGTAACCCCTCTGGCGACCACTCTCCTTATTAGCACCTCGTGCATGCTTAATTCGTCTTTTATTTTTTTTAATTATTCTAAGTGGATTTCTTAGAATCTACAAATTGGCGATCACGGTGGGACTTCACTATTTTTCTTTTGATTACCCCCTCCTATTGGCACCCACGTGTGCCCTTTCCTATCGGCACCCACGTGTGCCCTTTCCTATTGGCACCCACGTGTGCCCTTCCCTTTGGTACCCACGGTACCCCTCCATTGTGCCCCACGGGCACCCTCCATGGTCCACTGCGGATCAGCCAGTTTGTGAGCATCACTGCTATTTTCTTATTTAACGCCTTCCCTCAAGGCGTGTTTCATAATTTAACGCCTTAACCCAAGGCGTCTTTCTGTTATATAACGCCTTCTGCAAAGGCACTATTCATCATATCTCTTGATTTGGTTTATCACTCCCTGAGAATTAATGCCCTTTTGTCTGGGCGTCCTTTGTTAATGCAGCGCCTGGCATCAAGGCGTCTTTTATTTTGAGCTTATGCACTATTTTATTTTGACGCCCTCTGCCAGAGGCGTCCTTTTCACAATCAGCGCCTCACACCAAGGCGCTTCTTCTGCACTGTCGGTCAGCACTTCACAGATTAGCGGCAGCCCCCCTGTCGTTTCTTCTGCTTTTAGCGACGGCTGCTAAGTCGCTTCCTACCCGTGTGTTTACAGAAACCTGTTTGTTCTGTTTATTCATGCTGGGTTGATTTATATGTTCATCATCTGATTATACCTGTTTGATCTGATCATATTATTTTGCATTTTGTGGCATTTGGTTGAGAGACCTCCTCTCTCTACACTAGGATTCCACACACCTTTCTTGGAATTGGAATAACCCTCCATTGAGCATTCCGTCTCTTTGGACCGGAAATTCCTTTTCCAAGACCTCCGTAAGTCCCCGCACCCGTGGATTCCCTCACGGACGCCGGGCTGGTTGTACCTTGAAGTATCCGGAGTTTAGACAACCCATCGTTGGTGAGGAGAGAGAAAGAACCTAGTTAACCCGGAGATCACACTCAAATTCATAACTAGGGTTCACACTGCAAAAAGAGTGGATTGTGCTGCAATTTAATTCACTCTAACCTCAAACTTGAATCTAAAAGCTTGCGCTCATCACAACTTGTTTGCATAAACTTGATTAGATTGAGTGATTATTGTGGTTATAATCCCTTCAAGATAAGCTTTCTCTCCTCTTAAACATGCAACTTCGCTCAGGTAAAATCATCAACATGGCAAGCTACGGGTACTCCTATGATGACATGGATGAGAATATTTTCAGTCAATCTTATGAGCTTCCCCTCCAGGATTCCATTTACCACGAGGGAAACTACCCCCCGTCCCATGCACATTATTCCCAAGTTCATGTGGTCGACACCACAACTCATGAGGTTGAACCCTCTTCTCAGGCTTTACCCTCCAACCAAAACGCATCAGGGAATACCTCCCCATCATTCAATGTCAATGACTTGAATCATGCTTTATCTCAATTGGATGACTCCCAGCGGCAGGCAGTTTAGGCCGCTTTGAAAGGGAAAGCTGTTACCTCTTCATCTTCCAACCCCCCTCCGATCGCGAGTGGCCATCATGTTGTTAATGACCAGGCGGTCTTGCACAAAACTCCCTCACGTCCAACAACGTCCGCTGTGGCCATGCCGGCCCAACATGCAAGTTATTCTGCGGCTAGGCCCCAATTCCTTCAACCTCCCCAAATTCTAAGGACGCCTATGCCAAATTCTTTCATTCCAAATTCGGCCCCAGTCGAGTCAGACACCAATGCTTTACTCCTTCAAAAGTTGGCTAGCATGGAAGAACAACTCAAGAAAGTTACTGCTGCAAAGAATGCCCCGGAGATTTCTCCCCCTACATTGCCAGTATTTCATCTACCACCTTCTGAAATGCCAAACTTTCGGCGATATAATGGAACTGGCAATCCATTTATTCACTTGAAAGATTTTATGTATGAAACTTCCTTTTGGCAGGGCAACAAAGCCTCACTGGCTTATTTGTTTAGAAGGTCTCTAGAGAGGCCAGCCCTCGAGTGGTTTTATTCTTTGGACCTGGCAGATGCTAGTGACTTTGATGTGGTCCAAAAGAAATTCTTGTAGAAATATAGGGACCGGGTAGGACCCTCCCTATCAGTTACTGATCTGGTTGCAGAAAAGATGAAGCCTAAGGAAAACTTCATTATATTTGCTGATAGATGGCGATCAATGGCCGAAAAATTGAAAGATACATTGTCAGAACCGGAACAGGTCAAGATGATCATTTCAAATGCAACCCCTCAGTTCCGGCATATATTGTCCATGAATAGATTGACTACCATGGAGGAGCTCTATGAGAGAGCTCGATATATTCAAACCCAGATGAAAGATTCACCCATCATGAGCATGTTTGAACCAAAACCGCGGCTGATTAAGAAGAATACAAATGTCAAAAATAGCGGACCCACGACTGAGGGCACCGTTACTAACGAGCAAGTTGGCGTGGTTGGCAACCCCACACCCTTTCGCCAATCTAACCCACGACCTCCGCCACCTCCACAGCAAAGCACCCTCTTCAATGCACCCCCACAACACCAATTCACTCCCCAACATTCCTTTGCTCCTCCACAAAACCAAACGCCGCACCTCGACCCCCCAGCTCCTCAACAATACAACCAAGTACCATCACCCGCCAACTACGGCCCACCACAACAACAACAAAGGAGACCACTAGGTCCTAAAAGGGCCCACTATCCACCATTGCCCGAAAGTCTCCCGGATATATTCAATGCCCTTATGGCCGCCAACTTGCTCATGTTACCAAAGGAAAGGACGATGTGGCCCGCTAATGTTGACACGTCCCGCTATTGTGTTTTCCACCTCTCCCCTGGTCACAATGTTGATCACTGCTTCCATTTCAAAGACTATATCTATGACTTAAATGACCAAGGCAGTATTAATTGGGATGAGATGAGTCAGTTTATCGCCTCTCTGAAAACAAGAAGACCTCCTCGGAAACAACAGGCTCAGCAGCCGCAGCAACTAGCTCCACAAGTACAACAACAAGCTCTAGCACCACAGCAAGATATGGGGATTGTCCACAATCCACTGCCGGAGCACCCGCTAAACCAGCATGTGAACCCTGTCACAACCCTCCATGAGTTGGAGAGGGGGCAAGGATGGCACGAAGAAAACGCCTCTGTCGGGGCACTAAACCACAATCCAAACCAACCTCCGCGCCTCTTACGCACGCTTCACACTCCCCAGCTAATCCGCACCCCTCTGCGCCCTGTTAACCAAACCCCATCTACTCCAATTAATTCCCCATCCTTGCTAACCCGGTCTCTCCTTACCCGTTCTCCACCTCCGCAGCCTACCACGTAGCAAACTCCACCACCCATCACCAACCCTTCGCCCTTGCCATCTAGGCCACTCCTCATCCGCCCATCATCAACACTTGTTACATCCACCACCATTACTCCTCCACCGGCAAGGACCCCTCCACCATCAGTTCACCCACCATTTATACCCAGGTCTCTCCTTATTCAACCAACTATTTCCACCCACACTCGGGCACCCCTCTCTACTCCCACGCTTCCTACGGGGGTTTCTTTTTTGAACCCTTCCCCAACACCCCCTACGGGGGCTCCTTCTTTGAACACTTCTCCACCACTTGCCAACACTAATGTCCCTTCTTCATCCTCTAAACCTCCCTCCACTCTTGCCCGACAGAGGCATCGCCGAATCAAACTATGGTACTCCGCAGTGGACGGATATTCCACCGTGTTTTTCCTCAGAGGGAGCAGGAGCCCACACAGGGGCCCAATGAGCAAGAGCAGGAACAGGAGTCTATCCCGGGCACTCAATACGATTTAGTAAAGCATCTCGACCGGACTCCAGCAAGAATTTCTATTTTAGAGCTGATCAAAAGGTCAACAACCCATCAATTGGCCTTAAAAGAATATCTGCAGAAGGTCATGGTTAATGAAGACATTCCTGTCGAGCATATAACCACGGTCCTAACGCCTGCTAGCGGTCAACCAACAATTATTTTTTATGAACATGAACTAGCACCTCAACCAGCTCGGAAATATGCTCTGTGTATCACAGTGGACATTAACAAGGTGGCAGTAAAACAATGTTTGGTGGACACTGGGGCATCCATCAATGTATTGCCACCTAGCACTTTAAGGATGTGCGGCATTCCGAAAAGTCAGGTTCGGCCATCCACTATAACAGTCACAGCATATGATAACACCAAGAAGCCTCCCTTGGGTATGATAACATTAAAAGTCAGTTTGGGTCCAGCTACAATCACGGTAGATTTTCACATCTTGGACATGGATCCAACATTCAATGGCATCCTGGGTCGCCCCTATATTCAACAGCTGGATGCGGTGCCTTCTACAAATCATCAATGCCTCAAGTTTCCACATAAAGGCCGTATTATCAAAGTCACTAGCATGCCGATTTTGCCAGATGAAGACATACACTTAGCAACATCAGTTCCATCTATTTGGCCTTCCAACAAACCGTTGTTATCAGTGTTAGATGTCATTAACCCACGGCCGATGCCCTCAGAGACAGTCACAACGGTTGCTATGACACCTCTGACTTCCAAGGGGAAGAAGAAGAAGAGCATAATAAATACCCCTGGCTGGAATATTCGGATGAAAATGGGGTACCAAGCTGGTAAAGGCCTGGGTGTTAATTTCCAAGGCAGAACCAAGCCTGTCAAGCCACAAAGATTGATTGCACGGGGCGGCCTAGGCTATAAAGGGCCGGGCAAGAATCAAGAAGAACCATGGGCAGTTATGACATCCACTTTGAAGACAGATCGCCAACCGCTTACTTGGACATTGCAGACACATTTTATTAAAGGTGGTGTTCAAAATAATGAGCAGACTACAATAGTCACTTCCATGTTAGACTGTCAAGATGTTCATGCTAGACAGTTTGCTCGTCATATTGCTCCATTGGCCACCTATAAAGCCCTCGAGTCTCTAAGGCCTGATAAGAGAAGGAAAATGGGTGATCCAGAGTGTGACTGGTATAGATGGTTTGACATGAATGATATTGCTATTGCTTTGAGTCGTCTATTTATGCCGACCGACCCAGAATGGCCGCCACTAATCCATGAGTTGATTGAGAAACATGCTGTGATAACAGATAAGAGGCAGCTGCTGAGCAATTATACAGACACTGGAGAGCCTGATGTGCCATACGAAGAAGGTTTCACGACAGACAGGCTGTGGGCCGGCCTTTTCTCTCTCACTTCCATGCATCCGTCTCTTCTTGTCTCCCTGTATTCCCAAATGTTTCCACGTATGCCTAGACCGCCTCCAATCATGGTCATCTTTTCTCCAAGTTTACTTCGAGTTTCTCCTCCAATTCCTCCCTTGCTCCTCGAGCAATTTTCCAGACTCTCCATCACACCCCCGCGCGGGTCGTTATTAATTCAACCCTTCTCCAATCTGTCAATCTCCACTCCACCTCCTGTTTCCTCTTCGCATTGCTTCCTCCTCGAAAACCAAAATAAAAATGAAAATGAGGAAAAAAAATGCCAAAATTCCAACTTTTCAATCCTCCATCTCCGTTGAGGAGACCTCTTATCTCCTTCCTGAGTGTGTCCCGACCCAGGGGCCGCTCTTCCGGGATTCATTGACAAATCTTTTCTACCCTTCTGGCGAAGGGTCTTCATCTGTATCCCCTCCTGTATCCACTTTTTCACCTCCTTCCTTTTCTTCTTCTAATAATCAAGCTAGTTGCTCTTCTTCTTCTTCTAATAAAATTCATGGGGTAGCTTCACATAAGAAACCCAAGGGTAAGCAGATTCCCCGTAGATTCTTGTTAGAGTTGGCTAGAAGGTGCCAGGCATGATCAACTCTTCCCGAATTTCTAGAGAATGCGATCATCCTGCCAGAGATAGAATATGAGGGTACTTGTGCTTCTTATGAGGGTTTGGGTGTCTATGAGATTATGAACTATGAAGACCCTATTGAAGAGGGGGATGAAAGTTACGAAGAATATGAGGACGAGGCTGATGCCTTTGCTAGTGGCATGAGGAGATTTGATGAACCATCAGTCTCAGTAGAAGAGCCTACCAAAGAAATAAATCTGGGTACGGAAGAAGACCCCAGGATTGTCCTCATTTCGAAGAACTTGCCGCCCTCCGAAGAGGAGGCGCTTATTTTGGTACTTCAAAATTAACGACCGTCACTGAGGGCGTCTTTTATTTGAAAAAATGACCTAGTCTAAGGCGTCTTTTTGAGAAAATAAGAGAAAAAAAAAGAATGAAAAGAAGGAAAATAGAAAAGAAGAAAATAAAAGGGTGGTGGTGGTTTATCATTCATGATGTGTGCTTGCATCTTGTATGGGCATCTTTTATTATGGTTTGCATATGACTGCTTGCGTGTTGCATCTCCCTTTATTGGTTATTTCATTTACCTTATTTGATTAAAGACTTGGCCCCTTGACCAGTTATCAAGGTCAAAGTAAAGACATCCCTTGCTTATTAAGCAAGGGGCCAAGTCGAACAGATGAATTAACCTGTTTGCTTAAGTGTGAACTACGGCTGCAGGCACAGGAAAAAGTGAAGCAAAAGCAAAAGAACGTGGAAAAGGAGCAAAGTACACAACCACAAGTACACAACTACACAAGTGCTCAGGTAACAAAAATTTCAATCTCATATATATATACATCATAAATATCTGAGTACAGGTGTGAGGGTGGAGAAGTACAAGTAAGTCTCTCTCAGCTCTCGCCTCCACCCTCCTCTCTCCTACTCTCTACCTCGTCCTCGCCGTCCCGAGGAGGCGCTGGTGGAGGGGGCATGGGCCCCCGTGAAGAAGCTGGAACTCGAACCTGGTCCCCTACCTCGCTCCTCTGTCGAAGAGAAGAGCCCGCCACAAAGGTGGAGCTGGTGAAGCTGTACCCTGCAGCTCGCACCCGCTCCCGCCCTCGCTGAAGACGCTCCTCTGACGCTCGTAGCCGCTCCTGGGTAACGGCTAGCTGGGTCCTCAAGTCTGCCAGCTCATGCTCGCGCGCTGCCACCTGCTCCTGGTACTGGGCACGCTCTGACTATTGTAGCTCGTGGTGACGGGCATGGTCTGCCAGGTGCTCCTCACGCTCCCGAGCACGCTCCTCGCGCTCTCGCGCACGCTCTCTCCCCTCCAGTTCAAGAGCGACCCGCAGCTCCGCTACGTCCTGAGGCAGCTCCTCCCGCCGCCTCAAAGCCCTCTCCAGCTCCGCGACCCGCTGCTCACGGATCGCCAACTCCGCCCCAGCTAGGGAAGCCCAGGTATGAGCCGCCTGTAACTGTGTAGTCTGCAAACAGGTAAACAAGTCATCAGTTCCACATTTAATGCAATAATTCAACAATTCATGAAATAAGTAATGCATGGTTAAAAGTAAAACTCACCCGTGTGGCCATCGCCTGCTGGCTCTCCTCGATGCAAGTAAAAGCGGCTCGGAGCTCCTCCGTCTGCAAAACACTTTTTCATCAGCACATAAACATAAATAATTGAATGAGGTCTGAGTTTTGAAACTTACCCGTGAGGCGAGGTCACGCTCTGTTGCCTCGGCCCGTGTCACTGCTCCTGGTAGCTGCTCCGCTAGTGCAGTCGCCTCTGCACTAGGCCCTCTCTAGCTGGAGGCCTCTCCCGTATCTCGCCCTACTGCTCCCTGCTGGGTACGCTGCATTTATTAAGATTGTCAGTGGCTAATCATCAATAATTCAACAAAAAGAAGGAATTCATTTGCATAATTTAAACACTCACCAGGGTCTCAAGGTCTGCCCGCGTGGTGGCCAGCTGTGCCTCCAAGCTGTGTAGGTGGGCCTGTGCATCCATCGCTGCTATATCCCGCGCATCCTGCATCTATTACATATTAGTCACATGATAGATACATAAGCATTTGCATTCAATTTAGAAATGAGCGCATTCATACATACCCCTAGGACCCTCATCTGGGGTCGGCCGGCGTCAACCTCCCAGTAGCGTCGGAGGTACTCGGAGCTGTCTGCTGCCTGAGAGGTGACTCGGATCCCGCCCCGCTGCCAGTCGATGTACTGGTCCTCGAACCGCACTCTCCAGTCGATCTCCTTGGTACGACCGCGCGTCTTCTTCCCAATACCTCGTGGCTCTCCAACCTCTATCCACTCCTGATGAAGGCCGAGAGTCCTCATCACCAGTCTAAGCCGTAACGGCTCAATCTCGCTCAGGCAATGAACCCAAAGCTCATGCTCAAAGCGAGGTCGGCCCGCTACGACCCATGGCTGGCCCTCATCGGTCATCCCTTCGTAGGGTCTCCACCGCACCTACATTCACAAGCATGCATACATCCATCATATCCATCATATAACATGAACATAAAAAGAAATGCATAACATTGCATCATGCATACCAGTGAGGGAGGGAAGTCTCGGAACTCTCTCCGTAATACCCACAACTCATAGGCGAGTGGGGCTCCAAACACCACCGGCAGCTAGCGCCGTGCTAGAGGGAAAGATCCCTCACCTCCAGGCCGTGGGTCGACGCGCCCCATGGGCATGTACAAGTGGCTCCAAATCTGCATCCATGCATCATATTAGCAAAGCATTCATACGCATATGTATTCTAAAAATAACAAAAACACATAAAAGAGAAAAAATGCATACCTGAAGAAAAGGTGAGAAGCCACTGACAGTCGTCTCTCGACCTGTCCCCGTGGAGAGGTCGGCTATCAAGTGCGCCAGCAGCGCCGCTCCCCAGGCATATCTGCCGACTCCCTCCAAGTCCTCGAGTATCCCTAGGAATCGGCAGTTGATGACGTCGCCCTTCGTGCCGAGCAGCAGCCTCCCGAGCATCAGAAATAAGAACCTCCTCAGATCTCTGTCTACCCTCTCTCTGTCAACTAGGTCCTGGCAATAGGCTGCCCTAGCCCCATCCATCAATCTCTGGAAAAACTGCTCTAAAGACTCCCGGGGTCTCTGCCTCGCATCGCCCAATCCCATAGCTGTGGTGAGGTCGATACGGAAGACGGTCCTGCACTCGCTAGGTGTCTCATAAACCATCTCTAACCCTAGCAATCTCTGGGTAAGCTCAGTGTAGTCAGGATAGGTGAACCCGCTCACAGCCTCCCCGTCAACCCTCAGCCCGGTAATCCTAGACACATCCTCTAGGGTGGGGATCATATGACTCCATGGCATCAGGAATGCCCGGCTAGTCCTATCCCATCTCTCTCTCAGAACCTGGATCAGTGCTAGGTCTGGCCTAACTGGCTCTATGCTGAGAAAGCCACGAACCCCATGGCATCTACCCTAGCTCTCTGAAACTCGGGGAGACCATAATATGCTGCTCGCACCTGGACCCAGGAAATGCGTGTCCTCATCAATCCCTACATACATAAAGAAAGAATTTCTGCTTAATTGTTTAAATTTCATGTGAAAATTCATTTGCTGAGATGTTTGCTGTTTGATTTAATTAACGACCAACCTTGGGTTGTGGCTTGCTTGATTAACGCCCCTGAGGGTGGCGTTATTTCTAAATGGTTCCCTATGTTTATTGAATTAACGACCCAGCCTGGGTCGTTGGTTATCTAGAAGACGCCCCTATGGGAGGCGTTGGTTTGGAACCTGTTCTAGGAATGTTTAAATTCACGACCATCCCTGTGTCGTCACCTAATGAATTAACGCCCCGATGGGGGGCGCTGTTTTTCCCAGGGTTTTAAAAAAATGAATGAAACAACGTGCGAGATAATTAGGGCAGACATATTGAAAAATAAATTATTGAAAATGAAAAAAGCATGGAAAATATCAGCACGATTATAAACATGATAATTCAAATTAACGACATGTTACATGGCGTGTTCTCATGTGATTAATTATTTTTCAAAATAAAAAAAAATGATGAATTGACGACCCAAGGTTGGGCGTATTATTTTTAATCCACGACACCCCTGGGGGCGTCTTCCTTATGAGTCACTGGTTTTCTTGCCCGAGGGCTATGGAAATGGAAGGAAAATAAAAAAACAAAAAAATTAAAAAAATTGAAATAAGGGTTGAGGGCCTACCTTCTGTCGTTTGGGTCCCGTTAATTCTCCCCGAAGCTGGGGCCTTGGTTGCCGTGGCCGTCGGAGTTGGCCGGGGCGAGGAATGGCCGCCGCCATGGCCGGTGGCTCTTCGTTATCTCCTTCCTCTCCTTCTTGTTCCTCTTCTCCTCCTTCTTCATCCTCGTCTTCTTCCTCGCCCTTGTCTTCTCCTTCGTCGTCGTTGCCGTCTTCTTCGTCTCCTTCGTCCTCGTCGTCGCCGTGTTCTTCCTCGACGCCGTGCTCCGCCGGTGAGGCCTCCTCGGCCGTCGCCGGAGGAGCCTCTTCCATTGCGAGATCGTCCTCACCTAAGTCTACAACATCGGGAGCAGAAACCCTCTGACGCTTAAGACCACCGCCTGCCATGGCTAGATAGAGGGGGTGAGAGAATGAGAGAGATAGAGAGTGAGAGAAAGAAAGGGAGGTTTTTGCGGTTAGGGTTGCAGATGGGGAGAAACAAAACGAAGGAAGAAGAAGAAAGGAGGGAAAGCAAAGTTGAACGGTCAAAAAGAATTAACGACCCCCTCGAAGTCGTTGCTTGTTAAATCGATGACTGGCCCTAAGGGCGTTACTTGTTAAATTGACGACGGGATTTGAGGCGTGATTTCTTTTCGCATGGGGAATGACAAGCGTCGTCAGGAGCATTTAATAGGAATTGATTGATGTGATCGGAATAATCATTACTATTTTTTTGATTAATGACTTTGATGCAGGCGTTATTTACATAAGAAGTGGCTTATCTAAAGGCGTTATTCTCAGATATTTAACGAATACTTTTTGGAATTTGAATCAAATTAACGCTTTGTCCTAAAGCGTGATTCTATTAACTCCATTGCTGAAGTCGTCAATTATGGGAATTAATGTTTTGATTTTCAGAAAAAGATCAATGAGAGACGACAAGTTCTGAGATGTTATTTGTGGAATTAACGTCATTCTCTGAGTCGTTATTCAGAACAGAAACACAGATTTTTGAAAGAATTCATCAGAAACAACATAATATGGCTTGATCAGAATGTTATCATTGTTTATTATTGATGAAAAGATTACAATGCATCTAATGAGCCATTTTGGGCCTTAAACTTCTTAAAGCTATTACATATGATTTCCACTGATCCTTGTCTTCCTCTAAGTTTTCCACGGGCTGATGAGATTTGCAGATTTTCCACAGTGCTTGGATTGTTGTGCTTTCTTCTCCATCTTCATTACAGCCGATGTCCCTTGTCTTGATAGGAGGAAGATGAGACAAGTCCTCGAATAGTCGTCGTGGAAGCCCGAGTTGAGGAAGGCACCTATGAGAGTTGTATAACACGAATTCCGTGGCGTCTATTAGACGAAGATCCGTCCCGGGTGAGAATCGTGCGCGGAGTTGTTGAAATTTGAGTAATCCCGGGGCGCATGTGAAGAGGTTCTTAGGCATTACTTTGAGATGCTCCCTCCATTCCCCACTTTTCTTGATTTGAGGAATCCGATTCACCACTCTATTGCTCAACCCCAATGAGCCGGTCATGTAAGAAAGAGGGCTTTTTGAGAATATCCTTGATGGTTGTTGGGCCTCCTCACATGGATCGAACTTGAAGTGGAGATCTACCCAACTAGAAAGTGCAAGCATGCATCCATAAATTGGTCTCCCCATTGATGCCGAAGTAAGCCCGCTATATAGAAAGGCTAATATCGCCGGTCCCACTATCTCTCCTTCCCAAAGGCTAGCTATAGCACTCAATTGGGACTCTTCTAAGAAATCTTCCGTGGAGGGGAACAAGATTGCTCTCGCCAAGCACACAACAAAGGCTTTTGCTACCCGTTCTATTTCATCATCCTCTTTGGCTTGGTCGGATCTTTTGTAGACCCATGAGGCAAGCTTTAAAAGGCTAATTCCTTTGGTGGCTTTGATTTGGTTCACCAAGTTGGGGCTAGGAATCAAGCTTGTTAGCAATTCATGAGAAGAGATTTACCTTGGCATGATGGCCATCTTCTCCTCATCCCCTTGTTTCATCTTCTTTAAGCCCAAAATCATCTCTAACTCTTCTAATAGAATGGTGGCTTCAAAAGTAGAGAAGAGGAAGGTGTGAGTAGAAGGATGCCATATCTCAACAAGAGCTCCTATAGCTGCCCAATCTAGGTGAATTTGGTCATAATGTTTGGCATGGGTAACTAAACCTAGGAGATGCCATCTGGATAGGAAAACCCTCATGTCTGAACTAAATTTGGAGAGCAAGAGGGGAAGCCATTTATTTTTGGTGAATCTCCTAGCCCCTAGAATATTTGGATAATCCTGAGAAAAGAAAAGAAAAGAAAGCACAGAGAAGAAAGATGAGCAGTGGAAGGTAGAAGAGAAGAAACAGAAAACGAACAACTCAAGCCTCGACATACCTGGTTCAGAACGATCCTGTTGCTAATATGTCCATTAATTTCAGAGAGCCTAGGAGTGGAGATCTTCGGTTTCTTGATAGCTCTCTCCATCTTCTGAGTAACTGTCTGCAGAAAGAAGCCGAACGGAACAAGCAGCACCTGTGAAAGCAGAAGAAGAAGAAGCAGAAAACAGGATTTGTTTGATCTGAAGGAAATCCCTCCTTTTATAAGTTTGAAGGATCTTATGCCCGTTCGAACTGCAAAATCAAGTACGAGCATAACTGGGTTTAGGCTTTCTGATTCAGAGTCGGAAGCGTGTGTTTCGAATTTATGGTTAATTAACGACGGTATTCAGGGCATCATTTATTGAATTAACGACTTAATCCAGGTCGTGTTTTATTTCACGCCTTGATGAGGGTCGTCTTTTGTTGAAATCTCAAAGCTATTAACGCCTTGATGCTAGTCGTCTTTTATCCTTTTGACGCCACTGCTATCGGTCGTTAATTTATGGGTCGTCGATATTCAGCTTCTCTATGCTATTTTTAATGAACTTAAGTGCTGCCTTTTAAGTGGAGTTTATTTGTGGTTATGCACTTATGGTCATGTCATGTTTAAACTGAGGATGTTTTCTATCACGAGGACTAATGAATTTTCAAGTGCAGAAGAGTGCAGGATTCGAGGCGCACGGGTGACTTGTTGAAGTAACATCATTCCGTTCTTGTATTCTTTCCTGTAAGCATTGTTACTATATGGTATTCTACGCTATTATAACATATCAAGGACTTTGTGGTTCTGACGAACCTAGAATTTGAGTTCCCCTTCATCAAAAACAGTGATAATTCCAGGAGAATCTTGATCACACGGATAAGTCGTTGAGTCATTAAAGGTCTGGGACGATGGTTCCCCTTTCTGGGTTGATGCGCGGACAAACGGGCTTCGGCTTAGTGTCAGCTCAGAGATCTGGATTCTTGATCAAATCTAGATGGCTTGGCAATATTATCCTTGATTATTTTCTATTTTTAGTTTATTTTAATTTTTCTTTTAGCCCAGCATGCATCATGTAGGACTTTGAGCTTAATGATGAAAATCTTCATATTACGGCAATAATGAAGGTCGCTCGCTCTTGATTGAGTTGACATGAGATATTCCACTCCAAATCAAGTACTTTATTCTCTCTGAAGCCGCTCAGGCTAGTTCCTTGAAAGCGTCCCTTTGTTGGGTATTCATCTCCATTCACTTTAATTTTCTGCAAATCCACCTTAGTTGTAGCACGTCCACATTGGCTGGTAACCGCTCTCCAATGGTGCCTCCCTGTCGTGCCCTCGCGCACATTTCATTTTTTTAGTTTAGTCTCCTTCGTCCAGCCAATCGATGCTTTCTTGGAATCACCCGGAGTTGTTTCACTCAGAATCTTGGAAAGATTTTTAACGCTTAGTGTCAGAGGCGTGTCACATCACACCTTGACATCTACTTATCAGTTCATTCCACTTCATTTCGCTTGTTGCACTTTCACTTCCTTTCGTCCCACTCCCTTGCAAAGCAGACGCCAAGGCGGGGCAGTTGTAGACACGCCAAAATTGATACTATATATTTTTTTTTTGAAACCAAGTCATCTAACAGGGAAGAAGGGAGAGTGCACCCCCATTCCAGAGGAAGGGAATGTTCTCACTCCACCTATCCACCATTAGATGCTTTATTTTATTGCTATATCAAATGTGTACATGTTCAAGGGAGGACATGCCTCTGAAGTATAATGAAAGGGTGAAAATAACTATACACGCCTTCTACGAAAATTAGGAATGCCAATTGCATCAGCAATGGCATATCCTTTAGCTAACAATGGCAACTCTCCAATAGATGAAAACTCCAAGTTTCTACCCATACAAACCGCATAGTTAGCTAATGCATCGGCACACTGATTTGCTTCTCTGAAGGAATGAGTAATGGGGCAGTTGCAAATAGAGAAATGGTACTTCAATTTTATCCACCAAAGAAGAAGAGACCATGGAGGTTCTTTTTTGTTCTGCAGCAACTCAATAAGAACCATCGAGTCAGTAAAGATAACAGATAACTGAATGCCATTTGTTTGAGCTAATCGAAGGCCATCTAAGAGAGCTCGACCTTCAGCCACCATATTTGTACCATGACCATAATAGTAGGAAAAACCCAGCTTGAACTGACCATTAGAATTTCTGAAGCAGCCACCACCTCCTGAAGGACCAGGATTACCCTTGCTAGCCCCATCCACATTGAGAGAAAAATTACTAGAAGGAGCAATCCACCGAACTACAAAGTATTCAATACGACTGCAATTTATTGTTATACCAAAATCTTGTGCAAGTTTCAGATAATCAAGGCTAACCCCGTGAGAGAATCTGACCTGATTCATAATTTAAATAATATCTGCAAGGATCAAATCCGAGGTCAACATAGCATTTTCTCTTTTGTTGTCATATCTTGCACGGCACCTGAATTTCCAGATTTCCCAAGTAATCATGATAGGTACTAAAAGAGAAATAAAGCCACGAGGAGTATGAATATTTGCCTCATTTAGTACTGCTCTCAGCCTACATCTAATAGTAGGTACTTCAAGGCATGAAGTGGATAGCAAAGGTGTGAAATAATTCCAAAGCAACTTGGCCAAGTCACTGTTGACAAATAAATGTTCAGCATCCTCAATGTCAGGAGAGGTAAAACAACAGCCACAGCAGGAAGCTAAGTAAACCCCACTTTTTTGTACTTGAATATCGACAGGGACAGCATAATTCAACAACTTCCAGCAAAACAAGGATGCCCTTGGGGGAATTTTTTGATTCCAAAGTTTACTGATTTTAAATCCCCAATCAGACGAATGTGCTTGCCCTTTAATAAAACTATAGGTGGATTTGATGCTGAACTTGCCTGTATTGGTAAAAGACCATATAGGTATGTCTTTTCCATCTTGAATAACAACATTCTGAATTTCATTTTGCACTTGTTGATCTCTCAAGTAATGCCAAACCGGATGCTGTCGGTTTGTTAAAGCCATTTGGACAGAACAGTCTTCAATCAGGGGTGAATTCTGAATAGTCAGAGTATCAGCCAGTATCATTCCTTTGTACCAGTTATCTTTAAGAAAATTAGTCTTGGCACCATCTTGTACAATCATCCGAAGGCCTGTCTTCAAAATAATCTGAGCTTTTTTGAAATCTGTAGCTTTGATTCCAGCAGGGAATGGATTTTTACAATCTGTAATGTGATTGCCATGAATATATTTGCTTCGAACAAAATTAGCCCAGAGGGTGTCACTGTGTATGGACAACCATAATTGTTTCACATATAAACATAGCTGTAAATCTGACAGACTTCGAATGCCAAGGCCACCTTCAGAAATGGGGCAGCATATTTTATCCCAGGATACCCAATGCTTCCTATGAGCGGTTTCAAATCCCTGCCAGAAAAAGTTAGAGCAAATTCTCCCAATTTGTTTGAGTAATGTATAGGGAATAGAGGCTGCATTAGCTGTGTACACAGGGATAGATGAAAGAACAGACCGAATGAGAATTAATCTCCCTACCTGAGAGAGTAATTTACTCTGCCAACCAGCTAGCTTTTCATTAACTTTGTCTAACAAGTATTTAAAATGAGGGACTTTAACTCTGCCTTTGAAAAGAGGGATGCCCAAATATTTGATGCAGCCAGATTTATGTTGATATCCAGTTAATTGGCAAATTCTGTCAATAGAACATCGAGGCATCTGTTTAGCAACCATAAAACAGCTTTTTTGAGCATTGATACGTTGTCCTGATGACAATTCATATCTCCCCAAAAATAGCAATAGATGTTTAATCGATGTAGCCCCACCATTTATAAAAATTATAGTATCATCAGCATAAAGAATGTGTGAAATAGGCTTCACACCCCGAGGGAGATGGAAGAATTGACATTGACCAGAAGAATATAAATGATATAAACCCCTGCTCAAAACTTCTTCTGCTAGGATGAACAGTGCAGGGGCTAAAGGATCTCCCTGTCTTACCCCTCTTGAAGATTAAAAAAAACCATGAGTATGTCCATTTAGTGAAATAGAAAACCAACAATTCACCAGCATTTGGGCAATGAGAGAAATAAATCTATTTGAGAATCCAAATCTTTTCAGTACCATAAAGAGGAAATCCCACTCAATTCGGTCATAGGCTTTAGCCATGTCAAGTTTAAGAAGCAAATTGTGACCCCTAACAGGTCTATCAATTTCCATGAACATTTCCTTGGCTAATAAAAAACTATCGGATATTTGCCTTCCACTAATGAATCCACTTTGTTCTTTTGAAATGATACCAGGTAAAATGGGTCGCAACCGATCACAAATGATTTTGGCAATAATTTTGTATGTGAAATTGCAAAGACTTATAGGTCTGAAGTCAGCATAGGTAGAAGGGCTGTTTACCTTTGGAACCATACAAAGAATGGTTGATGTTGTTCCCTGAGGCAGTCCCCAACCTTGGAAAAAACTCTGAACTGCATTATTAACATCTGTATCAACAATATCCCAGCAGTGGGTGAAAAAGCCTCCAGTGAAGCCATCCGGCCCAGGAGAGCTATTGCCAGACAATGAGAAAACTGCTGTTTTAATTTCCTCTGCTTGAGGAATGGAGCACAGGATGCTATTTTGGTCTGTTGAGTACGGACTGACTAGATCTAGAGGGGGGGGGGTGAATAGATCTTTCCCCCTTTTTTGATTTATCAAACAAAGACTAATTGGATCACGAGAAATCAATGAAGTATAGAACTAACGCTGATAGCAAGAATGACAACAAACACACAAAGAGACACACACACAACAGGCAAACCACAAGACAATACTTTTTAGGTGGTTCAGTCCCTTCCCGAGACTTACGTCCACCCCTTGCTCAATTTGAGCAAGGCTTCACTATATGAGAATTTCTGATCTCACACAAACACCGCTGTCACACAGCTTGTTCCTGCTGACACACAGCTTGAATCCGCTGCCTCACAGCTTGACACTAGTTGTAAAGATGAGTAGAAAAGATGTAACAAGGCTGAACATGGACTTTTGTAGCAGAGTAATTAAAGAGTTCAGCTTGGGACTCAATCACATAGTTAACAAGGCAAGACTCCCTGTAAGACTTCCAGCAGGATGCCCTCAGCTGCCTTGCTGCTGGAGATTGCAACGCCTTGAGCCAAATCTTCCTTCTGCAGCACCGAAGAGCACTTCTGTCTTCTGCAGCTTTTTGATTGCGGGAGAGCCACTCTTCCTTTTCTGGTTAGAGAAACTTCTGACGCTGATCTTCCTTAGCTTCTTCTCTATATTCCCATATTCAGTTCTTTATCCTCTTCTCCTTTTTGCACCAGTTCTTATCAGGCCCGAAGCTGTTTCCCGCGCAAGTGCAAAACCTGTTAGGTTACTCGCTAGAAAGCAGGGAGAAGATTAAATAGAATCTTAAGAAGGTTTGACCGGTTCTTAGCAAGATTATCTCCTTGAATCCCGTGCGAAATCTTATCCTCTGAACAGCCCAACAACCTGCAACAACAACCTACAGGTTTCAAGGAACCGAAACTGAATTCGGTTGGATTTCGGTTCTGGACGCTGTACCGCTTGTGGTCGACAACGACCCTGTCTCTGGTCGACAATGAGCAGTGTCCAGACGGCTGGTTCTTCAGGCTGATACTCGTATCGCTCATTGTTGACAATAGCCCTGTCGCTAGTCGACAAGGGGCAATGTCCAGATGACTGGTAGTTATGTCTGTTGCTCTGTCTGTTCCGTGGTCGACAGCGAGCAGGGCTCTGGTCGACAACTAGAGCGCGTACAGAGGAAGAATGACTTGAGCTGTGTTTGGTTGGATTCGTTGGTCGACAATGACCACTTCTCTGGTCGACAAGCAACCTTTGACATTTCTTCTGATTTGTTGATTTCACTTATACTTTAGTAGACCTGAAATTACTTGAACTATCAGAAGTGACTTGAATTATCAGTTTTACATTGAATTAGTCAAACATATCTTTTGTTCATCATCAACTTGTCATGAGTTCATTACTTTATATTGAAGGATCAATCAAATGACTTGCATGTGTTATGAAGATAGTAGATTGTTGGTTAGTCAAACATATCCTTTGTCATCATCAAAACTAAGGGATGCACAACATTCTCCCCCTTTTTGATGATGACAACCATGAGTCATTGTGACAATCAGGAGATTATTTCAACCAGAAAATGCATTTGATATGCCATTCAGAAACTATCATAACATGTATCATTATCACAGATTTCAGCCAGAAAATTCATTTGATATGCCTTTCAAAAGTATCATAACATGAATTACATGAATGACTCAAAAACAAAGACAAAGACTTGACGTCTAGACTCACCTAGACACACAATGACACACAAAGACTCTATCTCCCCCTTTGTCAACAGCAAAAAGAGGAGTATCCAGACATTCACTCCGAGGAGGACGAAGAAGTCTCGGGCTTCACGTTCTCTGCCATCCGATCCAGCTTGTCAACTATGTGTGCATAAGAAAGCCTTAGCTTCTGGATCTCTGAGATAGTAGCATGGTGATACTGTTTAATCTACTGGTTGGTGAACTCAATGCGTGTACCCATCTCTGCTGACACTTCAGCTAAAGTGCGAACCAGTCTGTTAAACCGAGAGCTAGCATGTTCTGAGTGTTCCTTTTGCTTGATGAACCTGGTCTCCATCTGCTGCTCTAGTCTTTGGACTTTCAGCTCCAAGCGCCCGGTTGCAGCATTCATACTGTCTTGAAAGGATTGGAATTGAGTTGTGAGTGAGGTCAGCTGAGATGCTATCTGGAGAAGCACTCCGTGAGACTCAGTGTTGGAGGTGGAAGGAGGTGGTGGAGCAGAAGTAGACGGAGCGAAGGTAAATGGAACAGAGTCATATGGAACATGGGTAGGTGGAACAGACGTAGATGGAACATGAGTGGCTGCAGTGCCTGGTTGCCAGGGCATAATAGCGAGTGAAGGTGGAGGATGGGTAGCAGTGGTGGTAAAAGTGGGAGTGGGAGTGGGAATCACCACAGGTGGAGGGGTTTCAGCAGGGCTAACATGAATTGGTGTCTGTGGTGGAGAAGAGGGAGGCAATGGTGCTTTGGATTTACCCTTGGATGGTAGGGTGCGCTGGACTTGATCTCCTACCTTCTTATAGCCCAAAAATGTGGTCACGTAATGGAATGAGTATACGTGCCGTTTGGGAATGACAATGTGCGGAGCGTGAGGAATGGGTATAGTTGCTGCTTCCAAAATAGCAGTTATGTGGGCAGCATAAGGAAGAGAGTTCAGAGGATAGTGCAAGAGGGTTTTGAAAGTGTTCTGCATGAGCTTGGGAAGGCAGATGGGTTGGCGTGTGATGAGGCCATGGAGAAGAAATAGGTGAAGTCGACTTACATGTTCCCTGGCGCCTCCTCTTGGTTGGATTATGGTGGTAAGAAGGTGATGGAGCAATCGATGAAGAGGAGGGAAAGTGTTGGCATTGAGGGATTTTGGAAGGTCCTCAGGGACTGGTTGGCCAGTGACCACGGCATATGCAGCTTTGAAGTCAAAATCCTCAGGATTGAAGGTAGTACCATGCCTGGAAATATTCAGCGCCTTGTGGAGTAGCTTGAAGTCGAGGCTGACGACGACACCCTGAACTACTGTATAGACCTTGTCATCCACGACTTGCAGATTGTGGTAGAACTCTTGCACAAGCTGTGGGGAATACATAGTATGTGCAGAGACAAACTCTGTCCAGCCTTGGGCGTCCAAAACTTCCAGCAGCTCTGGGAACATCTCCATCAGCTTCTGATCGGAGAAATCTACTATTCTCGGTGGCAGGATGGTCCGGGGCTTCAGTGATCCAGAGACTGGATGGACGATGGGCATATCTAAAGTTGCTGACTTATCCGTTGTCGACCGCCGAGTGGTCGATGGCTGACCCTACGTGGCCTTCTGCTTGGAGTGCTTGGACGGCGGTGACGCTTCGGCAGGAACCTGATCCCTTGCTCGCTTGGAGGACCTCTGAGCACGCGACGGAGTCATGGTGGAAGGTAGCGAGAGAGTGTGCTGAGGCGAGAGAGAGGGATGCACAAGGGGTCGAAAGGGGACTGGAGACGGAGGACGACTGTGAAGGGTGAAAACGACGAGGATGAGAAGATTAGGGACCCAGTCGGTTCAATTTATAGGGCAGGATATCAGAGAGTAAGACCTGGGTCTTAAAACCTAGGGTTGTGGAACCAACGCGATGAAGAAAACGAAGGGACAGGATTAAATCAGCCGAGATAAAATTGGGGGTTTTATTGAAGTGTACACCCTTTCCTTAATGAAGCATTTATTTAACCTATCCACTCTTAAAAGAGACCACCTTGTAAACAAGTAGAGTGGGCCTTGTGGTTCATTGAATTTGAAGGTATTGCACCAATAAACTTGCGCCCCATATCTAATTTTCCTCCATATGACTTCTCAAACTTATAATAGATTTCATGAGGCTGTTTTACTAACTGTGCTAGCTGAATAGTGTTTTCAGCTTTTCTTTGCATGCCATGCCTTTGGTCAACCATGTTCCTCTGTCGTTTGGATAATTTTGAGTTTTTCTTTTTGAAGTATTTTGAAGGCTGTGGTCAGGTTTATCACATGCTTTTCTACACGAGGAGACACGCTTTTTACACGTCAGAAACCTCGGCTACTTAGCATGCCTAACCATTCCACTTTTAACTGGGACACACCTTTTATCCGTGAAGATATACGTTTATCAGACGCCAATATCCCCAGTTACTCAGTATGCCCAATCTCAATAATTTTTGATAGTAGCAGAGATAGATTGATTCTTCATGACACACATGCCTCTCACTTATTTTTCATCCATTTTTTTTTTAAAATGGGAGGCAGTAGTTTCTCAGAATCCAATCCATTACTCTACCATGAAGACAGAGTTATGGCGTATTCCACGTGCATTCATGCTATATTATTGGATTTAATTTAACTGTTCAGCACGGGCACAGGTAGAGAGACTGACTCACTACTAAAAATCATAAGTCGTGAAAATCATGTGACAGAATCATAGTTATGGTTTGAATTTATTGAAGTAGTACAGTTCAAATTCTCATTACTACACTTAACCTCTACTCTTAATGATTACATTGGTGATTTTATTGGAAGAAATGGTTAGGTTATTCAATGTTTTATCAAGGAATGAATTTACACTTTTGCTCCCCCTCAATTTCTGAATCCATGCTGAAATGAGAAGAGAAAAAATGTTGGCCAAGTGGAGATAGAAAGACACAAGGAATGTAACATATGGATGAGGATTGCTAAGTGAAGAAGGATCTGTGTCCAATTCGGTTTAATCAAATCAGAAGATTTCCTACCTTTCATTGTCGACCATGGAGCTGTCTCTGGTCGACATCTGCGCAGTCACAGAGCCTGCCTGATATTGACATCTGCTTTCTGACAAGTCTATTGTCGACTATGGGACTGTCTATGGTCGACACCTGCATAATCACATAACCAAACAGTCTCCTGTCCTGATGTCTTGGTCGACCAATGCCCTGTCTTGGGTCGACCACCAGAGCTAACCAGTAGCAGAGCCAGGAATTTGCAGAAATTGCTGGAGTAACAGCTGACACCAGAGCCTCCAAACATGACCAGTACCAGAGACTTAACTGACAGATCTACTTTCATAAGTTACAGAAAGCTATACAGAGAACACATGGATATGAGCATTTCAAGAATTTTCAGGAGATATTCTACATATCCCCAACTCCCTTCTTAGAGTTGAAAATCTGTCATTGTTTAGGGGTTTAGTGAAAATGTCTGCCAATTGTTTTTCAGTTTCTACAAATTGAAGCATGAAATTTCCTTTGGATACCTCATCTCTCAGAAAATGATGACGGATCTCAATGTGTTTTGTCCTAGAATGTTGAATGGGGTTTTTAGACAAGTTAATAGCACTAGTGTTGTCAC
The DNA here is from genome assembly GCA_022559845.1 of Amorphophallus konjac. NCBI lineage: Eukaryota > Viridiplantae > Streptophyta > Magnoliopsida > Alismatales > Araceae > Amorphophallus > Amorphophallus konjac. The sequence goes on along the minus strand of CM040120.1, from coordinate 42,949,508 downwards.
ATAAAATGGGTGCACAGCCAAGATCTACATTGTAGTCTTGGAGTTGATGTTTTATCCACATAACCTGTGTACCACAACTCCCTACTGCGACATACTCAGCCTCAGCAGTGGAGAGTGCCACAGAGTGCTGCTTCTTAGAAGCCCATGATATTAAACATCCACCTAAGAATTGACAATATCCACTAGTACTCTTCCTATCAATTTTGCAACCAGCATAATCAGCATCCGAATATGAGATCAGATCTAGTTTGCAATATATAGGATACCACAAACCTAATTCTTGGGTGCCGGCAAGGTATCGAAAGATACGCTTGACAGCTCCTAAATGTGATTCTCTAGGACTAGACTGATATCTAGCACACATGCATACACTAAACTGAATATCTGGCCTTGATGCAGTTAAGTATAGTAGGGATCCGATCATACCTCTGTATTTCTTGGCATCTACCATGTTACCTTTTATATCTGCTTCCAAGGTTGCACTTGTACCCATGGGTGACTCGATTGGCTTGCAGCTTTCCATGCCAAATTTCTTCAACATTTCTTTTATGTACTTGGATTGATTTATAAAATATCCTTCTCTGCATTGTGAGATCTGCAATCCAAGAAAGAATTGTAAATCACCCATTAGACTCATTTCAAACTCATTGGTCATTAAATTTGCAAATTCAGTACACAAGGAGGTTTCAGTAGATCCAAACACAATATCATCCACATAGATTTGTACAATCAGTATATTCTTACCTTGGGTCTTGGAAAATAATGTTTGATCAATTTTACCTCTTGTGTATCCCTTTTTAGTGAGGAAGGAACTCAACCTTTCGTACCAAGCCCGAGGAGCCTGCTTTAATCCATACAAAGCTTTATGCAATTTGAAAACATGATTAGTAAGTTCATCATTTTCAAAACCAGGGGGTTGTTCCACATAGACCTCTTCTTTTATAATGCCATTTAGAAAAGTACTTTTTACATCCATTTGTTGTAATTTGATTCCATGAGATGCTGCAAAGGCTAACAATATCCTGATGGCTTCTAATCTAGCAACTGGAGCATATGATTCTTCAAAATCAACCCCAAATTCCTGGTTGTACCCTTTAGCCACCAGTCGAGCCTTGTTTCTCATTACAACCCCTTCTTCATTCAACTTGTTTTTATATACCCATTTGGTTCCAATTACAGGGTGAGATGTAGATCTAGGGACAAGTCTCCACACCTGATTTCTTTCAAATTGATTTAGTTATTCATGCATAGCATTTATCCATGATTCATCTTTTAAGGCTTCCTCTACAGATTTGGGCTCTATTTGGGACACAAGAGCAAGTTGATCCAGTTCATTAATGGCTTTAATATGAGATCTAGTCTTCCTAGGATCATGTATTCCACCAATAATGTTATCTAAGGGATGATCTCTAAGAAGTCTCAAGTTTTCAAGATTGTTACCTGAGATGATCTCTCCTTCGGTCTGATCATTAGAATTACCTTGGTTTCTTTCTTGATTCTGTGCTTCTTCATTCTCCATCGGTTCTTCTTTGTCTTTCAGAAATTCTCCATCTTCTTCTTCCTTGCTGACCTGTTCTTTTTTAATAAGATCATTAACTTCATCAAATGAGATATGAGGGGATTCTTCAACAATTTGATCTTTGGTGTTAAAAACCCTATAGGCTCTTGATCGGTCAGAATAGCCCAAGAATATTCCTGAGTCACTCTTTGGTTCAAATTTGTCCAAGACTCTCTTATCATTGTTATGAATGAAACATCTTGCACCAAAGATTCTAAAATGAGCTAGAGATGGTTTCTTACCTTTGAGCATTTCATATGGAGTTTTTGCACTAGATGGTCTTACCATTGCCCGGTTTACAATGTAGCATGCTATGTTGACCGCCTCAGCCCAAAACTTCCTTGGAAGATTAGCTTCAACCAACATGGTTCTAGCCATCTCGACAAGAGTGCGGTTCCTTCTCTCTGCAACTCCATTTTGCTCCGGTGTCCTTGGTGAGGAGAATCTGTGGGTTATGCCCTTGTTTCTGCAGAATACATCAAAATCAGAATTTTCAAACTCCCCCCCATGGTCAGATATGATTGTACACACTTTGGACTTACCATCCTGCTTCATTCTTTTGTAAAATTCCTGAAATTCATGAAAAGCATCACTTTTATGTGATAAGAACATTACCCATGTAAATCTGGAAAAATCATCCACTAGAACATAACCATATTTCTTACCACTAAGACTGGCAATTCTTGTTGGGCCAAAAAGGTCCATGTGTACAAGTTCTAGGGGTCTAGATGACTGACTTTCAGTTCTACCTTTGAATGATTTTCTTGTTTGCTTTCCTTGGGTGCATGCTTTACATACTTTGACATTTTGAGCAAACGAAATTTCAGGCAAACCAAGAACCATTTTATTTTTCACAAGTTTGTGCAGCACCCTATAGCTAACATGCCCTAGCCTTCGGTGCCACAACCAGGTTAAGTCCTCCTTCTTGGCGGTTAGGCACAAGTTGGAGTGGGCTGGATCATCCAAGTCTATCATGTAGACATTGTTCACTCTCTCACCCATAAACTTGACTGCATCTGAATTTGGTTCAATAATCTTGCAAGTCTTGGAGTCAAATACTACTTTATGGCCTTTGTCGCATAGTTGACTGATGCTCAATAAATTATATTCCAGTCCATCCACCAGCAAAACATTGTCAATACAGTTTGAAGGTTTCTTACCTATCTTACCTCTTCCGATAATCTTGCCTTTGTTATTTCCTCCAAACGTCACATAACCTCCATCTTTTGAGCTTAGCTGGGAGGACTTGGTCTTGTCTCCTGTCATGTGTCTTGAGCAACCACTATCTAAGTACCACTTGTTGTGCATGGCTGCCAGACATTCCTGCATCACGAATTACACAGAAACTTTTGGACCCCAATGGTACCTGGGTCCCAGATAGCTTGTGAAATCATGAAACTGCTGTAACAACATCTTGGGAACCCAAATTTTGTTAGAACAGTTTGTCTTTTCGTTTCTTAACTTGTTCAGGTTGTGTTCCTTTTGATTTAATGTTCCTCTATTTTGAGTCCATTTTCTTAAATTCCAATTTCCATTCTGTTTCGGCTGAGAGAAGTTGTGGGTTCTGTTTGTGTGTCTGGTCGACATCTGGTATGTCTGTGGTCAACCAGGGTTTCTCCAGAAGCCAGCACCTATTCTGGCAGATCCTCTGGTCGACATATGAGGAGTCTGTTGTCGACCAGCCTGTTTCCAGACACCTTGTTTTACAGGTTTGGGTTTATTAACATGATTTAATGCTCTGTTTGTCTGGTTACTTCTGTGAATTTGAACTTCACGTCTGATATGGATGTTGTTTTTAAGCTGATGTAGATTGACCATTTTCCCTTTAGAATTCCTCTCTTCCCAGGTGACATTAGTCTGTTTAGAGGAACTTTCAGCTATGTCCTTTTGTTTGTTTTGATATAGGTTTATCAAGGGGCCTTTTCCTTTTGTGTCAGCTTTTTCATTTAACGTTTTTAGTTGGAATTCTTTTTTAGCTGTTGGGTTGTATCCTAACCCCTCTTTCTGAAAGTTTACTTTTATTCCCAACACAGCGTTCAAGTTTTCTTCACCCTTAGTCATTTTTTCCAATGTTTCCTGTTTGTTTTTCAGTTCACTTTGGATTCTTTCTATTTCTTTCAGAAGTTGACTGTTTTCTTCCTTGAGTGAGTTGTTTCTTTCTTGAGTTAGCTTAGTTTCCTGTTCATATTCTTGAGTCTTTAGTTTTAACTCATCAATTGTGTTTTTTAGTATCTCATTTTCTTCTAATAGCTCTTTGACATTTTCTTCATCTGTCTTGTGTTGATTCAGCTTATTTTGCAAGGTGGTGATTTCCAATTCTAGTTTAGTTCTGTTAGCAATTAAGTTGCTGTCATTATTGAGCTGATTGACTTTCTTCTTCAACCTTTTATTTTCCTTTCTTGTTGTTTCATATGTATCAAGTAAGTCTGAATAGGCTTCTTCCCAATCTGAGCTAGAAAAGTCTTGAAACTGGGCGGTTACCTCAAGATCGTTGCTATCTCCTTCGGCCATTAAACATGTGTTTCCTTCTTCTTCTTCGGAGGTTGTTTCCTCTTCGCTACTTTCCTCCTCCTCGCTCCATGTGCTTATCATTGCCTTTGGTCTCTTGCCTTTCCACTTGAAGCTTGATTTCTTAGGAGCCTCTGGACATTCAGCCTTCATGTGTCCTGGTTTCCTGCAGTTGTAGCAAACAAGCTTGTTAGATGAAGCTTTGTTTTTGTCAAACTTAAACTGGGATGATTTCCTTACCGTGCCCTTAGGATTTTTAAATCCCTTACCTTCCTTCCGCAGGAACCTTCTGAACTTTCTTGTTAGCATGGCTAGCTCGCCAGTTTCCTCACCTGTGCTAGATGAGTTATCAGTGTCAGATAATTCAGAGGTGCCTATTTTAGTCTTCAGGGCGAGCTGCTTCTTTTTCTTGCCCTCATCTTCGTTTCTCTTTAGGTTGACCTCATATGCCATTAGGGAACCTACCAGTTCATCCACAGTCATAGTTGTGAGGTCTTTTGAGTCCTCAATTACTGTGGCCTTGGTATGCCACATAGGTGTGAGGGACCTTAAGATTTTCCTCACAAGCTCCTGCTCTTTGTAGGTCTTCCCTAGACTCTTTAAGCTATTTGTTAGTTGTACTAGTCTGGCATACATCTCAGAAATGTTTTCATCAGTTTTCATTCTAAACATTTCGTATTCTGAGACTAGCATATTTGCTTTGGACTCTCTTACCTCTGAAGTACCTTCATAGATGACCTTGAGTCGATCCCACATCTCCTTGGCTATTGCACATTGTGAGACTCTTGAGAACTCCGTGGGGTGAAGCGCACATTGCATCACGTTCATTGCACCCCAGTTGATGGTTGATTTTCTGACCTATTCTCTGGTCCAGGTATCCTCGTCGTCGGGCAGATCATAGGGTCCGCGGCTTACCACTCTCCACATCTCATGATCTTGTGCTCTCAAGAACACCTGCATACGATTTTTCCAGTATGAATAATCATTTCCATCAAAATATGGTGGTCTAGTTATTGAGTGTCCCTCAGCCATTAGACTTCTAGAGTTCAGTCCGCCAGCTTTCTCCTGGTTGTTAGACCACATTTTTGGAGAACCTACTCTGATACCACGTGTTGAGTACGGACTGACTAGATCTAGAGGGGGGGGGTGAATAGATCTTTTCCCCCTTTTTTGATTTATCAAACAAAGACTAATTGGATCACGAGATATCAATGAAGTATAGAACTAACGCTGATAGCAAGAATGACAACAAACACACAAAGAGACACACACACAACAGGCAAACCACAAGACAATACTTTTTAGGTGGTTCAGTCCCTTCCCGAGACTTACGTCCACCCCTTGCTCAATTTGAGCAAGGCTTCACTATATGAGAATTTCTGATCTCACACAAACACCGCTGTCACACAGCTTGTTCCTGCTGACACACAGCTTGAATCCGCTGCCTCACAGCTTGACACTAGTTGTAAAGATGAGTAGAAAAGATGTAACAAGGCTGAACATGGACTTTTGTAGCAGAGTAATTAAAGAGTTCAGCTTGGGACTCAATCACATAGGTAACAAGGCAAGACTCCCTGTAAGACTTCCAGCAGGATGCCCTCAGCTGCCTTGCTGCTGGAGCTTGCAACGCCTTGAGCCAAATCTTCCTTCTGCAGCACCAAAGAGCACTTCTGTCTTCTGCAACTTTTTGATTGCGGGAGAGCCACTCTTCCTTTTCTGGTTAGAGAAACTTCTGACGCTGATCTTCCTTAGCTTCTTCTCTATATTCCCATATTCAGTTCTTTATCCTCTTCTCCTTTTTGCACCAGTTCTTATCAGGCCCGAAGCTGTTTCCCGCGCAAGTGCAAAACCTGTTAGGTTACTCGCTAGAAAGCAGGGAGAAGATTAAATAGAATCTTAAGAAGGTTTGACCGGTTCTTAGCAAGATTCTCTCCTTGAATCCCGTGCGGAATCTTATCCTCTGAACAGCCCAACAACCTGCAACAACAACCTGCAGGTTTCAAGGAACCGAAACTGAATTCGGTTGGATTTCGGTTCTGGACGCTGTACCGCTTGTGGTCGACAACGACCCTGTCTCTGGTCGACAATGAGCAGTGTCCAGACGGCTGGTTCTTCAGGCTGATACTCGTATCGCTCATTGTTGACAATAGCCCTGTCGCTAGTCGACAAGGGGCAATGTCCAGATGACTGGCAGTTCTGTCTGTTGCTCTGTCTGTTCCGTGGTCGACAACGAGCAGGGCTCTGGTCGACAACCAGAGCGCGTACAGAGGAAGAATGACTTGAGCTGTGTTTGGTTGGATTCGTTGGTCGACAATGACCACTTCTCTGGTCGACAAGCAACCTTTGACATTTCTTCTGATTTGTTGATTTCACTTATACTTCAGTAGACCTGAAATTACTTGAACTATCAGAAGTGACTTGAATTATCAGTTTTACATTGAATTAGTCAAACATATCTTTTGTTCATCATCAACTTGTCATGAGTTCATTACTTTATATTGAAGGATCAATCAAATGACTTGCACGTGTTATGAAGATAGTAGATTGTTGGTTAGTCAAACATATCCTTTGTCATCATCAAAACTAAGGGATGCACAACATGGTCTTCATTGATCAATTGAGGAATAACTGAGAAGAGATCCTCATCAATACTGTGTTCTTCAGTTGTAAGAAGGGATTTAAAAAATTCAACAGCACCTTCTAATATAAGACTCTGATCTTCCATCCATTGATCATTGATTTTGAGTTTATGGACATAGTTCCTTTGCCTTTTGACCTTGGTGTATCGATGAAAAAAATTGGTGTTCCGATCACCACTAGACATCCATTGTATCCGAGATTTTTGGAACCAAAAAATCTCTTCCCTATAAAGAATCAGACGAAGCTCAGCATTTGCTTTTTGAAGAAAGATTCTATTTTCTGTAGAGGGATTATTGTCAAAAGATGACTGTGCCTGTTCAACCTTAAACTCAACATTCTCTTTAGTCTGATTAATATTGCCAAAGATCTCTTTATTCCATGTCCTAAGAGCTGCTTTCAACTTTTTTAGTTTCTCCTGCAGAGCCTGAAAAGGATGGCATTCTAGTTGCTTGAAATTAGACGACTGTATTTTAACAAACTCCAGAAAGCCTTCATGAGTATGCCACATATGCTGGTATATGAATCTCCCAGGGGAGGATGAAACAGAGTTTATATGCAATAATAAAGGAGCATGATCAGAAGGCCCTCTAATTAAATGTCTAACTGACATATTATGACCTGTTTGAAGCCATTGAGAATTGTATAAAACTCTGTCCAACCGAGCTCTAATATGAGAGAGCCCAGTCTGGTTGTTAGTCCAAGTAAAGGAAGAACCAGAGTAGCCAGCATCAACCATTCCAGTAGCTGACAAAAAGCCTTGAAAATCTGTCATTGCTGTCAAAGATGATAAAGAACCACCTATCTTTTCTTCAGGAGAAATAATACAGTTGAAATCTCCTCCAATGATCCAAGGGATTGAGACACCTTGGTTAAATTCCATTAGTGAGGTAAACATGTCTCTTCGACTACTCACATTGCAGGCAGCATATATAACAGTAAAAAACATAATGGCAGAGTTGTTTTCTGTAATGGCCACTGTTAGATATTGATAGTGACTTTCTATAATGTCTAGGGATAAACTAGACTTATAAAATAACCAAATTTTGGAGGAATCTCCATTATTGCCAATACAAGAATGAAGATTAATGCGATGAGCCACTCTCTGCGCACGGTTAAAATCTACTCGAGGCTCTGAGATAGCAGCAATACTAATATCATAAGCTTTTATGTGATGAGCCAAACTTCATACAGTGGCTTTATTACCTATACCGCGAACATTCCATATTAGTGCTGAGTTAATCATGATCAAGATGAGTTGAAATAGAAGCCAGAACCTTAGCTTTTGCTCTGGTAAGACGAGCATCACTAAAAAGCACTCCAGGATGAACTGAAACCTCATTCTGTTTAAAATCATGAGGTTGATTGTTCCTTACATTGTCTTGACATTGCATCCTAGAATTCTCCAAAGCTGAAATTATTGAGACAGATTCTGAGCTTGTGTTAGTGTTATCAATAGCATAAGAGCATTGTGGGTCTTGAGCAATAAAAGAATTTCCATTGTGGTTGACTTCATTTTGCTGGATTGAAGGAAGCTCAGATACCTCTATAATCTCTTCTATTTGGGGGAGAGGTATTGTATTTGCTATGATAGAGCCATTTGTACAAACAGCTGAGGGGGGACCAAAACAGCTTAAATCTGGCTCAGAATTATAAGCTGTTGACTGATCAAGCTTTGTGTCTCCAAGACAAATATTATTTCCAGCAACAAGTTTATCATGTATCATATGCTTTTCCAAATCCAACATATCCGTTGTGTGATTCAAGACTGAGAATCTATTTGTGTCTTGAACTACTATTTTTGAACCAAGAGATTTAGGTCTGAACTCCTGGCGAACAGATTGCTGATTCACTCTAGAAGCAGCATTAGCTGGAATATGAGTTCGGGCCTTCTTCTTACTTGATTTCTTTTTGCAATCAGCTTCCGAATGTCCAATCTTATGACAAAAAGAACATAAGTGCGGCACTCTGTGATAATTGATTCTCTGCCAGAAACCATTTCCCTCCATACCAATCCAGAGCCGATCCTTTCTCTGAACTGAGAGATCAAGTTCAACACAAACTAAGGCCTCAGATGTTTCTGTCAAAGCTGTAGTGGCTTCATGAATTCGCAAAACTGATCCCACATTTCCTGCAATTGAACGAAGCAAATCCTCCTGATAGAAATTTACTGGAAGTGCAGGGAAGCCTATCCACACAGGAGCAGCCGGAGGATCTGAATCAAAATCAAAATCAATCGACCATCTAAAGAATCTGAATAGAAACTTTTTGATATAGAGATTCCTTTGAAGGAGAATTTTAATAAAATAAGTTTCACAACCCAAACGAATCAAAAGATGCCTGGCATTCATCCGACTGATAACAAAATCAGAGCAAAGTTGAAGTTGCTGCAGCAAACATGCTTTAATATCCGGAATCGATGGTCGGCCATAGGAGCATTTGGCTATAATAGCATTCTGAAGATGTGAATATGAAGCTTGGATCTCTTCTTGGGAGAAGAAAACCGCCGGCTCTCCTTGATCTGTAAATGAAGGGGCCTTCACCTGGAACAAAGTACGCGGCCGAAATTGAGATTTCATCAATGTTTGAGCATAAGTTCTCCGTGGAGCTTCCACCACCGCATCAGGACAGTCGGCGGCGATGCTTTTCGGAGAGACTGTATCCTCCCCCGCCACATCTGCCATGGGCGGCAAGGGAGTAGACGAGGAACGAAGAGGATGATGCGCGGGAGAGTGCAGAGATTCTCACACTAGAATTTTAGAGAGAGAATGAAATTGATACTATGTTGATTAAATCTCATGTCACCATATTAACGCCCCAAAGTGGACTTCAATATTTCCATAATATGAAATTTTTCTATTTTTGTGTATTTTTAGGCCATTTTCTAAGTGTTTTTATAATGCACGACTCTACGAAGGGCGTGTTTTAAATAACGGCTTGGTCCGGGGCGTTTCTCAAAGAAAGGACGACTGATCCAAAAGGCGTCAGTTTCTGGACTTTTACAAATCTTGCTCAAAATTAGAAAATAAGAATTAACGTCCCTCCATGGGTCGTGTTTTGAATTAACGCCTCTCTCTCAGACGTCTCTTCATCATTTTCAAATAAAGAATGTTTTCATTACTAAAAATTAAATCCATGAATTAACGCCTTTGTCCCAGTCGTGATTTTAATTAACGCCTTGACCAAGGTCGTCAATTTCAAATAACGCCTTTCCGTGGGTCGTCTTTCACCCTTCCGTGTCCTGCTTGAACATACCTTTCCTGGAGAGTTCTCTGCTATGTTTTGGTCACCATGTTCGATTAGGGAAGTAGAGACCTTACGGTAGATGAGTCTTGCCTGTTCTTATCCCAACAAGTCTGTGTTTTGAACCCTATAAATATATCCCTGCGTCGAGCTCGCGTGAAGGGGGCTGATAGCAGGAAGAAACAGAGAGCAACAGAGAGATCGGCACAGAGAGCAGCATGTTTCTTTCACGCGGAGAGGAGTTTCCACTTCCCTTTCCTGCACAACCTTTGATCCTTCGGTGGTCTGCTTCCTCCTTTTGCATCAGCTGCAAGCCAAATTCGGTTTCTCACTTTACTGTTGTCAGGAACAACAGGGAGTTCTTTACATTAGCACATCATCATCCCACTGTTCATTATAGTGATTTCTTGCATTAGCTTTGCATCACGTCTCCTTTCCCTAGTTCTCTGAAGGGTTTTTAAGGAAGCCAAAAGGTGCACACTTCATGCTTTTCTTTCATCACCTTACTCTATTTGAGGATTGATACTACACTTGGCTAATCCCTTTTTATCTTGTTTGTTTGTGATTTGTTTAAGGGTAATCAAAGAAGAAAAACCCCCTTCATCGGCCGGCCGGTAGAAGGAGGAGGAAGAAATCCACAATCATCCCGCATCCCTTTTTCTCACCAGGTATTCGCGATCAATTTCCCTTCTTTTTGAGGTAACCCCTCTGGCGATCACTCTCCTTATTAGCACCTCGTGCATGCTTAATACGTCTTTTATTTTTTTAATTGTTCTAAGTGGATTTCTTAGAATCTACAACAGCTTCCTCGACTTCTCCGACGGGATCCTCTATGTCCATGGCTTCCTCACTGCCGCTCCCAGCTGATCTAACCGCCGAGGACGTCACCGTTTCACCTCCCTCCATCGGTTCCACCGCCAGTAGGGCTTCTTCTTCCTCCTCCCCTTGGGTGCGAGGCCATCGGTGGGACGCCCTTCTCTTTGATCGCCGGGGACCCTCTTGAGTGTCCATTGGTGATGGGCAAGGCGTAGCGGGGGGGATCTCCTTCTCTCCGGTTTGAATGGGTGTGAGGCACGGGGAAGATGAACGGCGGGCGGCCGTTTTTTGAAGGGGCTTATGCGTGTGTAACGCGGTAATAGGTAATACCGCGGTAATTTATTGTTGCGGTGTTACGTATAGGTGCGTTAAATAAAATTCCAATAAAATGCCAATAAAATTCAAAAAAAAGAAAAAAAGGCAGTCACTCGTTGTTTAAGGTTTGTTTCGTTAGCATTTCACCTTGTTATGTTTGTGCTTGTCTGCTTTCTCCCACTATGCCATCTAGTCATTTATTTATTGTGATTATCCATCCGTTGTGCATCTGTTTACTCATCATTATTATGTTTGTTACCACTTCATCATTTATTCTCTGGTTTATTATCACTTACCCTCTTGTTGAAAAAAAAACAAAACAAAAGAATTGGCACGCCATCAGGTAAGCATTCCTTGTCCTTCCCTTTGTTGCATTATTATATGCTATCTACACTATTATATTATCTCAAGGACCGGCTGGTTCTCTGTGTGTTCTGGGATTTGAGTTCCCCTCTACCAAAAATAGTGATGATCTAGGGATACACAGTTAATCGCTGGATAGGCCGTTAAGTTGGATAAATTTGGGGACGATAGACTCCATCTCACACGCCATGGTTGTAGAGGACTCTTGACTCAGATTTGCTCAATTTAACAATATTATCCTTGAGTATCTTATATTTTAATCATTTATTCGCATTTATTTTGATGATTTCTTTTATTTTAGCCCTGCACATATCATGTCATATTTGAGCATTCACGACTCACAATGGTCCTAGTTTCTCTCCAATTGATGATCAATCATGCTTAAATTCTTGAACAAGAAATATTATTCCACTTTGAATTTGAAAGTCTGCTTTGGGCTGGCTACTCGATCTGGTTGGTCAGCGTGATCTTTGTCTAGAATTTTTCTGTCTCCATTCAATCCAATTTCAGTTATCTTTTCTTGATCCACTCATTAGTTGTGAACCGCACGATGGCGTCGATAGATCCGCCGGGCTCGCGTCTATTCTACTAATTGAGTGAAACCCTTAGTTGCTACGCGCTGGGGGTGCCTCTTTTGTGCAAGAGGTTGATCATCTTCCCTTTCTTTGTTCCTTGTCTGTCGTTCTAGGCAGGAGTCACCCGTGCTATCATGACCTTGTGGTTAGCTCGGAGTTTTTTGGATTATTCCTATCACTTGTCGGTGGTGACGGGTGTCTTTTTTCCTTGATGTCCGCTTATCATTCCGCTTCACTACATCTCCACTCCATCTCTGCTTCACCAACACTTTGTGTCATCTCCGCCTCACCTCCGTTTCACCTCCGCTTGCTCCCCTGTAAAGCGGACATCAAGGAGGGACATCTGTAGACACCCATTTTCGACCCATAAGTTGAGCCATTTTCTTGTTCTCCTTGTTTACGCCCCAATTGGTCCTTAATTGGTTGATTTTCGGGTCTATTTTGTGAGACATCTCTCTCCATTTTCAGCCCTTGGATTCAACTTTTGTGCCCTGGATATCAGCCCGAGGCTTTGGTCAATCCATCATGAACGCGCTCACCACTGACGCCGCATTATTAATTATCGCGCTATAGAGTAATAGCGCGTTCCTATTCAAACATTGATTGAGCGACCTCTTGAAAGGGCGCAATTCCTTTAAAAATTTAATTGAGCGACCTTTTGCAAGGGCGCTATTTCTTTAAACTATTGATTGAGCGACCTCTCCGAAGGGCGCTTATTCTTGTGGTAACGCGGCGTTATCGCGCTTAACTCCTATGGCGCGTTCTTGAGGCTTTGGTTTTTGACCGACTGACTTTGACCGATCAATCTGGATCGCGGTATATGGTGGCGACACGTTCCTCAAGATCGCGGTGCTCATCCTGAGCACATTCGTAGATGGAAACCCTCTCCGACCGAAACCCTCTCTTTCCAATTTTTGATTCTTATCTGGGTAAGTTTCGGAGCTCGATCCACTCAGGGAAGGTTCCTAATCCTTCTAGGAGTCTCTCCCCCTCAATAATCGACAGGATTACCCGATCTTGGGCCTCCAACTTCTTGGATTTCTGGGAACTCCGACCTAGGGTTTCTAGTCCACCTTTCTTCTATAAATTGGGTCCATGGCCGTCGATCTCGGAGGATGCAACTCAGAGAACTTGACCACGGGGAAGGGACGAGGATGTGCTTCGTTCAGGATCTTCAATTCCTCATCCCTTTCTCGGCCAAGGGAGTATTTAGGGCATCCTTTCTTGTTCTTCATTTTTCCATTTCTTTATGTCTTTTAACCCTCTTTAATCTTCGCATAGCATAGCATATTCTTCTCAAACACACACATACACACACACACCAAACCTATTTTTGGCCCTTCCATAGGGGTTTAAAACCACCAAAACCCCCAGGTGATCTGGCCCTCCTTTTACATGCTTTTATTGAAAATAGGGATAGATCCTACACTAATCATGTTCTAATGGGCCTTTTATTTGTTATTTTTCATTGATTCACAGGCATTAGAAGAAGGATACGTGAGGCCCTTGCACCTTGGCCGGCTTTGGAGCAAGGAAGGAATCAACTCACACATCTCGCAGTTTTCTCTGATAACATGCTATACGTTATCACCGCGTTCCACAGAACGCACCCAGAACCATGAGCACGATCTAAAGAACACGCCTGTCACAATCAACACGTTAATCACCAGGCCCTCCTTCGTCCTCCCTTCTAATTTCTGAGGTAAGTAGTGTGTCCCCTTTTGTAGTCTCATACTATTTGGCATGCTATTGGCCTCAGTGGCGATCACAGATTTATTTTCTTTATCATATATCGCATGTGCCCCACCCCCTTCTTTTCATTTATCACCATCATTATATGCTTCATTTTCCACCATTATTCATTATTATCTTTGGGGTGGTATATTTTCCGATCTACAATACCATATTACCTCCAAAAGCAAAACGACCACATGGAAGACCAAGAAAAAAAAGAATCAGAGATGCAGATGAAGCTCAGATGAAAAGGACACAAAGACATCACAAATGCAATAGGTGTGGCCAGTTTGGTCACTATGCCAAGAAATGCAAGAACCCATTCAATGCAACCCCTCCTCAAACTATTCAACCACTACCTGCTAGGTATTTTATATATTCCTACTTGTTTTAAACTTGCTATTCATTAATTCCTGAATGTTAAACTGTATCGCCCTTCATATTACCAATGACCATAGGCCCCCTGGCCGTCCAAGGAAGGACAGTGGCTCTTCAAATACTGCTCCTCAATCTAGTCAACCTCCTAGTGGCAGGTAAATGATAAACTCCGTTGAGACATTTTGGGCCCACATATTAACTAATGTTATACTAAAATGATGTTACTTCCTCAAACATTTTAGACAGGCCAACAAATGATGTTACTTCCTCAAACACTGCCCCTCAAAAGTACTCAAGCACCGGTGCCCAGGCCCAGGTAATTATAATACTTAGCTAATGCCTACTCAGCTAATGCCTATTTAGTTTGTTTGCTGTGTACTCAACTAATGCCTATTTAGTTTGTTTGCTTCAAAATTAGTTTATGTTTGCCTTAAACTGCCTACTCAATTTCATCATAGGCCACCGGGAAGACCAAGGAAAGATGCTGGCTCTTCCTCTACTGTCAGTAGCGGAGTGGCGAAAACTGGACGACCTTCAACCAGGTTCATTCTGAATTTTTACTATCAACCTGTACTACCAGTATCATAGTCAGGAGCAATTATAATCTAACTTTTTCCATTGCATTGTCACAGGTCAACAACCATTCCAAATAGAAGATTGGATATGCCGAGCATGAGTGTTTTTGCCCAAGGTTTCTCTTCTGTGGCTAGTTTGCCTGCTGTATGGTCCCAACCATCTTCTGTCACTAGTTTGTCTGCTGTGGGATCCCAACCATCTTCTGCCAGTTTGAATGTACCTGTTAAGGACACACAGGGAAACACTTCTGTGAGCGATGTCAATCGACCTAGTCCAAGCTTTTGAAGATGTTGTTGATGTAATGACCTTTAAAGATAATGTGCTTTTTGATGTAATGAATTCTAAGCACATTGTGTATTTTGATGTAATAACTTTTAAAGTCTTACATGCTATCTGAAAGGAGCTCAAAGGAATGTACATGCTATCCGAAATGAGCTCTTATGATGTAATTATTGTGCCCCTGAGGTTTTGATGATGTCAGACTATGACTCATTCATGTGGTTTTGATGATGTCAGACTATGACTCATTCATGAGTCTTTTATGTTCTTTGATGGTGACAAATTTCCATGACTTCTGCATATAGTACAGGCTGAACGTGTGAAGAAATAAAAATGAAATCAGTTCTCCAGCTGAAGGAAAATTGAGTGTAGTAGAAAGCTTCATGCCAGCATCAGCACAAGCCAGCAAGAGCCATTGGATACATTTTGGAAATGCTGAAATCAAATTCCAAGTCCAAATGTCAGATAGCTAGAAAAGCCAAAATCAACAAGGGAGACAAATGACCAATAAGGGTGACAAATGGTTCACAAGGGAGACAAATGTCGAACAAGGGTGAAAAATAGATCACAAGGATGACAAATGACAAAGTGAAGGAAACGAGTGAAAGATGAAGAGCACAAGGGTGACAAATAGTTCACAAAGGAGACAAATAACGAACAAGGGTGAAAAATAGCTCACAAGACTGACAAATGACGAACAAGGGTGACAAATAGCTTTACAGGAGACAAATGACCAATAAGGGTGACAAATGATTCACAAGGGAGACAAATAACGAACAAGGGCGAAAACTAGATCACAATGATGACAAATGACAAAGTGAAGGAAACAGGTGAAAGATGAAGAGCACAAGGGTGACAAATAGTTCACAAAGGAGACAAATGATGAACAAAGGTGAAAAATAGCTCACAAGACTGACAAATGACGAACAAGGGTGACAAATAACTTTACAGGAGACAAATGACCAATAAGGGTGATAAATGGTTCACAAGGGAGACAAATGTCGAACAAGGGTAAACAATAGATCACAAAGATGACAAATGACAAAGTGAAGGAAAGGGTGAAAGATGAAGAGCACAAGGGTGACAAATAGTTCACAAAGGAGACAAATGACGAACAAGGGTGAAAAATAGCTCACAAGGCTGACAAATGATGAACAAGGGTGACAAATTGCTTTACAGGGTTGACAAATGAAGGAAACATGTGAAAGAAGAGAATGCAGATAAGGGTGACAAATAGATACGTAGGGCAGACAAATAGCCGATAAGGGTGACAAATAGCTAACAAGGCTGACAAATAGCTGGTAAGGATAACTAACAGAAGTCTTATGTCTGCCACAAGAGTTTCATGCCAGTTTCATACTCATGTTCAAAGGTCAATCATTGGCACGTGATCCAAGGTCACATGGCACCTCCCAAGAAGGCCCCTGAAGAAGAATATTCTACTGGGACAGATGGACCAATGGCAAGATTTCTTTTTGGATAAGATTAATCAAAATATTGCCATTTTGGTTATATAAATCACACCCTTCTTCCGTACGAATAAAGTGGCTGCAATAGGGTGCTGCGAAGGGTTGCAGAAGAAGGAGCTGCGTGGGCAGTAGAGTGTTCTTTCAGAGTGAAGAGTGAGCAGATCGAAGAAAACCTGTGAGAGAGAGCTTGTGAGAAGAAGAAGAGGAAAAGAGAGAGAGATCAAGAGCTCCGTTCCAGAAAGTGTAGACCCAGTTCGTGAGTGCCAATCTGAGTGCAACCAGAGCTTGATTGAAGATCTGCTTGAAGAAATTGGCTTCTGGATCAGATCCAAAGCCTTGCTCCATTGGAGCCACATTTCGCTTATTTTGTTCCTTGTTTTTCCTTTTTATTTTCTACTGTTATTTTTTCATTTCCATCTTGTAATTGCGATACCTTATTATCTGTTGCACAAAGGAGCTCTTATGATGTAATAACTTTGATATTGTGTACAGCATGGCAAGAAGACACATTGTCCAAATATCCCCTACTGACAGAATTGGATTGTAGTGCCTCCATTCTCTCGTCATCACATAAAATTTGGTTAGTAACTCAGTTAGCCTGTACTCAGTTCATTGCATGTGGGTATCCAATAATTAGACAAAAGTCACTTAAAAATATCTATCATTAACCAATAGGTAATACATTTGGAAGGGACAAATATATGTCATTAACCAAGAGGATCAATGCCTCAGTACAAAATATTTAAACCCTGATGAAAAGATACATCACAAATATGAAGACTACTACAATGATACATCTCTTGAGTAAATCTCTTGTAGATTCTATCTTCTTCTCTAAAGCTTCATTTTACTTTTCAATAAGTTCTTCGAGAGCTTGAATTTGATACTTCACATCCACAGTGGAATGGTGAAAATCATCAACCCAGTTGAAATAATCGCAAACATTTGTATCCTATCCAAAAATCAGATATTTAGTGATCAATTATAAAAAATATATCAAAATAACACCCTAAAATTAAGAAAATAAATATGAAAATTAGTGTTTATGTTACCCCCCATCTAGAGCATCTATAAAATCGCCACCCTTTACTTCTTTCCCGGGTAGAGTTGAAGGTCCGACATGGCCGGTGGCAGAAACATATGGGAGGTTCAACGTGTACATGGGGTGGTCGGAAAGAAGTGCCAATAGATGAACTCTGGCTCATGTTTGCGTTTAGAGCAGACAAAACTAGAGTGGGTAAAGAGAAGATTAGAGGGTGGTGGAGTTACGAATCTGGTACAGGGAAAAAGAAACCATGCTCGACGGAGTTGAACGACGACCCTACCCGCCGAAGAAGACGACCTACCGGTCGGAGATGAAGATCCTATTGGCCGGCGATGAAGAACCTACTGGCCGCTTCCTCCTTTATCGTGGGCGAGCTTCACCTACCAACTGGAGTGACCTGGCTGTGGGGAACGACCTGGCTGTGGGGACCTTCACCTACCAACCGGATGTTGAGACAGGTGTGATAGATTCAGAGGGGGGGGTGAAGGAATCTCCCCTTTAAAATTATAGCCTAATTAAAAAGCTAATGCTCAGACATGCGGAATTATAACCTGTTGTAAAAATGTTATGTGAATGCTTAGGAGGATCTCAGTAAAACAGCACAAATGAATTTACCTTCACTCGATCCTAAGCAAGCATCTAATGTGCGAAGCAATAAGATGAACACATAAGAAAATCAAACCACAAGGACACCAGGATTTTTAGGTGGTTCGGTCCACAGACCTACGTCCACCCCTCACTCCAAACCGGAGTGAGACTTCCACTAGCAACGCTAGAACAGCAGACTCAGTCTGCAACAAATACAGCCATACAGCTTGACCAGGGGAACAACCTCCCCTCTTCCTCCACACCGGAGGGAATCCACTAGTGACACACAATCACTAGCAAGCCAGAGACCGAAGTCTCTCTTCCTCCACCAAAGAGGGGACCTACAAGTAGCAACACTACCTGCAGCCGGAGACCCAAGTCTCCCTTCCTCTGAAGCCCAGAGGGAAGCACAAGTGACACCAAGTCACCTGCAAACCAGAGGTCTCGGACCTCTCTTCCTCCACGAAGGAGGGAACCACTGATGACACAAAGTCACCAGCAAACCGGAGAAACAAATCTCCCTTCTCCTGAAACCACAGGAGGAACCCGATCCCCAACAGGGCAATCGGAAGAACAAGGTTCAGTTTGAAAAGAAAACAATAAAAGAAAATACATCAACTGAAAGCTGGAAATATAAAATCAAAATGTGGCTCTCGCAGGAGCTGGCTGGCCTGGATTTGATCCACGGTCCAGCAGAAACTGATCTTCAGTTGAAGCTTCTTTTACTCTAGCTCTCTCTTCTTCTCACTCTTCTTTTTCTTCTCTTTCGCATGCTCTCTCTGTCTGGCTCTCAGCTTCTCTTTTCTTTCTTCTGCTCTTTCTGCTCTTTACCTCTCTACAGCTCTTTCCTTCTCTCTCGATCACTCTCTTTCTCTTCTGTCGTTATCCCCTTCGTCTGTCTTCTTCAGTGGAAGAAGGCTTCCTTTTATAGCAGCTGCAAGTAGCTAGGGCGTGTGCTCTCTTCGATTCCCACCCAAGCTTCAGTCCACGTGGCGGCTTCTCAGCATCTTGGATCACGTGCCAGGTGCCTATCTCGGATCACGTGCCCAGACACCTGCAGGTTTAATGAAGAGTTCAGTCGATGTACAAGCCACAGGCTGTATAGACTTCATATAAAAGCAGCAGAGTTTAGACTTAAGGATGCAGTGTGTATGCAGTGTACAGACTCTGCATTGTAGGCTAGCAGCGATGTATAGACTTTTTGCGTGCAGGCTGCCACGATGTATAGACTTTGCAGCGCAGCTGTGGGACGTTGTATAGACTTGCTGTGGAGGCTGTGTAGACTTAGCTGCAGGCTATGGGACGAATGTCTAGACTCTGTAGACATGCGATGCAACTGGATGTATAGACTTAGTTGTGCTGTGCAACCGATGTGCAGACATGGCGTGCAACGATGCAACACAATGTATAGACTTAAGCGTGCTGTGCAAGCGATGTGCAGACATGCTATGCTTGCTGTGGGGGATGTATAGACTTGATGTGGCTGTATAGACTAGCAAACGTATGAAGAAGCAAGCCAATGTATAGACATGAAAACAAGGGAGTGTATAGACTTGATGAATGCGTGCAAGGGAAGGCAGTGTACAGACATACTGTGAAGAACAATGCCCAAACGCAGTGTACTAACTTTGTGATGCACAAGCATATCCAATTGTATAGACTTTGAAGTAAAGGTTGCAGTTAACACAAGCAATGTATAGACTTCAAAGTATGCACAATGCAATGTGCAGACTTTGATCATATATGAAGAACATATGCTGTACAAACTTGCTAATGAGTAACGTAGAATGCATCAAGCAAGATAATGCATGAAGAACATTGTGCATACATGCTGGCAAATGGATGTACAGACTTCATTCAAGCAAGCGAGACAATGTCTAGACTTTGATAAATTGAAGCACAACTAAAAGATGACTCTTTCCTAGGCGTCAGATTCAGAATGGACGCTCCTACTGATGGGCGTCAAATTTCAAGCAAAATCAACCATGATGAAGTGTGTAGACATTGTATAAACTTGAACGATGTGCAGGCTCTGTGTTACGAACACAGGCTGTACAGACTTGACCAAGACAAAGCAATCGAATGTATGGACTTTCACAAGGGATAGACTTGCCAAAGAACTGGATGATGTACAGACTTGAACAAGACAAAAGTCTATACAGACTTGAAGGTTCACAACGTATATACTTTGGCAAGACAATGGCTGTACATACCTCAACTCGAGCAATGTATAGACTTGCAGGTGCAACGTAGGTAAAGGTACCAATGTATAGAATTGCGAGTGTAACGTAGGTAAAGGTACCAATGTACAGACTTGCGGGTGCACCGACGGTAAAGATGCCAATGTATAGACTTCGAAGTTGAACTGGTGGATGTACAGACTTCACTTCGTGCAAACTACAGTGCAGTGTACAGACTTCAGACATGATGCACTGTATGGACTTCAAATGAGACTGTACAGACTTGGTCCGATGTACAGTGCAATGTATAGACTTTCGATCAGCAGAGACTTTAAGAGAGACTGTACAGACTTTGACTTCAAAAGAGACGCTGTATGAGACGATCGGATGTACAGACTTGAACATGTGTGTGCTAGACAGTGTAGACGATGCATGAGACGCTGAGACAATGTATAGACTTAGGAGTTCAACGAGAGATGATGCATGAACAGGCCAGTGTACAGACTTGGCCAATGGAGTGATGCATGAACAGTCCAATGTGCAGACTTGTCAACGAGATGCACAATGTATAGACTATGCACATGCATGAAGAGCCCTGACGATGTATAGACTTGCTAGCCAGACACTACAAAGATGCTCATATGCAATGTGTAGACTTCAGAAGGCGTGCAACTAATCAATGTGTAGACTATGTAACGTGCAGATAAGACACTATATGAACTTATCAGAACAAACATTGCACAAACAATGTATGGACTTATGAGTGCAGCACAGACAGATGCAATGTACAGACATGCGAATCTGAAGGGGTATGGCAGCATCACCCATTGTACATACTAACATCACACACTCCAGATAAAATGCAATTATGAAATGCATCAATAATTATGAAATGCACCAATGCACACAACACACAGCCTCAGCCTGTTCATTGGTTATGTCAGATAAGATGTTCGATGAAACATTCATTCAATAAAGTTCAGGTATATATGCAGACTCAAACAGTATGCAGACAAACAGATGATGACTTATAGTGTTTGCTATCATCAAAATCACAAGGACACAACAATCTCCCCCTTTTTGATGATGGCAACACTATGAGTCATACTGACTTGATCAATTATTTCTCCCCCTTTGACTTCAGCAAAAAGACATTAGTTGAAGAGGGAAGAATAAGACTGTATAAGATGAGTGAATTAAAGGCTCCCCCTGAATAGACTAATGATCAGAAATGTTTTGAAGGTTGAAACCAATTGAGATGAAGGGAGAATATTAACAAAAGCACAGGGACACTCAAGAATGCTGACTAGATCTCCCCCTTTATGAAAGACACTCAGCATGACAGGAAAACTCCCCCTGATTAGATGGAGTGAAAGAGGTGATGAGCATCTATCAGCAAAACACATGGGTACTCAAGGATTACCACAGTCTGTAAGCACAATGAATAAATGAAGAAGACAGTTTTTCATTAGCACACCAAATTCATAAATCTTTGTAAACGAATTTCAGATTCTTCAATTATAATAGATTATGAATGAGTTTAAACTTATCATCATGATTTAAGAGTGATGAATCCAAAGTCATATCTGAAAATTCATTACTCATATCTGAAACACCTTTTAATATAAATGAACCAAAAACTCATCTGACATTCATGTTCAACCTCTTTCCATCTTACTCATTTAAAATCAATGACTCATATGGATGTTACACAAGATAATATTGAGATTAAACAGAGATAATTGTATCTGAACTTGTCTTTAGTTTTTCAGAATTTTCTATTGATCAACACTTATTTTTCCTGAGCAAGTTTGGTTCAGTCAACACTTTTTTACGTGAGGCACAACACGTCTTAGGTGAAGTGACCCAGTTACTTAGTGTGACAACCATATAGCCTCTCAAAGAGAACATAGTTAGCAATTTGGAGTGTCTTTTTACATGAGGAGACACCTTGATAAGAGGCCAGAATCCCCAGTTACTCAGCACAACCAAGCCATTGCTCTGCCAGATTTTCAATCATTTTTATAAGAGAGGTAACTATGGCACTTCATGACATGGGCTTACTCTATTTCTTTGATAGAGAACCCAGTTTCTCTGTGACCAAAGTCATTGCTCTTGTAATTTTTAAATGTTTTCAGATTTTTCAACCAAAGCTCATACACTGAAATGTTTAAGAATAATACCTTCTACATGTATCTTAACCAAGGATAGCCATGTCTTTTAAAATTTCAGATTTCAGAAAGTTTTACATGAAGTTCATGAGACAATTGGTTAAGATTTATTAAGCATGATGATTCAGATATTTTCAAGTCTTTTACATCAAAACTTAGGAAATACATTAGACTTAAATCAATTTGATTTATCAAAACATTCTTAAGCCAGTATAATAGAAGTTTCTTCTTTTCAGAATATGTCTGATTTATGTCTAGGGTGCACTGACTAAAATCTTTCCTCATTCAGATGAATCAATGACATTTTAGCAAATCAGTGGAGTCAACAAAGCATTTTTATCGAGCGCAGAGAGCAATCATGATGAGACAAGGATTTAACATTAGAACAGTTCAGTTTAGAAGACACTAGCTGAGTCTGGAGTACAGATAGAACAGCTACACAAGTTGAAATAGCAGGGAATTCAAGTGAACCACACATTTGCCAAGAATGGATCAGATTGCTAGACAGTGAGAGTTCAAGAGATGAAGAGATGAAACAGGAAAGCTCCCCCTGTCTAGATGCAATGAGTCATTTCTTTTTAGATTTTTCAATGTAAGGAAATGCAATGCAACCAACTACATGTATGCATTTAGCAAATGAGATTATCATGATTATGCAAGCATCAGTCAAACTCCCCCTTACAGTGTGCATGATAATGCAATACCAACAGTCCTAATGCAATAATTTTTTTTTAATATTTTTCAATGGGTGCATATGCAAATTCAGTCTATTATTAAAAAGTAAATCATGTATGAGGAGAGTTCAGAAAATTTGAATCTGACAATGCAGATGATGAATGAATATGCAAAGACGGATTTAACATGCTATTCAGTTATTCTAAGAACAAGAAGTGCAGAGAATTTACCTGAAAGGGGCTTTATCAACTTGGGTGCCTTGGTTTAATTTACCTCTCTTTATTCCTCAGTCCAAGGCACACCTGCAAAGTTTTTGATCATTTTGATCCTGCAGGGACCCAAGCAGCTTTGGGTCCTACGTTAGCCCTGACAGGTGTTCTAAGCAAATTCATAGCAACATGGTCATCATGATCCATCAGGTAGCAATTGTTCATAGAGTGACCATACTTTCCACGGTATCTACATGATGTGACTGGTTTCTTGTTCTTATGATGCATATTAACAGCATGATGATATTTATAAACATGATCATAAGATTTTCTGTTGTATGCATGAACAGTTTGTTTCTTATTCCTAACCAGTCAACATTCAGCAGATCTATGGCCTGGCTTCCCATAGTTATAGCATGAGAATCTTGCAAATGATTTTGCAGGGAATTTGACAACATAGGGGTTAACCGAGTTCTTCTGAACATGCCAACAGTTCTTGACTGTATGGCCATTCTTCCCACAGTGAGAGCAAGCAGAAGAATTTCTTCTATGAAAGCCATTTTTACCCCAAGTGGATCCAAACCAGCACTCAGCAGCCTTGTGCCCAGGCTTATTGCAGTTAGAGCACACAATGTGCTGACTAGACTTGTGTTTAGTTCCATAAGGACCATGAATATTCATGGAAGACCTGGCATGCAGTTTATTGTCTTCTTTCATGATAAAGCATGCATTCATGAGATGACCATACTTACCACAATAATAATAACATGAAGCATCAGGCTTCTTAGTAGCATGGTTTCTATCAGAAAAATTTCTAGAATGTAATGTTCCACTAGCATGCTCATCCTTTAACATTAATCTGCAATCTTCCATTATGTGACCTTCTTTTCCACAATAATAACATGACCCCTTTTTAATATGAGTGTGTGAGAGATCATGTGAATTGTGTGCAGCCTTCTTTATAGCAACATGAGTGTCTTTGTCCTTTTTCTGTGAATTTTCATTCTTTTTCAGTTTTTGAATTTGTTCTGCAGATTTGGGACTGACAGTGGGTTTTTGTGCAGTAAATTGAAAAATAGAAGAACCAGCAGTTGTGTTTTGATCAGAAGCTTTTACAAACACAGTTGAAGTTTTATTGCTATTGCTCCTTTTGTTTGTTGAACTGTAACCCAGCCCCTCTCTCTGAGAGTTATCACTCTTTCCCAAAAGCTTATTCAGATTGTCATTTCCCTTGACAAATTTTGACAAGGAGTTTTTCAGATCTTGAATTTCAGAATTTAAGTCACAATATTAGCTTCATATTTGGACAGATCTGTTTCACAGGAAATGACTTGTTGATGCAAGGCATCATTCAGACTTTTGAGTTTTTCAACTTCCTGTTTTAATTTTATTTCATTGTCAGCTTCAGATAGGGACTTATAAAGATCATCAACTTCTTGATGAAGGGATGTGATTGTTAACTCATATTTAGCTATCTTTTGTTCACAGCAAGTGACATTCCCACTCAACATTAGGTTGATATTTTTCAGATTTATAATTTCATGTTCAGCATTCAGCAACTCACTAGAGCTCACCAGGCTTACACTCTTTCCTTTTTCTAAAGTGATTAGCCTCTCAGACATTGCTGAGTTTAGGTGATTCGGCTTATTAATTTCCTCTTTCAGTTTACTGTTCTGCTCTAGGAGTTCATCATCAAGCACCCATTCATCTGAAGAAAACTGACATTCATAAAACTTTTCTTGTTGTTTTTCAGATTGAAGTTTGTCAAGATTTTTCTGAATCTCTGAATTTGTTACTCTATCAGCCTCTAATTTTTCAGAAATCAATCTATTTTCTTTTTCAAGAATTTTTGATTTGTGTTCAGATTCTTTGAGCTGGTTATTGAGTATTACATTTTCAGACTTCATGTTTTCCAATTCAGAGTTGACACACTCTAAATCTCTCACTAATTTTTCATTCTGAACAGCATTATTGTGATGAACCTGATCTTCATCAATTAAACTATGCCTCTCCTTTGGTTCAGCAATTTCGCAAACAAGCTCTTGATTCTCCTTTTTGTGTAAATCAATTTGTTTCATAAGAGTTTGTTTTTCAGATTTCAAGTGATCTAAATCTGAACTAATAGAATCAAAATCTGTTAGCTGTCTTCTAAATATATCATTTTCAATTTTCAGAATTTCAGGGCTTTCACCTCGAGATTTAGCATCCTCATGTTTCTTTAGCTTCTTTATCAGTTTTTTATTCTTCTTCTTTAGTCTTTCATAGGATTCTAACAGATTGGCATAGGCATCTTCCCAGTCGTCTAAAGTGTAACTAGAGAAAGGATTGGTTACCTCTTCAGCATCTTCGGATTCATCTTGATCACTGCCATGGTCACTCTTGTCAGCCATCACGCAGCTGTCCTCATCTCTCCTCTGAGTTAGCTTCAGCTTTTCCAGAATGTCCTTAGCGGACCTGCAGTCATAAAAACAAGAATGTAGAGCCTTGTCAGTAGCTTCTTTCATTATATTCAAAACTTTCTGATTCTCTCCATTTCTTGATCTGTGATTGTTAGTCCATTTGGACTCTTTCTTTGGCAGTCTGTGAGGACCATGTGAGATTAACTTCCACAGATCTGGATCCATCAAATTCACATAGTTATGTAGACTGCTAACCCATGAGTTAAAATTAGACCCATTGAAAACTGGTGGAGATGCCATGAAGGCAAATCAATCAAACAATTTCAAAACTGTATGCAGAAGACAGAAATACACCAAAAGCCAGCAGGATCCTCTACAGATCGTTGGATCTGGAAAGTCAGAAACCTGCTCTGATACCAATTGTTGAGACAGGTGCGATAG
Organism: Amorphophallus konjac; assembly: GCA_022559845.1. Lineage (NCBI taxonomy): Eukaryota > Viridiplantae > Streptophyta > Magnoliopsida > Alismatales > Araceae > Amorphophallus > Amorphophallus konjac. The sequence continues at coordinate 42,923,349 of CM040120.1, read as the reverse complement.
ATTCAGAGGGGGGGTGAATGAATCTCCCCTTTAAAATTATAGCCTAATTAAAAAGCTAATACTCAGATATGCGGAATTATAACCTGTTGCAAAAATGTTCTGTGAATGCTTAGGAGGATCTCAGCAAAACAACACAAATGAATTTACCTTCACTCGATCCTAAGCAAGCATCTAATGTGCGAAGCAATAAGATGAACACATAAGAAAATCAAACCACAAGGACACCAGGATTTTTAGGTGGTTCGGTCCACAGACCTACGTCCACCCCTCACTCCAAACCGGAGTGAGGCTTCCACTAGCAACGCTAGAACAGCAGACTCAGTCTGCAACAAATGCTGCCACACAGCTTGACCAGGGGAACAACCTCCCCTCTTCCTCCACACCGGAGGGAATCCACTAGTGACACACAGTCACTAGCAAGCCAGAGACCGAAGTCTCTCTTCCTCCCCCAAGGAGGGGACCTACAAGTAGCAACACTACCTGCAGCCGGAGACCCAAGTCTCCCTTCCTCTGAAGCCCAGAGAGAAGCACAAGTGACACCAAGTCACCTGTAAACCAGAGGTCTCGGACCTCTCTTCCTCCACGAAGGAGGGAACCACTGATGACACAAAGTCACCAGCAAATCGGAGAAACAAATCTCCCTTCTCCTGAAACCACAGGAGGAACTCGATCCCCAACAGGGCAATCGAAGAACAAGGTTCAGTTTGAAAAGAAAATAATAAAAGAAAATACAACAACTGAAAACTGAAAATATAAAATCAAAATGTGGCTCTCGCAGGAGCTGGCTGGCCTGGATTTGATCCACGGTCCAGCAGAAACTGATCTTCAGTTGAAGCTTCTTTTACTCTAGCTCTCTCTTCTTCTCACTCTTCTTTTTCTTCTCTTTCGCAGGCTCTCTCTGTCTGGCTCTCAGCTTCTCTTTTCTTTCTTCTACTCTTTATGCTCTTTGCCTCTCTACAGCTCTTTCCTTCTCTCTCGATCACTCTCTTTCTCTTCTGTCGTTATCCCCTTCGTCTATCTTCTTCAGTGGAAGAAGGCTTCCTTTTATAGCAGCCGCAAGCAGCTAGGGCGTGTGCTCTCTTCGATTCCCGCCCAAGCTTCAGTCCACGTGGTGGCTTCTCAGCATCTTGGATCACGTGCCAGGTGCCTACCTCGGATCACGTGCCCAGACACCTGTAGGTTTAATGAAGAGGTCAGTCGATGTACAAGCCACAGGCTGTATAGACTTTATATAAAAGCAGCAGAGTTTAGACTTAAGGATGCAGTGTGTATGCAGTGTACAGACTCTGCATTACAGGCTAGTAGCGATGTATAGACTTGCTGCGTGCAGGCTGCCACGATGTATGGACTTTGCAGCGCAGCTGTGGGACGTTGTATAGACTTGCTGTGGAGGCTGTGTAGACTTAGCTGCAGGCTATAGGACGAATCTCTAGACTCTGCAGACATGCAATGCAATTGGATGTGTATACTTAGTTGTGCTGTGCAACCGATGTGCAGACATGGCGTGCAACGATGCAACACAATGTATAGACTTAAGCGTGCTGTGCAAGCGATGTGCAGACGTGCTATGCTTGCTCTGGGGGATGTATAGACTTGATGTGGCTGTATAGACTAGCAAACGTATGAAGAAGCAAGCCAATGTATAGACATGAAAATAAGAGAGTGTATAGACTTGATGAATGCGTGCAAGGGAAGGCAGTGTACAGACATACTGTGAAGAACAATGCCCAAACGCAGTGTACTGACTTTGTGATGCACAAGCATATCCAATTGTATAGACTTTGAAGTAAAGGTTGCAGTTAACACAAGCAATGTATAGACTTCAAAGTATGCACAATGCAATGTGCAGACTTTGATCATATATGAAGAACATATGCTGTACAGACTTGCTAATGAGTAACGTAGAATGCATCAAGCAAGATAATGCATGAAGAACATTGTGCATACATGCTGGCAAATGGATGTACAGACTTCATTCAAGCAAGCGAGACAATGTCTAGACTTTGATAAATTGAAGCACAACTAAAAGATGACTCTTTCCTAGGCGTCAGATTCAGAATGGACGCTCCTACTGATGGGCGTCAAATTTCAAGCAAAATCAACCATGATGAAGTGTGTAGACATTGTATAAACTTGAACGATGTGCATGCTCTGTGTTACGAACACAGGCTGTACAGACTTGACCAAGGCAAAGCAATCGAATGTATGGACTTTCACAAGGTATAGACTTGCCAAAGAACTGGACAATGTACAGACTTGAACAAGGCAAAAGTCTGTACAGACTTGAAGGTTCACAACGTATATACTTTGGCAAGACAATGGCTGTACATACCTCAACTCGAGCAATGTATAGACTTGCAGGTGCAACATAGGTAAAGGTACCAATGTATAGAATTGCGAGTGTAACGTAGGTAAAGGTACCAATGTACAGACTTGCGGGTGCACCGACGGTAAAGATGCCAATGTACAGACTTCGAAGTTGAACTGGTGGATGTACAGACTTCACTTCGTGCAAACTACAGTGCAGTGTACAGACTTCAGACATGATGCACTGAGACTTCAAATGAGACTGTACAGACTTGGTCCGATGTACAGTGCAATGTATAGAATTTCGATCAGCAGAGACGTTAAGAGAGACTGTACAGACTTTGACTTCAAAAGAGACGCTGTATGAGACGATCGGATGTACAGACTTGAACGTGTGTGTGCTAGACAGTGTAGACGATGCATGAGACGCTGAGACAATGTATAGACTTAGGAGTTCAACGAGAGATGATGCATGAACATGCCAGTGTACAGACTTGGCCAATGGAGTGATGCATGAACAGTCCAATGTGCAGACTTGCCAACGAGATGCACAATGTATAGACTATGCACATGCATGAAGAGCCCTGACGATGTATAGACTTGCTAGCCAGACACTACAAAGATGTTCATATGTAATGTGTAGACTTCAGAAGGCGTGCAACTAATCAATGTGTAGACTATGTAATGTGCAGACAAGACACTATATGAACTTATCAGAACAAACGTTGCACAAACAATGTATGGACTTATGAGACAAATAATGTATGGACTTATGAGTGCAGCACAGACAGATGCAATGTACAGACATGCAAATCTGAAGGGGTATGGCAGCATCACCCATTGTACATACTAACATCACACACTCCAGATAAAATGCAATTATGAAATGCATCAACAATTATGAAATGCACCAATGCACACAACACATAGCCTCAGCCTGTTCGTTGGTTATGTCAGATAAGATGTTCGATGAAACATTCATTCAGCAAAGTTCAGGTATATATGCAGACTCAAACAGTATGCAGACAAACAGATGATGACTCATAGTGTTTGCTATCATCAAAACCACAGGGACACAACACCGGAGTTGAACGACGACCCTACCCATCAAAGAAGATGACCTTGCCCATCGGAGATGAAGATCCTACTGACCGGTGATAAAGAACCCACTAGCCGCTTCCACGTTTATCACGGGCGAGCTTCACCTGCCAACCGCCTCTGTGGGGGAAGGGATGAGAGAAAACCCCCCTCCACGGAACCCTAAACGATGGCAAATGTTTGAATGAGAGGCATTTGGGTCATTCAACGCCTCTTTAACAGTAATATTAGAATCTCCGTCGAATATTCAAAATTTCTTTAACAGAAGTTAACTCGTATGATAGTTTTTCCCAATTAGAACTTATATAGTGATATGCCTGCTAATACGTTTCTAAGAGTGATTTTTTTACAAATTCACATATAACAATGGTTTCCATGCAAAAAACCCTTTATTTTTTTACTTTATAAATAAGGATATTTATAATTTAATCCCTCAAACATAAATATTTGTCACATAGTCTTATTAATAAGTCCATATATTTTGTAGATATTTAAAGATATCATAGAATATTTCATCTTAGTGTAAAATTTTAATATAAATCCTTAAAATACCCTTATTTGGCGCGGGCCACCTACTCTCTCTCTCTAAACCCAAGATGTGTCTCGGTGGTTCACCATCTCCCCCTTTGATGGGGAGGTCATGGGTTTGATTCTATTCCCAAGGTGTGGAATAAGATCATCCACCCGTGAATGATTCACGGATGTCAGATTGTTAGTTAAGGTGATCATCCACCCCCGATTTATGAAAAATTGAGGAACGTCAATTTCGAACCCCGATTCTCTCATTCCCCTCTTTGTACCCCCTGTCCAGATCACTAGACCATGTAACTAAAAATAACTCTCTCTTTCTCCGGTCCCTCTCTATCTCTCTTTTCTCTCTCTAGATCTCCCTCTACTCTCTCTCTCTCTCTCCGTCAACTAGACCTGAATCCCCTGATCTCACTCTCTCTCTCTAGTCCCTCTCTATCTATCTTCTCTCTCTCCTATTGCACCCTCTCTCTTCCTAGGCCAGTCGGTCGACCCCCTATTCTCACTCTCTCTCTCCATCTCTCTATCTCTTTAGTCAACGTTTACTATGCTAGTTCCGAATCGTGCATACCGGTGGGAAATTGGCATGTTAGCATGCTTAGTCCAGTCTCAATCATCTTCCTCCTCCTTTCCTTCCATGGTCGCCTCCTCCCTTCCTTCAATGGCGCCATCCTTTGTCTTGAGTAGAAGAGAAACCCCATCTTCACCCGTACCTAGTCAAATATGCAAGCTGACACCACTAGCAACCCAGCCTTGGCAGCTCGCCCGTTGTACGATGCATCCATCTACTCATGAACTTGGGCTCTCTGGTGATGTCCAGGTAGTTGGCACTGGCCTCCACACAGGTGACATTCTTGAATGGGAGGAGGGCCGGGTTTGAGAGCCAGCGAGGTGATGGGGGGGAGGCGTGACTGTTGGGGGCCATGGGGACAGTGTCAGGGGCGGTCTTGCCGATTCTGGTAGAGGCAGCAGACTCCATGGCGTCACCGATAGGGAGGGTGGGTGCAGGTACCATTGTTTTCTCTTTTTTTTGCCCCAAAAAAATCTTCTAGGCATAGTACCGTATCATGTCATGCCATGGTGGAACTGGCACGATTTCATATCGCGGTTTGACAAACCTTGATTTAGTGCGTGTGAGGGCATCTGAGGGCTCCGTCCATTTCCAAAGAGCAGGGGGCATTTGTCAATGGATGCCACATTTTTGATAATATATCCTTATCGAGACACTTGGTTTGACAAGCCTTCATTTTATTTTCCTTTCCATTTAAGTTTCTAGACCTATACAGATGTGTCCCTGTACAGATCTCTGTCCAGCAAGCTAGTTCTTCCTTTGTTCGACCCCTTTCCCATTTTTGATTGAGTCCAAATTTGGACTGTGTGTTCTTCCCACCAAATCCCACCTCCACAAATTTTTCCTCGATTTTAGGAGTTCTTTTTCCCCTCTAAAAATTAAAACTCAGTCAAAAATCTGTTCTGTCCTGTGCAGTCTAAATCCGACCCACCAGTGTTAGAAAATCCATTTCTCCAACCAAACCTCCATCATAAATTACAAAAAAAAATATCCACGTCTTCCTTACTTTCCCCTCGCTAACTTTCATCAAGGGCCCAACTTCTAGATCCGAAGTTTGAGCCACGGTCAACGCCCATTCTCAGGCAGATCCAATTCTGCCCGGCCAGATCTGAGATAGAGAGCAGTCCTGGTCAAAATTCCACCATGGAAAATATGGCCCCAACAAAAATTCTGTAACCATAGAGGGTCTAAGTACTTCGAGTTAACTTTCCAACGGCACTAGTTTTGCGACGTTCCGAGATCGGAGCTGGTCGCAGAAATTTCTATCGCTGGATCGCGCAGGTCTGAAACAGCAGTTCAGATCCGTAGACAACAAGCTCCACCTTGATGATCGGAGCCGCCTCACCTTCCACAAGGTGATCCAGGGCGTCCCTCTCCTAGGGATCACCCCTCTAGCAGTACTCTTCACAGCGGGATGCATCCCGCCCAGTTCAGAGGCAATCCGCAGCACGCGTCATCCGAGCCACTCTGACGGTGTGTCCAAATTATTGCCCGTCAACCCAAGATCGGTCCTCCTGGGCCCACATTGTAGCCCTTTACCTCCCTGCGTGGAGTGGGCAGTAGAAATCCACTTTAATAATTATTTCATAATTATTGTACCGGTAGTTACCATACTTGGCCGGGGTCGTCTTCCCCACGCCCGACGCGTGGAGGTATCGTGTCCGCTCCCCATCTCGGCATTTGCTTTACTCGTATTTATTTGTATATGCCGCAGCGAGTGATAGGTTCCTAGCTAGATATAATTGTTATCACCGCTGCGAGAGAGAGCGAGACCCGTCCCGTGACTCGATCCGAGCACAGAAGAGACGACTACCCGACTCATTGCCGGTTCCTCAACCGCGCACGGTCCCACACATCCCTCGCTTAGGGACGTCCGCGAGCTAGAGTCCCAGGTCGCGTGTCCATTCCGCATCAAATTGGTATCAGAGAGGAAGGTTGAGTCTAGGGTAGTTTTGGTTAAAAATAAAAAAAAGTGTCTAAGTCTAGGTGTCGCATTTGCATACCATTATTCGGTATATCAAAAGGTGTTGCCCGAACGTTAGGTTACGCCTATTGGGAAGGTCGCACATTTTCGAGAGAGGATCTTCAGATCCTGTAACTCCATCAAGTACCATCTATTGGTTAAGTCTAGGTGTGTAGTCGAGTCAGCATTCCAACTTGCATTGTCGTTTTAGGGTCGTGTCTAGTGTCTTGTCCAAGTGTCTTCATGTCCGTCCTATAGTCCCCAGTCACCCATGGATTCCCAATCGCCCAGGCGATATCACTGGCTGCAAGACTCCCACGGGCTTGGAAACCATCCCATCCACTTCCATAGGCCCGAAGTCTCAGACTTTCATGGCTCCAAGGTCCCGAGCGACTACCTCAAGTGGGAAGCCGCCATGGACAAGTATTTCGAGTGTTACACTATGTCCGATGCCATACAAGTCAGCTTTGCCCAAAAGAGGCTTGTCCAAGAAGTCACCTGGAAATGGGAGAGCATTGAGCGTATGAGGGAGGTTAGGAGGCAATGGCTTGTCGAGTCGTGGCATGAGATGAAGGGTGAACTTAGGAAGGTCTACCTACCCGGCCCAGTCACCTCCAACTGGCCCCACCCAATCACCTCCAACCAAGTGGGTCATAGTCGGAGGCAACGAGCCCCACATGTAGTAGAGCCTAGACCCAATCCTAGGTCGGTTGACTACGGGAAAGTCCACCATGATACCCCTACTCCAACCGGCACCGTTGCCGAACTTGTGCAAAAGATTTCAGATCGGGTGGATAGGAGGTGTGCTTATATTGAGTCATTAGTCTCCCCTTGCCCACCTCCGAGATAGAAGGTAGCCATACCCGAGCCTAGGGAGGTCATAGCCGGTAGCCCCAACCCGGCCCCACCTACGGGGTCCCAAGGGCCTCTTCCCCTCCGGGAGGATAGTCCTTCCCCACCCATGAGACTTTCGGAGTCACCTCATTTGGAGCCACCTCAGCCGGAGCCACCCATGTTTTTAACGGGGATGCTTTTCATCACCGAACCACTACTTAGTTGGCTCAAGATAGGCTTGGTCCATAGAGCATCATGCTATCCATCCATGGACCCCACACTACCTTTAGTGCCAATCAACTCATTTCACACCATTTTCCGGTCTAGTCACTATGTGGATACATTGGATGACCTTCTTAAAGGATTAGACCGACAGTTGGAGTTGACGCACATGCTGGCCCCAGGCTTCGACTGACCCACATGTCGTAGCTTCACCCATCCCGCCTAAGGGTCCATTACCTCCATGTGCACCGTGGGTCATGTCACCACGAAAGTTCTTCTTTTCCTCCCCTTGCCGGCCGAGCCCGACTTTATACCCTATTGCCCGAGGGAGGAACCATATCTGATATACACTGGCCCATCTACTACGATGGATGAATGTGACCATTTACACCTTCATGAATTTCAAAAATGGGACTGTGCAATGGAAGAACCTAGCTCGAGGGGTCACACTTTCTTTGATCCCTTCGATCCCTTCCCTAGTGAGCCGTATGACCCATTTTATCGATTCCACCTTGTTAAGGAAGTCCACTACCACACCCCTTCCCCACGGGCTAGTCCACCTACACTCAGCCAGGGGATCGTTCCACGGTCATCACTTAGGGGTAAGGAAGAAGGTGCATTCGGCACTCCTAGCCCTCCCAAACCTCCCAAATCCAAAGGGCCATCCGTGCATGAGTGGATCACTTTGGGATGTCTAGGACTCCCCCATTTCGCCTACCATCGGTTGCATCTAGTGTATGCATGGCACACATTCAGATGTCCTGGTCCACCATCGCACATGTATGGGTCGGACTAACAGTAGGTTTGTCTAGGGTCTTGTGTGAGTCCGTATTTTTCTTTTTTGTTGAGTGCCTAGCGAGTCTGCATGCATCGAGTTGAGTCGATCTTTTGTACGCTCGCGTTGTCAGTCCCTTTCGAGTGCGAGGCAAGTCGGATACAATGCGTACGTTGTACACTTGATGGAATTTGAGATCGGCTCTACCATTCTATGTCTCGGATCTAGTCACATAAAGGGACCCAACGGTGATTCCTAGTGAGTCTTTGAGCCGCCTCCCTCTTTTGAGAGTGACCCCACCCCGGAGTGTCCACCTCTAGCCTCATTCCCCAGTAGCGTGAGCATATCGAATCTATACGGGATGAGCATGTGTTGATTACTTGGAGTGGAGAGTACTCCGCGCTTCCAGGTTCGGTGACGATCCGCAAGAGTCACACGAGTAGCCGCACCCCTTACTCGTTGGGGTTGAGTTCTTCCCACCCGGGGAGAATTGATGGGAATCAACATCGGGCACTGATATTTTTCTATTGCATCTGTGTCCTTTTTATTTGCATTTATACCCTTGTAGAATTGGGTACGCAATTGTATGGCAAGTATAAGCCAAAATGTGAGTCTTTAGATTTTAGTGGGTTTATGTGCAAAAGTCCAGTAGGTCCAGCAAGGGCCCCCCACCTTCTTCCCCATTGGTCCACCTAGGCTCTAGGGACCATGTGGGACTGGTCAAATGTCCAAGGTGGGCTTCTAGAAGACTTGACCATTCAAGGGGACAAAGGGTTTAAAAAGTCAATATTCTCTCCCCTTAAAGTCAAGGGGGCGCCCCCTTCCACTAAAATGTTTTTTAATTTTGTTTTTTGACCACATGGGGATTAAATCTTCTATCCCTTGTATACCCCTCCCCTAACCTAGATCTGAGGGTAGTTTAGGTCCTTTTACATTTTCTATATAAGCCATGTAATTTATGAATTACTTAGCATTAATGAAGGAAAAATTCTCATTTGTGCTCAATAGCCCAAGGGCGCCCCTCTCTCCCCCTATAGAGCTGTGAGAGCTCTGATTTCAGATGTGTGAAGCATCTTCTCCACCACCTCTCTGAGTGCGACGCTCAGCACTGCCGCCGCCATCGAGCCGCCACCGCACCGCCACCGCCAACCTGCCAGAGATCTGTCTACATCAGGATAGAGGTCCAGTCTTCAAATTTTAGCTCCCAAACCTCAGATCTGACGAAGTTTAGATTTTGAGGGTAGGTTCCCCATATCAATCCCCATTTCCAAAAAAATTCCTCCGAATTTAAGCCTTCATTTAATTTTCTTTTCCATTTACGTTTCTAGACCCATACAGATCTGTCCCTGTGCAGATCTCTGTCCAGCAAGCTAGTTCTTCCTTTGTTCGACCCCTTCCCCATTTCTGATTGAGTCCAAATTCGGACTGGGTGTTATGCCCACCAAATCCCACCTCCACAAATTTTCTCTCGATTTTAGGAGTTCTTTTTCCCCTCTGAAAAATTAAAACTTAGTCAAAAATCTGTTCTGTCCTGTGCAGTCCAGATCCGACCCACCAGTGTTAGAAAATCCATTTCTCCAACCAAACCTCCATCATAAATTACAAAAAAAAATATCCACGTCTTCCTTACTTTTCGCTCTTTAACTTTAATCAAGGGCCCAACTTCCAGATCTGAAGTTTGAGCTGCAGGCAACCCCCATTCTCAGGCAGATCCAATTCTGCCCGGCCAGATCTGAGACAGAGAGCAGTCCTGTTCAAAATTCCACCATGGAAAATACGGCCCTAACAAAAATTATGTAACCATAGAGGGTCGAAGTACTTCGAGTTAGATTTCCAACGGCACTGGTTTCAAGACGTTCCGAGATCGGATCTGGTCGCAGTAATTTCTGTCGCCGGATCACGCAGGTCTGAAACAGCAGTTCGGATCCGTGGACAGCAAGCTCCACCTTGACGATCGGAGCCGCCTCGCCTTCCACAAGGTGATCCAGAGTGTCCCTCTCCTAGGGATCGCCCCTCCAGCAGTACTCTTCACAGCGGGATGCATCCCGCCCAATTCGGAGGTCCGAGCAGTACGTGGGCCCCACAACCCGCAGCACGCGTCATCCGAGCCGCGCCGGCGGAGTGTCCAAATTGCTGCCCGTCAACCCAAGATCGGTCCTCCCGGCCCCATAGTGTAGCCCTTTACCTCCCTGCGTGGGGTGGGCAGTAGAAATCCACTTCTGTAATTATTTGGTAATTATTGTACTGGGAGTTACCATACTTGGTCAGCGTCGTCTTCCCCACACCCGGCGCGTAGAGGTATCGTGTCCGCTCCCCATCTCGGCATTTGCTTTTCTCGTATTTATTTGTATATGTCACTGCGAGTGATAGGTTCCTAGCTAGATATAAATGTTATCACCGCTGCGAGAGAGAGCGAGACCCGTCCCATGACTCGATCCGAGCACGGAAGAGCCGTCTACCCGACTCATTGCCGGTTCCTCAACCGCGCACAGTCCCATGCATCCCTCGCTTAGGGAGGTCCGCGAGCTAGAGTCCCAAGTCGCGTGTCCATCCCGCATCACCCACATACCTTGAACATAAAATATGTGCTAGTTAGTCTCCCCTGAGAGTCGAACTTGGGACCCCCATATCATGAGGTGGGGTCCTTACCAGTTAATCCACTCATGGTCAAGTCTCTGTCAATGTTTTCAACTCCATACATTTTATTAATTATATAATAAATAATTTAATAATAATTAATTTAAATAAACTTCTACTAATATTTAATTAAAATATGTGAAAAGTCTTGCATATATTTGTGCTATATGGAGGTGAAAATCACAACATAAATATATAATGAAGATCATATCATTATCAATAAAAAATCAAATATATGAGAGATTCACTTTCAAGCCTACTTGAGGAGGGCAAAATCGGTATGGCCCATGTAAGGCCCATTACGACAGGCCCGCTTTGGCGAGAGATCTACAATGCGCATAACGGGCCCCTGACAACCGTGGCCCACAACGGACGACCCAGGGCAGATAGTCCTCGGATTCGCCAACTCAGAAAGGGCATCAACCCAAGCTCAACGGACGCCAGACGACCCTCCTGCGACCGAACGTTACCTCCTACGACGTCGGCCTCAACCCCACTAAAGGCGAGCATGCCTTACAAGTGCTGTAAGACTCACCTGAGAACCGCCCGACTCCGGAGGAACGAACCCTCAATGGGAAACTCCCCATGATCATGGAGAGATGTTACCCCACTACTTGCACCCTTTCCTACTAAGGGATAGACCCTCAATGCCAGGATAACCCCTATAAATGGACCTTCGTCTGCGAGCAAGAGACACACGAGAATACAGACCTACAGACGCGGCAAGAGAGACTCCAACTGCGAAGCCTTGGGATTAGATTCCATGAAGTAGTGCTCTGGTCATCTTCCGAGCACCCTTACCGCCCAACGTGCACTCTCCGAGCGTTCACTGGATACAGTGATCACTCCTACTGAAGATCGACCACCCCTCCAGGCTTGCTCAATCACCTTTCGTCTCTCTCGCTCCCCTCTATTTCTTCTTAATCTTCATCCTCCAAGGCTCTGACTTAAGCATCGGATGGTTGTCCCCTGGGGTAACGCCTAGGGCTCCTTCTAACACCGTTTACTTGGTGTTTGTAGGCTTCCACGAGTGGCCGGATGATCCTTCCCCAACAAACAAATCTTAAAAGTGTGGCACGGGAACTAGGAACCATAATTCTGCCTCTACACTTTTTGGCGCAGTCTGTGGGAAGCCGATCAAAAATCCATGCCACACCGTGGGAGCTATCGCAACACCAGCAACCGAGGCCAAGGATCCCACCAAGGCCCTAGTTCCCGCCGGGGATCGCAAGAAGCCTCATCTTCCACCCAACCACGTCGGGAAGTCATCGCCGATGAACTCACCGAGATGCGCCATCAACTCCAGGTCTTAACGGACCTTTGTCAGGGCCTCCTCAACAGGCCAATGGGGTAAGAGCGCGTCCCAACAGAGCAACCTCAGAATCGGGGGGCTCCAACTGTAGCGGAATCTCGTCGAGTGCGGGAAGCTTCTCACGCCTTCGCTACATAGACCCGGTGCCTGCGCAGCTCGCCCGCATAAAGGGTGCGTAGTCCACTCCATTCCAATCCAGAAATGGCCCAGCGACTGCGTTGTTATAAAGAGATCGAGGGCAAGGTCCGGTACTTGGATGACGTCCTGCTCTCTGCCAAGACCCATGGCCTTATCGACCAAGATGCGGACTTCCATGCTCCCTTCTCCAAGGAGATCATGGAGGCCCCTATCCCGCCAAAGTTCTAGCTGCCGTCCTTCACCCCTTATGATGGCACCACCAACCTGGCCGATCACATGCACAGCTTCGAGTCCAACCTGGTATTTCACCGGGCCTCGGACGCTGTAAAGTGTTTGGCCTTTGTCACTACTCTCCAAGAGAATGTCCGGACCTAGTTCGAGTCTTTACCAGCTGGGACCATCACCTCCTTCCAGCAGCTGAAGAAGCTATTTAAGGATAACTTTATCGACTGTCGGAAGGAAGCGAAGTTACGGTGAACCTGCTCGCTATTAGGCAGGGTCGGGAGGAGCCCCTCTGGGACTACATGTCCCGCTTCCGAGCAGAGGCGCTCCGCATTCCCCACCTTTATGTCAACATCACTACCACTACCCTAACACAGGGAGCCTGGGATTGTATCCTCCGACGGTCGCTCGGAGTTGAAGCCCCAACGACCCTGATGGACCTCCTTGCCTTGGCGCAGAAGCACCCCAAGTGCGAAGAGAACACTGCGGCCCTCGATCGCGCGGCCAGGACAGGCCAGTCCGATCGTAAGAGATCTGCCGACTCTCCTTGGGAGGGGCGGAACAAGCGGGAGAGACCAGACCGGGAACGCCATGACCGCTCGGAGACAAAGGAGAGGGGCCAATACCGGCACTACACGCCCTTGACGGCCCCACCCGACCAGATCCTCATGGAGATCCATGAGGAACCCTTCCTCCAGTGGCCTCCTAGAATGAAGTCTGACCCAAGGACCAGAAGCAAGGGGAGATATTGCCGCTTCCACCGCGACCACAGGCATGACACGGCCGACTGCATCCAACTTAAGGATGTCATCAAGGACCTCATCCGATGAGGACTCCTCGATAAGTTCATCGCCAAGGCCGTGGAAAAGTGACAGCACGAGCAGACCCCAGAACCCATCGACAACCGACCCAATGGGAAGGAGATTATGATGACCGCTGGAGGGCCAGCTTCATGCGGGGACACCTCCAGAAGAGGCCGGCAGTACGCATCAACAATCAACACCATGGAGCAAGGCGACAGTAGCCACCAGGAGACTATCGCCCGGGAGCACCTCAAAGATCCAATCGTCTTCTCATACGAAGACCTAGAAGGTGTAACCACTCCTCACTCTGATGCTCTAGTGGTCTAAATGACCATCAATCAATGTATCGTGCGACGGATTCTTGTTGATAATGGAAGCGGCCTTGACATGATTTCATACGATTGTTTGGTACTTATAGGTGTGGATTTATCACAGATAACACCACGACACACACCCCTGTATGGCTTTTCTGGCACAATCGTCCTCCCAGAGGGACGTATTTCGTTGCCAATCAATTTCGAGACCACACCAAGCGATGTGACGTTCCTAACGGAATTCACCGTAGTACGTAGAATGACCGGGTACAATGCTATCATAGGACGAGGTATCCTCAGCACCCTACGGGGCGTCCCCTCATCCTATCACCAAAAGCTGAAGTTCCCCACTCCTCGCGGGGTGGGAGAAGTCCGAGGAGACCAAAGGGAGTCAAGGAGGTGTAACTTGATCTCTACACGTGATAGAAAAGCTAAGGAGGCCCTACCCGAGAAGAAAATAAGGTTAGAAGACCCGGGTCCGAGCACGAGGACCCTGACTGAGGATCTATACCTCATCCAGGTGGGGGAGGACCCTAGCAGAACGCTTCGAATCGGAGCCACACTCTCCGAGCAGGAGAAGGAGGCTTACATAAGTTTCATGGTAGCCAACCAAGACGTATTCGCCTGGCCCGAGGACGAGCTCCCCGAAATTTTGCCGGAAGTCATAACTCACCGGCTGAAGTTGGACCCAAGCTACCGCCCGGTACAGTAATGCAGGAGGCACTGCAATCTCGAGCGATAGGCCATCATAAGGGATCAGGTGAGCGAGAAGTTATGCTCGGGGCTGTTACGACCTACCCAGTACCCTGACTGGGTGGCTAATGTGGTCCTGGTTCTCAAAAGCAACGGGAAATGGCAAATGTGCGTGGATTACACTGATCTCATTAAGGCTATGCCCAAAGACAACTTCCCCATGTCACGAATCGACCAGCTAGTCGACGCCACGGCCAGGCACAAAATGTTGAGTTTTCTGGATGCCTATTCCGGGTACCACTAGATTAGCATGCACGGGCCCGACCAAGATAAGACAGCCGTTGTTACCAACCACGGGTTGTGCCACGCCCCGTACTCTATACCGTCGAGGTATTATCCGCTCTGGTCTACCGACCTCACGGTTTTATCCCATTCTAAGGGTGATCGGCTCCAAAATAGAGTACTTCTGGGGAGGTCACCCATCCTTGTACTACTCCCCATTTAGCACGCTTAACTTCGGAGTTCTTTTCAAGAACTGAGCTGATACTTCAAAAGGCGTCTCGATGATATAGAGTATAACTTAGCTATATTTGAGGGTGTTACAATCTATCCCTCTTATATAGGGGACATCCTCGTCGCTGGGCACATATAGCGCGCAATCAAATCCCCATGCAGGTAGTGTAACGACCAAGAACTTGAATACCGGGTGAACCCGATATCACTTGGATCCTGAGAGGCCACCCACGAGCGGGAATGCTCAGAAGGGTTAGAAAGGTATGTGGAGGTACATTGAAATTTTAAATAAATGCAGTAAACAACTATGAACATGAATGTTAAATTAACAGAAATAAAATTATATTTTCAATTAATAAATTAACTATAGAGCTAACTATAAAGTCCAGTCCAACAAAAGTACAGTGTACAGCAAAAGGAAACATACTGAAGTACCAGGTACGCTACTTGCTTTGGCAAACTGGCACTAAGAACCACCGCACTGTACCTCCGAACCACGAGGAGGAACCACTACACCTGAAAAGAGAGGGGTGAGCCTCATCTCATTGGCTCAGTAGGGGTCCCGCGGATCCCCACCTCGAAACAACAATGGTAAACAGTAGTGCTAAACAATATAACAACAGTAGAGGAGTAGCAACAGGAAGAGTAAAGTGAGGAACAGTCGTACTGAACAGAAACACAGCAGTCGATAGAACCTCGACTCTCTAAACTACTCCTAACAGTAATAGAAGTACACCCCGATCTCACAGTCAGGAATTACCGAACCACCGATAAACCACAGAATCCTTATAGCTAAGGCCTATGGAAATAGATAAAGGCCCCATTAAGACCTACACAGCCCAAAGGTATAGTCACGACAATGGAGTTGTGCACCCTACACTGTCTACCAGTAGAACCACAGTAACTCTCTACTGGCACCCTAGACCTCAGTGTCAAAAGGACACAAAAACCACTCAAGGAATTATGTCATCATAGATGGAAACCAAACCACGAGTGTTACAAGACAAAACTACAAGTCAAGAGGCTCACGCTCCACGAGAACCACACGTCAAGAGGCTCACACTAATCACGAGAACCACACATCGAGAGGCTCACGCTGCCAAGTGCTAGGAGTACTCTCCCACAAAAGTAAGACCGGATGCGTCCACTAACGTCTTAGTCCACGCCTCAAGTGTCTCCCTACTCACCCCAGGCAAAAATTGAGACACCGTACAAGTAACCAAGGAACAACAACAATAAGGACTAGTCAGGGTAGTGCTCGTCAGCACTGGTCCACTGCCCCTAACCAAGTGTGCACATACAGACCTACTGCGATAGGTCGGGTCCTATAACTGATTTTCCTCCCAAGCCGAACTCTGGCTGCAAAGGCAAGGAGGCCCTACGGTAACCAGTCTAGAAACCGTCTCTGACGGGAAGCCACACTACCACTCCCTGGTAGGGTCAACACCCGTGTATCGAATGAGGCTCCGACTAGTGGGGGGTCAATCAATGTAGAGACTCTAAAAGAAAGCACCTAAGTATGGACATGCTACACACGCACCTGTCACAAGTAACACAGAACACAAGGCAGCACAATGCCACCAGACTCAAGATAGCCAACTAGACCTGCTAAATCAACATTCCTTGAGTCACACGACTCTGGTCCAGACCGTCGCGCAATGCGGCAACATGCCATCAATTCAGCCTAGTCCCTGGGTCAAAAACCACGGTACAACATTATGGAAATATCACACAACAGCTGGATCCATTCATCAATCGAAAGTCCTTGGCCCCTTGGTTGCTTATCAGACTCACAATTCTGCATAACAAGAAAGGATGAAACATGAGGGGTCACCCGAGCCCTCAAACCACATTGACATGCAAACTAAGGTAACACGATACCTCTGAGCATCTGAAACATAGTCTCGATCCTTAGGGGACAACCGAGACACTCACGGGGTCAAAAGTCAACCACTGGGTCACAACCGGGTTGACCGGAGATCAAAACATCAAAACATGGCAAAGGAATCCTGGTCGCGGTTGTCACCAGGCCGCTACCTACAAGTAGAAACAAGTAGCATTCAAGACCAGTCCGCTATCACCAAATAGAACTAGATCGCAGTCAAGGCCAGACCGCCACTAATAGGGAAAGAAGGTCGCGGTTGATAGATGACCGCTACCTCCAAACAATGGCCAGGTCGTGGTCAGAAACAGACCGCCATCTGCCATGAACTGGGGATACATAAGCACAAAGAGGCTGGCGTTGGCGCTTCACGAACCAGAGTCGACGTAAACCAGATCGTGGTTGTGATGGACCGCTACCATCAGGTAGCGGTTCGCAGAAGACCGCTATCTAAAAGGGGTACAATAGTAGGCTGGCAACGGTTGAGTGATAACCACTATCGCTGGGTCGCGGTTATCAGCTGACCGCTATTATCAGGCCGGTTTCCCAAGTTGTGGATTGATAAGTGTAATATCCCGGACCTTTCGCATCCTTCTTTGTGGGTCCCGGATCTGGTTTCTCAGAGTGTCCGGCTCCGTTGTGTCTGAAATTTCATTTTGGACATCTTTTGTGTTCGGATCGGCGGGATCCGGAGTTGTTTCGGAGACCCGAAAGCGTTCTGTGGCTTTTTCCGCGTGTGTTTTCCGATTTTCGGTGTGGGTTTCGATAATTCTTCGGAACCTCGCTGCGGGTGAACCGGGTCGTTCACCTGGGCACGAGTGATACCGTTGCAATCGGTGCGTTCCGAGGATCGCGGAAACGTAATTTTCTATTTTTTAGTATTTTTCAGAATTTCCAGATTTTCTATAAATATCTCACTTTTCTCTATCTCCCCTCACCCTCTTCTTCTTCTTCTTCTTCTTCTTCCATCTCTTCTCCCCACCGTGACCACCGCCCCTCCCTCTCTCTTTCTCTCTCGTTCGGCCACATCGACGTCCCATTCCGGCTGCAGACGGTGCGGGGCGACGGCGTGACGACGTGGGCGACGGCGAGGTGATCGTGGCGGCGTAAAGCTTGTGGGGAACCGTGAAGGGACGAGGGTTTTCAAAGCGTTCTTTGCGATCTCGGTAATGATTCGGCGGAGCATTCACTCCATTGAGGTAGGGTGACGTTCCCCAGCTCCCCGCCGTTCATTTCCGTGGTTTATAGGCCGAGGGGAGGCCAAGAGGGGCTTGATTAAGCGGGTTTGGGGTTTTCCATGATTCGGGGAGAGCTCGTCCGATCTATGAATTTAGCTCGCGATTTCACATTTTGGTGGCCTAGTATCATGCTAGGGGTCCCCAGGGGTCTTCCCCTTTGATTTCCCCCTCACCGAGTGGCACGAATCACAGCTTGCCTTTATTTTTCCCTGTGACGCACCTGCATAGGCGTGTCACAGTCTGTAACGCACCAGGGCAGGTGCGTTACACTTTGTTTTACACTGGGAGTGTGACAGCCTGCGTTGGACCGTCAGGGTCCTGTGACGGTCTAGCCTAGACTGTCAGGCGTCTGTGACGGCCCCGCCTAGACCGTCAAAGTCCTGTGACCCGTCTAGGGTAGACCGTCAGACACTGGGTTGCCCCGGGTGGGTTGCAACCCCGTTTCTGTTCCGACCGTGGTCGCCGTGCGATGGTGCCAGTACGTGGGGTGGTCCCCGTACGTCGTCGGATGCGGACATAGTTTTTCGTTGACTTGAGAGTCTACTCCTTCAGTGACCCTCCACTAGTCGTAGCCCACCAGTACGCGGTGCTGGTCTCACCAGGGAGTGGTGTACGGGCCGCCCCTTAGAGACGGTTTTTAGACTGGTTTTCGTCGGGCCCCACGTCTGTAGCCAGAGTCCGGCTAGGGGAAAAACCTGTCAGAGGGCCAGACCAGGGACGCGCGGTCTGTGTGTGCACACATGGTTGGGGGCAGTTGGACACACGCTGACGAGCGTGACCCCAGCTAGTCAATTGTTTACGGTACTTGTTCGATGTTCGTGCCTCTGGTAGGCGTTACCACGTCAGGCAGTTCACCTGCGGTGCGGTGTAAGTCGTCAGGGGACGCTACCGACTGTGCTTCTAGTGGGAGGTACTCCTGTCGAGTCGGGAGTGTCAGGTTGTCAGTCGTTACGACTTCGACCTTCGGGTTTCTGCCATGTTGGCCGTTGGGTTCCGGTTGTTTCGTCGTGGCACGTGTGTCGGTTTTCATGCCGTGAGACCGGTGCTCTGTAGATGGCATGGTTTCCCTTTTTGAGGTACTCGCTTACTGCTAGCATAGCGGTTTCTCCGTTTATGAGGTAGGGTTCGAGTGATCCTTACTGAGTCTTGTTCCGAGACTCATTCCATGCGTGTTTTCACCGTGTTTCAGGCGAGGCGAGGCTTCAGGGGAGTTCATCTGAGGCTCAGCGCGGTTCAAGTGCCCAGCGTTAGTGCTAGAGGTCAGAGCCGGGGTATGCCCCGTGTAGCTGTACTTTTTTTTTCTTGTCTCTGTACTAGTTGTGGACTACTGTTGCTATTTTATTGTTATATTGTGGACCATGTAAAATGTTAATTCATTTCTTGCTTATTTATATAACTGTTAATTCTACAATTATTTGTGATACTTGTGTAGTTTCCACACCATCCTTCTAACCCTTCCGAGTCTTCAGACTCGTGGGTGGCGGTGCGAGTCTCGGGTTATCGGGCCTTCCCGGTAATCGGATTCTCGGGTCGTTACAGCTTGTATCAGAGAGCGGTTGTGGAATTATATGGGAATCATAGGTGATTGTAGTGGTCCACTAGTCCACAGTAATGAAGTGCAGTTGACGCTGGCATTGGGCATCGTGTGTTTCTCTTAACCTTGCTGTTCCGTGCTTTCTATCTTTGCTCCAGGTGTGGGTATGGCGCCGAGGCGGGTGACTTGCTCTCAGCAGGGGCAGTCGGCTGGAGGTCAGGAGATGCAGCAGGAGGTTCAGCAGGAGCAGGGGGAGCAGAGCAGAGTGCCACCTGCGGCCACCGAGGCAGTGGATACTACGAGGTTTTCGGGGGCCGAGGATTTCTTTCGTGGCATGTACCAGCTTATGTCGCAGCAGTTCGGCGGAGAGACTGGTGAGGGCTCGTCGACCAGGGGTGGGCGAGGCCGAGCAGTGAGGGATTTCATGCAGTTTCATCCCTCTTACTACGGCGGTCAGCCAGACCCTGATTTGGCTCGGAGTTGGCTCGACGAGATGGAGCGGGTGTTCAGTTCCGCGCGGAGTACTGCGGAGGATAGAGTTATGTTGGCTTCCAACCAGTTGCAGGGTACGGCTCGGGAGTGGTGGTCTCCCGAGTGGAAGACGTCTTTCCAACTTCGTCCACTTGAGTAGATTGTGTGGGGCGACTTTGTCGGTGCTTTCGAGCGTACCTACTGTCCAGAGTTTATTGCTACGCAGCGGATGCGTCAGTTTTTGGAGCTGGTTCAGGGCGACATGTCCGTGTTGCAGTATAGGGCCCGGTTTATCGAGCTGGGTCGATATGTACCTCATATCATGGAGAATGAGAGGGTGAAGACCGCACAGTTTGTTCAGGGCTTGAGGCAGGAGCTGAGGCACCATTTGATCGCGAATGCTGCCACCGATTTGGAGACAGCGTCTCGCATTGCGGCTTCTTTGGAGATGGCTATGTAGAGGACTCGAGGACCGATTAGCCAGGGGCAGTCTTTGTCAGGTCACAGCTAGCAGTCGGCTACCCAGCAGCAGGGTTCCTTCCAGCATGCGCCGGGTGGTTCAGGAGCGCCGGCACCGGCATCGTCAGTGACAGGATCCGTGTCTTTCGGCTCGAAGGTCAAGAAGTTTCTCAAGAAGGGTTTCTCTAAGAAGAAGTCCAAGGGTCAGGGGCAGGCTTCATCGGGCAGTGTATAGCAGCTGGTCCCATTTCAGCATCAGGGATCAGTGGGTGGATCGTGAGGGCTGTGTCCACGGTGTAGCGAGCATCACCCAGGCAGGTAATGCACGTCGCCGATTATCTGTTTTCGGTGTGACTAGCCAGGGCACATGGCGCTTGACTGTCCTCAGAGGCAGCAACAACATCAGTTTCCTCAGCAGCAGCAGGTTCCCCAGCAGCAGAGGCCGCAGCAGCAGCACCAGTAGGGACAGTATCTGCCGCTACCCAGGTTAGCTAGTGTGGGAGGTAGGCAGAGAGCTCGAGGCCAGATCACACACATGACCATGGCAGAGGCAGTGGCGTCGCAGCTTGTGAAAGGTACTGTTCAGATTTTGGGTTGTGCGGCTCGGGTTTTGTTTGATTCTGGCGCGTCTCATTCGTTTATTTCGGAGGATTTCGCGCTGAGCATCGAGGAGCCGGTGACCCAGTTGTCCTGCGATTTGGCAGTGGAGTTGCCTTCGGGTGATTTTATGATCACTCCGTATTGCTTCGATGAGGTTCCCGTGTGGGTGGAAGGGCGGAGTTTGCCGGCTAGGCTCTATGCGTTGCCGCTTCAGGACTTTGATGTGATTTTGGGCATGGATTGGCTCGAGGCATATCATGCGTTGGTGGATTGTGGCTCGAAGAGAGTTTATTTTTGGCGACTTCGTGGACCCACCTTCTATTTCCAAGGTATCAGGTCTTCCTCTTCCCGATTCCTTATTTCGGCGATTCGAGCTTGTCGTTTGCTTGATGCGGGTTGTCAGGGTTTTCTCACTTCTGTGGTCTTGGTAGACCAGCCGTGTCCGGATGTCGAGGACATTCCGGTGGTGTGCGAGTTTCCCGATGTTTTCCCGAAGGACTTACCTGGATTGCCTCCCCAGCGGGAGATCGATTTTATGATCGAGGTTGTACCGGGTACGGGACCTTTGGCGAAGGCCCCCTACCGTATGGCCCCCGCTGAGTTGAGGGAGTTGCGGACGCAGTTTCAAGAGTTGCTGGCCAAGGGGTATATTCGTCCCAGCTTTTCCCCTTGGGGTGCGCCAGTGTTGTTCGTGAAGAAGAAGGACGATAGCTTGCGGTTGTGTATTGACTACCGACAGCTGAATGAAGTG
The DNA here is from genome assembly GCA_022559845.1 of Amorphophallus konjac. NCBI lineage: Eukaryota > Viridiplantae > Streptophyta > Magnoliopsida > Alismatales > Araceae > Amorphophallus > Amorphophallus konjac. The sequence continues at coordinate 42,901,484 of CM040120.1, read as the reverse complement.
ACCATTAAGAACAAGTATCCGTTGCCACGGATCGATGATTTGTTCGACCAGCTTCAGTCCGCTCAAGTATTCTCGAGGATTGATTTGCGGTCCAGTTACTATCAATTGAGAATTCGCGAGTCCGATGTGGAGAAGACTGCGTTTGGTATGAGGTACGGGCATTATGAGTTTCTGGTGATGCCGTTTGGGCTCACCAATGCCCCCGCAGCCTTCATGGACTTGATGCAGAGGGTGTTTCGTCCGTATCTGGACCAGTTCGTGGTCATATTTGTGGACGACATCATTGTCTATTCGCGGTCTGCCGAGGAGCACGCGTACCATTTGGGTGTGGTGCTGCAGACATTGCGAGATCACCAGTTGTATGCAAAGCTCAGTAAGTGCGAGTTCTGGTTTCGTGAGGTGCACTTTTTGGGGCACGTGATTTCTGGTGATGACATTTCTGTGGACCCCGCCAAGGTCGAGGCAGTAATGCGATGGCTGAGGCCGAGGTCTGTGACCGAGATCCGAGTTTTTTGGGGCTTGCGGGTTATTACCGTCGGTTCATCCAAGATTTTTCTCACATTGCGACCCCGATGACTAGACTCATACGGAAGGATGTGCCTTTCGTCTGATATGAGGAGTGTGAGCTGAGTTTCAGGGAGCTGAAGAGATTGCTCACCTCGGCTCTGGTGTTGGTTTTACCTTCTGGGCCGGGAGGTTTTATGGTGTGTACAGATGCTTCCGGGGTCGGACAGGGTGCTGTGTTGATGCAGCATGGTAGAGTGGTGGCTTATGCATCTCGGTAGCTGAAGCCCCACGAGGAGAACTACCCTACTCATGACCTTGAGTTGGCGGCTATGATCTTCGCGCTGAAGATCTAGAGGCATTATCTGTACGGTGAGAAGTTTGAGGTGTTCACTGACCATCAGAGTTTGAGGTATGTGTTCACGCAGAGGGACCTTAACCTCAGGCAGAGACGTTGGATGGAGCATATGAAGGATTATGACTTGACCCTATCTTATCAGCTGGGCAGGATGAATGTCGTAGCCGATGCCTTGAGTCGGAAGATCGCGATCAGTGCCTTGATGTTGAGGAAGTGAAGGCTCTGGGAGCAAGTGCCCGAAGTTTCATTCGGGCTCAAGATTCCCGAAGAGCCAGGGTTAGCAGTGCTTGCGAGTCTGGCTGTCACGCCAGCTATCCACCGTCAGGTGACAGAGGCTCAGCATGCGGACCCTGAGTTGCCCCGGATTTTGGCCTTAGCTGATGTGGAACTCGACGAGGACGGTGCTGCGAGGTTTCGTGGCAGGCTGTACGTCCTAGCCGAGGAGCCGGTTCGGCGTGCGGTGTTGCGCGAGGCTCATGGGAGCAGGTACGCCGTACACCCGGGTGCGACGAAGATGTATCGGAACTTGCGGAGGTAGTTCTGGTGGCCTGGCATGAACAGAGATGTTGCCGAATTTGTGGCCAGGTGCCTGACCTGTCAGCAGGTGAAGGGGGAGAATCAGCGACCAGAAGGTACTCTTCAGCCCTTGGATGTTCCCGCGTGGAAGTGGGACCACGTGACCACGGATTTTGTGGTGGGTTTACCGAGGACTCCGAGTGGGCAGGATAGTATTTGGTTGCTGGTGGATCGGCTGACGAAGGTGACTCGGTTGTTACCGGTCAAGGTCAGCTGGAGTGTGCCCAAGTTAGCTCATCTTTATGTGGAGCGGATCGTTCCGTTGCATGGGATTCCCATCTCCATCGTGTCGGATCGGGATCCGCGCTTCACGTTTAGATTCTGGAGGAGTTTCCAGCGAGCTCTTAGCATGGAGTTGGCTTTTAGCTCGGCGTATCATCCTCAGTCAGATGGACAGTCTGAGAGGACCATCCAGACTTTGAAGGATATGCTGAGATCCTGCTGCCTGGAGTGGCAGGGGAGTTGGATTCACCACCTACCGTTGGTGAGTTTGCCTACAACAACAGCTATCATTCGAGCATCGGCATGGCTCCTTATGAGGCGTTGTATGGGCGTCCATGTCGGACTCCACTTGACTGGTTTGAGGTTGGTGAGCATGTTTTGACGGGACCAGAGTTGGTGCAGTAGTGTGTGGATGTTGTGCAAGTGGTTTGTCAGAACATGTTGGCGGCCCAGAGTCGGCAGAAGAGCTATGCTGACCGGAGGCGGCAACCCCTCGCGTTCACCGTGGGCGATCAGGTATTCTTGAGAGTTTCTCTGATGAAGGGGGTGATGCGTTTTGGACGGCGTGGGAAGCTGAGTCCCCGCTATGTTGGTCCGTTTCCCGTTGTGGAGCGCATCAGTGAGGTGGCTTATCGGTTGTAGTTACCCCCTGAGTTGGCATCGGTGCAAGACGTGTTCTACGTCTCGATGTTGCAGAGGTATATACCCGATGACTCTCATGTTCTTGAGGATTTTGTTTGGCCCGAGGTGACTCCAGACCTTTCTCTCCCAGAGTTTTCTGTCCGCGTTGACGATAGGCGAGAGCAGCACCTGTGGAACAAGGTCATCCCCTTGGTAAAGGTGGTGTGGCAGCGACACTCTGGTGGTGAGGCTTCTTGGGAACGTGAGGACGAGATGCGTCAGCAGTTCCCTTACATGTTCGAGTGAGTCTTCCTCTTCTTTCCCCTTGGGTTGTTCTCAATTTCGAGGACAAAATTCTTTTAAGGGGGGAGGGCTGTAATATCCCAGACCTTTCGGATCCTTCTTCCTGGGTCCTGGATCTGGTTTCTCGGAGTGTCCAGCTCCGTTGTGTCTGAAATTTTGTTTCGGACATCTTTTGTGTTCGGATCGGCGTGATCCGGAGTTGTTTCGGAGGCCCGGAAGCATTCCGCGGCTTTTTCCGCGTGTGTTTTCCGATTTCCGGTGTGGGTTTCGATAATTCCTTCGGAACGTCACTGCGGGTGAACCAGGTCGTTCACTTGGGCATGAGTGGTACCGTTGTGATCGGTGCATTCCGAGGATCGCGGAAACGTAATTTTCTATTTTTTGGTATTTTCTAGAATTTTTGGATTTTCTATAAATATCTCACTTTTCTCTCTCTCCCCTCACCCTCTTCTTCTTCTTCCTTCTCTTCTCCCCACCGTGACCACCGCCCCTCCCTCTCTCTTTCTCTCTCGTTCGGTCGCGGCGACGTCCCCTTCCGGCTGTAGACGGTGCGGGGCGACGGCGTGACGATGTGGGCGACGGTGAGGTGATCGTGGCGGCGTAAAGCTTGTGGGGAACCGTGAAGGGACGAGGGTTTTCAAAGCGTTCTTTGCGATCTCGGTAACGATTCGGTGGAGCATTCGCTCCATTGAGGTAGGGTGACGTTCCCTAGCTCCCTGCTGTTCGTTTCCGTGGTTTATAGGCCGAGGGGAGGCCGAGAGGGGCTTGATTAAGCGGGTTTGGGGTTTTCCATGATTTGGGGAGAGCTCGCCCGATCTATGGATTTAGCCCGCGATTTCACGTTTTGGTGGCCTAGTATCATGCTAGGGGTCCCCAGGGGTCTTCATCTTTGATTTCCCCCTCTCCGGTGGAGGCATGGGGGCGTGGTTGGGTTTTTTGGGCTTTTCCCGCCGTTTCACCGTCGGGCGAGTGTGACGGTCCTTCCAGTGACCGTCACACTCTGTGACGCGCCTGGGTGGGTGCGTCAAAGCCCTTGTTTAGCCAACTGGGGTCTGGGAGTGTGACAGTCCCATGATAGACCGCCACAGGCGTGTGACGCGCCTGGGTTGGGCCGTCAGAGCGTCCCGACCGTTGGCATCCGACCGTTGGTTTGACCGTTGGGGGTCAAGGCGTGTGACGCACCAGGGCTGGCGCGTCACAGCCTTGTGACGGCCCAGCGTGGGTGCGTCAGGGTTATTTGACCCCCAGGCAATGTGACGCTCCAGGGCTGGACCGTCACATGTGTGTGACGCTCCAGGTGTGGACCGTCACATGCTGTGACGCACCGAGTGGCACGCGTAACATCTTGCCTTTGTTTTTCCCTCTGACGCACCTGCATAGGCGCGTCACAGTCTGTAACGCACCAGGGCAGGTGCGTTACACTTTGTTTTACACTGGGAGTGTGATGGCCTTCGTTGGACCGGCAGGGTCCTGTGACGGTCCAGCCTAGACCGTCAGGCGTCTGTGACGGCCCAGCCTAGACCGTCAAAGTCCTGTGACACGTCTAGGGTAGACCGTCAGGCACTGGGTTGCCCCGGGTGGGTTGCAACCCCGTTTCTGTTCTGACCGTGGTCGCCGTGCGACGGTGCCGGTACGTGGGGTGGTCCCCGTACGTCGTCGGATGCAGATGTGATTTTCCGTTGACTTGAGAGTCTACTCCTTCAGTGACCCTCCACTAGTCGTAGCCCACCAGTACGCGGTGATGGTCTCACCAGGGAGTGGTGTACGGGCCGACCCTTAGATATGGTTTTTAGACTGATTTTCTTCGGGCCCCACGTCTGTAGCCAGAGTCCGACTAAGGGGAAAACCAGTCAGAGGGCCAGACCAGGGACGCGTGGTCTGTGTGTGCACACGTGGTTGGGGGCAGTTGGACACACGCTGACGAGCGTGACCCCAGCTAGTCACTTGTTTGCGGTACTTGTTCAGTGTCCGTGCCTCTGGTAGGCGCTACCACGTCAGGCAGTTCACTTGCGGTGCGGTGTAAGTCGTCAGGGGACGCTACCGACTGTGCTTCTAGTGGGAGGTACTCCTGTCGAGTCGGGAGTGTCAGGCTGTCAGTCGTTACGACTTCGACCTTCGGGTTTCTGCCGTGTTGGCCGTTGGGTTCCGATTGTTTCGTCGTGGCACGTGTGTCAGTTTTCGTGCCGTGAGACCGGTGCTTTGTAGATGGCAGGGTTTCCCTTTTTGAGGTACTCGCTTACTGCTAGAGTAGCGGTTTCTTCGTTTGCGAGGTAGGGTTCGAGTGATCCCTACTGAGTCTTGTTTCAAGACTCATTCCCTGCGTGTTTTCACCGTGTTTCAGGCGAGGCGAGGCTTCAGGGGAGTTCGTCTGAGGCTCAGCGCGGTTCAGGTGCCCAGCGTTAGTGCCAGAGGTCAGAGCCGAGGTATGCCCCGTGTAGCTGTACTTTCTTTTCTTATCTCTGTACTAGTTGTGACTACTATTTTTATTTTATTGTTATATTGTGGACCATGTAAAACGTTAATTCATTTCCAGCTTATTTATATAACTGTTTAATTCTGTAATTATTTGTGATACTTGTGTAGTTTCCACACCATCCTTCTAACCCTTCCGAGTCTTCGGACTCGTGGGTGGCGGTGCGAGTCTCAGGTTATCGGGCCTTCCCGGTAATAGGATTCTCGGGTCGTTACAATAAGTGTCCATTTTCTATGATAATTCATTGCATATACACCATTTTATGTGCACATAATTAGGCAATTGTGCATATTTCATAGTTAACCTCAACTCCGCATATAAATTGGGCATTTCACGCAAATTGATTAATTCGGTGATATCATTTAATAAACTAAAGTTGAGGGCCATGAACATTAATTCTCCATTGCATAATCATGAACATTTGTGATTTATGTGCACTTTGTGATAATTTTTATAAATTCAATCGCAATTATGAGTGTGTAGGGCACTGAAGGCAATTGTAGGTGAAGCCAAGGGCAAAACAGTCCGAAGACAAAGAGAAGAAACCCTAGGGTGCCCTCTTCCCTCTACCTTCATGGTGGACCAAGTCAAATGTAGCCACCACCTATTTTTGTTGGAGGGAAAAGAAAATTCAAAGTTTGAAATAGGAAACATTATGGAGTAAATCAAGGAGGGAATCAAGGAGAAAAATGGGGAGGATCTTGACCAACAAGGAAGGGGGCCCACCATTTCTTTCGCCCATTCTCCATCTATCCTAGCCCTCCATCTCTATCAAACTTGATCTCCACCATCCATTTGACATATTTTTCCTATAAATAGCCCATGTCAAGGAGGAAAAAAGGAGTTTTTCTTTTTGCAGTTTTCACCCTTTCTCTCCTAACCCTAGGCCGCCGATTCTCTCCTCATTATAATCCTCTTCTCCACTTGATTTCTTCATGCAAGTTCTTCGCTTTTGAATGATATACAACTTCTTCTTCTTCGTCTTTAGCTCATTCCTTTTGGTTTTCATGTTATTTCTTAGTTTTCACTGTTTTGTCATGTGCATTCGCAAACAACATTTTTCTCTATTCTTCCCCATTTTTCTCCTTCCTCTGTCCCTTTTCTCATCTTGCTACTTTTACAAAAGTTGTTCATCTCTCTATCCTCTACAATTTATTATTATTCATCATCTTCTAATTCCTCTTGGTTTCGAAGTTATGTTTGACTTTTTAATGCTTTGTCTCTGAATTTCACTGTTCACGTTTTAAAGCCTTCTTCTTCTTCTTCCATGTCACCTAGGTAGCCTTAGTTAATCTCTCCTTCATCACCATCCCATTTCCTTCTAAACCATTGTCATCTCCCTTAGCTTCACCTTGACCTCTCCCTTCCTCTCCTTAGATCTCTCTCCTCACCCCATACATTCTCCTCCAAGAGCGGCTTCAACGATGAAGGTGACTTCCTCCCGACGTAGACGACATCTTCCGTGAGGTGGTTCGTGATCCAAGGCCAAGAGAGGTCGACGCCGTCATCACCATTGCTGCTACCATCTCCAAACTCCAAACTCCAAGCTTTTCTTATTTTTATTGCTTTCGTGTTATTTCACTTCATTGTAATCTCGTTGCGTCGTTAGTGTAATTTTGTTTCGCATTTCATGTACTCTTTCTTTTAAGTTAATGAAAGGAGTTGTTCTTTTGATATAGATCTTGCTCTTCTTCCCTCTCTACCTCCTTCTTCTATCTCTTCTTTTCCACTTCAGGCAATTATTTTCTATAGCATAGGTACATAATCATTGGCATTTTTAATTAATTGTTGGAACCGTTCTTTGTTTGATCATTCTCTTCGAGCTACAAAAATCATAAATATTTTTCAAAAGATTCCAAGGTTTTTAACTTTAAAAATCTCTTCTTCCCTGTGGATTCGACCCGTGCTTGCCATAGTACTACGTTCTCTTTTGATCATTTTATGCGAGTTCGGTTTGAAGATTGTTAGCGCACGTGTAGTAACGACATACATTTTCACGTTATCGATTTTGATGCCGTTACCGGGGAAGAATGATGATTTTTGATTTAAGAACTTTATTTTTCTTGTGTTTATAAGTGTACTAATATATCTTTCTTTTTCTTATTATTGCAGAAAAAAAGTAAAAAAAGGTTAGAAAAAGTAATTCTAAAAATCTAGAAAAATAATCTGTCAGGAAATCTATCGCAGAAAGTAGAAGCGTAGGTGCAGAGGATAGAAAGCAGAAAATCCACATAAAATAATTGTCGCAGAAAGTAGAAATCTGTAAGTGAAGGCCCTGCTCCAAAAGAAAGGAAGTTTGAAAATAAAGAAAGAAAACAAAAAATTATAATTTTTTTTAAAAATCAAAGGTAAGGTTTCCTTCCTCTCTTTCATCTTTTGATTTTGTCATTTATTTCTAAAAAAAAAGAACGAGGGAACGCACTTCAAGTAAGTATCCAAACTTTTCCTCTTTCATTTGAGTTTCATTTTTTTTACTTTCCATATCTTGTGGCTAGATAGGGCAATTAATTTAAAAAAAAAAGAAAAAAATTGAACCAATGAAAATCTCCATTGCAAGAGTAGAACCCACACTTCTATGTTTTAGGCCATGCATCATTTAGGCTAGAATTTTTCTTGTTATTTAATTTGTATTAATTATATTATTGAAGATTGTGGGGCAAGGTGAGTTATTCCAAACTTCTTCTTCGTCATATGCTCATGCATATTTACATAGAACCCCTTGTTTGAATTTATGGTGTGCATTTCATTTCAAAATATCATAAGGGCATTACCTCCTAAACAACATAAGGTGGAGATTTGATCACCCTTCCTTGGCCCACAAACCACAACTCCATGCATCTTAGTATTAACCCAAGCCTAATAAAAAAAATTCAGTAGCCATTGGCCCTGGGGTTCACATTAAGATTTGGGTCCACTTAGGCCCATTATCAATTTGGAAACTGGTGTCTAGGAAAGAGATCCAATGACAAACGTCTTAAGCGGACATGTGGTTATTTAATTAGGTCCATACGAAAATAGGGGGAGCCTCCCACAACTCCACCTCTTACCTGGCTAGTGGATAAATTTGATAGTGGACTTGGGCTGGACTTAGGTTGATTTGTGAGAAATCTCACTCATAGGTATAGGGCACCCACTTAGTTATATGTTAATTGTTTGATAACTTGTTTGTGGTTGTTAAAAAAATAAAAAAAATAAAACAAAAAAATCTTCTCTTCTCTCTTTCTTGGTCCTAGTGCATGAAATAATAAAAAATAAAAAAAAAATGAAAAATGGGCGAGAAAATTTCTATCTTTGAGTGGGCTCGTAAATTCAATAAGGTGGACTTGTTGGCCCATTTCTCTTGATCCATTCTTTGGGCAATGAATCCAAACTTCTTCATGCCACCTTGTAATCAAGATTATGATCACATGTGGACCAATTCGACCCATTACACTATTGATTGCCCAAACTAATTTTCACCTCTCACCCAACATAGCCCGACCCCCTATGAAAGTCCATATTCTTGGTCGGCTCAACAAGAGAACCTGTTACGCTTGGCGGCCCAGTCTCTATCATTTCCCCAAAATCAATCCCAACTCACTCAGTTCTACCAAGGGACCCATACTCTACATCTTCCCCAAGAGCAAGCCCAAATGTTTCAGGCTTCTTCACGCCTTTTATATGAACCATGTCCATACACTCTTAATCATGGGTGGAAAGACTAATCAAATCTCTCTTAGGAAACTCATCAAAATCAAGTGCAAACTCCTCCTCAGCCAAATTTTCAGAATTGGACTCAATTTCTAAATCACCCGTATGATCAAGCCTAGTATGGAGGGCAGCCTACATACTCCCCACTATCTCACTACCAGACTGATTTTCCTCTAGATTACTATCCACCACAGTCTGAGTCTCAGCCCATTTATCCATGTCCTCCACACACTGATCTCAATAAGGAGGATAAGTTCGATCAATTGTATCAACTCATCATGGCACGACAACAACTTTTTGAGGCTCAACGTCAATCCGTCCAAACCTTATTAGATCAGCTTGGCAAAACCATGAAAGGACTGGAAATGGACCAATTGTCTAGCCACCCTAATACAAGTTTTGAAAATCAACTTTCTGGACTTGACCAACACCTAAATCCTCATGATCAACCCATGGTTCCTCAATCCAATGACACGCTTGGCCTTGATAATGGAGAGATTATGGAAATGACACACCAGAAAGCATTAGAGGGAGCTAGCAATATGGAGCATCAAATTGAGGAGCTCAAGCCCAACCTCATCTATGAAGAGAACCATGATGAGTCTGTTGATCTTAAGTTGGGGGGAGAAGAAGAGGAAGATGATTTTCTAGTTAATGATCAACTTTCATTCATTTCCCTTCCTACTTTTGACGAGTCCTTGTTCCAAGTGAAGGACGAAGAAGATGCAATGGTGGAGAAAGAATTGAGTGAACTCATGAAGCAATCTTCTTGGGTTATGAAGGGACCAGATACCCCGCATGAACTTCATCTCGACCGGGAATCTCTTGATCTAGGGGAGGGCGTTAATCTTTTATCCATTCCTGACCTCGGTGAATCGAAACTCACCTTGGACACATTATAATTAGCTAATTGGTCAACCCCGCCTGAACCCAATGAGCATCCTTGTGTTGAGGAGCATATTTCTTTCATTCCTGATATCACTCTGCTCCTTGACACTAATCATTTGGTGGAAGCCCCAAAAGTCCCTCACCCTCCAAGCTATTCTCACCTCAACCATATGCAAGTAAATTTTAAAATTGAGGTTGTAGAAAAAAATTTGAGGACCAATGGGGTCTGCATTAACATGTTCAACACTTATAAAGACCCTATGTTTGAAGAGGAATATGTTATCATTGATGACATGATCACTCATGTTCCCTTCTCTAATTGGGGGAGTCCATTTGGATTACTAGACCCACCCTGGCACATTTTTGGCACATTCACTTACATGTATCATCTTTTCCTCCAGTGGTACAAGGGCTGGAATTTAAAAAAGGATAAGATCAGTTGGTGGCTCATTCTTAATAGAACGTGTTGGTTATGAAGCTACATTGCGTCCGGCTGAAGACGTTAAATTTAACGCTCATTGGGAGATAACCCAATTATTCTTTCTCTTTTCAAAAAAAATGTGTGATTGATTTTCTTCTTTTGTTTAAGGAGCATGGAGTATGGAGCAGTATTTCTCTATATATGGCGCCTCTTTCTCAGGTTGTATCTATCCTTCCCACCACTTTTCATGCCTTTTTTTCATTTTTATATTTTGTTCATGCCATTGGGGACAATGTCACCTAAGTTGGGGGATAGCTTGAGCTCTAATTTTCTCAAAATACTTGCACCCTTTCATCACACTCCTAACAAGTGTTTCATGTTCATGTTTCATGATGAGAAACTTTTCTTAGAATGATAGGACTTAGAGTCTTACTTGTGAGAGTAGGAAGTTAAAGGGGTGAATTAATTGGTTATGTCTTTAGCCTTTTCCTCAGAATAAATCTAAAAATTCTATTGAACTTGCACACAATTGCACAATAACAAGATTGGTAGATGACAAACATTAGGATGATGAGAATTTTGCTTAACACTTAGGTGATGATTGATATTATGCCAATTCGTTGAAAGTAATCGTGAGGAAAAAGCTACCTACCAAAAAAAATGGAAAATGCCCCTGAACTTAGTAACCGAGCCTTCTTCTCCTAAGGCAAGAGTTGAGGTTCGCGTCAAACGGTGAATGGATGTGTAGCACCGTGTGTCAAAAAAATGAATGAATAAACAGGTAGAGTGAAGCTACCTGTAATTCGAGAAGCTTAATTCGAGATGTGGGCAGAATTAAAAATCATCTTTAAGTGAAAGGTAGAAGACTAATTCATCTAGACTGTTTGGTAGTCACTAGTCAAGTTATATCACTCCTACACAAAGAGATATTTAATTTTGATTGTATCCTGAGGAAAGGTCTAAACACATGGACTTATGAAATTTGTACCGAATACATACTACTTGAACTTGTAATGCTCCAAACTCTAAATCATTATGCATAATGTTCTTGCCATGAACTGTGACACATGAGTGTTTGCTAGTCCTAATTCTATAATTATTTACATTGCTAAGGGACTATCAATGTTCAAGTTAGGGGGTGTGATAAGTGTCCATTTTCTATAATAATTCATTGCATATACACCATTTTATGTGCACATAATTAGGCAATTATGTATATTTCATAGTTAACCTCAGCTCCGCATATATATTGGGCATTTCAAGCAAATTGATTAATTCAGGGATATCATTTAATAAAGTAAAGTTGAGGGCCATGAGCATTAATTCTCCATTGAATAATCTTGAGCATTTGTGATTTATGTACACATTGTGGTAATTTTTATGGATTCAATCGTAATAATGTGTGTGTAGGGCACTGAAGGCAATTGCAGGCAAAGCCGGGGGCAAAACAGTCCAAAGACAAAGAGAAGAAACCCTAGGGTGCCCTCTTCCCTCTCCCTTCATGGTGGACCAAGTCAAATGCAGCCACTACCTATTTTTGTTGGAGGGAAAAGAAAATTCAAAGTTTGAAATAGGAAGCATTAAGGAGGAAATCAACGAGGGAATCAAGGAGGAAAATGGGGAGGATCTTGACCAACAAGTAAGGGGGCCCTCACCATTTCTCCCTCCCATTCTACACCTATCCTATCCCTCCATCTATATCAAACTTGATCTCCACCATCCATTTGACATATTTTCCCTATAAATAGCCCATGTCAAGGAGGAGAAAATGAGTTTTTCTTTTTGCAGTTTTCACCCTTTCTCTCCTAACGTTAGGCCGCCGATTCTCTCTCCCTTCTAATCCTCTTCTCCACTTGATTTCTTCACGCAAGTTCTTCATTTTTGAATGATACACAACTTCTTATTCGTCGTCTTTAGCTCATTCCTTCTGGTTTTCAAGTTATTTCTTAGTTTTCACTGTTCTATCTTGTGCATTCGTAGACAGCATTTTTCTCTGTTCTTCCCCATTTTTCTCCTTCCTCTGTCCCTTCTCTCATCTTGCTGCTTTTACAAAAGTTGTTCATCTCTCTATCCTCTACAATTTCTTATTCTTCATCATTTTCTAATTCCTTCTGGTTTCGAAGTTATGTTTGACTTTTCAATGCTTTGTCTCTGATTTTCACTGTTCACGTTTTAAAGCCTTCTTGTTCTTCTTCCATCCCACCTAGGTAGCCTTAGTTAATCTCTCCTTCATCACCATCCCCTTTCCTTCTAAACCATTGTCATCTCCCTTAGCTTCACCTTGACCTCTCCCTTCCTCTCCTTAGATCTCTCTCCTCACCCCATACATTCTCCTCCAAGAGCGGCTTCAACGACGAAGGTGACTTCCTCCCAACGTAGACGACATCTTTCGCGAGTTGGTTCGTGATCCAAGGCCAAGAGAGGTCGGCGCCGTCATCACCATTGCTGCTACCATCTCCAAACTCCAAACTCCAAGCTTTTCTTATTTACTTTCGTGTTATTTCACTTCATTGTAATCTCGTTGCGTCGTTAGTGCAATTTTGTTTCGCATTTCATGTACTCTTTCTTTTAAGTTAATGAAAGGAGTTGTTCTTTTGATATAGATCTTGCTCTTCTTCCCTCTCTACCTCCTTCTTCTATCTCTTCTTTTCCACTTCAGGTAATTATTTTCTATAGCATAGGTGTATAATCAAAGGCATTTTTAATTAATTGTTGGAACCGTTCTTTGTTTAATCATTCTCTTCGAGCTACAAAATGTTGCATCTCTGTAGTTTTGATGATGACTAACACTATGAATCAAATTATTTTTATGATAATTATCTTGATGCTCCTTGATGAATGATAAAGATCCCGAATTGTCTAAATATTCTTAGGATCTAATGTTGTTGTCTTGCATGCACATCTATGGATCAAATGTTTTTTCATCATGCTTTTCTGATTTAATGCTCCTCTATCATGTTCACCCATGAGCTCATACTTATTTGTCTTGTTTATATGGGTTCTGTGCATTTAGTGCGTTGACGCACTTGGCTGGCTGCGTAGACGCAATAGTGCGTCTTTCGCTTGCTGCTTTGTCCACTGCGTCGACGCTGTCACTGGATGCATTGACACATTGGCCTGTTGCCAGGGGCGTGAGTATTTCGTTTAAGCAGTTGAGTTGACGCTGCACGATGGAAGTGTTGACGCATTGGCTTGGTGCCAAGGGCTTGAGCGTCTCGCATATGAAGTTGAGTCGACGCTGCACGATGGAAGCGTTGACGCATTGGCTTGTTACCAAGAGATTGTGCGTCTCGCCCAAGGAGCTGAGGCGACGCTACACAATGGAAGCGTCGACGCCTTGAGTTTATGACCAAAGGTTCTTTTGATCAACCACCCAGCAGAAGCGTCGACGCTGTCAACTGATGCGTTGACGCATTAGTGTGTTTGGTCAAGGGACATGTTCTCCTTATATCCATTGCGTTAACGCCATGGCTTTAGTGCGTTGACGCGTTCTTCTGTCCTTTGATAAGTCCCGTGCAATCTGTGTGAACAATTTATGACTTGAATATTTCTGAGATTGACTGAATGTTCTCTGAAACCTTACAGGGACTTAAAGACAAATTGGAACTTTATTCCAATCATATGAGCACGTGATCCGAGGGAATAATCGTCAAACACGTGGCTCAGTTCATCTGGAAGCATGACCTCGCGCGTGTCTCCCAAACCCTCACTCTCTCGTGAGGTTGGATATATATATGGAGGTTTCTGCTCCTGAAAAGCTGCCGAAGCCACAAGGAAAAGGGTGAGGCCAGAGCGAGAGGAAGGAGAGGAGGAGCCATCCTGATCCATTCGTTGAGCGTACCTGGAAGAGAGAGAGTGTTGAAGGAGAGGATGGTTTTCTGCTATGTTTTGTCTATGCTTCCTTAAGAAGCTACATTGTTTCTCCGTTCGATTGTCTTCGATATTTCTTTATGTTTTCAGTTGTTTGTTCTTAAATTCCGATACTCTGTTTTATCGTTCCCTCTAGGTGTAGAGGAAGAGAGGTGAATCCTCTGGGTTGCATTGTGATTCCCTCTGAATCAGATCAGAGGAAGGGAGGTGGTCTTCGGGGTTGTTGTGTTCAGATAGTGAGCAGGCTATCTGGGTTGTTCCCTCCGGCTGTAGAGGAAGAGAGACAGCGTCTCTGAATTGCAGTGAGGGTGAGTCACTGCTGGGTTCCCTCTTGTCTAAGAGGAAGGGAGAGTTATCTCCGGGTCAAGTCTTGGGGTGTGAGACCTGGGTGCAAGCTGTGTGTTCAGCGTCTGTAGGGATTTCGATCCCCAAGCTGTGGATCAGCGTGTTGTTGGCAGACTGAGTCTGCGGTTCTTTCTTGTGAAAGGAAGCCTCACTCGGCCTTGAGTGAGGGATGGACGTAAGTCTGCAGGTTGCAGACTGAGCCATCTAAATCTCCTGTTCTCCGTGGTATGGTTGTGCGCATCTATCTTCCTTATGATTTTGTCTGGCTTCATTAAGTAAATGTGAATGTTGATGATCGAAATCTTGGTCTGACTGCTCGCTAGGTGGTTGTGCATATGTGCTGATGAAATTTTGAGTGATTTATGTTCTGCGCTCGTGAATTACGTTATATTGGTTAAGGGTCCTGCCTCGACTCAGTCAAATATTTTTTAAACGGTGATCTATTCATCCCCTCCCCTTCTAGCTCACCGTCCTCCTGTTTAACAGTTGGTATCAGAGCAGGTTTACTCGAGATGTGGTCCAACGACCAGGGTAATCCTGGAACCAGTGGTCCTCGCAGCTACATAGCTGAAGGACAGTCAATCTCCCATCCCCCATATTTTGATGGTTCTAATTATTTCTTTTGGAAAAACAGGATGGAAGTTTTCATCCGATCTCAGAGCCACAAGCTGTGGAGAGTCATTACAACTGGACCTTATGATTTACCTCCGAATGAGGAGATGTGGTCTGAAGAACAAGTCAAATTATCCGGACTGAACTGGTCTGCGCTCAATATCATCCAGTGCGCAGTTCACCCTGAAGAATATGCCCGAATTTCGGCGTGCAAGACAGCTAAGAAGATGTGGGATGAACTAGTGCTGATTTACGAGGGTACCTCTCAGGTCAGAGCTACCAAGGTAAACTAACTAACCTCTGAGTATGAATTATTTAAGATGAAGTCAGAGGAGAGCGCGACTGATATGTACGCTAGGCTGTCACTGATCACAAACAGCCTCAAGGGGTTTGGAAAGGAAATATCTGAAGGGGATATAGTCAGGAAGATCTTGAGATCTTTGACTCCAGCGTGGCACACAAAGGCCACTGTGATAGAGGAATCGAAGGATTTAACAACCATGACTGTCACTGAACTCATAGGGTCTCTTATGACCTATGAGATGAATCTCAAGAAAACAGGAGAAGGAAGTGACAGAAAGGGCAAGAATGTTGCTCTTAAAGTTGAACGACATAGTAGTAGTAGCAGCAGCGGCAGCAGCAGCAGTGGAGACTCTGATGGAATTCCAGACTTTGACAGGAGTGAAAAAGCTCTGCTCACACGACAGTTCAGGAAATTTCTGAAACTAAAGGGAAAATCATATGGGAGAAGAAGAAATTACCCATCAGGTAAATATCCAAACAATGGTAATGACAAAGATAGGAATGCTAAAAGTGTGATGTGTTATCATTGCAGGAACTTTAGACACATGAAGCAAGATTGCCCTGAGCTTCAGAAGAAGACACTGGATTACCATAAGAAAGGCTCCAAAGTGTACAAGAAAAAGCCAACAGCTATGGTATGCACTTGGAGCGATGAAGAAGAAGACTCAGAGACTACTTCCTCAGGAAAGGAGACTGAAGGAGTATGTCTGATGGCCGACGAAGAAAATGAGGTAATCAATCCCTTTGTGACTTACTCTATTGATGACTGGGAAGATAAGTATGGTGAACTGCTAGATATGTACAATGCCTTAGCTAAAGAACATAGAGTCACCAAACGCAAACTCAATGTGGTTAATGAAGAACAAGAACTCATCAAGACAGAAAATTCCAAATTGATAGCTGAATTAGCTCAAATGGAAAATGTAAGAAATGAGAATAATTTTGTTAAAAATGAGCTTGAAAAACTTAGAAAACAGCTTGATGAAACCACTCAACATATTGAAGAAAACCTGAGACAAAATGACTTACTCAGGGAAGGGTATGAAGTTGTTAAAAGGGTCAATGATGAATTGCTGGAAAACAATATATGTCTGCGGAAGGAGTTGGAAGATAAGAAGAAAACCCTTGAGAGGTTTGTTTTGGGAGAGAGTAATTTGAATGCCTTGTTAGGCACCAAAGTAAACTTTAACAGAGAGGGGTTGGGTTTCAACCCAAGTAAGAAGGAAGCATTTGGGGTAAAAACCACTACTTTCTGCACTGAGAAAGGAAAAGAGAAACTGGATATTCCATCCAATTCCAAAACTACTGAACAACAAAAGAACATCCATAGACAACATGCTGATTTTGGAAAAAATATCTTCAAGAAATTCAACAACTATGACTCTAATAAAAGAATGGGCTATTTTAAAAGAAACATGGGAATGCCTAACTACACACAGAATACTGTCAATAAAATGCCTTCATCTAGACAGGTTAAAAATTATGGTCTGGCTGGGACCCAAACCTTTATCAACAGAAACTGGACACACCTTGAGAAACAAAAAGAAACAAATGAAATGCACATCAATAACAAAACTGTCAACTCTCAGTACAGAAAGAAAAAGGGGTTAAAACAGATCTGGATTCCCAAGACTGTGCTTAATGAATTGAACGGTATTTTTGGACCCAACTTACCTTGGGTTCCAAAGCACACAACTTAAATTGTTATTGTGCAGGTGAGCCTAGCAGCCGAGAACAACAAGTGGTATCTCGACAGTGGCTGCTCGAGGCACATGACAGGGGATCAAAGAAAGTTCAGCAAGCTTGAATCGAAAGCAGGAGGGTCAGTTAAGTTTAGAGGTAAAAACAAAGGCCAAATCATTGGGACCGGAACCATCGGTAAGAAAACCTCCAACTCTGTTGAGAAAGTCTTGTTGGTTGAAGGTCTGCAACACAATTTATTGAGTATTAGTCAGTTGTGTGACAAGGGTCACAAGGTTCTCTTTGATGAGCATGCTTGCAAAATTTTAGAACCAAACTCCGATAAAATAAAGTTCATTGCAAATAGAGTCAATAATGTCTATATTGTGGATCTTGATGCTGAGTCTGAGTCTAATCTGTGTCTCACTGCTGATTCAGAGAATAACATGTTTGACTGGCATAGGCGACTAGGCCATGCTAGCTTTAACACCTTGCATAAATTAGCTAAATTTGATCTAGTTAGAGGCATGCCTAGCTTAAAGTTCAAATCAGTTTCGAAGAATTGCGAGGCCTGTACTCTAGGCAAGCAAACTCGAGCTTCTTTTAAAATTAGGTCTGAGAGCTTGTCAACTAAGATCATGGAACACTTGCACATGGATCTCTTTGGTCCTACTAGAACCCAGAGTCTAAATGATAAGAGATTTGGTTTTGTCATTGTCGATGACTACTCTAGATTTACATGGCTATTTTTCTTGGCAAATAAGAGTGATGCGTTTCAAAAATTTGAACATTTTTTCAATAAGCAGAAACATGTAGGCCACAAGATCACTGTTATCCAATCAGATCATGGAGGAGAGTTTGAGAACTCCTCATTTTCTAATTTTTGTGACAAGGAGGGACTGACTCACAAATTTTCTTCTCCCAGGACCCCAGAGCAGAATGGAATTGTGGAGAGAAGGAGTCGATCAATAGTGGAAATGGCAAGAACACTACTAATGGAGAGTCAGCTACCTAAGAGCTTTTGGGCAGAAGCGGCAAACACAGCCTGCTACATACTTAATAGAGCTTTGGTAAGACCCATACATAAGAAAACACCATATGAACTCCTGAAAGGTAAGAGGCCTAATGTCTCATATTTCAAAATTTTTGGTTCAAAATGCTTTATTCATAATAACCACAAGAGAGACTTAGATAAATTTGATGCTAGAAGTATTCCAGGAATATTCCTAGGATACTCTGAAACATCTAGGGCCTTCAGGGTCTTTAATAAAACTGATAGGACTGTAGAGAAAACCCCTCATGTTATTTTTGATGAAACAAAAATCTCTAGCAGTCTAAATGACGATAACAGGTCTACAAGTCATGATGGAGAGTTCCTGAATCAAATGCAAGAGGAGGAAGTACAACCGGCTGAAGAACCCACTGATCTGAACCCAGTAAGTACAACCGAACAAGGTGAGTCCTCAACAAATGTCAGAGTTTTAAAAGACCACCCTGTAACCAATATTATTGGTAGTCTTAATGATCCCCCTAGGACAAGATCTCATTTCAGAAATGTTCAGAATCAAGACTTAATTGCTTTAGTTTCTCAAATTGAGCCTAAGACCATTGAAGAAGCCTTAAGTGATGAGAATTGGGTAACTGCCATGTGTGAAGAACTAGGGAAATTTGATAGAAACAATGTCTGGGAACTTGTACCTAGACCTGAAAATTTCAATGTAATAGGAACAAAATGGGTTTTTAAGAACAAACTGAATGAAGGAGGTGTCATCTCTAGGAATAAAGCTAGACTTGTAGCTAAAGGCTACAGTCAGGAGTATGGAGTGGACTTTGATGAATCCTTTGCTCCAGTAGCTAGAATGGAGGCTATCAGAATTCTATTAGCATTTGCTTGTTCAAACAACATAAAACTTCAACAAATGGATGTTAAGAGTGCCTTCTTGAATGGAATTCTAAAAGAAGAAGTTTATGTTGAACAACCTCCTGGTTTTCAGTTTTCAACTAAACCTGATCAAGTTTTCAGGTTAAACAAAGCTCTTTATGGATTAAAGCAGACTCCTCGGGCCTGGTATGAAAGGCTGACCAGTTTCTTACTGAATAAAGGATATAACAGAGGTAAAGTTGACCAAACCTTATTCACCAAGAATTCAAGACAAGATCTCATCATAGTGCTGGTATATGTGGACGACATCATCTTTGGATCAACAAATCCTGAACTGTGTAAAGAATTTTCACAGCTTATGTCAGCTGAATTTGAGATGAGCTTAGTTGGGGAACTGACTTATTTCCTTGGCTTGCAGATAAATCAAATGACAGATGGCTGTTTCTTCCACCAAACCAAGTACACGCTGGATATCCTAAAAAGGTTTGGGATGACTAACCTGAAGCAAATATCCACCCCAATGAGCACAAGCATGACCCTTAATGCAGATGAGTCAAGTAAACAAGTGGATGAAAAACTCTACAGAGGTATGATCGGATCCCTCTTGTACTTAACTGCCTCTAGGCCAGACATACAATTCAGTGTTGGTTTATGTGCAAGATATCAGTCTAGGCCTACTGAACTACATTTGTCTGCTGTAAAAAGAATCTTTAGATATCTGTCTGCCACACATACATTAGGCTTATGGTATCCTGCTTCACGCACATTAGATTTAGTTGCATACACTGATGCAGACTTTGCTGGATGCAAACTAGATAGGAAGAGCACCAGTGGCCACTGCCAATTCTTAGGAGGATGCCTAGTTTCTTGGAGTTCAAAGAAACAACATTCAGTGGCTCTTTCCACTGCTGAGGCTGAATACGTGGCTGCAAGCAGCTGTGGCACTCAGGTTATCTGGATCAAGCATCAACTTCAGGATTACCAAGTAGAGACAGGTTGCACCCCCATCTTTTGTGATAACACTAGTGCCATAAACATTGCAAAGAATCCTGTTTTACACTCACGAACAAAACACATTGAAATCAGGCACCACTTTATCAGAAATGAAATTGCAAATAAAACATTTGAATTAATTCATGTTGGAACTGCAGATCAAATTGCTGATATCTTTACAAAACCTCTAGATACTGAAAAATTCACTTCTTTGAGAAGAGAACTTGGTATTTACAAACTCTAACTGATTTGAAGCAATGAATTCTGGTTCATGTATTTCCATAAATTTAGTGGTAGTTTTGTCATACTTTTTCTGGTGGGGGTCCCTATGTGAGGGGGAGCGGGTGTGTGCTTTGAGTAAAGTCAATTCTACTTCTCTGCTGTTTTCTGGGTAGAATGGGAGATAGAGCTACTAGAGAGGGGGAGCTTGACTAATTAGAAACGCTTGAAAGATGGGTGTTATTGCTGGATTAAAATGTTGAATTGATCTTGAATATTCCTCTTAATAGAACCTCATTCATTTCCTACATTCTTAAGTTTGTGCAATTAAAATCCAGCTAGAATCCTCTTCTAGTAAGTCTTAAGAGGCTAAGACTAACCTTCACAAGTATATCCTCTTACTTTGTTGCATGACTCATGAACAAGCTAGACTTGTAAGAAATGGTTTCTGTTTATGAGCTTCTCATTGGACATCTTGATAAGACCTCTAATATTTGCCCTGGGTTTTGTCTTCAAACAAACCCTTGTGAGCTAGTTAAACTGATCTGTGCTTAAAACTGCATACTGAGAAACTAGGAATCCCATCAATGAAATGAGAATTTCCTATGTCATGAGGTATCAGTTCTCATAAACAAAATCAAATGAAAGAAATACAATTCAAAATTATGCTTGGCAGAGCAATGATGACAATATGGTGAGTAACTGGGGATTCTGGCCTCTGATCAAGGCGTCTCCTCATGTAACAACCAATGGTCACTATCTCTGTTCTCTAATTGAGAAGTGATGAGGCTCTCACACTGAGTAACTGAGGATGCTGGCCTCTGACCAAGGTGCATACTTAATGTCAAAAGTGTAACTGGCCGAATACACTCTATAACTGTGCTTTCTCTGCCTGGACTGTTTGTCCTCAATGCCTACAGGCGGTCTTAGTGGTTCAAACTCTTGTTGTCTCTTTGACAAGCCTTAACAGCTACCTCAGTCATACTTGTTGCCACTTGCTCTTCTCTCATAATCATAGTAAGTTGATAAACTTCAAGTTTATTCTGAATCTCTTTCTCTTACCAGAACTCCAAGATTCTTCACTGGACCTTACAGCCCCACTTAAGCATCTAAGATTTGACAATGAGTGTCTATTGTTGGAATCTTCTCCATCTTTTCTCATCAGTCCAGCGTCAACATCTCTCTTTCTCATTGTTTTGATGATGTCAAAGGGGGAGAAGGTTGAAAAGTCTGAAAAGGGGAGAAGGGGAGAAGTCTGAAAAGGGGAGAAGGTTGAAAGGGGGAGTAAAGAGGTGATTTTGTAGCTAGCCAGTGGAAGGAAGGTTTTGGAATGGTTTTTGGTAAAAGATGATGAGTGCTGTGAGTTCAGGCCTGTTCAGGCTTTGAGAGGTCACCATTGTTGCCTTTATTGAGAATGTTTTAAGTTGGTGTTTCTTCCTTCACTGAATTTGACTCATGGTGTTGCCATCATCAAAAAGGGGGAGATTGTTGCATCTCTGTAGTTTTGATGATGACTAACACTATGAATCAAATTATTTTTATGATAATTATCTTGATGCTCCTTGATGAATGATAAAGATCCTGAATTGTCTAAATATTCTTAGGATCTAATGTTGTTGTCTTGCATGCACATCTATGGATCAAATGTTTTTTCATCATGCTTTTCTGATTTAATGCTCCTCTATCATGTTCACCCATGAGCTCATACTTATTTGTCTTGTTTATATGGGTTCTGTGCATTTAGTGCGTTGACGCACTTGGCTGGCTGCATAGACGCAATAGTGCGTCTTTCGCTTGCTGCTTTGTCCACTGCGTCGATGCTGTCACTGGATGCATTGACACATTGGCCTGTTGCCAGGGGCGTGAGTATTTCGTTTAAGCAGTTGAGTTGACGCTGCACGATGGAAGTGTTGACGCATTGGCTTGGTGCCAAGGGCTTGAGCGTCTCGCATATGAAGTTGAGTCGACGCTGCACGATGGAAGCGTTGACGCATTGGCTTGTTACCAAGAGATTGTGCGTCTCGCCCAAGGAGCTGAGGCGACGCTACACAATGGAAGCGTCGACGCCTTGAGTTTATGACCAAAGGTTCTTTTGATCAACCACCCAGCAGAAGCGTCGACGCTGTCAACTGATGCGTTGACGCATTAGTGTGTTTGGTCAAGGGACATGTTCTCCTTATATCCATTGCGTTAACGCCATGGCTTTAGTGCGTTGACGCGTTCTTCTGTCCTTTGATAAGTCCCGTGCAATCTGTGTGAACAATTTATGACTTGAATATTTCTGAGATTGACTGAATGTTCTCTGAAACCTTACAGGGACTTAAAGACAAATTGGAACTTTATTCCAATCATATGAGCACGTGATCCGAGGGAATAATCGTCTAACACGTGGCTTGGTTCATCTGGAAGCATGACCTCACGCGTGTCTCCCAAACCCTCACTCTCTCGTGAGGTTGGATATATATATGGAGGTTTCTGCTCCTGAAAAGCTGTCGAAGCCACAAGGAAAAGGGTGAGGCCAGAGCGAGAGGAAGGAGAGGAGGAGCCATCCTGATCCATTCATTGAGCGTACCTGGAAGAGAGAGAGTGTTGAAGGAGAGGATGGTTTTCTACTATGTTTTGTCTATGCTTCCTTAAGAAGCTACATTGTTTCTCCGTTCGATTGTCTTCGATATTTCTTTATGTTTTCAGTTGTTTGTTCTTAAATTCCGATACTCTGTTTTATCATTCCCTCTAGGTGTAGAGGAAGAGAGGTGAATCCTCTGGGTTGCATTGTGATTCCCTTTGAATCAGATCAGAGGAAGGGAGGTGGTCTCCGGGGTTGTTGTGTTCAGATAGTGAGGAGGCTATCTGGGTTGTTCCCTCCGGCTGTGGAGGAAGAGAGACAGCGTCTCTGAATTGCAGTGAGGGTGAGTCACTACTGGGTTCCCTCTTGTCTAAGAGGAAGGGAGAGTTATCTCCGGGTCAGGTCTTGGGGTGTGAGACCTGGGTGCAAGCTGTGTGTTCAGCGTCTGTAGGGATTTCGATCCCCAAGCTGTGGATCAGCGTGTTGTTGGCAGACTGAGTCTGCGGTTCTTTCTTGTGAAAGGAAGCCTCACTCGGCCTTGAGTGAGGGATGGACGTAAGTCTGCAGGTTGCAGACTGAACCATCTAAATCTCCTGTTCTCCGTGGTATGGTTGTGCGCATCTATCTTCCTTATGATTTTGTCTGGCTTCATTAAGTAAATGTGAATGTTGATGATCGAAATCTTGGTCTGACTGCTCGCTAGGTGGTTGTGCATATGTGCTGATGAAATTTTGAGTGATTTATGTTCTGCGCTCGTGAATTACGTTATATTGGTTAAGGGTCCTGCCTCGACTCAGTCAAATATTTTTTAAACGGTGATCTATTCATCCCCTCCCCTTCTAGCTCACCGTCCTCCTGTTTAACACAAAAATCATAAATATTTTTCAAAAGATTCCAAGGTTTTTAACTTTAAAAATCTCTTCTTCCCTGTGGATTCGACCCGTGCTTGCCATAGTACTACGTTCTCTTTTGATCATTTTGTGCGAGTTCGATTTGAAGATTGTTAGCGCATGTGTAGTAACGACATACGTTTTCGCATTATCATGGATCCAACCCAACCGCTACTTTCAGGTAGCGGTTGTCGCAAGACCACGACCTCAACCGCCTTGCCTACACCACATAAAAAGAGAATGCGGTTCCAACTGGACCGCTATCACAACCGAGAGTAGAACACGGTTACTGGGATGACCGCGACCTACTTCCAGTCCAAAATCTGTAACATCACACAAAAATCGATCGTTCCATGCCCCAATCATCCAAAAATGACAGGGAAACAATCACAAACCCATTTCACGCCTTCCACAATCCGGATGAACTCCAAAACCCCCCAAAATGACAAAGAAATGGTCGATTTTCTCAAATCGACCCAAAATGACTCACATGAATGTTCGGCCTCGTACCAGCCTCAAATCGTGAGCAAATACATCCAAATGAATGGGAATCACATCCCGGCATGTCAAGGGTTCGAGATCTACTATTGGAATCGAAAAACATCGCCTGGAACGGTGAATTCGTCTCACACACCCCATAACATGCTTTTTGCCCTAAAATGGGAAAACCCGCTCAAACTCGCGCTAATTGGCACGAAATCGCGAGGGAATGCAGGACAAGGGTAAAGAATTCATCCCCCTACCTCCACCGACGATCTCCCGTGCCAAAAATGTCAATTCCACACGAAAAATGCCACTCGAACGCCACCAACGCTTCGAATCCATGAATGGGATCGCGCCGCACCACACCTTGATCCTCGCGCCATCCACGCTCCACGTCGCCTCCACATCGTCTCCACATCATCCCACACCTCCTCCGTCGGCCGCCGGAGTAGAGGGGAAGAGAAGAGAGAGAACGTGAGATGAGAGAGGGGGTGAGGGTTTGGGGTTTTTTTAAAAAGAAAAATATAATATAATATTCAAAAAATATTTCTGTAGCTTAAAATTCTAAAAAATCAAAAAATGAGGAAAAATTACCTTCGTGATCCTCGGAAAGAGCACAACGCGCCTGAAACGTCCTGGAGTCCAAAATATCAACGGTTCACCCTCCACGAGGATCTGAAGATAAAATAGCCCAAAAAACCGATTAAAAGGCCAAACTCCACTCGAGACCCACAAAAGCACTCCGAAAACTCTTGGATTACAATCCGAAAGATTCAGGGTATTATATCCTCCCCTCCTTGAAGAAATTTCATCCTTAAAATTTGAGGAAACCACTAAACCATAGGGGAAGAACAACCCGACCAGCTGGCAACGCTCCCAAAGCTCCAACCAAACCTCAAACTCACAACAACACAATTCTCGGGGAACACTGCCAGACCACGACCATAGGCAAAATCATCACACTCCGGATCTCAAAGCACACCTGAAACACCCCTAATTTTTCTAGAAGTTTTTTTCAGGATTTTTCTAGGAATTAAAAATAATTAATTATCATTTAAAAAGTGCTAATGAGTTATTAAATGAAATTTGGGTTAAATTAATTAATATGAAAGCCTAAATAAAAACCAACTAATTAGGCCCACTTAAACCAGACCCATAAACTTAATTCTATGACTTTTAGGCCCAAGCCCAATTCTAGGAACGTCCTTAGGATAATTCCCCATCTTTAGAAGATAAATAGGAGATAATTATAGAGGTATTTGATTTTTATTCAAATTCTGCGCTAAAAGGAAATGTCGGTCTATCGCGAGACCGTCATCTACAATAGACGGTCCTTAAGTGACCGCAATCTCCTTCCGAAGACGTGATTGTAAGAAGCGTAAAAAACTTGGATCTTTGGCATCCTAATCACATTGGATCGAAGTGTGTAGACATGTAACCTAGTCTAGAACTCTTAGGGATCGATCCTAACTTCAGGTAGGACTCCTAAATTGATCTAATCCCCAAACCCTAGCCGAACTCTATAAATAGAGCCCAGATTCGACCTGCGTGAACCCTTGTTTTGGCACGCGTATTTTGAAGGTAAGTGAAGTCCCGAGATTAAATGGCACCCAAGAGGGGGGGTGAATTGGGTGATGGTAGAAATAATGAAACTTTTTTGCCTTTTTAAAAAATGTGTGACAAGAAGCTAACAAGAGAACCTGAAATAATTAAAACCCACAGACAAAGCAAGTTTTATAAGGTGAAGAAGGATTATGCAGGATAAAAGAGAATAAAAACTGAACTAAACTAACACACTTACGATTTGCACAGAAGGAGGATAGAGGAGAAGGAACAAACCACACAGAGACAGCGATTTTAGGTGGTTCGGATGCCACAACGGCAACCTACGTCCACCCCTCACGGACAGTGAGGAACCACACACTATCTTGTAGGAAGTTACAAGATCAACCACACACAACACTCACACACTAGGAAGGAGGATTCCCACGAAGGTGTAGGAACACCTTAATACACACACACACTGATGGGGACATCACCCAGAATTCCCTTTGGCTCGACACCTCTCTCCCTTCCGGAGACGGGTAGTGTACGACTGCATGACTTGATGGGCCCACGGCGACACGGGAGTTTATTACTGAGGACATATTGATGTATTTTCTCCTTTCTTGAGTCATTTTGATGTACTTGTCTTTATTTTGAGTCATGTCCCTAGGTCGTCACGTTATTTATCTATGTTTGTTCGGCTAGGGGGTCATATGGGCCCAATTAGATGGGCCTGGCCCATGGGCGCCCTCTTCCTTCCCACACCCCCTTGCTTATTTGCTTTTAGCATATTCTCTAGGGACTTTTTGTAAATGTTGGGATCCCTATAAATAGGACCCCAACCCCCCCTTGAGATGGGTAATGAATATTTGAGTATTTTGAGCATAAGTGCAATCCTCTCTCTCTCTCTAGCTTTCTCTCTCTCTCCCTCTCTCTCTCTCTCTCTAGGGGGCAAACCCCACTCTCTCTCTTCTCCCCTCCCTTGGGCGAACTTGGCCCTTCACCTCCCCTCCCCCTTGCCACCTCAGCTGCCACCTCACCCCTCCACCCTTTCATCTTCCCAAGGCCCATAACTCCCTTCAATACCTCCTCCACCCTAGGCAACCCTTCCCATTCCCCATACACCTTCTCAACCTCCAAGGCAACCTTCCCTCTCCCCCAAGCAGCCATACCACTTCCCCACACCATTCATTCATATCCCCTGGGCGAATTAACCCCCATCCCCCCCTGCTGGTTGCGCACCCACCTCATCTAGCCCACCCCCATTCCCTTGGCCGACACCCACCACCCCACCTGATAGCTGCGGCCCCTCCACTCCACCTCCCTCCAAGACTCCTTAATCCCCTGTTCCTCTCCCCTCCACACCCCTAAACACCCCTCTCCCATCAACCATCCACCCCACCATCTCCACCATTGCCAATCCCCACCCCTATCACTAGTTCCACCACCATCCTTTCTCTTTACATTGACAGTCTGCGGGTGGCAGAAAAGTTACGACTTGCAGAAGCTTCCCCGGATTCATAAGATGACATCCAGAGGCGTACCATACATTTCCGGAAAGGTCGTCCAGTCCACTACGCAGGCGAGAAAGAATCGTACCATTCCGAGTTCGGGGCTGCCCGAGAGAGCCATTCTCCCTCAACGGCGCCAAGCTCCATCTGCAGAGCACCAGAGTTCAACCAGAAGCTGAACCACGATTCACAGTGGAGGATTCAGACCATGGTTCCTTCTTCAAAGTTCTTCCTCCACCTGTCCCCGACCAGGAGCAAGAAGCAGAACTATGTTCGGCATCCGGGAACCAAAGTTATGATTTTTAACCTTCAGTCACGCGGATCTGCCTTCCCCAGTCTTCAGCGACCTGCACCCACTCATCGGCGTCCCCCAGGCCATCCCGACCTCAGACGGCCTCCCCACCGGTTTTTATGTGAAGAGAGTTCATCCACGGTTCCAGATACTCTGACGGTTCGAGATTCGGAGCTCGGGAGCCAACGGTACAATCTCTGCATCCTGCTGCATCAGATCTGAAGCTGTCAACCCCAGATTCCTTCGTCCTGTTCGAGCCTCCGCCGCAGCGAGCGACGACGTCAGAAGAATTCAGTAAAATTCAGAAGCGTCCCAGTTCCTGTTATGAAGAATTTCCCCCTGGTCTCGTCGACGGGAAAATTCTTGAGTAAGAACTACGGTTGCAACAGCGGCTGCCTGTCTCCTCTCACAGCAAGTGAGCAGACCCAACGTTGGCTTCCTCTCCTACAACTTCGGCGAGTTTCCCCCTCCCGCCTGGCCGGCTTAGCGCCCCTCCCTGCGTGGAGGTAGTGTTTGTATGTAAGCTTTATTTCCCCACCCTTAGTCCAACCCTCCTGCGTGAGGAGTAGTGTATGTAATAAACAGCTCAAGCTACATCGGCGCAGTGTGCGGGATCCACACTTCCCCGCTCGCCCACGTCTCCGAACGGGGTTGGTTTCTTCAAACCAACCAGGTGAGCTCTAAACTTTGCTCCATTACTCTTTAGTGTCTGTTCATTTAATATCCGTAGACATAGCTCCGTTGTGCAAGCGAGAGAGTGTCCGACCCCACGTGCCACACTTACGAGCGGTCATCGTGGGCAGTGAGAGAGTGGGACCTAGTGCCCCAATTGGCACCGGCCAGCCCCATAAGCGTGGGCTACGTACCCTCGGGAGGGCAACCCTAGCCCGGCTGGCACTCTACCAGCAAGGGTCTTGATACATCACCTCCCCTTAGCATCATTTTGTCACCCCGGGCTCGTGTGTGTGCGACGGCGATTTGGCCCCGATTTATCAACTTAATTGCTATGTGGTTGTGAATGCGGAATAGGTCCTAAGATTCCGTCTGCTTGCTGCATACCCCGTAGTTGTGTCACATCACACACCTCCAACCAAGAACACACAACCACACACACACACGGATCTAAGAGGATCCACACACTCTGGAATGTTTAAAGATTACAAGGATTACAGATGAAGCTTTGAGAGATCAAGAATGAATTCAAAACATAAGAGAAGGATCTTGATTTGCTCCCCCTTAGTGGATGATTGTATGCTTTGGATGCAGCTTGAATCCTTGGACTGATTTACACTTGATTGGATGAAGAAGGATGAAGAACTTTCCTCTCGGAGCACTGTTCACATCTACAGTGCCAAATCCCTTCTCTTCCTCTTGGCATCCTCCCTTTGATCTTCCTTGAGCATTAGGGTTTTCCAAACCCTCTTGTATAAGTTTTATAGGTTCTTGAATGGTCCAAAGACTCCCCCAGACCAGATCCACAATTTCTGGAGAGTTAGGTTGCTTAGGGATTAAACAATACCAAGAGAAAGACCATTTCTGGAAGTGACAAAAAGTCAACATTTGTTGGCAGCTCGAGGCTGGCGGTCGACCTACAAAGGCTAGCGGTCGACTGCCATTGGCCGTCCTGTATCCATTTGGCTGCTGGGAAAATAGGTCGATCGTTAGATCCTGGCGGTCGACCGCCAGCTTTCTCAGATTCCAGATTTCAATTATGTTATTTTAGGTCGACCGCCAGGGGTCCACAGGTCGACTGCTAATCTTCAATCCTACAAAAATCAAGTGTTAGCTCTCTTGAAGCTATCCATTTGTTCGATGATTGAAGCGGGCTTGTGTATGAGTTGATTTATGTTTGAATAAACACATGGAAGGATTCATAACCACACAATTGACATGGGGTGAAAATTGAAGGTTTAAAGCATGAAGCTTTGCTTGAAAACAAGATACAAGGGAGAGAAATATCTTAGGTTTTGTTATCATCAAAATCACTCGGATATGTTCAACAGTAAGGAGACGTTATCTCTGGTTAGTCCTTGAGAGGATTTTATTCTCCTTCATTTTCTCTAACATCCCTCCAAATCTCGTGCTAGGAGGTCAAGCCGTTGGAGAGTTAGAAGATTTGCAAGTTGCTGGTTCGCTGCAACACGCACAGGAATCAGTGTACCTGTCCAACAAAGATCTGAGTATTAGAAGCCCTAGCAGAGGTAATTTCATGTCTGTCCTTTAGAGTTTATTGTTCCTCTTTATATCTTCTACTCACCCTCAAAATTTCATGAATTTAGGATGAGAGAATAAGGAGATAGAGCCACTGGAAGTTGGGGTTTCCACGCAGGACGTGCAGAAACTAGGGTCTTCTTCCAATCCAAAATTTGAAGTCTAGAGCCTATTACAGAGGTAGGTTATCTCATGAACAGCTTAAACATCAAGTTAGGATTAAAAGTCCTCTTATTTTGCTAGATTTCATGCTTTGTACTTGGATAATTTCATATTTTTCCTATGATCACGCATGCATAGTTTTCATAGCATCATATCCCCGTACCCTTAACGAAAAAGATGATAATTGTGGCTTAATACATGTAACTCATGCACCTCCATGATTCAACTTCGTTATGGCATGTTTTATTCTTCTATCTAGCATGTTTTCCATACATATATTGCCCTAGATTAGGCCTATACCTTAGTTTTTGTCCCTGCTCACAGTAGGAGAGAAATGGTCTCCCTGAGACCACTATAATCATAAAGCGGCCTTGCGACTGACCACAAATATAAGTATGCGGTGCTCATATGACCGCTATTTACCTTCTGATTTCTGCACTTTGTTAACTCCAAACAGATTGCAGATTAGCCCTATTAATTATATGTTAAGCCCAAGTAATTAGGTCTTATTCCTAGTTATGACCCTGGATTCATGTTAATGGTTATATTGTGCATCCATCATGCTAGGTTTCATGACTTACATGCTTTAAGAACTTACTTTAATCTTATGCTAATTTCATGCCAAAACCATATAATTTTGTATTAAACGTATATTTCACATGCTTTGTGGACTTGTTTTATTGATGGTTTGATCGCTATTTTCTACACGATTCACTCTCATCTTTGAGTCTTTTTTAAGTACATGGCACGTATTCTGATATGATGTCATTAGTTACACTTTGCACTTATAGGCACACTCTCTTAGACTTGTGAACCTCTCTGTCGGATATTCCTTCTGTCGGACTAGGGGATCATGTTTTAAGGCTTCCATAAGTCTCCGCGAGCCTAGGATTCCCACTAGGACGCCGAGCTGGTTGTACCCTCAAAGCCCATTTGTCTAGAAAGCACTCTAGTTTACCGGCATTTTCTGTATTCTGGACAAGATAGCAACCCTCAGGAGACCGCCACTGTCAAGTAGTGGCCCTCCCATGACCGTCTTCTACCAAGATTGATAATTCCGTCGACTCTATTATTTTCTGGCGTCAGCTCCATCAAGATTGCGGCCATCCCAGGACCGTCACTTTCGGGTTGCGGCCAGGCTGTGACCGCTAATTCAAGAAACGGCCTAGACTAGACCATTTTATGTCTTAGTGTTCTTAACCGGGGGTGTGACCCAAGGGTTGATTTTCCTATGTTCTTAGATGGTCTCTTGATTATCTGGAACCTAACATCTTGATTCATAAGACATTAAGGAATTATGGAAGCTAATAAATATACCGTTATGCTACCGGATTCCTTCCGTGGCATAACCTTATCATTAAATCATCCTTGATCCCATGTTTCATAATTGGTGCATTCTTACCTTGATGTTGTTATCATGAACTATAGTATGAACTTGTTATTATCGGCCTACATTATTTATATTTCTTGTGGAAGTAGCTTGATTTATAACGTGAAGATGCAAATCGGGCACTGATTGTGTCCAAGGGCTCGACACTAGCCCCCTCGACTGATTGTCAGAAACATGCTATAAACCATGGGGTATGATGAAATACTGGCGTCGCATTGCACTGGGAGTACTTTTTTTATAGACGAGTAAAAATCACGAGACTCATTACAAACTATACTTGCGTGTTAAGTGACTTTCTAGTGCATAGCCTTTATGGTTATGAAAAGTGCATTCTCGTTACATTCTCGTTAATGAAAGGCCACATTATATTCTTGCTAGATCATTCTCTCATTTCTACATGAACATTCATATCTCTATGATCTACATCTTGCTACTTGTGATAATACTTTGGTTTTATCGCATGTTTCATCGCATTTCATTTATCTTGCTTTCTAGAGATAAAATGCTAATCACTTAAATATTGCCTTCATGTTGATACGAAGATGCCTACTGGGCAACTGTAACGACCCGAGAATCCGATTACCGGGAAGGCCCGATAACCCGAGACTCGTACCGCCACCCACGAGTCCGAAGACTCGGAACGGTTAAAAGGATGGTGTGGAAACTACACAAGCATCACATATAATTGCAGAAATTAAACAGTTAAAATATTAAGCAGGAAATAAATTAACAATTTGCATTTTTCATGGTCCACAATAAAATAACAACAACAGCAACAGTAGTCCACGACTAGTACAGTGATAAGAAAGAAAAGTACAGCTACACGGGGCATACCCCGGCTCTGACCTCTGGCACTACCTCTGGGCACCCGCACCACGCTGCGCTCCTGACGCGCTCCCCGAAGGTGGCGCCTCACCTGAAACACGGTGAAAACACACAGGGAATGAGTCTCGGAACAAGACTCAGTAGGGATCACTCGAACCCTACCTCGTAAAATGAGAAACCACTACTCTAGCGGTAGGAAAGTACCTCGGAAAGGAAAGCCCTGTACTCTACAGAACTAGACCCTACGGCACGTAAACTGACACACGTGCCACGGTACGAGAAGACTGAAACTCAACGGTCGAACCGCCAAAATCTGAAGGTCGGAAACACACGACTGACAGTCTGTCACTCCGTACTCGACAGGAGTACCACCCACTAGAAGCACAGCCGGTAGCGTCCCCTGCCGTCTGACACCGCGCCGCAGGTGAGCCGCCTGACGTGGTAGGTCCTACCCGAGACGCAAACACCGTACAAGTAAACACAAACAAGTGACTACCTGGGGTCACGCCCGTCGACGTGGGTCCAACAGCCCCCAACCACGTGTGCACACACAGACCACGCGTCCTAGGTCTGGCCCTCTGACTGGTTTTCCCCCGCAGCCGGACTCTGGCTAAGACGAGGAGCCTACGGTAACCGGTCCACAAACCATCTCGAAAGGTGGGTGCCCGTACACCACTCCCAGGTGAGACCAGCACCTCGTACTGGTGGGCTACGACTAGTGGAGGGTCACTGAAGGAGTACACTCTCGAGTCAATGGAAAACAACGTCCGAGTCCGACAATGTGTGGGAACCACCCCACGCACTAGCTCCGTCAAACGGGGCCACGGTCGGAGAAAAATGGACGCACCGCCCACAGCCAAACTCATGACCAAGGCAAAGGGAACCTCCGGACACCAAAGACACGGTCACGGAACTCCACGGGGTGCCCAGGACGCACACACGGCCCAAGGGGAACACCCAACAACAGCCAGATCGCGCTAGGGATACCTAGCGCGACACGGAAGAACGCGCTAGGGCCTCCTAGCGCGACAAGGGACATCGTGCTAGGGCCTCCTAGCACGACAAGGCATGTCGCGCTAGGGATGCCTAGAGCGACAAGGCTGATCCCGCTAGGACCCCATAGCGCGACAGGAACTGCCTCCTGTTCATCTTCTCCGATGAACGCGCTCGGTCGGGGCAGCGCGACCTCCAAGAAAGCGCTACTGGAGTATAGCGCGTTCTCAGTCCGCGCCCGAAAATGGTAGAAATGCCCAAAAATTCCAACCACGCCCCCATGCCTCCACAGGAGAGGGGGAAATCAAAGGGGAAGACCCCTGGGGACCCCTAGCATGATTCTAGGCCATCAAAACACGAAATCATGCATCAAATCCATAGATCGGGCGAGCTCTCCCCAAATCATGAAAAAACCCAAAAACGCTCAAACGATCCCCTCTCGGCCTCCCCGCGGCCTATAAATCGCGGAAAAGATCGGCATGAGGTTAAGGAATGTCACCCTACCTCAATGGAGCGAATGCTCCACCGAATCAATCACGAATCACGAAGAACGCTTTAAACTTCACGAACTCCCCACGCTTCCCACGCACGCCGCACGCCCACGAGCTCGCCTCGCCGCCGCCCACACGTCCGCGCCGTCGCCCCGCCGCCCACATGTCCGCGCCGTCGCCCTGCCGCCGTCCGTAGCCGGAGAGGGGTTCGCCGCGTCCGAATGGGAGAGAGGGAGAGAGGAGGGTGTCACGGTGGGAAGAAACGGAGGAAGAGGAAGAAGAAGAAAGAGAAAGGAGAAAAGAAAAAGAAAAAGAATTAGGGCTTTATAGAAAATCCGAATTTTTGGAAAAATACCGAAAAATAGAAAAATACATTTCCGGAATCCTCGGAACGCACCGATCACAACGGTACCACTCGTGCCCGGGTGAACCGCCCGGTTCGCCCGCAGCGAGCTTCTGAAGAAAAAGCCGAAACACACACCGGAAATCGGAAAACACACGCGAAAAAGCCGCGGAACGCCTCCGGGCCTCCGAAACGACTCCGGATCGCGCCGATCCGAACACGAAAGATGTCCGAAATGAAATTTCAGACACAACAAAGCCGGACACTCCGAAAACTAGATTCGGGATCCACAAAGAAGGATCCGAAAGGTTCGGGATATTACAGCCCTCCCCCCTTAAGGAATTTCGTCCTCGAAATTGAGAACAACCCCAGGGGAAAGAAGAGGAAGACTTACTCAAACAGATACGGGAACTGCTGACGCATCTCATCCTCACGTTCCCAAGAAGCCTCACCACCAGAGTGTCGCTGCCACACGACCTTTACCAAGGGAATAACCTTGTTCCATAGGCACTGCTCTCGCCTATCCTCCACGCGGATCGGAAACTCTGGGAGAGAAAGATCTGGAGTCACCTCAGGCCAAACGAAAAATTCGAGCAAATGAGAGTCATCGGGCATATACTTCCGCAACATCGAGACGTGGAACACGTCATGCACCGACGCCAACTCAGGAGGGAACTGCAACCGGTAAGTAACCTCACTGATGCGCTCCACAATCGCGAAAGGACCAATATAGCGGGGACTCAGCTTCCCACGCCGTCCAAAACGCATCACCCCCTTCATCGGAGAAACTCTCAAGAACACATGATCACCCACAGCGAACTCGAGAGGCTGCCTCCTACGGTCAGCATAGCTCTTCTGCCGACTCTGGGCCGCCAACATGTTTTGACGAACCAGGTGCACAACATCCACACATTGCTGCACCAATTCCGGTCCCGTCAAAACACGCTCACCCACCTCAAACCAATCAAGCGGAGTCCTACACGGACGCCCATACAGAGCCTCATATGGAGCCATGCCGATGCTCGAATGATAGCTGTTGTTATAGGCAAACTCCACCAACGGTAGGTGATGAATCTAACTCCCCTGCCACTCCAGGCAGCAGGATCTCAGCATGTCCTCCAAAGTCTGAATGGTCCTCTCAGACTGACCATCTGACTGTGGATGATACGCCGAGCTAAATGCCAACTCCGTGCCAAGAGCTCGCTGGAAACCCCTCCAGAATCCAGAAGTGAAGCGCGGCACGATCCGCTCCACGTAGAGACGAGCCAACTTAGACACGCTCCAGCTGACCTTGACCGGTAACAACCACGTCACCTTCGTCAGCCGATCCACCAGCAACCAAATACTGTTCTGCCCACTCAGGGTCCTCGGTAATCCCACCACAAAATCCGTGGTCACATGGTCCCACTTCCAAGCAGGAACATCCAAGGGCTGGAGAGTACCGCCTGGTCGCTGATGCTCCGCCTTCACCTGCTGATAGATCAGGCACCTGGCCACAAATTCGGCAACATCTCTCTTCATGCCAGGCCACCAGAACTACCTCCGCAAGTTTCGATACATCTTCGTCGCACCCAGGTGTACGGTGTACCTGCTCCCATGAGCCTCGCGCAACACCGCACGACGAATCTGCTCCTCGGCTGGGACGTACAACCTGCCGCGAAACCTCGCAGCACCGTCCTCGCCGAGCTCCACGTCAACCATCGCAAGAATCCGGGGCAACTCAGGGTCCGCATGCTGAGCCTCTGTCACCTGACGACGGATAGCGGGAGTGACAGTCAGACTCGCAAGCACTGCCAACCCTGGCTCATGGGGAATCTTGAGCCTAAAAGATACTTCGAGTACTTGTTCCCAGAGCCTCCACTTCCTCAACATCAAGGTACTGATCGCAACCTTCCGACTCAAGGCATCGGCGATGACATTCATCCTGCCCGGCTGATAAGACAGGGTGAAGTCATAGTCCTTCATAAACTCCATCCAACGCCTTTGCCTAAGGTTAAGATCCTTCTGCGAGAACACATACCTCAAACTCTGATGGTCAGTGAACACCTCGAACTTCTCGCCGTACAGATAATGCCTCCAGATCTTCAGCGCGAAGATCACTGCCGCCAACTCAAGGTCATGGGTAGGGTAGTTCTCCTCATGGGGCTTTAGCTGCCGAGATGCATAAGCCACCACTCTACCATGCTGCATCAGAATAGCACCCAATCCGACGCCGGAAGCATCTGTACACACCACAAAACCTCCCGATCCAGAAGGCAAAACCAATACCGGAGCCGAGGTGAGCAATCTCTTCAGTTCCCTGAAGCTCTGCTCACACTCCTCGGATCAAACGAAAGGCACATCCTTCCGCGTGAGCCTAGTCATCGGGGTCGCAATGCGGGAAAAATCCTGGATAAACCGACGATAATAACCTGCAAGCCCCAAGAAACTCCGGATCTCCGTCACCGACCTCGGCCTCGGCCACTGCATCACTGCCTCGACCTTGGCGGGGTCCACGAAAATGCCATCACCAGAAATCACATGCCCCAGAAAGTGCAACTCGCTGAGCCAAAACTCGCACTTGCTGAGCTTCGCATACAACTGGTGACCTCGCAACGTCTGCAGCATCACACCCAAATGGTACGCGTGCTCCTCGGCAGACCGTGAATAAACAAGGATGTCATCCACGAAAATGACCACGAACTGGTCCAAATACGGATGAAACACCCTCTGCATCAAGTCCATGAAGGCTGCAGGGGCATTAGTGAGCCCAAACGGCATCACCAAGAACTCATAATGCCCGTACCTCGTACTGAATGCAGTCTTCTCCACATCGGACTCGCGAATTCTCAGCTGATAGTAACCGGATCGTAAATCAATCCGCGAGAACACTCGCGCAGACTGAAGTTGGTCGAACAAATCATCAATCCGCGGCAACGGATACTTGTTCTTAATGGTCACGTCATTCAGCTGCCGATAGTCAACGCACAGCCGCAGACTACCATCCTTCTTCTTCACAAACAACACGGGCGCACCCCAAGGGGAAAAACTAGGACGAACATACCCCTTGGCCAGCAGTTCCTGCAACTGCGCCCTCAACTCCCTCAACTCAGCGGGGGCCATCCGGTAGGGAGCCTTCGCCAAAGGTCCCGTACTAGGCACAACCTCGATCACGAAATCGATCTCCCGCTGGGGAGGTAATCCAGGCAACTCCTCGGGAAAAACGTCGGGAAACTCGCACACCACCGCAATGTCCTCGACATCCGGCTCCATCCGGTCAGACACGACCACTGACGCGAGAAAACCCTGACAACCTGAATCAAGCAATTGACGGGCTCAAATAGCAGAGATAAGGAATCGAGAAGAGGTGGAACGGATACCTTGGAAATAGAAGGTCCGCTTGCTCAGATGCTGGAAGTAGACCCTCTTCATTCCACAATCCACCACCGCTCCATGAGTCTCGAGCCAATCCATGCCTAGAATCACGTCGTAATCCCGAAGCTGCAACGCATACAACCTACATGGCATACTCCGCCCATCGATCCAAACCGGAACCGGATCGAAGCAATACGAAGTGATCATAAAATCACCCGAAGGCAACTCCACTGCCAAATCATAGGACAACTGGGTCACCGGCTCCTCGACGCTCGACGCGAAATCCTCCGAAATAAACGAATGAGACGCGCCAGAATCAAATAAAACCCGAGCCGCACAACCCAAAACCTGAACGGTACCTTCCACGAGCTGCGACGCCACTGCCTCTGCCCTGGTCAAGTGCGTGATCTGGCCTCGAGCCCTCTGCCTGCCTCCCACACTAGCTGACCTGGGTAGCGGCGGATACTATCCCTGCTGCTGCTGCCTCTGCTGTTGCAGAGGAAACAGCTGCTGCGGCGGTCTCTGAGGACAGTCACGCGCCATGTGCCCTGGCTGGTCACACCAAAAATAGATAATCGGCGCCGTGCACTGCCTGCCTGGGTTGGTACCACCACACCGTGGACAAGGTCCTCGCGATCCACCCACTGATCCCTGACGCTGCAAAGGAATCGGCTGCTGCACACTGCCCGATGAAGCCTGCCCCTGATCCTTATGCATCTTACGGAAATTCTTCTTCAAGAACTTCTTGACCTTCGAGCCAAAAGACGCAGATCCTGTCACCGAAGCTGCCGATGTCGGTACTCCTGAACCACCCGACACATGCTGGAAGAAACCCTGCTGCTGGGTAGCCGGCTGCTGGCTGCGACCTGACAAGGACTGCCCCTGGCTGACCGGTCCTCGAGTCCTCTGCATATCCATCTCCAAAGAAATCACAACACGAGACGCTGTCTCCAGATCAGTGGCCCCATTCGCGATCAAATGGTGCCTCAGCTCCAGCCTCAAGCCCTGCACAAACTGCGCGGTCCTCACCCTCTCATGCTCCATGATGTGAGGTGCGTACCGACCCAGCTCGACAAATCGGGTCCTGTACTACAACACGGATATGTCACCCTGCACCAGCTCCAGAAATTCCCGCATCCGCTGCGTAGCAACAATATCTGGACAATACGTGTGCTCGAAAGCACTGACAAAGTCATCCCACTCGATCTGCTCAAGTGGACGCAGCTGAAAGGACGTCTTCCACTCGGAAGACCACCACCTCCGAGCCGTACCCTGCAACTGGTTGTAGGCCAACACTACTCTGTCCTCGGCAGCACTCTTCGCAGAACTGAACACCCGCTCCATCTCATCGAGCCAATCACGAGCCGCATCAGGGTCTGCCTGGCCGCTAAAGTAAGGTGGATGGAACTGCATGAAGTCCCTCACCGCTCGGCCTGGCCCACCCCTAGCTGACGAGCCCTCACCAGCCTCTCCGCCAAACTGCTGAGACATGAGATGGTACATGCCACGGAAGAAATCCTCGGCCCCCGGAGCTCTCGCAGTATCCGCGGCCTCGGTAGCCCCCGGTGGCGCTCTGCTATGCTCCTCCTGGTCCCTCTGGACCCCCTGTTGGATCTCCTGACCTCCTGCCGACTGCCCCTGCTGAGAGCGAGAGCTCCTCCTCGGCGCCATACTCGCTCCTGAAGCACAAGACAGAAAACATGAAAAAACGGCAAGGTCAATAAAAACGCACGATGCCCAATGCCAGCGTCACTTGTACATCATCGTTGTGGACTAGTGGACCACTATAATTACCTATGATTCTCATGTAATTCCACAACCGCGCTCTGATACCAGCTGTAACGACCCGAGAATCTGATTACCGGGAAGGCCCGATAACCCGAGACTCGTACCGCCACCCATGAGTCCGAAGACTCGGAAGGGTTAAAAGGATGGTGTGGAAACTACACAAGCATCATAGATAATTGCAGAAATTAAACAGTTAAAATATTAAGCAGGAAATAAATTAACAATTTGCATTTTTCATGGTCCACAATAAAATAACAACAACAGCAACAGTAGCCCACGACTAGTACAGTGACAAGAAAGAAAAGTACAGCTACACGGGACATACCCCGGCTCTGACCTCTGGCACTACCTCTGGGCACCCGCACCACGCTGCGCTCCTGACGCGCTCCCCGAAGGTGGCGCCTCACCTGAAATACGGTGAAAACACGCAGGGAATGAGTCTCGGAACAAGACTCAGTAGGGATCACTCGAACCCTACCTCGTAAAATGAGAAATCACTACTCTAGCGGTAGGAAAGTACCTCGGAAAGGAAAGCCCTGTACTCTACAGAACTAGACCCTACGGCACGTAAACCGACACACGTGCCACGGTACGAGAAGACCGAAACTCAACGGTCGAATCGCCAAAATCTGAAGGTCGGAAACACACGACTGATAGTCTGTCACTCTGTACTCGACAGGAGTACCACCCACTAGAAGCACAGCCGGTAGCGTTCCCTGACGTCTGACACCGCGCCGCAGGTGAGCCGCCTGACGTGGTAGGTCCTACCCGAGGCGCAAACACCGTACAAGTAAACACAAACAAGTGACTAGATGGGGTCACGCCCGTCGACGTGGGTCCAACCGCCCCCAACCACGTGTGCACACACAGACCACGCGTCCTAGGTCTGGCCCTCTGACCGATTTTCCCCCGCAGCCGGACTCTGGCTAAGACGAGGAGCCTACGGTAACCGGTCCACAAACCGTCTCGAAAGGTGGGTGCCCGTACACCACTCCCAGGTGAGACCAGCACCTCGTACTGGTGGGCTACGACTAGTGGAGGGTCACTGAAGGAGTAGACTCTCGAGTCAACGGAAAACGACGTCCGAGTCCGACAACGTGTGGGAACCACCCCACGCACTAGCTCCGTAAAACGGGGCCACGGTCGGAGAAAAATGGACGCACCGCCCACAGCCAAACTCATGACCAAGGCAAACGGAACCTTCGGACACCAAAGACACGGTCACGGAACTCCACGGGGTGCCCGGGACGCTCACACGGCCCAAGGGGAACACCCAACAATAGCCAGATCGCGCTAGGGATACCTAGCGCGACACGGAAGAACGCGCTAGGGCCTCCTAGCGCGACAAGGGACATCGCGCTAGGGCCTCCTAGCGCGACAAGGCATGTCGCGCTAGGGACGGCTAGCGCGACAAGGCATGTCGCGCTAGGGATGCCTAGCGCGACAAGGCTGATCGCGCTAGGACCCCATAGCGCGACAGGAACCACCTCCTGTTCATCTTCTCCGATGAACGCGCTCGGTCGGGGCAGCGTGACCTCCAAGAACGCGCTACTGGAGTATAGCGCGTTCTCAGTCCGCGCCCGAAAACGGTAGAAACGCCCAAAAATTCCAACCACGCCCCCATGCCTCCACAGGAGAGGGGGAAATCAAAGGGGAAGACCCCTGGGGACCCCTAGCATGATTCTAGGCCATCAAAACACGAAATCATGCATCAAATCCATAGATCGGGCGAGCTCTCCCCAAATCATGGAAAAACCCAAAAACGCTCAAACGATCCCCTCTCGGCCTCCCCGCGGCCTATAAATCGCGAAAAAGATCGGCATGAGGTTAAGGAACGTCACCCTACCTCAATGGAGCGAATGCTCCGCCGAATCAATCACGAATCACGAAGAACGCTTTAAACTTCACGAACTCCCCACGCTTCCCACGCACGCCGCACGCCCACGAGCTCGCCTCGCCGCCGCCCACACGTCCGCACCGTCGCCCCGCCGCCGTCCGTAGCCGAAGAGGGGTTCGCCGCGCCCGAATGGGAGAGAGGGAGAGAGGAGGGTGTCACGGTGGGAAGAAACGGAGGAAGAGGAAGAAGAAGAAAGAGAAAGGAGAAAAGAAAAAGAAAAAGAATTAGGGCTTTATAGAAAATCCAAATTTTCGAAAAAATACCGAAAAATAGAAAAATACATTTCCAGAATCCTCGGAACGCACCGATCGCAACGGTACCACTCGTGCCCGGGTGAACCGCCCGGTTCGCCCACAGCGAGCTTCTGAAGAAAAAGCCGAAACACACACCGGAAATCGGAAAACACACGCGGAAAAGCCGCGGAACGCCTCCAGGCCTCCGAAACGACTCCGGATCGCGCCGATCCGAACACGAAAGATGTCCGAAACAAAATTTCGACACAACAGAGCCGGACGCTCCGAAAACCAGATCCGGGACCCACGAAGAAGGATCCGAAAGGTCCGGGATATTACAGCAACTGTGCTCATTCCCTACTTTTCCAATCTTTTCAAGAAATTCTAGCGGGGATTTGGACTACTCAAGTGACGAGTCCAAGGGTGATTAACGATCGAGATAAGACATAGTCATGAGTCATTAGTAATAAAGTTCCTTCACTATAATAGGCAGTGAAGTTGATCATGTCATGTAATATTCCCTTTTTATTGAGTCTAGAAATGTAAAGAGTCAAGTGTCGTCATTATGTAACTTTTGTTTATTATTCAATAAAAGCAGAGGCTTTGTCCAATCATTGTGCATTCATTCTTTTGTATGGATGTGTTAGCGCTCTGATTATATTGCTCGCTTGCGGTGTACTAGCTGGCTGTTCACGTTCCCTAATATCTTCCGCTGTACATAATCTCGGGGATGACAACACCGATCCATAGAGTGAGCATGGCACACAAGGAACACAAGTCTGGCGCCTCCAATCATGGCATCATCGCTACCGTCTCACATAACAAGGAGACACAACCCATGCCACAAAACGGCCACCGATGAAATCTCATACTCAGCAGACAATAAAAGCATCAGATCTCATCTAGCCGATTAAACTCAAGCCCTTCACAAAGAACACAGTCATCTCAGCTGACTGCTACAATCCATCGGCTTCTGTGCCATGAACACTTCATGTCCAGGTGAATAGAATGCCAATGACACCACCGGACTATAAGCATAATCCATCATACAATCTTATAATGGACACCTGCCAATCTCCGGCTCCGCTCTCACCACAGAACCACGGGACACAATCACAAACTAGGTCACTTCAAGGCATCATCATAGCTGATCGCTCGGCTAATTGCACCAGCCGCTCACAGCTTGCCAATAAGGACCCATAAACGACATTGGAAATGCATCTCTAGGACCACAATTCCATCCCGAGAGCACAACTTCCAACGAAAGCTGGGGGTACTCATCAGGCACATTTGCTGCCATATTTCCCCAATCCTCTAACCTGTCGGTGCCAGCAACCACAATGCCTCAAGGAACGGCACGACAACCAACATCATCAAGGCTTACACAACCAAGACAATCTCACACCGAGGAAGCAATCCTCTCGGCTGGTTAAAATACTCCGACCCTACGATCCTTGACCTATGGGTTATAAGCCCACCACGCTTCCGCTGCGCACTCAACACAACATGCACAGGCATAACAGACAACTCGGCATCTGCATCTCAGCACACCTCTCGTCTCCATCGCAATTCACCAAACTACAATTCACTACGCCCTAAGTATTGATCATGCTGACTGCCGATCGTAAACTGCCAGAGCGCTTGAGCTAGCCACTGCCACACACTCCTTACCTATCTCCGTTTCTGATCCCAGAGTCAGTAACATGCCAACACTTCTCAAGGAGCGAAGAAAAATCATTGAGGACACCAAGCTCAAAGGATACAGACCCATTCTCAACTCTTGAGTCCTCAGAATATCCATCTCTAAAGCTGCTACAATCAAACCATCACGTTAAGAGCCACAGCAAGGACCACAATGAGCACCTACCTCAGCTTATCCTCTCATCCCGAATCTATAGCTAAACCTTCACATCTCAACAGCCGCCTTGCACGGCACATCCAACATGGTGCACAATGGCCCCCAATTTTCACAATCTGGGTTCAAAACCAAGCCACCGCAAAATAATATCAAATCAGGTTCAGAACTAACACAGCCTGCACAGAAGCAGATGCGCAGAACATAGGACTTACTGAGATAGCTCTTCCCAAGCTTACCTCAAAACGACACCACAAAATAGGATGAGAAAGTCAAGCTCGGCTAACGACAGCTCATCAGGAAGTAATCCCCAGCTCGCCCGAGCACTCTCTCAATCAGGGCATCCATTCCGCCGCCTCAAACCACAACCTTGGCACCACAGGGGCTGACTAAACCTCAACCTGGGATGGCCAAAACAACAATAATCTCCATCGGAGAACGTTCACAGCCATTACAGCCTCAATAATTCCCATCAGCCGCCTGATCACGCCATGTATACCTCGAACGATGCACCATAGATTCACGCCTGCCGGCAAACTCTACCCAGCGCAGCACAACTGGGACCACCACCTCGAAGAGAGGTGACTCTCTATCACATTCCTCAGGTCCCACGCCAACATTCTGACGAAATCGAAAACCGCCTCACAGCGCCAACACAGCACACACAAGCTCTCACGTGAGAAGTAAAGTGGTAAGAAAACACAAAAAATCCTATGCCACTTGCCGACAACACAGGACCTTATAGACTCTGATCACTGTAATTATATCAAATTCCCATGTAGTTCTACATCACATGCTCTGATACCAACTGTAACGACCCAGAACCCGGATACCGGGTGAATCAGATACCACTTGGATCCCGAGAGGCCACCCACGAGCGGGAAAGCTCGGAAGGGTTAGAAAGGTATGTGGAGGTACATTGAAATTCCAAATAAATGCAGTAAACAACTATGAATAGGACTGTTAAATTAATCGAAATAAAATTATATTTTCAATTAACAAATTAACTATAGAGCTAACTACAGAGTCCAGTCCAATAAAAGTATAGTGCATAGAAAAAGGAAAAGTACTGGTACCAGATACGCTACCTGCTTTGGCAAACTGGCACTAAGAACCACCGCATTGCACCTCTGAACCACGAGGAGGAACTGCTACACCTCAAAAGAGAGGGGTGAGCCTCATCTCATTGGCTCAGTAGGGGTCTCGCGGATCCCCACCACGAAACAACAACGGTAAACAATAGTGCTAAACAATATAACAACAGTAGAAGGAGTAGCAATAGAAAGAGTAAAGAGAGGAACAACCGTGCTGAATGGAAACACGGCAGCCGATAGAACCTTGGCTCTCTAAACTACTCCTAATGACAACAGAAGTACACCCCTATCTCACAGTCAGGAATTGTCGAACCACCGATAAACCACAGAATCCTTATAGCTAAGGCCTATGAAATAGACAAAGGCCCCA
Source organism: Amorphophallus konjac (assembly GCA_022559845.1). Classification (NCBI taxonomy): domain Eukaryota; kingdom Viridiplantae; phylum Streptophyta; class Magnoliopsida; order Alismatales; family Araceae; genus Amorphophallus; species Amorphophallus konjac. The sequence continues at coordinate 42,857,231 of CM040120.1, read as the reverse complement.
TTAAGACCTACATGGCCCAAAGGTATGGCCATGACTCTGCTGTCGTGCACCCTACACTGTCTACGGGTATAACCACGGTAACTCTCTACTGGCACCCTAGACCTCAGTGTCGAAATGACACAAAAAATCACTCGAGGAATTACGTCATCGTAGACGGAAACCAAATCACGAGTGTCACAAGACAAAACTACAAGTCAAGAGGCCCACGCTCCACAAGAACCACAAGTCAAGAGGATCACACTAATCACAAGAACCACACATCGAGAGGCTCACGCTGTCAAGTGCTAGGAGTACACACCCACCAGAAGCAAGACCGAATGTGTCCACTGACGTCTATTTCTGCGCCTCAAGTGTCTCCCTACTCGCCCTAGCAGAAACTGAGACACCATACAAGTAACCAAGGAACAACAACAACAAGGACTATTCAAGGTAGTGCTCGTCAGCACTGGTCCACTTCCCCTAACCAATTGTGCACACACAGACCTATTGCGATAGGTCGGGTCCTCTAACTGGGTTTCCTCCCCAGCCGGACTCTGGCTGCAAAGGCAAGGAGGCCCTACGGTAACCAGTCTAGAAACCGTCTCTGACAGGAAGCCACACTACCACTCCCGGGTAGGGTCAACACCCATGTATCGAATGAGGCTCCGACTAGTGGGGGGTCACTCGACGTAGAGGCTCTAAAAGAAAGCACCGAAGTACGGACATGCTACACACGCACCTATCACAAGTAACATGGAACACAAGACAGCACAATGCCACTAGACTCAGGATAGCTAACTAGACCTACTAATCAACAGTCCTTGAGTCACACGACTCTGGTCAAGACCGTCGCACAATGCAGCAACATGCCGTCAATTCAGCCTAGTCTCTAGGTCAAAAACCACGGTACAACATTATGGAAGCAGCACACAACAGTCAGATCCATTCATCAATCAAAAGTCCTCGGCCCCTTGGCCGCTGTGGACGCACTTATTTTCACTTATCATGTTGTTCGTTTATTTAGGTGCGTGGGCGTGCCAGTCACAAAGTGACGATTTATTATGCGCTTGATCTGACTAATCAGACGATTGTGTGGTTCGTGTCGGGACCAAAACCCGCCGTGCCATGACGGCCACGACGTCATTTACATCCCCCATACGGGGGAACACCCTTGATTGATTGCCTGGAATAAGGGCCCTACGGCCTAAAGAGAATACTAGTAATGCAGGAGGATAACGAAAGATGAACTATGCTAGAAACCCGTATCGGGACGTGAACATTCAGCCTATGTCGGCCACTCGTGGGCCACTTCATGTTCGGACGAAGGTCCGTGTTTGTAGCATAAGAGACGGTGGCAAAACCGCGCAGATGTCTGCCGTGAGTACGACAGGTTTAATGCGAGTGCGGGATTGTATCCCGGAAGAAGTGGGTCAAGCTGACGAACTATCGGCCCAAAAGGTGCCCGGACCATGACCATGTCGGGGATCCCGAGGTCCACGTCCGATATCACAGGGCATCATTACTTTTCTCTTCACGCACAGTCCGGGGGAGCGGGTTGTTAGGTGTGAAGCCCAAACTCGCCAACGTGCGCCCTCGCACGCGGATCGACCTGCGCGGTCAGGTCGTGGGGTTCGACCTGCCCGGTCAGGTCGCCGGGGTCAAGGGGGCAGCGCCCCTTGCGGGGGGGGGGGGGGGTGGGCGCCGGGTATAGGGGCGCCGTTTTAAGGGTGGCAAAGGAGAGGCGCGTCGAATAGCCTTGCAATGAAAGAGGGGCGTGCCAGTTTTAAGGGCGCTGGGTTAAGGTGTATGGAGGAGTGGGAGTGCGCCATATTTGGGCCATTCAAGGGGAGAGGGGCGCGCCGGTTTAAACGGCGCCAGATTAGAATCGAAAGGGGTATCGAGTGCAGGTTAAAACGGCGCGGGGGAATAGTAACCGCGCCGGGATAAGAGGAAAATGGAACTTTTGAGTGTGGATTTAAAATGGCGCGGAGGCACAGTAACCGCACCGGGATAAACTCTTCCGAGGGTTGTTTTCATTGCCGTTGACTGTGTCTTCTTTCCTTTCTTTTACCCGAAGCCCGGTTTGGTGTTGGTTTGCTCACTCAGTTAATAAATTAAGTTGGTGACGAGGAGGCTTAGGAGTTTCAAGTGGTTTATTAAGATAGATTGGCATGGATATTAGGCGGTTTCGTTCGAGGGGTTTAGTTCACAGGTTTTACTGTGTGTGGTTCTTGTTCTCGGAAGTGGTTTGTTCGTTGTTCTTGAGTGTTCTTGGCCATGGCGAGAATCTGGCAGCACCTCCCCCGGATCGGGACTTGCCAGAGATAAAGGAGAGTCACCAATCGGATTGCTCCGGGGTAAACTCTCAAAAATGCGGAGCGGCCTCACGGCGGTCCGTACCCAAATGTGAGTATGGAACGTTCGAGGGCTAGCCTTCAAGAACGACCACGGCTCGCGGGCAAGGAACTTTCCAAACGGGATAGGTATTTGCCACAAGGGCCATAAATCTTCATCCGGTGGTGGGTACATTTGAGGGTCATGCCATGGAAAGGCAGCCCTCAAGGGCCCGGGATGATCGGAGAATGAGCAGACGGAGCAGAGACTGGAACGGAGAACACAAGAGTTGCGAAAATGGCTTTTCTCCCTTTTTTTATTCATCCACACAATGGGGAAGGAGTTTTGCATAGAAAGAGATTCATCCCAAGATACAAATGGACTACATCAGACAAGGGGGGGGGGGAGAAGATACTGTCGAGGAGGAAAGAAAAGAACACAGAACCCCACCCGGCTCACCTCTCACACTTACCCCTCTCTCTCTTCCTTTTCTTCTCTGGCACCAGAACAGAGCTTGCTCACCCTTCGGCCTTCTTCAATGGAAGCTCCCTAGAGGAGGAGAAAAGGAAAGTCTCTCACCCCTGTTCACCTCAGAGAGCCACACGAGAACCAGAGCCACCCCTTTTCCTTCTAGACCTTTTTTGATCCTCTCCCTTTTCTTTTCTCTTCTCTCGATATATATATACATCGAGCTGGCAACGAAGCCTCTTGAGGTTCACAAAAATCCCTTCGCTTCCATTCTCCTCCTTCTCTGTATCTGACGCTGTTGAGTGGCCGCCTCCACCGGATTGGTCGACGGTGACTGGCGGAGAAGCGACGTTCGGTGCGGAGCTCGAAGATTGTCGTTCCAGGGAGCTTGAGGAGTTCAGGCGGTTGCACGTTGGTCGGACGCCGGAGGCCTGGCCATTTCAGGTAAGTTCTCTTCGTTTGCGCCCGAAAAATAGGGGATCGGACTGATGACGGGATGGGTTGATTGTGCGCCGGGGAAACGCTTCAGAGAATAGTCTACTGTGGGCTTTGAGAATGAGGGGTTAAACCGGTGCCGTTTTAGTGCATTCAAAGAGGCGCCGTTTTAAGCATCAAAGGGGGAAGGCCCCTTCGACAGGAGCACGCCGGATAGCCAAAGAAAAAAGGGGGCGCGCCGTTTTAAGAATGGGGGGCGCGCTGTTTGAAGGTGCACCGTTTTAAGGCCCCTTCGTGCCGTTTTAAGCACCAAACGGATTCTTTTCGAAGTCGCGGCCGTTTATATGAATGTCGGCATTCCCAGAACATTCCAGTTGCGATGTATGGCCTCCGCAATATTCCATTTGTAGCCTCTGGGACTCGGTCCCAGATTCTGCGTGACTTTCGGTGCATGCCGAGACTGTGCCGGAGTTCCTGACTTTTCTCTGATTCAGCTCTCGGCATGGCCGGTCAGAGCGTTGTAGCTGTATCTTCTGCTTAGGGGGCTTCCTTAGCGGGTAGCAAACCACCAAGCGAGTTCTCGTCCTGATCGGGCGAGGCATGAGGTTTATTCGGCATTTTCGTCTCCGGACTCGAGTGTTACGACGTGCGTGCCGTATGCTCGACGCCGTCATTTTTTGACGTCCACAAATGCCCCCCACTCGTGGGTGGCGCAAACGAGGGACGAGTGCGCGGGGTCCGCGAGTGTAGAGCTCTTCGACATGACGTCTATTCTTCCGAGCCAGTGGGATGCTGGTCCGGTGCAAATTCACGGGAAAGCGCTCACTCCTTCAGCGAAGGGATGAGGGGATCGCTTCACCGCATATGCACGCGGACTGAGATGTCAGAGTGGGGGTTTAGTCATCGGCATGGGGTGAATACCGAAGCGAGAATGAAGGGTCTATGTGTCGTCTCGGGCAAAAGGCCCAAAACAACTTAGACGAGGCCAACCCTAAGGGGAAGTTGTTGACTCGTGCTGGGTTTAGGAAAGTTGTTCATTCATCGACTCGGATGGGAGGTCCAAGCCAGATGCTTTTGAGAGGGCTCCAACGGAGTGAGATGGATTTCATGCATTCGGGTGGAACGTTCGAAGCGAAGGGTTTATTTGCTGGTGCCGACAGGGTGTCAGAAGCTGACGTGGTCTATTCATTGGCACGGGGTGAGTGCCAAGGCAAAAGGGGTCTTTCATTCATTGACTTGGACGGAAGGTCCGAGCCAAGCAAGAAGGTTCTTTTTGTTCATCGGCTTGGACGGAAGGTCCGAGCCAATCAATAAAGTTATCTTTTTTTTTATTCATTGACTTGGACGGATGGTCCGGGCTAAGTAAGAAGGCTCTATCTCCTTTTTATTCATTAGCTTGGACGGAAGGTCCGAGCCAAGCAAAGAGGTTTTTTTGTTCATTGACTTGGATGGAAGGCCGGAGTCAAGCAAAGAGGTTCTTTTTGTTCTTCGACTCGGACGGAAGGTCCGATCCGAGCAAGGAGGTTCTTTTTGTTCATCGACTTGGACGGAAGGTCCGAGCCAAGCAAGGAGGTTCTTTTTGTTCATCGACTTGGATGGAAGGTCCGAGCCAAACAAAGGTGTTCTTCTGTTCATCGACTTGGACAGAAGGTCCAAGCCAAGGGTTTATTCGTCGGTGGGACTGGGAGTTGTAATATTGAGGTGGTCTATTCATTGACAAGGGGTGGTACCAAAGCAAGGGTATTTTTATTCATGGCACCAGACGGAAGGTCCAGGCCACTGGTTCGTTCATCGATGCCGACGGGGAGTCGGGGATCGACGTGGTTTGTTCATTGACACGGGGTTAGTGCCAAAGCAAGGGTCTTTTTGTTCATGGAACCAGACGAAAGGTCCAGGCCACAGGCTTGTTCATCGATGCCGACGAGGTGTCGGGGCCTGACATGGTTTGTTTGTCTCTTCTTCTCTGCATCAGTGCCGACAGGGCACGAGAGCTGACATGGTTTGTTTGTCTTTTCTTCTCTTCATCAGTGCCGACGGGGTGTCGGGAGCTGATAGGGTTTGTTTGTCTCTTCGTCTTTTCATCAGTGCCGACGGGGTGCCGGGAGCTGACGTGATATGTTTGTCTCTTCTTCTCTTCGTCAGTGCCGACATGGTGCCAAGAACTGACGTGGTTTGTTGGTCTCTTCTTCTCTTCATCAGTGCTGACAGGGTGTCGGGAGTTGACAGGGTTTGTTGGTCTCTTTGTCTCTTCATCAGTGCCGAAAGGGTGTCGGGAGCTGACGTGATATGTTGGTCTTTTCTTCTCTTCGTCAGTGCCGACAGGGTGCCGAGAACTGACGTGGTTTGTTGGTCTCTTCTTCTCTTCATCAGTGCCGACAGGGTGTCGGGAGCTGACAGGATTTGTTGGTCTCTTTGTCTCTTCATCAGTGCCGACAGGGTGTCAGGAGCTGACGTGATATGTTGGTCTTTTTTTCTCTTCGTCAGTGCCGACAGGGTGCCGGGAGCTGACATGGTTTGTTGGTCTCTTTGTCTCTTCATCAGTGCCGATGGGGTGTCAAGAGCTAACCTGGTTTGTTGGTCTCTTTGTCTCTTCATCAGTGCCGACGGGGTGTCAGGAGCTGACCTGGTTTGTTGGTCTCTTTGTCTCTTCATCAGTGCCGACGGGGTGTCGGGAGCTTACCTGGTTTGTTGGTCTCTTTGTCTCTTCATCAGTGCCGACAGGGTGTCGGGAGCTGACGTGATATGTTGGTCTTTTCTTCTCTTCGTCAGTGCCGACAGGGTGCCGGGAGCTTACATGGCTTGTTTGTCTCTTCTTCTCTACATCAGTGCCGACAGGGCGCGGGAGCTGACATGGTTTGTTTGTCTTTTCTTATCTTCATCAGTGCCGACGGGGTGTCAGGAGCTGATAGGGTTTGTTTGTCTCTTCGTCTTTTCATCAGTGCCGATGGGGTGCCGGGAGCTGACATGATATGTTTGTCTCTTCTTCTCTTCATCAGTGCCGACAGGGTACCGAGAACTGACGTGGTTTGTTGGTCTCTTCTTCTCTTCATCAGTGTCGACAGGGTGTCGGGAGCTGACATGGTTTGTTGGTCTCTTTGTCTCTTCATCAGTGCCGACAGGGTGTCGGGAGCTGACGTGATATGTTGGTCTTTTCTTCTCTTCGTCGGTGCCGACAGGGTGCCGAGAACTGACGTGGTTTGTTGGTCTCTTCTTCTCTTCATCAGTGCCGACAGGGTGTCGGGAGCTGACATGATTTGTTGGTCTCTTTGTCTCTTCATCAGTGCCGACAGGGTGTCGGGAGCTGACGTGATATGTTGATCTTTTCTTCTCTTCGTCAGTGCCGACAGGGTGCCGGGAGCTGACATGGTTTGTTGGTCTCTTTGTCTCTTCATCAGTGCCGACGGGGTGTCGGGGGCTGACCTGGTTTGTTGGTCTCTTTATCTCTTCATTAGTGCCGACGGGGTGTCGGGAGCTGACCTGGTTTGTTGGTCTCTTTGTCTCTTCATCAGTGCTGTCTCTTCATCAGTGCCGACGAGATGTCGGTAGCTGACCTGGTTTGTTGGTCTCTTTGTCTCTTCATCAGTGCCAACAGGGTGTCGGGAGCTGACGTGATATGTTGGTCTTTTCTTCTCTTCGTCAGTGCCGACAGGGTGTCGGGAGCTGACGTGGTTTGTTCATCGGCACGGGGTTAGTGCCAAAGCAAGAGTCTTTTTGTTCATGGAACCAGACGAAAGGTCCGGACCATAGGTTTGTTCGTCGATGCCGACAGGGAGTCGGAGACCGACGTGGTTGTTCATTGAAATATTCTCGGAGATAAAAGTGAATGCTCATAAAGGAAGATTGATTCCTCCCTCCCCTTTTTTTTAATTTTTTTTCTTCTCCCTTTTTTCTTCTCTTTCTTTTTGTCTCTTTTTTTTTCTCTTCTCTTTTTTTTCTCTTCTCTCTTTTTTTTTTGCTTTTTGTTCTTCTCTCTCTCTTTTTTTAAACATGAGATAAATAATGCCCAAACCACCTGGGTAATAGTGCCCGAGATGGGTCGGAGAAATGTGTCATTCATTGAATGGGGGAACATGAGAGTGGTACAACTTCAAATGTCTACCGTTGAGGGGTGGAAACTGAACCTCCCCCCGATGGTTGACGATTACATATGCTCCACCCTCGTAGACTTTCTGGACTACATAGGGTCCAAGCCAATTCTCATTCAGCTTGCCCTTTGGATTGGAAGCCATGACTTCTCTTTTCTTGACCATGACAAGGTCACCCTTTTTGAATTCACGTTCCTTGACGAGCTTGTCAAAGGCACGCGCTATTCAGGCCTGATAGACCTGGATGTTCTGCTGAGCTTGAAGCCTTTTTCCCTCAAGTTGGAGAGCTCTTCGAGCCTTCGCTCGACATTTGTTTGTTCTTCCCGGATCAACCCGTGCTGGATTGCGACCCGAAGGGAGGGTATTTCCAACTCGATGGGGATAATTGCCTCTGATCCATACACCAGGGAGAAGGGTGAACAACCCGTTGGAGTTTTGTATACAGTACGGTACGCCCACAGGGCCTCGTACATTTTCTCTTCCCAATCTCTCTTGTTAGAATTAACAATTTTGGATAGGAGAGTACAAAGAGTTTTATTGAAAGCTTCAGCCAAGCCATTGGCCTGTGGGTTGTAAGGGGTCGACGTCCTCCAGTCGATCTTGTACTTTTCTGTTAGCCGGTAGACCTTCTGGTTGCGGAAGTGACTTCCATTGGCTGAGATAATTCGGTTCGGAGTGCCAAATCGGAATATGATGTTGCGACGGACAAATCTGGCAACGATCTCCCCAGTCACTTCTTTCAAAGCAACAGCCTCCGCCCAGCAGGAGAAGTAGTCAGTTGTGGCCAAGATGTACTTGCACCCAGCCGATGATGTGGGTAGTGGACCTACGACGTCTGTTCCCTATTGGGCAAAAGGCCAACTCGGTAGTGTTGGATGCAGCGGCACGGGCGGCCTTCTAAGCACCGTGGCATGCTCCTGGCATTTCTGACAAGACTTGGCATACTTGCAGTAGTCGTCGAACATTGTCGGCCAATAGTAGCCGAGCTTCTTTATTTCAATCTTCATTTTGGGTCCTGCCTGATGTGCACCAGCTGTTCCGGCGTGAACCCCTTTCATGACTTTCCAAGCTTCTTCAGTGGATAAACATCGGAGGAGCACCTTCCGTTTGGCATCTGCCATAATTCGGAATAGGATCCCGTTTCGGACCTCATAAGAGTCCTTTGTTCTGATTAACTTGATCTTCTCTTCCCTTTGCCTGGGCAGCTGCTGATATTTAAACCACTGCAAAAGGGGGTCTCTCCAGTCGGGTAGGCTGACGGCTTCCGCTGTGGCGACCTCAAGTTCTTCTTCTTCTGGCCCTTCTATCATGCTAGGCACTTGGCGTTGATTCACCACCCAGATGCTAAGGGATCCATCTGGCGGGACTGCCAATGAACTCGCCAAGTTTGCCAGTGCATCAGCTTGTGCATTCTCTCCTCTAGCAACGTGGCCTATCTCGATGAGGTAGAACCGCTGCATGAGCCGTTTCGCCTTAGCATGGTAAGGGAGTAACTCGGGTTTTCGGACGTCGAACTGTCCCTGGACCTGCTTGACGACCAGCAATGAATCGCCAAACACATGTAATATTTTAATCTCCATTTGCAAAGCGACTTGGAGACCAATGATCAGAGCTTCATATTCTGCCTCATTATTTGTGCAGGGCTTGTTAATGGAGCATGATGTGTGCAATACTTCTCCCTCAGGGGATTTAAAGAAGATGCCGGCCCCCGCCCGTACTTTCGTGTGCCCAAACGGGGTTGTTTCTGTTCTCGAAGCTCCATCAAAGTGCAGCTGCCTGGCGATCTGTTGGGCTTGGTCCACCTCTAGTGTTTCATCTTCAGGCAGCTCCGTGACCAGTGGGGAATCTTCAGGCACAGGGTGTGCTGCAAAGAAATCGGCCATGGCTTGACCCTTCACGGCCTTCTAAGGCACGTAGGTGATGTCAAATTCCATTAACAGTACGGCCCACTTGCCGAGACGTCCCTTCAGGACTGGCTGGGAGAGAATGTGCTTGACTGGGTCAGCCTTAGAGATCAGGCTCACTTCATGCGAGAGCATGTAATGCCTCAACTTCTTGACTGTGAAGATCAAGGCGAGACAAACCTTCTCAATCGGGGTGTATTTTGCTTCTGCCCCCACTAGTCTTCGGCTGAGGTAATAGAGAGCTTGCTCCTTCCCCTCATCATTGTTTTGGGCGAGCATTGCCCCCAGTGAACATTCGGTGGCAGCTATATATAGAATAAGTGGCCTCCCCTTGACAGGCGCCCCCAGCACAGGCGGGGTCTTTAAGTAATCCTTCAGCCGATCGAAGGCCTTCTGGCATTCCTGGTTCTAGTTGAAAGGTGCATTCTTCATCATTAGTTTGTGGAATGGTTGACAGCGCCCCGACAAATTGGAGATAAATCATCGAATGTAGGCTAGCCGGCCTTGCAGGGACCTTAACTCTCCCAAATTCTTCGGAGGAGGTAGCTCCTGGATGGCTTTTATTTTAAAGGGGTCAATCTCGATCCCCCTATATCGGACAATGAAGCCGAGAAACTTTCCACTGGAGACGCCGAAGGCACACTTCATTGGGTTCATTTTCAGCTCGTACTGTCGGAGTCTCTCGAAGATGACTCTAAGTTCATTCAGGTGATCCCCCCTTTTCTTTGTCTTGATGACCAGATCATCAATGTAGCATTCGACTTTGCTATATAGCAGTTCGTCGAATATCTTGGTCATCGCCCGCTGGTAAGTGGCGCCAGCGTTCTTGAGGCCGAAGGGCATTCTTTTGTAGTGGAATATCCCTTTAGGTGACCGGAAGGCCGTATGAATTCGGTCATGTTCAGCTATCCATATTTGATTATAGCCGAATGATCCATCCATGAAGGACAAGGCCTCATGGCCGGTAGTTGCATCAATCATCACTTCGGTGACGGGCACCGGAAAGTCATCTTTTGGGCAGGTTTTATTCAGGTCGCGGAAGTCCACGCAGATCCTGATCTGTCCATTCTTCTTCTTCACCGGTACAATGTTGGCCAACCAAGTAGTGTATTGGTTATCAGCTACAAAATCAACATCTATGAGCTTGTCGACTTCTTTGCAAATCTGCTTTATCAGCTCCGGCCTCATACGCCGGGGGGATTGCTTCACCGGCTCCACCTTGGGATCAATAGCCAGAATATGTTGAGTCACGCCGGGGCTTAGGCCAGGCATCTCTTTGTAGTTCCAGGCGAAACAGTCCCGGAATTCTTGCAGCAACCTGACATATTGTTCCCTCTCTTGTGGAGGGAGAAGGGCACTTAGAAAAGTCGGCCTGGGGTCACTTTCTGTGCCTAGGATAATTTCAAGGAGCTTATCTACTGTGGCTTGGCCGCCATCTTCAATTTCCGGCGGCGCTGGCAGTAGGTCGATGAAATCTTGGTCTTCACCATTTTCTGCTTCAAGGACACCATAGGCGTCTTCTTGCTCCGCCCTGTTGAGTAATGAGGCTTTGCTTGTTTCTCCCTCTTCTAGGCCTGTTGTATGCGGCATCGAGGGGTTTTCCTGCGCGGAGAAGTGAAGGACTTCTCCAGGATCTTCTTGGTAGTGATCATAGACGGCTCCTGCAGGAGCCGAGGTGATTGATTGCCACACTGGGGACTGTTCTGCTATCGGCGGCCGGGGCAATTCATTCTCGGCTACATCTTCAAAGATCTGGTGTTGAACTGACACCATGTAAACACTTCTTTCATGGCCGCCTGCCGCATGGGGGCGTGGCGGAGCGACCACATAATCTCCCATTCTGAGCTCATCTCTCTCAATCAGGTCTTGAGCAATGTCCTTGAAGACGTAACAGTCTTCGATAGAGTGGCCTAGTAGTTGGTGATAAGGGCAAAATAGGGGGTCGCCACTTCTGCGAGCATCTTGCGGCCTCTTAGACCTCGGGAGGGAGACCTTGCCGTAGTAGCAGGCCCAATCAAAGATTCCTCGGGTCTTATTCCTCGGGAAAGAGTAAGGCCTTTCCATCTTCTCCTGCAGTGTAGGCTTCCGCTCGGTCGATTGTCTGACTGGGGGGATGGCTACATCCCTTGCCTCCTTCCTCAAGTGCATGGGGGCATTCGGGACGCTGTTCGGGGACTGGCGCGTGTCGGTGTTCTGTTGGCAGAAGATGCTCCTGATTAAGTTAGCCACGAGTGCAGTCGCTTCGGCTAATCGAGCCCTAAACATTTCAATTTCCCGTTGTTGTTGATAACACAAGGCAAAAAGGGCAGAGTCGCACCGAGGGAAGCTCGGAGTCCGACTTGCTTCCCCGTCCTTTGCATCAATGTAAGACCAGGGCAATGGCACCCCGCTGCTGCAGTTATTTGAGGTCGGTCCTTCAGAGGAGGACGGGACCTTCCCCTTGCTCCTACAGGGAGGTGGATTCCATAGGAATATTTCTTCATCTTGTTCTTCGTTGGCCAAAGGCATGAGGTGCTGGCGGCCTTCAACCTGCCATGGGCCTGCAGTGCCTGCGTGGCTATTGCCACCTGGAGCCGAGACTGATATCACATCGGCTTCATAGGAATCTTCCAGTGAAAAGCCCAATCCTGGATGCCTGGTGATTTGCAACAACCTCCGGTCCAGGTTTGGTGGGTTCCACATTTTCTTGAACATTTCTTTCCGACTGCAGAGTTGGCGAAAGGGGATCCCTTGCTTCCTGGTCATCTTGACCACATGACCGACTATGTCAGGGAGTCCCATGATTGGGACGAGTGGGTCGTGCAGCTCATCAGAGAGTCTACAAACGTCATCCCCCTTGACCGGATGCTCCTTGGCCACATAAAAGATGGTAGGCAGACCCCCGGGGTTGGGCACCTCGAAGGTCCTTAATGGTTCAACCACCTGGCAGTCAGCTTCTACGGGAGGCTTGACGATCCCAGGCGGGACCCTGACGTCTTCCAGCAAGTCTTCAAGGTATGGTGTTCCTGGTGTAGGGTAAATGGGAAGAGAGGTGGCCCGGAATACCCCTTCTGCTTCAGAAATGAATGACACCTGAGGGGGAGCCACATAGCCAGGCGGTGGTGGAGGGAGCCAACTGTCAGGCTCTGCTTTCTTCTTTCCTTTGTCCTGAGTGACTTGGGGTGCTTGCTTCGGCTTCTCCAAATACAAAGTGGCGTCTGACAAGTGACATTCAAACACTTTGAAAGGGTGGAGGTCAGCAAAGATTCTCTCCTCTTTCCCATTGCCGGGGTACTTGATGCATTGGTGCAGAGTGGATGGTACCACCCTGTTTTGATGCAGCCAAGGTCGGCCGAGCAATGCCTTGTAAGAGGTGTTGGAGTTGATTACATGGAATAGGACCTTGGTTGTGAAGTCACCGAGGGAGAGGTTGAACTCTGCGACCCCCATGGGGACCTCACACTTCTGGTTGAAACCAGCAATCTTGACATTCTTGACCTCAATTAGGTGTACGTCAAAATAATGCTTCTGGTACACCCGGTAGGGGAGTATATTCACGGCTGCCCAAGGGTCGATCAAGACTCTGTTGATGGGATGTCCATTAAGCTGCCCCTTCATGTAGAGTGGCCTATTGTGACTGCAGGTAGGTAGAAGCATATCCTCTTCTGTGAAGGCCACAGCTACTTCATGTGACATTTCTGCGAGGCAGGCTTCAACATATGCTGGCATCTGGAGCGCAGCAATGACGGCTTGCCGTGTTTCTTCATCTAAGGATAGGATTTCCTAGATGGTAAACCTGGCTGGGATCTTCTTCAGGTGTTTGACTATCCTGTTGCCAGCTCGGACTTCGAGCAACTTCATTTCTTCGGCTCTACTACGCCTACCCCCAGTCTGGGCCTGGGGAGTCGGCTCAACGGGTGCCTCCTCCACTAGGTCGGATGCCGCTTGAGCTTGTGGGGCCTGCTGGGTCACTTCCTTTTCTTGCAAGAACTCGACAAGGTTTGGGGTGTTGTCAGGCTCTTTCCTTGGCCGAGGAGGGATTGCCGCAGATGGAGCCGAGGGGCTGCCTGTCCCTTTGGTCTGCCGGGACTCACGGGGGCCTAACTGTCCTCCCCTCTGAGTTGTAAGAAATTCAATGAATGACGGGGCACTCTGGCCACTTGGTTCTCCGGGGTAGAGGCTTGATGGAGGGGGGATCTCCATGCCTTGGACCCCAGGCTCGGGGATGTGATATGGTTGTTCTCCCCTAAGCAGGATGTTGTGGTTGGCCTGGGGAGGGCGTCCCTACGTTCTTCCCGACCTGGTGGCATGTTGGGAAGTGGATGCTTTAGCTTGATTCACCTCTGATGGCTCGACGGGCACTTCTTGCTCTTCCTCTCTCAGGGAGAGGGCTGTGTCAAATAATGTCGAGAGGGTGTTGCAAGACAGGACAACCCCACTCTTCTTCTTGTTTCTAGGTCTTCTCTTCTTCTTTTTCTTCTTATCTTCAGTGGCTGGCAACTGCTTTTGGGGGAGCACACCCCACAAGAGAGGCTCTTCTTTCGTCTCGGCTTCCGCTTCTGGAGCTAGTTCGAGTGACTCGAACTCCTCCCAAGGGACATACTCTTTCAACTCCACAGGCTGGATCTCGGGCTGTTCATAGTCTTCAAGCCCGTCAATAATGGCCTGGAGCCTTTCTACCGCAGGACTGGTTTCCTTGTGCACCCGCATCGGGATGTGTTTCTTCTTGTTGTGAGTGGGCCGTCTCATAACGAGCCGGGGGGCTGTGTCATGCCAGATAGGTGTCCCTGGTGGTGGTGCCGGTCGGGGTGTAACGCCCCTTATGTGAACTTCCGGAGTGGGTCGGGGAGCTAGTCTTCTTCTTCTATTCTTCGTCGGCGCGGCTTGCCAACCTCCTTGGTCTTGCGCTGGCGCTATGACGAAGGCTTGATAAGTAGCATGTGTACTGGCCTCCGCCCATTCTTCAGGCAACTGCTGGTATAAAGATACCGTGTTGACAGTGGTGCCGATGTTAGGCATCTCGTGCGGCTGCGGAGGATCCACTCTGAGCTCCCCCATGTCCAGCTCTCCCTTCTTGATCAAGGACTCAATGACGTCCTTGAAGATGTAACAATCCTCAATGGTATGCCCAAGCATCTGATGGTATGGGCAAAAGCGAGGATCATCCTTCTTCTTCAAGTCACCAGGCCTCTTTGGATCTGGTAATGTGATCTTGTTGTACCTGGTGGCCCATTCAAATAGGACCCGGGCTTTGTCCCGAGGAAAAGAGTACAATTTATTCCTCATCTTCTCCCGTAGGGAGGGACCTTCCCGCCGTTCAGTGGACCTGGGCGGAGGAGGGTCGGCTATCTCTTTGGCTTTCTCTCTTTGCTTTTCGAAAGCTTCGAAGTCCAGTGTGTGAACTTCTGGCGGTGTTGGTCTTTTCTCAACCTGCCTGGCCCTCTGGCTCGATGTAGCTGGAGTAGAAGAGTGTCGAGCAAGGAATGCCTCGATCTCTGCCACTATGTTATTCAGACGATCAAATGACCTTACTTCAGCACCGATCATCCTCTCAAGGATTTCTTTCTTCAGATTCTGTTTATAGATCTGCACTGCATCCTCTTGATGTGGAGGACGTTTGCATCTCATGCTGAGGTTCCTCCACCTCTTTATGTAGTCGAGTGCCGACTCATCATTTCGTTGTCTCGTGGCATAAAGCTCTGCCACAGTTACCTCCCGCTCAGCTATGTAGAACCTTTCCTTGAATTTCTTCTGCATATCGGGCCAGTCTGCAATGGACCCGACGGGCAAGCTCGAGTACCACTCGAAAGCGAGCCCGGTAAGTGTCGAGCCGAAGAATTTGAGAAGATAAGCTTCATCCGCAGCTAGATCCCCCATAACATTCACATAATAGGCAATGTGCTCCCTAGGAGACCCTTGCCCATTAAATTTCTCAAACTTCGGCGGCTTGGTGATGCCGACCGGTAGCCTCTTGGCAGCATAGTGTGCCGGGTAAGGTACCCGGTATACGTCGAATGGCATGTGATCACCATCGCTCCTCTCTGCCAACTTCATATCTATCATTTGTTAGAGCATTAGTCTGCTCACTGTTGCTGGGTCAACCGGGTTTGGATAGAAATGGGCCGGTTGCCCCAGCGGCGTTGTTAACACCGTCGCCTGAGGTGCAATAGTGGACCCCTGGAATGGGAGGTTCGGTGGCGGGGCAGGTGTGATATGTTGTGGCTGATGCAGGGGTACACCGCCAGTGTAGGTAGGTATTGGGGGAGACACCGTCGCCTGTGGAGAAGCTTCCGAGGCCTGACCGTTGCCCCCAGGGGTCTCTGGCAATGCTTCAGTCTGCCCGGATGTTGAGGGCTGAGTGTAAACACGCCAAAATTGATACTATGTTGATCAAATCTCATGTCACTATGTTAACGCCCCAAAGTGAACTTCAATATTTCTATAATATAAAGTTTTTCTATTTTTGTGTGGGTTTTTATGATTTTTCTTGCATTTTTGTAATTAACGACTCGAAGAGGGGCGTGTTTTAAATAGCGACCTGAGCTAGGGCATTTTTCAAAGAAAGGACGACTGGAGCAAGAGGCGTCAGTTTCTGATATTTGACGTATCCTGCCCTAATTGAAATCAAAAAAAATTAACGTCCCTCCCTGGGTCGTGTTTTGAATTAACGTCTCGCCTACAGGCGTCTCTTTATAATTTTCAAATAAGGAAGGTTTTTCTTACTAAAATTAAATCCAAGAATTGACGTCTTTATGCCAGTCGTTATTACAATTAACGCCCTGGCTCAGGTCGTCAATTTCAAGTAACGCCTTGATGTGGGTCATCTCTTTCTCTTCCGTGTCCTGCTTGAACTGCCCTTTCTTCGGGAGTCCCCTGCTCTGCCTGATCATCTTGCTCGATTAGGGAACTAGAGACCTTGCCGTAGAAAGGTCTTGCCAGTTCTTATCCCATTAGATTTGTGTTTTCTACCCTCTAAATAGCCTCCTGGGTCGAGTTAGCGCGAGGTTAGCAGAAGCTTGATAGGAAGGTTGGCTAAAATAGAAGAGAGGAGAGATTAGCAATAACAGTTTTCTCCGTGCACTGAAGCCTTTCTACTCTCCTTTTCTTTGCGAATCCATGCTCCTGCAGTGGTCTTCTTCTTCCTAGTGCATCAGCCGCATCAATTGGTTTCCCCTTTACTGTTGTCAGGAACATCAGGGAGTTCTTTGCATCAATTTGCTACTTCATCATTGTTCATCATAGTTAGTTTGCATTAGCTCTACATCATATCTCTTTCCTTCCCTAATTTTCTTAGGGGTTTTAAAAGAACTAAAAGGTGCACACTTTATGCTCCACTTTCATCATCATATTACTCTTTTGGATTGATACTACACACACGTTTGGCAAATCCCTCCTCTTTTGATTGTTTGTTCTTCGTTTAAGGGTAATCAAGAGGAAAACCCCCTTCATCGGCCGGCCGGTAGAAGGAGGAGGAAGGAATCTACACTCATCCCGCATCCTTATTTTTACCAGGTATTCGCGATCAATTTATTTTATTTTTGAGGTAACCCCTCTGGCGATCACACTCCAATAGCAATCTCTTGCTCCCCTTTATTCCCTTTATTTCACTATTTATTTATCTCTTACTTATTTACTTTTGATGTGAAAAACACGATTCACAAATTGGCGATCACGGTGGGACTTCCACTGTTTTTCTTTTGATTACCCTCTCCTGTTGGCACCCACGTGTGCTCTTTCCCATTGGCACCCACGTGTGCCCTTTCCCTTAGGTACCCACGGTACCCCTCCACTGTGCGTCACGGGCACCCTCCATTATGCACACTGCACACCCACACCCCTCGGATTAGCCAGTTTGTGTTCTCTGTATTTTCTTAATTAACGCCTCACATCAAGGCGTTTTTCATGAATTAACGCCTTTACTCAAGGTGTCTGTCTCGCATTTAACGCCTTCTGCAAAGGCGCCTTTTTATATAGCGTCTCCTGCTTTCTCACTCCCTGAGAATTGACGCCCCCCGCTGTGGGCGTTCTTTCTCTATCCGGCGCCTTTCTCCCAGGCGTCTTTTGCACAATCCGTGCCTCACACCAAGGCATTTCTTGAGCACTGTCCGACAGGACTTCACAGATTAGCGACAGCCACGCTATCGTGTTTCCTTATTTTAGTGACTTCTGCCAAGTCGCTTTTTACCTGTGTGTTAACAGAAAGTTGCTTGATCTATTTGTTCATGCTGGACTGATTCACATATTCATTATCTGATTATACCTACTTGCTCTGCTTATATTATTCTGCATTTTGTGGCATTTAGTTGAGAGACCTCCTCTCTCTACACTAGGATTCCACACACCCTTCTTGGAATTGGAACAACCCTCCATTGAGTATTCCGTCTCTTTGGACCGGAAATTCCTTTTCCAAGACCTCTGTAAGTCCCCGCACCCGTGGATTCCCTCACAGACGCCGGGCTGGTTGTACCTTGAAGTACCCAGAGTTTAGATAGCCCACCGTTGGTGAGGAGAGAGAAAGAACTTAGTTAACCCGGATATCACAACCAAAACTCACAACTAAGTTCTACACTACAAAGAGAGAGGATTGTGCATCAATTTAATTCACTCTAATCTCAAACTTGAATCTAAAAGCTTGCGTTCATTACAACTTGTTTGCATAACTTGATTGGATTGAGTGACTATTGCAATTATAATTCCTCCAAAATAAGCTCTTTTCTCTGCTTAAACATGCAACTCCGTTCAGGTAAGATTATGAACATGGAAAGCTACGGGTACTCCTATGATGATGTGGAAGAGAATATTTTTGATCAATCCTATGAGGCACCCTCCAAGATTCCATCTATCATGAGGGAAACTACCCTCCGCCTCATGCTCATTATTCTCAAATTCATGTGGTTGACACCACAACTCACGAGGTTGAACCCTCTTCTCAAGCTTTACCATCCAATCAGAACACATCGGGGAACACCTCCCCTTCTTTCAATGTCAATGACTTAATTCATGCATTATTTCAATTGGACGATTCCCAGCGGCAAGCAGTTCAGGCCGCTTTGAAAGGGAAATCTGCTCCCTCTTCATCTTCCAATCCCCCTCCGGCCGCGAGTGGCCATCACATTGTTAATGACCAGACGGTCTTGCATAAACCCCCCTCTTGTCCACCAACGCCCGGTGCGGCCGTGCCGGCCCAATAGGCAAGTTATTCCGCGGCTAGGCCCCAATTCCTTCAACCTCCCCAAATCCTAAGGACGCCTATGCCTAATTCCTTCATTCCAAATTCGGCCCCAGTCGAGTCAGATACTAATGCTCTACTCCTTCAGAAATTGGCTAGCATGGAAGAACAACTCAACAAGGTTACTGCTGCCAAGAATGCTCCAGAGATCTCTCTGCCTACATTGCCAGTTTTTCACTTACCACCTTCTGAGATGCCGAATTTTCGGTGATACAATGGAACTGGCAATCCGTTTATTCACTTGAAGGATTTTATGTATGAGACCTCCTTTTGGTAGGGCAACAAAGCCTCACTGGCTTATTTGTTTAGAAGATCTCTAGAGGGGCCAGCCTCGAGTGGTTCTATTCCTTGGATCTGACAGATGCCAGCAATTTTGATGTGGTTCAAAGAATTTCTTGCAGAAGTATAGGGACCGGGTTGGACCCTCTCTATCTGTTACGGACTTGGTTGCAGAGAAAATGAAGCCCGAGGAGGACTTCATCATATTTGCTGATAGATGGCGATCAATGGCCGAGAAATTGAAAGATACTTTGTCAGAACCAGAGCAGGTTAAGATGATTATTTCAAATGCAACCCCTCAGTTCCGGCATATATTAGCCATGAACAGATTGACTACCATGGAGGAGCTCTATGAAAGAGCTCGATATATTCAAACTCAGATGAAGGATTCGCCCATCATGGGCATGTTCGAACCGAAACCACGGTTGGTCAAGAAAAATACAAATGTCAACAATAGCGGGCCCACGATTGAGGGTACCGTCATCAATGAGCAGGTTGGCACGGTCGGCAACCCCATACCTTTTTGACAATCTAACCCACGACCTCCGCCACCTCCACAACAAAACACCCTCTTCAACTCACCCCCACAACACCAATTCGCCCCTCAACCTTCCCTTACTCCTCCACAAAACCAAACGCCACATGCAGATCCCTCAGCTCCACAACAGTACCACCAAGTACCGCCACCCACCAACTATGGCCCGCAACAACAACAGCAAAGGAGACCACTTGGCCCCAAAAGGGCCCATTATCCGCCATTGCCAGAAAGTCTCCCAGATATATTTAATGCCCTGATGGCTGCTAATCTACTCATGTTACCAAAAGAAAGGACAACGTGGCCCGCTAATGTTGACACGTCCCGCTATTGTGTTTTCCATCGCTCCCCTGGTCACAATATTGACCATTGCTTTCACTTCAAGGACTACATCTATGATTTAAATGACCAGGGTGGCATTAATTGGGACGAGATGAGACAGTTCATCGCTGCTATGAAAGTAAGAAGGCCTCCTCGGTAACAGCAGGCTCAGCAGCCGCAGCAACCAGCTCCACCAGTACAACAGCAAGCTCCAGCACCTCAGCAAGATATGGGGATTGTCTACAACCCATTGCCGGAGCACCAAGCAAATCAGCATGTGAACCCGGTCACGTCTCTCCATGAAGTAGAGAGAGGGCAGGGATGGCACGAAGAAAACATCTCTGTCGGGGCATTCAATCATAATTCAAATCAACCTCCGCGCCTCTTGCGCACGCTTCCTTCTTCTTCTACCCCTCAATTAAGTCGCCCCCTTTTGCACCCCGTTAACCCATCTGTCCCCACTAATTCCTCATCCTTGCCAACCCGGTCTCTCCTTACCCGTCCACCACGACCACAGCCTCCGACGCAGCAAACTCCATCATCCGCCACCAACCCTTCGCCATCACCATCTAGGCCACTCCTCATTCGCCCGTCACCAGCACCGGTTACATCCACTACCATCACTCCTCCGCCGGTAAGGACACCTCCACCATCAGTTCAACCACCATTTATGCCCCGACCTCTCCTTGTTCAACCTGCTAGCCCTTCCCACACTCCAACACCCCCTTCCACCCCTATGCCTCCTACGGGTGCTTCTCTTTTGAACCCTTCACCAATACCCCCCGTAGGGGCTTCTTCTTCAAACACTCCTCTACCACTTCTCAATGCTAACACCCCTTCTTCTTCTTCCAATACTCCCCCCATCCTTGTCCCGACAGAGGTGCGCCAAACCATAGCACCGCTCCGCAGTGGACGGATGTTCCAGCGCATCTTTCCCCAGAGAGAGCAGGAGCCCGCACAGGGGCCAAATGAACAAGAACAGGAGCAAGAGTCCGTGCCAGGCACTCAATATGATTTACTGAAGCATCTTGATCGAACTCCAGCAAGAATCTCTATTCTAGAATTGATTAAGAGGTCAACCACTCATCAATTGGCTTTAAAAGAATATTTACAGAAAGTTATGGTCAATGAAGACATCCCTGCCGAGCAGATAACCACAGTCTTGACGCCCGCTAGCAGTCAGCCGGCAATTACTTTTTATGAACATGAACTGGCACCTCAACCAGCAAGAAAGCATGCTTTATGCATCACAGTGGATATCAATAAGGTGGCGGTAAAGTAATGCTTGGTGGACACTGGGGCATCCATCAATGTATTGCCGCCAAGCACTTTGAAGATGTGCGGCATTTCAGAAAATCAGATTCGGCCATCTACCATAACAGTCATAGCATACAATACCAAGAAGCCTCCTTTGGGCATGATAACATTAAAGGTTAGTTTGGGTCCAGCAACACTCACAGTCGATTTTCACATTTTGGATATGGATCCAACATTCAATGGCATCTTGGGTCGCCCCTATATTCAACAGTTAGATGCAGTGCCCTCTACAAATCATCAATGCTTCAAGTTTCCACACAAGGGCCGCATTATCAAAGTGACTAGCATGCCGATCCTGCCTGATGAAGACATACACCTAGCAACGTCAGTTCCTTCTATTTGGCCTTCTAACAAACCATTGCTATCAGTGCTGGATATCCCTCACCCACGGCCGATGCCACCTGAGACAGTTACAACAGTTGCCATGACACCCCTAACTTCCAAGGGGAAGAAGAAGAAGAACACAATGAACACCCCGGGATGGAATATTTTGATAAAGATGGGGTACCAGGTCGGCAAAGGCCTGGGTGTCAATTGTCAGGGCAAAACTAGGCCTGTCAAGTCACAGAAATTGATTGCACGAGGCGGTCTAGGCTACAAAGGGCTGAGTAAAGATGAAAATGAACCATGGGCAGTCATGACATCCACTCTGAAGACGGATCGCCAACCACTTACATGGACATTACAGACACATTTTATTCAAGGTGGCGTCCAAAATAATGAGCAGACTACAATAATCACTTCCATATTAGACTGTCAAGATGTTCATACTAGACAGTTTGCTCGTCATATTGCTCCATTGGCCACATACAAAGCCCTGGAATCTTTAAGGCCTAAAAAGAGGAGGAAAATGGATGATCCAGAGTGTGACTGGTATAGATGGTTTGACATGAGTGACATTACTATTGCTTTGAGCCGTCTCTTCATGCCGACAGATCCGGAATGGCCACCACTGATCCACGAGTTGATTGAAAAGCCTGTTGTGATAACAGACAAGAGGCAGCTGTTGAGCAATTATACAGACACTGGAGAGCCTGATGTGCCCTATGAAGAAGGTTTCACGACAGACAGGCTGTGGGCCGACCTTTTCTCCCTCACTTCCATGCATCCGTCTCTTCTTTCCTCCTTGTATGGTCAACTATTTTCTCGCATGCCGAGACCGCCTCCGATCATGATCAACTTGCCTCCAAATTCACTACAAATTTCTCCTCCCGTTCCTCCCTTGCTCCTCGAGCAATTTTCCAAACTCTCCATCACACCCTCGCATGGGTCGTCCTTGATTCAATCTTTCTCCAATCTTTCAATCTCCACTGTTGTGACCCTTCTATGACTGATGATGGATGATGTTGACACTTGCTTTATGTCATTGGCAACATCATTGTTTTGATTGATTGGCAACTATTTTATGATTTGATGAAACTGCTTTATCAGATTGACTATGTGTTCTTTGCATTTAACACACTGCATCTCAATTGATTTGGTTAAGTGTGTACAGCGTTATCATTTGAAGTCTATACACCCATCAGAAGCTTCTAAGTATACACAACGTGTAGCTTGCTCGCATAGCCAAGTCTATACAGACTTTAGCGTCTCATAAAAGTCTATACAACGCTTCAGCATTTAGAAGTCTGTACACTGGCCTTTGAATTAAACCTCAAAGTCTGTACAACGTGAAATCTAAACATTATTTTCAGGGCTTGTCTTCGTGTCGTTTTGTTCCATTGTGTGCAGAACATTGCAGCACCTCGTGTTACTTTCAGTGCCACTTGAGCCACACTTCGTGTTGTTTCCCCTCACTAACACGAAAAGATTTCATGTCGTCTGAGTTTACAACACTTCGTGTTAATTTCCATGCTTGACAGGAAAAACTTGTATGACGTTATACTTCGTGTCGTTCTCTTTTCTATTTCGTGCTGTTTACTGGAGCAGCTCTATCTGTTCTGATGAACTTCGAGTCATTTCCCTGTGAACCTCGTGTCGTTGTAGTCATTCCTATTTTCTCTCCTCGTGTTGTTTTTCTTAGATCCCGTGCCCTTTTTGCTTTGTGACCACACCTCGTGTAGGGTTCTGTTCTTCGTTTTCGAGTTAGATTCAGTCCGTGTTGTACTCGTCTTCGTGTCGTTGTTGTGTTAGCTGTGTTCTCTGTGAACCTCGTGTCGTTTCTCTCTGTCCTTAAGTTGCTCATCTCGTGTCATCTTTTATGTCTGCTTGTTTAACTTCGTGTCTCTTACTGTTGTTCCTCGAGTCGCTTTTTACTAGTGTCACTGCTTCATCACGTGTCGTGATAGCCGTGTCACTCTTTTGTCTTCGTGCTGTTTTTCTCTTTAGACTTCGTGTCCTTCTCGCCTTGACCACACTCCGTGTCAATTCCTATGTTTCGTCTTCATGTTGTTTTCAACACATGTCGGTCTCTGTTTTCATCTTCGTGTTGTCTTCAACTCGTGACGGTTTCTGTTATCTGTCTTCGTGTCGTGGTCAGCCCGTGTCGCCTCGTCTTCGAGTCGTTCATTCGAGCTATTTTGTGCTCGAGTTATTTTTCTTATGTTTTCAAGTATTGTTTCACTCCGTGATATTTTCTTCTCACCTCGTGCTGTTTTCATCTGACTTCGTGTTGTTTTCTTCAAAGTGTTTGTCTTGTTATAGTGGTACTTCGTGTCGTACTCTTTATAGTGTTAGTCTTATTATTGTATTTCGTGTCGTTCTTTTCTTATCCCGTGTAGTAGTCACGTCGTGTTGTTATCATATACCTCATGCAGCTTTAGCTTTAGTGGCCATACAGCGTGTTAATGGTTTTTATCTCCTTACAGGTACGAGGAAGAATATTCCCAAATAAATGGGCTGCACGTGATCCAAGACAAGAGGAACCAATCCGATAAAGGCACGTGGCAGGAAGGTTCTGGATCGAGCGTGGGAGGCACACGCGTTTTGTGCCCTATCCACTTGCTGCTGCTATATATAGAAGCCTTCGCCCACAGATGAAGGATGATCGAAGCAGAAACCTGAAGAGCAGAAAGCCCTTCGATCCAGAAGAAGAGAAAAAGAGAAAGAGAAGAAGAAGAAGAATAGAAGAAGGAGAAAAAGAGAAAGAGAAGAAGAAGAAGAATAGAAGAAGGAGAAAAAGAGAGAGGAAGAGATCTAGAGAGATTGAGTTGAGAGAGAGAGATGATCGAGAGTGAGAGTGAGAGTGGTTGTATCTCAGTCTCGTGGTTCAAAACCAGAGCTGAGCTTTTGCTCTTAGAGCTACATTGTTTTTGAGCTTTTCTATTTCGTTTTGATTCTGTCTTTTACTTCCGAATGCTGTTTCTTCAAGCTGTGTGTCAGCGGTCTTGCAGTGGTGGTCTCCACTGGACGGGTTAAGCTGTATTTCCCCAGCGGTTGCAGAGGATTAGATCCTCTGGTCGGCAAGCTGTAGTGCCCAGTGAAGCTGTGTATCAGCGGGTTGTTTGGCCAAGCTGTAAAGCCCAGCGGACGCAAGCTGTGTTACGCAGCAGGAAGCCATACTCGGTTGAGTGTGGGGTGGACGTAGGTCGTTGACCGAACCACCTAAAAGTTGTGTGTGCCATGTGCTTGTGTTTTTGTGTGATCTGTGTGCGATGAAAAATTCTTGCTTAGCTCATTTGATTGCATCGCTTATGCTCATGTCCAGCTTTTGACCTTTTGTTTAGCTTCCTGTGTTTTGCTTAACTGACTGTTGCCTAAATTCCGCTTTAGAACTTACAATAGTTTTAAATTAGGCAAGTTGATCTATTCACCCCCCTCTAGATCCACAATCTGTGGAGATAGACTGCGTCCATCTAACCTAACACTTGGTATCATAGCCTAACTCTTCTGCAGGGACTCATCGCCCGAAGAGAATAGGCAGAGATGGATGCTCGAGGGATGACTGCCGAAGGTCACTCAACAACGAAGCCCCCATTCTTTGACGGATCAAACTACGCATACTGGAAGAATCGTATGCAAGTGTTCCTCAGGGCTAAGGATTATGAGATTTGGAAGATTATCAGCAAGGGACCTTATGAGCTGTCCCCGAATGAAGATGTATGGACCAAGGAGGAGATCAGAAGGTCCACGCTAAATTGGAGTGCTATTAATGCTATCCAGTGCGCTCTGCATCCTACAGAATTCTCTCGTGTATCTGCTTGCAAATCAGCTAAGGAGATGTGGGATGCACTGGAAGTAATTCATGAAGGCACATCTCAAGTAAGAGAGCAGAAGGCCAATCTTCTTGTATCTGAGTATGAAGCCTTCAAGATGAAGCAGAACGAGTCCATCAGCGAAATGTACGCTCGGCTGACTGTCATAACCAATGGCCTCAGAGGTTTTGGGAAACCTCAGGCAGAGTATGATGTAGTGAGGAAAATTCTGCGCTCCCTGACTCCAAATTGGCACACCAAAGCAACTGTGATGGAGGAGTCAAGGGACCTGCGTAATACCAAATCTGATGAGATGATTGGCTCACTAATGGCATATGAGATAAACATGCCAAGGACAGATGAAGCCGAGAGGAAGAGGAAGCCGATAGCGCTGAAGGCTAGTTCCAGCAAATCAACAAAATCCAGCTCCAACAGCTCTTCATCATCAGAGGAGAACCTAAATGAAGAGGAAGATGTGACTCGATCTGAGATAGCCATGATGACTAGAGAGTTCAGGCGATTTCTCAGAAAGGGAGCAGGACGGTTCAGTCAGAAGAAATATAGTGGTGACCGAAAGGATAAAAGGTATAGATCTAAACCTGCAAAGAAAAATGAAGCTAATGTTTGTTATCAATGCAGGAAACCAGGGCATCTGAAAATTGACTGTCCAGAAAATCAGAAACATAAGGACAGGTCAAAGAAGAAATTCAAAAAGGGAAGAGCTATGATCACCACGTGGAGTGATGAAGATGAAGGCTCTTTCAGCAGCAGCTCAGATAGTGAAGCCGAATCTGAACAGCCCATTTGCCTTATGGCAACAAGCTCCGAAGATAGAGAGGAGGACACAGATGAGGTAATCACTAGATTTGAAAACTTCACATTTGCTGATTGGGTAGATGCTTATCATGACATAGCTGATAGAGCTCATGATATTAGAAAAGAGAATAGGCATCTTTGAAGAAAAATCAATTCCATGCAAAATGATAAAACACTAACTGATAAAATTGCATGTTTGGAATCTGAGATTGATGAATTGAAACTCACATGCTCTGAAGAAGATAAAATCAAAGATGAGTTAAAAGCTTCTAAGAAAGAGAATCTAAGGCTTGAAAATGAAATTGATGAATGGAAGCTGAAGATTCAAAAATGTGAAAGTGAAGTAAAAATCATTTCTGAAAAATATGAAGCTGTCCTCAATGTCAACAATGAGCTAAAAAAGGTTATTGATGAACTTCAGAAAGATAATGAGGATAAAATGAAGACCATTGAGAAAATGACCCAAGGAACAGATAACTTAAATGCTTTGTTAGGGTCAAAGGTTAATTTCAGAAAAGAGGGCCTAGGTTTTAATTCTAGTGCAACAAAAACTTTCGGAATGAAAACAATTTCATTTGTTGCTCAAAAGGAAAAGGGACCTCTAATTAGCATGAACTTAACAAATGTGATGAACAAAACTACTAATCTGAAAAAGCCCAGTGTTGAGGAGAAAGGCAAACGAAAGGTTAATGAGCCTAGTAGAGCTAGCTCATCTAAGCAGAATCCTAGGGCTCAGACTCAGGTTAGGGGTCAACCTGCACAGACTGGTAAACCCCAGGTCAAGGTAACCCAGTCTCCACCTCTTAAGAAGACCCAATACAAACCTGTGTATAGGTCAGCAGGGTCCAAAGTAAAGGGGAGACAAAGTGCTGTTAGGAGTCAACCCAATTATTTTTATCAATCCAGAGCTCAGACCCACTACAATGCACAGCCAACCTACTTCTATAGGTCAAATTGGTCTAGAACTCAGGGTAAGTTTACAGGTCTTGCACACCAGGGTGCTCAATATCAAAGACCTTACAGTAGAAATTGGGTAAATGGGTATGGTTACTGGACATCTAGAAATCAACATTTTCATAGCCAGCCCCGGAACAACTATGGCCAAAACTTTGTGAACACACCCTGGCCAAGGCAATGGCACAGAAATAACAACACTGTCAATAATCATGCTGCCGCCAACAAAAAGAAAAGGAACAACAACAGAAGAAAATCTGTAGGATCCACTGAACAAAATTCATTTAAACAAATGTGGATTCCGAAACAATTGCTCTCCTACTTTGCTGCTAGTTCAGTTACATTGGAGCCCAATCGGTCTTGGGTTCCAAACTTGTCTACTTAATTGTGTATGCAGGTATGCCTGGCAGTCAAGAACAACTTGTGGTACATGGATAGCGGCTGCTCCAACAGGAGATAAGGCCAAATTTTGCATACTGACTGAGAAAGTAGAAGGCCTTGTCACCTTTGGAAGCAACACAAAGGGTAGGATTATCGGATCAGGTAAGGTAGGTAAGTGTTCTACCTACTGCATTGATGATGTTATGCTGGTTGAAGGGTTAGCCTATAATCTAATTAGCATCAGCCAGTTATGTGATAAAGGTTACAATGTTCTATTTAATTCTCAATGCTGCAAGGTTTTTGAACCTGATTCTAACATTGTCAAATTTATTGGAAAAAGAATAAATAATACTTACATGATAAATTTAGATGACTTTGAACACACTAACCTTTGCCTTACTGCCAGTAGAGAAGACATAGCTTTTTTATGGCATCGTAGGTTAGGTCATGCTAGCTACACTGTTTTACACAAATTAAATAAGCACGACATGGTTAGAGGACTTCCTGAAGTCTCATTCAAGAAAGAAAATAAAATTTGTGATGCATGCACTCAATCAAAGATAACTAGAAAGTCATTCAAGTCTAGAACTGAAAATCTGTCTTCCAAACCCTATGAGCTGATACATATGGACCTTTTCGGCCCAACCAGATCTGTCAGCCTATCAGGGAGGAGGTATGGGTTTGTCATGGTAGATGACTTCTCTAGGTATACTTGGGTTTATTTCTTATCTAATAAGAGTGATGCTTTCTCAAAATTTCAGGAGTTCTATGTTAATACAAATCAGAAAATTGAAAACATTTTGTCTGATCATGGAGGTGAGTTTGAAAACTCACAATTTGATGAATTCTGCAGGTCAAATGGAATCAACCACAGGTATTCCTCACCAAGGACACCTGAGCAGAATGGAGTTGTGGAGAGAAGGAACAGAACCCTAGTGGAAATGGGTCGTACACTTCTTGTTGAAGGTGGTCTACCAAGGAAATTTTGGGCTGAAGCAGTGAACACTGCCTGTTATGTAATTAACAGAGCCATGGTAAGACCCTCTACCCAGCAAACACCATATGAGATATTAAAAGGTAAGAAACCTTCTATTGCTCACTTCAAGGTTTTTGGTTGTAAATGTTTCATTCACATAAATGATAAAAAGGACCTTGATAAATTTGAACCTAAAGGAGAACCATGAATTTTTCTTGGCTATTCTGAAAACACCCGAGCATACAGAGTGTACAATCTGAACTCTAAAACTGTTGAAGAATCTCCACACATAGTTTTTGATGAATCCTTGGCAAATACTAATGTTGGTCAATGCAGGAATGAAACCAATGGTGAAATTCTGAAGGAAGGAGATCCTGCAGCCAAATTCGAGGATGAAGAAGAACATAATGAGCTTAATGAAGAGGAGCCTACAGTTCAGGGGGAGGTAAATCAAGTTCATGATAGTCCAATTGTAAATATTAGATATCTCAAGGATCATCCTGTAGATAATGTTATTGGAAATCTGCATGACCCCCCTAGGACTAGAGGCCACTTAAGAATTCAACATGAATTGAATGCTTATGCTTTTGTTTCAAACATAGAACCCAAGTCCATTGACTGTGCTCTTCAAGACGTGCATTGGATTAATGCCATGCATGAGGCGCTCAATCAGTTTGACAGGAATAAGGTGTGGCATTTGGTTCCACCTCCTGTTCATGAAACAGTCATAGGGACTAAATGGGTATTTAGAAACAAAACTGATGAAGCGGGGAATGTTATTAAAAATAAAGCCAGACTTGTAGCTCAGGGGTACAATCAGGAATTTGGAATAGACTTTGAAGAGTCTTTTGCCCCTGTAGCTAAGTTAGAAGCAATAAGAATTTTATTGGCTTATGCATGTTCCCTAGGAATAAACCTTCAGCAGATGGATGTGAAATCTGCTTTTCTAAATGGGGAAATTAATGAGGATGTATATGTGAGACAGCCTCCTGGGTTTGAATGTTTAGATTTTCCTAATCATGTTTACAAGCTCAATAAAGCTCTCTATGGTTTAAAGCAAGCTCCTAGAGCTTGATACGACAGGTTGAGCAAATTCCTCACCGACAAGAATTTCACAAGAGGTATAGTTGATCAAACATTGTTTACCAAGGTAAGCCATCCAGATATTCTTATCATTCAGATTTATGTGGATGACATTGTGTTTGGGTCAACTAACCCCAAATTGTGTGAGGAATTCTCTCAAATTATGACTGATGAATTTGAAATGAGCTCAATGGGTGAGCTCAAACTATTTCTTGGACTGCAGGTTACACAAATAGAAGATGGCTTCTTCATCTCTCAGTCCAAGTATGTAAAGAACTTATTGAAGAAGTACAAAATGGACGACCTCAAGGAAATAGCCACTCCAATGGGTACATCAACCAGTTTGGATGAAGATTCTAAAGGTAAACCTGTGGACCAAAGGCTATACAGAGGTATGATCGGATCTCTTCTCTATCTTACAGCCTCTAGGCCTGATATATAATTTGTTGTGTGTTTATGCTCTAGATTCCAGGCTAGTCCTAAAGAAAATCACTTTAAAGCTGTGAAAAGGATTTTTAGGTATTTACTAGGCACCCAAGAACTAGGTCTCTGGTATCCTGCTAAGTGTGAGTTAGAGCTTCTAGCCTACACTGATGTAGACTATGCTGGGTGTCGAGTAGATAGAAAAAGCACAAGTGGCTACTGTCAATTCCTTGGTGGCTGTCTAGTGTCTTGGGCATCTAAGAAGCAGCACACTGTAGCATTATCCACAGCTGAAGCTGAGTATGTTGCAGCATGTAATTGTGCAGCCCAAGTACTTTGGATTAAGCACCAACTGGCGGATTATCAGATAAATCTGGGATGCATTCCACTTTTATGTGATAATACTAGTGCTATTTGCCTTGCTAAAAATCCTGTTCACCATTCTAGGACTAAGCATATAGAGATAAAACATCATTTTCTTAGAGATGCTGTAAATAAAAAGGAGATTGAAATGAACTTCATAGAAACTGACAAACAAATTGCTGATATTTTTACTAAGCCTCTTGCAAATGAAAATTTAAGTTTCTTAGAAGAGAACTTGGCTTATGTAAATTTCAGCATGATGAATGATTGTTTAATTGCTGTGAATAAAATCTCTGATGTGGACTTATTTTTGATTGCTTGGATAAATCATGTGAATGTGAATGCGGATGTAGAACTGTCCTGTAGTGCATATATTCAGGGGGAGCTTGTCGAGTCTTTGCAAGTCTTTGCATATCATGCATTCGTGATCTATGCATAAGTTCTCTCTCAATTAATTCTTGCCATGTTGCATGCATATAGATAGGGGGAGTATTGCTAGAAATTCAGAGTGGTTTCAACCTTCTTGAAGTCATTCAACCTTTAATTCTGAATACTTGTCTCCGACAATATGGCAATCTGTTGGTCAGTTCTGATTTCTAAGCAGTAGAAAATGGACTTCTTCATTTAATAAGAATTTGAATTGTTCAAAGACTGATGTAATGGTTTAAATCTTATAATGGTTGGAGTTTAAAGATTACAATCAGTATATAAGAAAGTTAAAAATTGATAAAACTCTCAACCTCTTTCTTATTTCATGATAGACAAAGCTAATCATATCTGAAACCTGAAAACTCATCTGAAATCATGTTAGAAAGGTTAAGTATGTGTATTGTTCTTGAACAAGTCATTCTGAAACATAAAAAGGACAGCTAAGAAAGCCATTGAAAATCATTGAAAATCAATATTGGCAGAGTAATGACTGATAAATCACTGAGAAACTGAGTGATCCATCAAAGAAGTGGACAACACTCATGTCATGAAGTGTATCAGCTATCTCTGTTTAAAATGCTCAAAACAGCAGGCTGGTTTCACTAAGTACCTGGGGGTAACTGGCGTCTGATAAACGTGTACCTTCACACAAAAAGGTGCAACTCAGTTCTGTTGAATTTGATCATATGCAGAATGATCCATCTTGTTGAGTATCTAGGGGTATTGGCGTCTTATAAACGTATACCCTTACGCAGAAAGACTTATGGTACCTGAATGCTCAATATAATCTAATATTGATTATGCTGCTCCTTTAAAAGAAAAGTCCATGAGTGTCAATTTGTTTAACTTCAATACATGACTTGATTTCTCTCAATATTTTTATGAGACTATGAAAGTAAGATATTATGAAACTGAATCTTTCATGCAAATATGAGTCTGGTTTATTGTTTTATCATGCACAGTGAACTTATCTATTGCTTGTAGTGCATGAACTCCAAATGTTATCATTCTTAAACCAGAAATCTTTCTGATAGCAGCTTCTAAATTCATATGACTGAAGACTCTATGCTTTAGAATGCTTATTCATGAACTACCTGTTCAGAATGCCAGTCAGTTCTTCTCTTGATTCCTCCATTGTAATTAACTTTTCCCTCCTCTTTGTTGATGGCAAAGGGGGAGAATATTGTCTAGGGGATGTCTAAGGGGAGAATACATAGCATCTGCATGTCATTCTTGCATCTGCATGTCAATCTTCATAACACATCATGTCTTTCATCAAACATATATCTATATGACAGGATGTTGCTCTTCTACTTCATATGGGGTTGTCATCATCAAAAAGGGGGAGATTGTTGTGACCCTTCTATGACTGATGATGGATGATGTTGACACTTGCTTTATTTCATTGGCAACATCATTATTTTGATTGATTGGCAACTATTTTATGATTTGATGAAACTGCTTTATCAGATTGACTATGTGTTCTTTGCATTTAACACACTGCATCTCAATTGATTTGGTTAAGTGTGTACAGCGTTATCATTTGAAGTCTATACACCCATCAGAAGCTTCTAAGTCTACACAACGTGTAGCTTGCTCGCATAGCCAAGTCTATACAGACTTCATCGTCTCATAAAAGTCTATACAACGCTTCAGCATTTAGAAGTCTGTACACTGGCCTTTGCATTAAACCTCAAAGTCTGTACAGCGTGAAATCTAAACATTATTTTCAGGACTTGTCTTCGTGTCGTTTTGTTCCATTGTGTGCAGAACATTGCAGCACCTCGTGTTGCTTTCAGTGCCACTTGAGCCACACTTCGTGTTGTTTCCCCTCATTAACACGAAAAGATTTCGTGTCGTCTGAGTTTACAACACTTCGTGTTGATTTCCATGCTTGACAGGAAAAACTTGTATAAGGTTATACTTCGTGTCGTTCTCTTTTCTATTTCGTGCTGTTTACTGGAGCAGCTCTATCTGTTCTGATGAACTTCGAGTCGTTTCCCTGTGAACCTCGTGTCGTTGTGGTCATTCCTATTTTTCTCTCCTCGTGTTGTTTTTCTTAGATCCCGTGTCCTTTTTGCTTTGTGACCACACCTCGTGTAGGGTTCTGTTCTTCATTTTCGAGTTGGATTCAGTCCGTGTTGTACTCGTCTTCGTGTCGTTGTTGTGTTAGCTGTGTTCTCTGTGAACCTCGTGTCATTTCTCTCTGTCCTTAAGTTGCTCATCTCGTGTCATCTTTTATGTCTGCTTGTTTAACTTCGTGTCTCTTACTGTTGTTCCTCGAGTCACTTTTTACTAGTGTCACTGTTTCATCACGTGTCGTGATAGCCGTGTCACTCTTTTGTCTTCGTGATGTTTTTCTCTTTAGACTTCGTGTCCTTCTCGCCTTGACGGTCTCTGTTTTCATCACATGTCGGTCTCTGTTTTCATCTTCGTGTTGTCTTCAACTCGTGACGGTTTCTGTTATCTGTCTTCGTGTCGTGGTCAGCCCGTGTCGCCTCGTCTTCGAGTCGTTCATTCGAGCTATTTTGTGCTCGAGTTATTTTTCTTATGTTTTCAAGTATTGTTTCACTCCGTGATATTTTCTTCTCACCTCGTGTTGTTTTCATCTGACTTCGTGTAGTTTTCTTCAAAGTGTTTGTCTTGTTATAGTGGTACTTCGTGTCGTACTCTTTATAGTGTTAGTCTTATTATTGTATTTCGTGTCGTTCTTTTCTTATCCCGTGTAGTAGTCATGTCGTGTTGTTATCATATACCTCATGCAGCTTTAGCTTTAGTGACCATACAGCGTGTTAATGGTTTTTATCTCCTTACAGGTACGAGGAAGAATATTCCCAAATAAATGGGCTACACGTGATCCAAGACAAGAGGAACCAATCCGATAAAGGCACGTGGCAGGAAGGTTCTGGATCGAGCGTGAGAGGCACATGCATTTTGTGCCCTATCCACTTGCTGCTGCTATATATAGAAGCCTTCGCCCACAGATGAAGGATGATCGAAGCAGAAACCTGAAGAGCAGAAAGCCCTTCGATCCAGAAGAAGAGAAAAAGAGAAAGAGAAGAAGAAGAAGAATAGAAGAAGGAGAAAAAGAGAAAGAGAAGAAGAAGAAGAATAGAAGAAGGAGAAAAAGAGAGAGGAAGAGATCTAGAGAGATTGAGTTGAGAGAGAGAGCTGATCGAGAGTGAGAGTGAGAGTGGTTGTATCTCAGTCTCGTGGTTCAAAACCAGAGCTGAGCTTTTGCTCTTAGAGCTACATTATTTTTGGACTTTTCTATTTCCGTTTTGATTTTGTCTTTTACTTCCGAATGCTGTTTCTTCAAGCTGTGTGTCAGCGGTCTTGCAGTGGTGGTCTCCACTGGACGGGTTAAGCTGTATTTCCCCAGCGGTTGCAGAGGATTAGATCCTCTGGTCGGCAAGCTGTAGTGCCCAGCGAAGCTGTGTATCAGCGGGTTGTTTGGCCAAGCTGTAAAGCCCAGCGGACGCAAGCTGTGTTACGCAGCAGGAAGCCATACTCGGTTGAGTGTGGGGTGGACGTAGGTCGTTGACCGAACCACCTAAAAGTTGTGTGTGCCGTGTGCTTGTGTTTTTGTGTGATCTGTGTGCGATGAAAAATTCTTGCTTAGCTCATTTGATTGCATCGCTTATGCTCATGTCTAGCTTTTGACCTCTTGTTTAGCTTCCTGTGTTTTGCTTAACTGACTGTTGCCTAAATTCCGCTTTAGAACTTACAATAGTTTTAAATTAGGCAAGTTGATCTATTCACCCCCCTCTAGATCCACAATCTGTGGAGATAGACTGCGTCCATCTAACCCAACATCCACTCCTCCTTCTGTTCTCCCTTCACACTGCTTTCTTCTTGAAAAGAAAATAAAAATGAAGATAAAAATGAAAACGAAAAAAAAACGCCAAAATTCCAACTTTTTCATCCTCCATCTCTTTTGAGGAGACCTCTATCTCCTTCCTGAGGGTGTCCCGACCCAGGGACCGCTCTTCCAAGATTCATTGATCAACCTTTTCCACTCCTCCTGCGAGGGGTCCTCATCTGTATCCCCTCCTGTATCTACTTTTTCACCCCCTCCCCTTTCTTCTTCTAATGATCAAGCTAGTTGCTCTTCTTCTTCTAATAATAAAATCCATGGTGTAGTTTCACATAGGAAATCCAAGGGTAAGCAGATTCCCCGTAGATTCTTGTTAGAATTGGCTCGAAGATGTCGGGCATGCTCAACCCTCCCGGATTTCTAGAGAATCCGATTATCCTGCCAGAGTTAGAATATGAGGATACCTGTGCTCCTTATGAGGGTTTTGGTGTCTATGAGATTATGAATGATGAAGACCCTGTTGAAGAGGGGGATGAAAGTTATGAAGAATATGAGGACGAGGCTGATGCCCTTGCTAGTGACATGAGAAGATTTGACGAACCATCAGCCTCAATAAAAGAGCCTACCAAGGAAATAAATCTGGGTACGAAAGAAGACCCTAGGATTATCCTCATCAGCAAGAATTTCCCGCCTGCCGAAGAGGAGGCGCTTATTTAGGTACTTCAAGAGTACAAGGACACGTTTGCGTGGAGTTATGAAGATATGCCTGGATTAGACCCTGCACTCGTTGAACATCGGCTTACACTTAAGCCAGGGTCTGTCCCGATCAAACAACGGTTGAGACGTTTCCACCCTAACATGGCTTTAAAGATGAAAGAAGAGGTCGACAAGCTTCATAAGGCTAGATTTGTTAGAGTTGTCCTCTATCCGAACTGGGTGGCTAACATCGTCCCGGTCATGAAGAAAGATGGAAAGGTTCGGATTTGTATAGACTTTCGGGACCTCAACCGTGCGTGTCCTAAAGATGACTTCCCCCTCCCTCATATTGATGTTTTGATTGATAATACGGCAAGATTTGAGACTCTCTCCTTCATGGATGGTTTTTCGGGTTATAATCAGATTCGCCTGACTGAAGAAGATCAAGAGAAAACATCGTTCACTACACCATGGGGTACATACTGCTATGTGGTCATGCCTTTTGGACTCAAGAATGCTGGAGCCACCTATCAGAGGGCTATGATGGTAATTTTTCATGATATGATTCATATTTATATTGAGGTGTATGTGGATGACCTGGTGGTAAAGTCAAGAACAAGGATTGAGCATCCTGGGGTTTTAGCTAAAGTCTTGCAAAGATCACGAGAGTATCAGTTAAAATGAACCCCAAAAAGTGCATATTTGGTGTTTCATCAGGGAAGTTACTTGGGTTTATTGTCAGCAAAAGAGGAATTGAAGTTGATCCCAATAAGGCAAAGGCCATCAGAGATATGCCTCCTCCCAAGAATTTGAAGGAACTTCGAGGATTAATCGGGAGGTTGCAATTTATTCGCCGCTTCGTCTCCCAGCAGTCACAAAGATGCAGGCCGTTTTACGAGCTTACTAAGCCGGGGGTCAAGTTTAATTGGGATGACAAGTGTCAGGTAGCTTTTGACGGATTGAAGGATTATCTGGCCAATCCTCCTGTCCTGAGGCCGCCAATTCCGGGCAAACCACTTATCCTCTATATTTCTGTCCTGGATGACTCTGTAGGTGCTGTCCTAGCTCAAGTGGATGAAGAAGGGAAGGAGAGGGCAGCATACTACTTGTCTAAACTTCTCAACCCTTATGAGCAGAGGTACTCAGCCATGGACAAAACTTGCGCTACTTT
Source organism: Amorphophallus konjac (assembly GCA_022559845.1). Lineage (NCBI taxonomy): Eukaryota > Viridiplantae > Streptophyta > Magnoliopsida > Alismatales > Araceae > Amorphophallus > Amorphophallus konjac. Next base: position 42,821,124 of record CM040120.1, on the reverse strand, counting down.
AGTCTGGGTAGTTCAGAAGTTAAAACATTATTTCTTAGCTCACGAGGTTCACCTCATTGCTCGCATGAATCTGATTAAATTCCTTCTTGAAAAATATGTCCTTACCGACCGATTGGCACGTTGGCAAAGTTTTCTCTCTCAATTTGACATCACTTACATTCAACAGAAAGAAATCAAAGGTTACGCCATCGCCGAACATCTTGCTCACCACCCTCTCCCTCGATTTGATCATGTCAATTCAGAGTTTCCAGATGAAGAACTAATGTCCATTAATCAACCCCACGATCCTATGTGGACATTACATTTTGATGGAGCTCTAAATTCCCAAGGAAGAGGGATCGGCATGGTTCTTTTAACACCAGAAGGGGTCACCACCCCATTTGTTGCTCAGCTTACTTTCCCTGTCACCAACAATATAGCTGAGTATGAGGCCCTTTTGGCCGGTCTTCAAACCGCTCATAAATATGGTGTTACCCAATTACGAATCGTGGGTGACAGTCAACTCATTCTACGCCAGGTGCTTGTCAAGTGCCGCACTATCAATCCTAAACTCAAGCCCTACCAGGAACTTGCTTCAGCTTACGCCAAACTCTTCACCAAGTTGATCTTCGTCCATGTCCCTCGAAGCCAGAACATCTTAGCTGACGCTCTTGCCTCTTTGGCCTCTGCTTTAGTCTTTCCTCCCCAACGAGATTTTCACGTTCCTCTCATTCATCAGCGTGACACTCTAGCTATTAAGGATCGTGCATTCCTCGACATTAGGGATAAGGTGCTCGAGAAGGTCAGGCGGAGTGAAGCTCTTAAAGGCAAAGAGGTCATGTTGTTAGATTGGGAAGAAGAATTGGCTGATGAGGAGAAACCTTGGTATTTTGGGATTGCCAGATATTGCAATGATCAGTCCTATCCTGAAGAAGCCACTGTGGAAGAAAGGAAAGCAATCAGAAGAGTGGCTCAACGGTATGTTTTGGTTGGAGGTGTGCTCTATAGAAGAGGGCTCACGGGTGTTTTATTAAGATGCCTCGACGATGATGAATCCTGGAAGGTCGTAGAAGAGGCGCATTCAGGAGTGTGTGGTGGTCATGTGAACAGCCAGATGCTAGCTAAGAAGATCCTTAGGCTAGGCTTCTATTGGCCAACTCTAGAAGAGGATTGTTCCATCTATGTTCGAAGGTGTGTTAAGTGCCAACTGCACGCCGACAAGATTCATTCTCCTGCTTCTTCACTCCATCCTATGTCCTCCCCATGGCCTTTCTCCATGTGGGCTTTCGATATCATTGGACCTCTTGGTGATTCGAACCTCCTTACGAAGTAAAAGTCATTCATCCTTACGGCAACGGAGTACTTCACCAAGTGGGCGGAAGCGGAAGCATTCGTGGAGATCAAAGCGTCGACCGTCTGCAAGTTTATAATGAGGAACATCATCGCAAGGTTCGGTATCCCAAGCACCATCATCACCGACAATGGACCTCAATTCATCTCTCAAGAGCTCAAGGATCTCTGCAACAGGTATAACATTCCATTGCATCATTCTTCTCCCTATTATCCACAGGGCAATGGCCAAGCAAAGGCAACTAATAAAACCTTGATCAAAATTGTTAAAAAGACGTGTGAGGCTAATAAATTTTCGGATTGGCCAGACAAGCTAGTTGAAGCTCTCTGGGCCTATCGCACTTCCATTCGTACCCCCACTGGGCAAACCCCTTTCGCCCTTACTTATGGAATGGAGGCGGTAGTTCCTTATGAGATTCTCATTCCATCTCTGCGAGTATAATTGGGCAAGGAATTCTCTATTGATGAGCGTCGTGATTCACTCCTTGCCCAGTTGGAACTCCTAGATGAGAAGCGTCTGGTCGTCGCTGAGCATGCGCGCGTTTATCAAAATAGGCTTTCACGTTTTTATCAAAAGAAAGTAATTGAGAGAAAATTCAAAGTCAGTGAGATGGTAATCACGAGAATCTTTGTAAAACCTGGCGGACCCCGTTCAAAACTCCAACCAAACTGGGAAGGACCATTTGTTATAAAAGATGTTTATCCTGGCAATGCTTATAAATTGATTAATGCTGAAGGAGAAGAGCTGGCTCATCCTTGGAACGGCCTGTACCTTAAGAAATACTACCCCTAATCTAAAATCAAAAAAAAATAATAATAGAATTTTCCAAAATCTAAAAAAAATAGAAAATTTCCAAAATCCAAACAAAATAGAAATCTCCAAAAAATACAAAAAAAATGCCATAAAAAAAAATATTCTTGTTGCCATGGCATACAAGGACGCAAGGTCTGAAAGGTCAAATTTCAGTATTCATTCGTCAGTCTTGTTAACTAAAATGGGGTCGACACCCACACACACTACACGCTTAAACCTCGAACTCAAGCGGTGCAAAATCTGATGGAAAGTCAAAAACCTGACTAAAGGTGAGGATAATACCCATTCTTTCCCTCTTCGGCCCATAAGGGAGGAAGGAAGGTCTCGGGGTAGACCCGCAAAGCCTACCCGCCGCCTTAGTAAGTGGAAGTCAGGGCCCAAAAGGGAACAAAATGCCGCAAAAGCCCAAGTACAATTAGGTTTTTTTATCAATACAAATCAGTTCCAAAGTGAAAGTCAAATCGTGAAAAGAAAAACATGTAAAGAGGGCAAAGTCCCCGCAAGGAAAACCTTGGGCGTATGCATGCAATACAAAAGAGGCAAAAGGCAGCAAAATTTCCCTATGCCAAAGACCGAATCCCAACAGGCATAGGGTAGGGGGAGGTGGTTTTACCTCGAGCTTTTCAGAATTCCTTATGGGCTTCCTTATATCTTCTTCCATATCTTCCTTTGTGGTAAGTCGTAAGCCAGCAGGATGGTCGAGACTGACTTAGGAGATTGTACCGTGCGAGATCTTGCGTATAAGTTTAACCACTAGCACGTCGACTCCTTTTTGATTAATCAAGAAAGGTCAATGAATCTTCAATGACGACCATGTATGACCAAGTGCCCTAGTAGCTTTGTCAACCTAATTCTGAAAACAGCAAAATTAACGCCTCTGAGTGAGGCGCCTTTTATGTAATTAACGTCTGAGCCAAAGTCGTCTTTTATCAAATAACGCCTTTAAATAGGTCGTCTTTTCAACAAAATTCAAAATTAACGACCGTCGCTGAGGGCGTCTTATATATGAATAACGACCTAGTCTAAGGCGTCTTTTTTGGAAAATAAAGAAAAAAAAGAGAGGAAAGAAAATGAAAGAAAAAAATGGTGGTTTATCTTTCCTGATGTGTGTTTGCATGGGCATCTTTTGTTATAGGTTGCATATGTGTGCTCGTGTGATGCATCTCCTTTATTGGTTATTTCATTTACCTTATTTGATTAAAGGCTTGGCCCCTTGACCCGCTATCAAGGTCAAAGTAAAGACATCCCTTGCTTATTGAGCAAGGGGCCAAGTCGAACAGATGAATTAACCTGTTTGTTTAAGTGTGAACTACAGCTGCAGGCATAGGGGAAAATAAAAGCAAAAGCCAAGAACGTGGAAAAGAAGCGAAGTACACAACCACAAGTACACAACCACACAAGTGCTTAGGTAACAAAAATTTCGATCTCATATATATATGCATCATAAATATTTGAGTACAGGTGTGAGGGTGGAGGAGTACAAGTAAGTCTCTCTCAGCTCTCGCCTCCACCCTCCTCTCTCCTGCTCTCTACCTCGTCCTCGCCATCCCGAGGTGGCGCTGGTGGAGGGGGCATGGGCCCCCATGAAGAAGCTGGAACTCGAACCTGGCCCCCTGCCTCGCTCCTCTCTCGAAGAGAGGAACCCACCACAAAGGTAGAGCTGGTGAAGGCGTACCCCACAGCTCGCGCTCGCTCCCGCCCCCGCTGTAGACGCTCCTGGGTAACGGCTAGCTGGGTCCTCAAGTCTGCCAGCTCACGCTCGCGTGCTGCCACCAGCTCCTGGTACCGGGCACGGTCTATCTGCTGCTGCTCCTGGTACCGGGCGAAGTCTGTCTGCTGCTGCTCGTGGTGCCGGTCACGGTCCGCCAGGTGCTCTGCTCGCTCTCGAGCACGCTCCCTCCGCTCCAGCTCAAGAGCAACCCGTAGCTCTGCCACGTCCTGAGGCAGCTCCTCCCGTCGCCTCAAGGACAGCTCTAGCTCCGTGACGCGCTGCTCACGGATCGCCAACTCTGCCCCAGCCAGGGCAGCCTGGGTACGTGCTGCCTGTAACTGAGTGGTCTGCAAACAGGTAAACAAATCATCAGTTCTACATTTTAATGCAATAATTCAATAATTCATGAAGTAAGCAACACATGACTGAAAAGAAGTAAAACTCACCTGCGCGGCCATCGCCTGCTGTCCCTCGCAGACGCAAGTAAGAGCGGCTCAAAGCTCCTCAGTCTGCAAAACATAGTTTTCATCAGCATAATGATAATAATCAATAATTGAATGAGGTCTGAGTTTTGGTTTTACCCGTGTGGCAAGGTCGCGCTCTGCCGCCTCGGCCCGTGCCACTGCCCCCGCCAGCTGCTCCGCTAGTGCAGTCGCCTCTGCAGTAGGCCCTCTCGAGCTAGAGGCCTCTCCCGTATCTCTCCCTGATGCTCCCTACTGGGCACGCTGCATTCATTAAGATTGTCAGTGGCTAATCATCAATAATTCAAGGACAAAAAAATTCATTTGCATATACAAATAAATTAAACACTCACCAAGGTCTCAAGGTCTGCCCGTGTGGTGGCCAGCTGTGCCTCCAGGCTGTGTAGGTGGGCCTGTGCATCCATCGCTGCTATGTCTCGTGCATCCTGCATCCATTGCACATCAGTTGCATGATAGATATACATAAGCATTCGCATTCAATTGAAGAATAAGTGCATTCATACATACCCCTAGGACCCTCATCTGGGGCTTGCCGGCGTAAACCTCCCAGTAGCGCCGGAGGTACTCGGAGCTGTCCGCTGCCTGAGAGGTGACTCGGGTCCCGCCTCGCTGCCAGTTCGCGTACTGGTCCGCGAACCGCACTCTCCAGTCGATCTCCTTGGTACGACCGCGTGTCTTCTTTCCAATCCCTCGCGGCTCTCCGACCTCTATCCACTCCTGATGAAGGTCGAGAGTCCTCATCACCAGCGTAAGCCGTAGTGGCTCAATCTCGCTCAAGCAATGAACCCAAAGCTCATGCTCAAAGCGAGGTCGGCCCGCTACGACCCACGGCTGGCCCTCGTCGGTCATCCCCTCATAGGGTCTCCACCGCACCTACATCCACAAAACAAACATTCATTATCATCCACCATATCACATTCTATAACATAAACACAATAAGAAAAATTGCATTATGCATACCAGTGAAGGAGGGAAGTCGCGGAACTCTCTCCGTAATACCCACAGCTCGTACGTGAGTGGGGCCCCAAAAATGATCGGCAGCCAGCGTCGCGCCAGAGGGAAAGATCCCTCACCTCCAGGTCGTAGGTCGACGCGTCCCATGGGCATGTATAAGTGGCTCCAAACCTGCATCCATGCATCATATTAGCAAAACATTCATACGCATATACATTCAAACATTCAAACAAGAAATGCATACCTGAAGAAAAGGTGAGAAGCCACTGACAGTCGTCTCTCGTCCTGTCCCCGTAGATAGGTCGGCCATCATGTGCGCCAGCAGTGCCGCTCCCCAGGCGTATCTTCCGACTCCCTCCAAGTCCTCGAGTATCCCTAGGAATCGGCAGTTGATGACGTCGCCCTTCGTGCCAAGCAATAGCCTCCCGAGCATCAAGAATAGAAACCTCCTCAAATCTCGGTCTGCCCTCTCCCTGTCGGCTGGGTCCTGGCAATAGGCTGCCCTAGCCCCGTCCATCAACCTCTGTGAAAACTGCTCTAAAGACTCCCTGGGTCTCTGCCTAGCATCCCCCAATCCCATAGCTGTGGTGAGGTCGGTACGGAAGATGGTCCTGCACTCGCTAGGTGTCTCGTAGACCATCTCTAACCCTAGCAGTCTTTGGGTAAGCTCGGTATAGTCAGGATAGGTGAACCCGCTCACAGCCTCCCCATCTACTCTCAGCCCTGTGATCCTAGCCACATCCTCTAGGGTGGGGATCATGTGACCCCACGGCATCAAAAATGCCCAACTAGTCCTGTCCCATCTCTCCCTCAAAACCTGAATCAGTTGTAGGTCGGGTCTGACTGGCTCTATGCTAAGGAAAGCCCCGAACCCCATGGCGTCTACCCTAGCTCTCTGAAACTCGGGGAGGCTGTGGTATGCTGCCCGGACCTGGACCCATGAGATGCGTGTCCTCATCAACCCTTGCATGCATAAAAGAAAGTATTTTTGTTTAAGAGTGTTAATTACCTTGGTTGAGATTTTTGCTGTTTGATTTAATTAACAACCAACCTTGGGTCGTGGCTTGCTTGATTAACGCCCCTGAGTGTGGCGTTATTTCTAAATGGGTTTTTGATGAATCTATGTGCCTGTTGAATTAACGACCCAGCCAGGGTCGTTGTTTATCTAAGAAACGCCCCGGTGGGTGGCGTGGTTTTGAAATTAATTTCTAAATTCCCAAAAGGTTTTTTAATTGACGCCCGTCCCTGGGTCGTCATTTGCTTAAGTAACGCCTCTGAATGGGACGTTTTTCTTAAATGAGTTTTTGGGCCTAGAAATATATTCTGGAATTATTAAAATTGACGACCACCCCTATGGTCGTTATCTGTTGAATTGACGCCCCGATGGGGGGCGTTGTTTTCCAGGGTTTTTTGAAAATAAAATAAAAACAGCATGCGAGATATAGATCAAGGCATAAATATTGAAGAAATAATTGGAAAAACTGAGAAGCATGAAAATAATAGCATGGTGATTAAAACATGGTAAATCAAATTAACGACATGTTGAAGGGCGTGTTCTCATGGAGATCAGTTATTTTTCAGAAAATAAAATGAATTGACGACCCAGGGTTGGGCGTCTTCTTCTTAAATCGCGACACCCCTGGGGGCGTCTTCTTTCTGAGTCCGTGGTTTTCTTCTTCCCGAGAGCTATGGAAAAGAAAAAAAATGGAAGAAATGAAATAAAAAAATTGAAATGAGGGTTGGGGCCCACCTTGTGTCGTTTGGGTCCCGATAGCTCTCCCCGGAGTTGGGGCCTTGGTTGCCGTGGCCGCCGGAGTTGGCCGGGGCGAGGGACGACGGCCGCCGCCGGTTGTTCTTCTTCAATTTCTTCCCCTTCTTGTTCTTCTTCTTCTTCTCCTTCTTCTTCCTCGTCTTTTCCATCCTCATCATCATCCTCACCTCCCTCGTCGCCTGCTCTTTCATCTTCTTCATCTCCCACGGCCTCGTCGTCGCCGTGTTCTCCCTCGTCACCGGTCACCACCGTCGGTGCCTCCTCGGCCGCCGCGGGAGGAGCCTCCTCCTCGACATGGGCGTGTTCGCCCTCCAAGTCCACGACCTCGGGGGCGCTCACCCGTTGCCGCTTAGGTCCGCCACCTGCCATGGCTAGGGTGTAGAGGGGAGAGAGATAGGGGGTGAGAGAATGAGTGAGATGGAGTGTGGTTCGGTTAGGGTTGCAGGAAGAGAAGAAGAAAGAAATGAACGAAGGAAGAAGAAGAAAGGAGGGAAAGCAAGTTGAACGGTCAAAAAGAATTAACGACCCCGTCGAAGTCGTGTCTTGTTAAAAAGACGATTGCACCAGAGGGCGTCTCTTCCATTGTTAACGACGTGCTTTAAGGCGTTATTTCGTCGCATGGGGAATGACAGACGTCGTCAGAGACATTTAATGGGACTTGATTGACATGATGGGAATAATGATTACTATTTTTTGATTAACGACCTTTCTGAAGACGTGGTTTACATGAGACGTGGCTCACCCTAAGGCGTTACTCTTGGATCTTTAACGAATACTTTTTGGAATTTGAATCAAATTAACGCCTTGTCTTAAGTCGTGATTCAGTTAACGCTTATTGCTGAAGGCGTCAATTTTGAGAGCCGATTAATGAGAAACGACATATACTGAGGCGTCACTTTGGGAATTGACGGCATTAATGAAGTCGTTATTCAGAGCAGAATCACAGATTGTTGGAAGAATTGATCAGAAACATTGTAATTGGCTCAATTTGAATGTTATTATTGATTATTTAATGAAGGAGATTACAATGCACTTAATGAGCCACTTTGGGCCTCAGGTTCCTTAAAGCTATTACATATGATTTCCATTGATCTCTGTCTTCTTCCAAGTTCTCCACAGGTTGATGAGTCTTGCAAATTTTCCACAGAGCTTGGATGGTGGTGCACTCTTCTCCATCTTCATTGCTGCCGATGTCTCTAGTTTTGATAGGAGGAAGATGAGATGGGTCCTCAAATAGCCGCCGTGGGAGCCCAAGTTGAGGAAGGCACCGGTGGGAGTTGTATAGCACGAATTCTGTGGCGCCTATTAGCCGAAGATCCGTGCCGGGAGAGAATCGTGCGCGGAGTTCCTGCATTTTGAGTAGTCCCGGGGCGCATGTGAAGAGGTTCTTTGGCATTACCTTGAGATGCTCCCTCCATTCCGCTCTCTTCTTAATTTGAGGTATCCGGTTCATCACTCTATTGCTTATCCCCAGTGAGCCGGTCATATAGGAAAGTGGGCTTTTAGAGAATATCCTTGAGGGTTGTTGGGCCTCCTCACATGGATCGAACTTGAAGTGGAGATCTACCCAACTTGATAGTGCAAGCATACATCCATAGATTGGTCTCCCCATTGCCGCCGAAGTGAGCCCACTATATAGGAAGGCTAATATCGCCGGTCCCACTCTCTCCTTCCCATAGGCTAATTATTGTGCTTAATTGGGATTCATCCAAGAAGTCTTCCGTGGAGGGGAATAAGATTACTCCCGCCAAGCACACCACGAAAGCCTTTGCTACTCGCTCCACTTCTTCATCTTCTTTAGCTTGGTCGGATCGTTTGTAGACCCATGAGGCAAGTTTTAGGAGGTTGATTCCTTTGGTGGCTTTGATTTGGTTCACTAGGTTTGGGCTAGGAATCAAGCTTGTTAACAATTCATGTGAGGAGATTTGCCTTGGCATGATGGCCATCTTCTCCTCATCTCCTTGCTTCATCTTCTTCAAGCCTAAGATCATCTCTAACTCTTCCAATAGGATGGTAGCTTCAAAGGTGGAGAATAGGAAGGTGTGAGTAGAGGGGTGCCATATCTCCACTAGAGCTCCTATAGCTGTCCAATCTAAGTGGATTTGGTCATAATGATTGGCATGGGTAACTAGGCCTAGGAGGTGCCATCTAGATATAAAAACTCTTATGTCAGAACTGAATTTGGAGAGTAAAAGGGGGAGCCACTTGTTCTTAGTATATCTCCTGGCTCCTGGAATATTTGGATAATCCTGTGGAAAAAGAAAAGAAAAGAAGAGAAGAGTACAGAGGGTAAGAAGGTTGGGAGTGGTGAAGATAAAGGGGAAAGAATAGCAGAATAATTCAAACTCAGATACCTGGTTCGATGCAATTCTGCTACTAAGGTGTCCGTTGATTTCTGAGAGCCTAGGAGTAGAAATCTTTGGCCGCTTGATAGCTCTCTCCATCTTCTGAGGTTATTTCAGTGACTGTCTGCAGAAAGAAGCCGAAGCAGGTGTAGCAACACCTGTGAAATCAGAAGCAGAAGTAACAGAACAAAGGATTTGGTTGATTTGCTGAGGGAAATTCCTTCTTGTTATAGAAGTTCGAAGGATCTTATGCCCGTTCGAAGCTGCAGAGACGATTACAAGTAGTACTGGGTTTTGCTTTCTGTTTCCTAGTCGGAAGCGTGGTGTTCGGAATTCGCAGTTAATTAACGCCGGTGTCCGGGGCGTCATTTGTTGAAATGGCGACTTGTCTAAAGTCGTGTTTTATTTAACGCCTACGTTCGGGTCGTCACTTTCTTGAGATCCCAAAAGAATTAACGCCTTGATGGTAGATGTCTTTTATATTTTAAACGCCCTCATGTCGGTCGTCTTTTATTCTTTTGACGCCATGAACTCCAGTCGTTATTTTATGGGTTTACATATTTGGTTCCTCCCTACGTTTTAATGAACTTAAAGTGCTATATTTTGATTGGGATTACTTATGATTATGCACTTATAATCATATCATGCTTTGAATTGAGAGAACTAATGAACTTTTCAAGTGCAGAAGAGTGCAGGTTTCGAGACGCAGGGGTGACTCATGGGAATAACATCATCCCACTCTTGTATTTCCTTCCTGTGAGCATTGTTACTATATGGTATTTTACGCTATTATAGCATATCAAGGACCTTGTGGTTCTGATGAACCTGGAATTTGAGTTCCCCTTCATCAAAAACAGTGATAATTCCAGGTAAGTCTTGATCGCACGGATAGGCCGTTGAGTCATTAAAGGTCTGGGATGATGGTTCCACTTTCCGAATTGATGCGTGGACAAACGGGCTTCGGCTTAGTGTCAGCTCAGAGATCTGGATTCTTGACCAAATCTAGGTGGCTTAACAATATTATCCTTGATTATTTTTCTATTTTTAGTTTGTTTTAATTTTTCTTTTAGCCCAGCATGCATCATATAGGACTTTGAGCTTCATGCTGAAAATCTTCATATTATGGCAATAATGAAGGTCACTCGCTCTTGATTGAGTTGACATGAGATATTCCACTCTAAATTGAGTACTTTATTCTCTCTGAAGCCGCTCAGGCTAGTTCCTTGAAAATGCCTCTTTGCTGGGTCTTCATCTCAATTCACTTTATTTTTTTGCAAATTCACCTTCGTTGTAGCACGTCCACGTTGGCTGGTAAACGCTCTCCAATGGTGCCTCCCTGTCGTGCCCACGTGCACATTTTACTTGTTTAGTTTAGTCTCCTTTACCCAGCAAATCGATGTTTCCTTGGAATCACCCGAAGTTGCTTCACTCAGAATCTTGGAAAGATTTCAAAAGCCTAGTGTCACGGGCGTGTCACATCACACCTTGGCATCTACTTATCAGTTCGTTCCATTTCACTCCGCTCATTGCACTTTCGCCTCATTCCGTCTCACTCCCTTGCAAAGCAGACGCCAAGGCGGGGCAGCTGTAGACACGCCAAAATTGATACTATGTTGATCAAATCTCATGTCACTATGTTAACGCCCCAAAGTGAACTTCAATATTTCTATAATATAAACTTTTCTATTTTTGTGTGGGTTTTTATGATTTTTCTTGCATTTTTGTAATTAACAACTCGAAGAGGGGCGTGTTTTAAATAGCGACCTGAGCTAGGGCGTTTTTCAAAGAAAGGACGACTGGAGCAAGAGGCGTCAGTTTCTGATATTTGACGTATCCTGCCCTAATAGAAATCAAAAAAAATTAACGTCCCTCCCTGGGTCGTGTTTTGAATTAACGTCTCGCCTACAGGCGTCTCTTTATAATTTTCAAATAAGGAAGGTTTTTCTTACTAAAACTAAATCCAAGAATTGACGTCTTTATGCCAGTCGTTATTTCAATTAACGCCCCGGCTCAGGTCGTCAATTTCAAGTAACGCCTTGATGTGGGTCATCTCTTTCCCTTCCGTGTCCTGCTTGAACTGCCCTTTCTTGGGGAGTCCCCTGCTCTGCTTGATCATCTTGCTCGATTAGGGAACTAGAGACCTTGCCGTAGAAAGGTCTTGCCAGTTCTTATCCCATTAGATTTGTGTTTTCTACCCTATAAATAGCCTCCTGGGTCGAGTTAGCGCGAGGTTAGCAGAAGCTTGATAGGAAGGTTGGCTAAAATAGAAGAGAGGAGAGATTAGCAATAACAGTTTTCTCCGTGCACTGAAGCCTTTCTACTCTCTTTTCTTTGCGAATCCATGCTCCTGCAGTGGTCTTCTTCTTCCTAGTGCATCAGCCGCATCAATTGGTTTCCCCTTTACTGTTGTCAGGAACATCAGGGAGTTCTTTGCATCAATTTGCTACTTCATCATTGTTCATCATAGTTAGTTTGCATTAGCTCTGCATCATATCTCTTTCCTTCTCTAATTTTCTTAGGGGTTTTAAAAGAACTAAAAGGTGCACACTTTATGCTCCACTTTCATCATCATATTACTCTTTTGGATTGATACTACACACACGTTTGGCTAATCCCTCCTTTTTAGATTGTTTGTTCTTCGTTTAAGGGTAATCAAGAGGAAAACCCCCTTCATCGGTCGGCCGGTAGAAGGAGGAGGAAGGAATCTACACTCATCCCGCATCCTTATTTTTACCAGGTATTCACGATCAATTTCTTTTATTTTTGAGGTAACCCCTCTGGCGATCACACTCCAATAGCAATCTCTTGCTCCCCTTTATTCCCTTTATTTCACTATTTATTTATCTCTTACTTATTTACTTTTGATGTGAAAAACACGATTCACACTGAGCGGCTCTTTCAGTCAATTGCTTCTTTAACAATTCGATCTCCCGTTCGACTGCTGCATCATATGCAATACTGCGGGATCGTTCATGGAAAGGCTAGGGGTGCCTCCTCCTTCTTCGATCGGCGCCTCTTCGGATGAAGTGGATGGTCCTCCCGCAGTGCCTTCTGTAATAACATTGGCAGCCAAGGACATTGAAGGTTCCTCATAGTTAACTCCTCCAGTGTGGACTTGTGTTTGCTCAATTGCCGCTTTCCCTCTTCTATTAAAAGGTCCTGGCCTTGTAGCAAGCCTGGACATTTCTTCGGGCTCGGTTGGTAGAGCCCCGTACCGACCAGATACCCCTGCCATGTTGTAGGTATAGACCCTCAGGTCTCTGCCTCTTCTTGCCGTTCTTCTCGACAGCTTGCCTGGGAAGACCAATCTGTCAAAGACCGATCTCCGCAGCTTCACTTCTTCCCTCAGCGGTGACTGATAGCGCTCCTCAGAGTAGTTTCTTGACTCGGCGTTGGGCACCAGTCGGGTCTCTTCTTCTTCAAAGGCGGAGGCTACTGCCCCCAGTAATCTCTGGCGACTCAGGGGAGTGCTCCCCGGGCCCCGCAAGTAGTTCCTCTTGGCTTGCTCCACTCCTTCCCAGTCTTGCTTAGGAGGAGAAGCTGGTGATGTCGCCCTATTGGCAGTAACGGGCATGTGGGTTGCAGGCTCCACACGGGCAGCCTGATAGTGACGTCGGTAGTGTCGACGATGGATGTTCTCCGGTGGGGCCGGTGTAGTTAATGCCGGCTGGCGGACGGGGGCCGATGTCTTGACCCGATCTCCTTGTTGTGCCCTTGCCGGGCGGAAGGTGCTGGGCCTTACCTGGGCTGGTAAGGTGAACCGGGCCCCCTTGGGAACCCGAACTTGCTTAGCTTTGGTGGGCCTGGAGGTCGACTGATGCCGCGGCGCTGGGGCCGGAGTGGCGGGCGTCATCTTGCCCTTCATCTTCTCCAGTGCCTGAAAAGAGTTGTGCACTGGTACGGCGGGTACAATGCGATCCGGGATCACCTCAGAACGCTGTCTGTTAAGATGCACCCGGAAAGTCCCGACGACAGCCGACTTGCCGGTGCTGGAGAATCGGCCTCGGTATGATGTTGTGGCATGGCTCCTCCGGAGCCTCCTCTGGCGAGAGGCCGACACTGGGTGAGAAGGGCCGGCAATTTGGTGCACGTGGTGCACGTTGCAGCTCAGTGTCCCAGTCGAGAGGGTCTTGGAACTCTCGGCCATTGATCGGTCGACAGCAGCTTTGGCGGCCCCCTGGATGGGAGCGCTGATTTCAGTCCTGTCAGACGCTTCCACGTCCAGCAGGTTCGTGAAGGCCACCCCGAGGAAGTTGGGGAAGCCTACCGCGGGAGGGAAGCTCTCGAAGCTGAGGGGGACGGCCAAGTAGCCGTTCCGAACATGGCTCTCGACGGCCTGTTGGCCGAACGTGGGGGCCATCCTGGTGTCCGAAATGCATCTTGCATTTGCAAATCAAACAATTAGTATTACAAGAAAGGGGCCGTAGGGCCCTTAGTCCCAGCAAAGAGATGAAGGGTGATTTTAGTCCCACCGGGCGTGCCAGACTTGTGGACGCACTTATTTTCACTTATCATGTTGTTCGTTTATTTAGGTGCATGGGCGTGCCAGTCACAAAGTGACGATTTACTATGCACTCTATCTGACTAATCAGACGATTGTGTGGTTCATGTCGGGACCAAAATCCACCGTGCCATGAAGGCCATGACGTCATTTACATCCCCCATACGGGAGAACACCCTTGATTGATTGTCGGGAATAAGGGCCCTACGGCCTAAAAGAATACTAGTAATGTAGGAGGATAACGAAAGACGAACTATGCTAGAAACCCATATCGGGACATGAACGTTCAGCCTATGTCGGCCACTCGTGGGCCACTTCATGTTCGGACGAAGGTCCGTGTTTGTAGCGTAAGAGACGGTGGCAAAACCGCGCAGATGTCTGCCGTGAGTACGACAGGTTTAATGAGAGTGCGAGATTGGATCCCGGAAGAAGTGGGTCAAGCTGACGAACTATCGGCCCAAAAGGTGCCCGGACCATGACCATGTCGGGGATCCCAAGGTCCACGTCCGATATCATAGGGCATCATTACTTTTCTCTTCACGCATAGTCCGGGGGAGTGGGTTGTTAGGTGTGAAGCCCAAACTCGCCAACGTGCGCCCTCGCACGTGGATCGACCTGCGGGGTCAGGTCGCGGGGTTCGACCTGCCCGGTCAGGTAGCGGGGGTCAAGGGGGCAGCGCCCCTTGCGGGGGCGCGCGCGCCGGGTATAGGGGCGCCGTTTTAAGGGTGGCAAAGGAGAGGCGCGCCGGAATAGCCTTGCAATGGAAGAGGGGCGCGCCGATGTTAAGGGCGTCGGGTTAAGGTGTATGGAGGAGTGGGAGTGCGCCGTATTAGGGCCATTCAAGGGGAGAGGGGCGCGCCGGTTTAAACGGCGCCAGGTTAGAATCGAAAGGGGTATCGAGTGCGGGCTAAAACGGCGCGGGGGAATAGTAACCGCACCCGGATAGGAGGAAAATGGAACTTTTGAGTGTGGATTTAAAACGGCGCGGCGGCATAGTAACCGCGCCGGGTTAAACTCTTCCGAGGGTTGTTTTCATTGCCGTTGACTGTGTCTTCTTTCCTTTCTTTTACCCGAAGCCCGATTTGGTGTTGGTTTGCTCACTCAGTTAATAAATTAAGTTGGTGATGAGGAGGCTTAGGAGTTTCAAATGGTTTATTAAGATAGATTGGCGTGGATATTAGGCGGTTTCGTTTGAGGGGTTTAGTTCACAGGTTTTACTATGTGTGGTTCTTGTTCTCGGAAGTGGTTTGTTCGTTGTTCTTGAGTGTTCTTGGCCATGGCGAGAATCTGGCAGCACCTCCCCCGGATCGGGACTTGCCAGAGATAAAGGAGAGTCACCAATCGGATTGCTCCGGGGTAAACTCTCAAAAATGCGGAGCGGCCTCACGGCGGTCCGTACCCAAATGTGAGTATGGAACGTTCGAGGGCTAGCCTTCAAGAACGACCACGGCTCGCGGGCGAGGAACTTTCCAAACGGGACAGGTATTTGCCACAAGGGCCATAAATCTTCATCCGGCGGTGGGTACATTTGAGGGTCATGCCATGGAAAGGCAGCCCTCAAGGGCCCGGGATGATCGGAGAATGAGCAGACGGAGCAGAGACTGGAACGGAGAACACAAGAGTTGCGAAAATGGCTTTTCTCCCCTTTTTTATTCATCCACACAATGGGGAAGGAGTTTTGCATAGAAAGAGATTCATCCCAAGATACAAATGGACTACATCAGAAAAGGGGCCCCGAGAAGATACTGTCGAGGAGGAAAGAAAAGAACACAGAACCCCACCCGGCTCACCTCTCACACTCACCCCTCTCTCTCTCCCTTTTCTTCTCTGGCACCAGAACATAGCTTGCTCACCCTTCGGCCTTCTTCAATGGAAGCTCCCCAGAGGAGGAGAAAAGGAAACTCTCTCACCCCTGTTCACCTTAGAGAGCCACACGAGAACCAGAGCCACCCCTTTTCCTTCTAGACCTTTTTTGATCCTCTCCCTTTTCTTTTCTCTTCTCTCGATATATATATACATCGAGCTGGGAACGAAGCCTCTTGAGGTTCACGAAAATCCCTTCGCTTCCATTCTCCTCCTTCTCTGTATCTGACGCTATTGAGTGGCCTGTAGGTAGAGGGATTCATAGCGTAGGGGAGGTGCCTCCACCGGATTGGTCGACGGTGACTGGCGAAGAAGCGACGTTCGGTGCGGAGCTCGAAGATTGCCGTTCTAGGGAGCTTGAGGAGTTCAGGCGGTTGCACGTTGGTCGGACGCCGGAGGCCTGGCCATTTCAGGTAAGTTCTCTTCGTTTGCGCCCGAAAACAGGGGATCAGACTGATGACGGGATGGGTTGATTGCACGTCGGGGAAACGCTTCAGAGAATAGTCTACTGTGGGCTTTGAGAATGAGGGGTTAAAACGGCGCCATTTTAGTGCATTCAAAGGGGCGCCGTTTTAAGAATCAAAGGGGGAAGGCCCCTTCGACAGGAGCGCGCCGGATAGCCAAAGAAAAAAGGGGGCGCGCCGTTTTAAGGCGCGCCGTTTTAAGGCGCGCCGTTTTAAGGCCCCTTCGTGCCGTTTTAAGCACCAAATGGATTCTTTTCGAAGTCGCGGCCGTTTATATGAATGTCGGCATTCCCAGAACATTCCAATTGTGATGTATGGCCTCCGTAATATTCCATTTGTAGCCTCTGGGACTCAGTCCCAGATTCTACGTGACTTTCGGTGCTGTTATGTCTCTGAGGTCATTTGAGTCATTCTGTGGTCACTTGGGTCATTCGACATCATTCTATAGTCATATGAGTTCTGTGGTATTCTTGGTTTTGATAATGGCTTAACACTATTAGTCATTGTTGTTTTTCACTCTTATATGACTAACATATATGCTGTTGTGTTCATGACAGATATGCAAATAAATGGACAAGTGAACGCTCAATATTGCGCCCTCGCACGCGGATCGACCTACGCGGTCAGGTCGCGGGAATCAAGGGGGCAGCACCCCTTGCGGGGGTATCCGGGGGCGGAGCCCCCGGAACAAAAATTTGATTGAAGACTCAATAATAAAATCTTCAAGACTGTCAAGGGAGATGCCACGGACATGAACGGGCTGCTAAAGAAGTCAAGCGACGGAGCTGAAGCGGCTAACGGACCGACCCGGGCTGGACCGGGTCTGCCCAGCTGGCGATCGACCGCCAGCACAGGGGCGGTCGACCGCTCTAGCCAGAGCCTCACCGTCTACAGGATTTTTCAGTAGCGGTCGACCGCCAGCCAGTGGCGGTCGACCGGAAATCCCAGGGACCGCCCATTTACAGATTTCACAGTAGCGGTCGACCGCCAGGAGCTGCAGGTCGACCGCCAGCCCCGAGCCTTCATTGTTGACTTTGTTTCCAACTTCGAAAAGGGCCATTCAACATGGATTTCTTTAATCCAAATGTCACCTAATCACCCACAAATTGTGGATCTGGTCTGAGGCTTGTCTATAGACCATTCAAGGTCTATAAAACCAACACATGAGGGGATGGAAACCCTAATGCTTCAAGGCTTCAAGGGAGATCAAGGGAGGCCATTTTCGAGGTACTGTAGCACCTCCGTGAACAGTGTTTCGGGAGGAAGTTCTTCATCCATCCAAGGTGATTCAAGCTAGATCTGAAGCTATCTCAACCTCCAAGGAAGCAAGAAGTATCAAGGATATCAAGGGTGATCTAAGCTGCATCCTACATCCTCTTCATCAACTCAAGAGGATCAAAAGGAAGATCAAGGCTACATCAACACTCTCTCCATCAACTCAAGGTGATTCAAGTTCATATCTCAATCCAGCAACCTCCAAGAAAGAGTAGAAGCAAGAGAGGCTAATAAGGATTATCAAAGGAGGTTGCTAGGGTGTGTTCAAGGGAGAGAAGTTCAAGTTACTGTAGCTGTGAACAGTACTCCGTGAAGAAGTTCTTCATCATATCTCCAAGTGATTCAAGCCACTTCAAGAGGAGATCAATTCCAAGCCAAGTGAAGCTTCAGATTCAAGCTCCAGCAATCTCAGACAAGATCCTTTCTCTTTGAACATATTCCTATCTTGTTTGAGTATTTTCATAATTGTTCTTTTCCATTTCATTCAAACATTTGGAACTGAAGATCGTCCCTACCGGTGGTTAGTAGGAAGGCAATCGGAGGTTGTCCGATCTGCGTTATTGACGTCCCTACCAGGTGGTTAGTAGGAAGGCAATCGGTGGTTTCCGATTTGCGGTTCTGTGCGCTGCACAAGTGAAGCCTCACCGGGTTTTGGTGAGGGGTGGACGTAGGACTAGGGATTCAGTCCGAACCACCTTAAAATCTCGTGTGTTGTGGTTTGCTTGTGCGATTGCTTTGTGTTAGATGCATGCTTAGGTTCAATATCTATATTGCATAATCATCTTGTTAAGCAAATCACTGTGTTCTTCGTTTAGCTAGTTATATTCCGCTGCAACTTGTTTCATCTAGCTATATAGAGGGCTGCATTGCGAAAAGAGGGGCAGATCTATTCACCCCTCCCCTCTAGATCCGCTGTCCACTACACAACAGGTGCATGCCGAGACTGTGTCGGAGTTCCCAACTTTTCTCTGATTCAGCTCTCAGCATGGCCGGTCGGAGTGTTGTAGCTGTATCTTCTGCTTAGGGGGCTTCCTTAGCGGGTAGCAAACCACCAAGCGAGTTCTCGTCCTGATCGGGTGAGGCATGAGGTTTATTCGGCATTTTCATCTCCGGATTGCTCTCGAGTGTTACGACATGCATGCCGTATGCTCGACGCCGTCATTTTTTTGACGTCCACAGCCGCTGATCGGACTCACAATTATGCATAACAAGAAAGCATGGAACATGAGGGGTCACCTGAATTGTAACGCCCCGAAATCCAATCCCCAAATTATGGGTATTATTTTTTTTCTTTCTTCCATCAGACCTCGAGACATTACATCGCACGTATCGCGGGAGCACAATTATATAAATATGCATACACTCGCATGAGAGAGAGAGAGAGAAATCACATATTAGAAGAAATGCACGTACCATCTCAACCATTCATACTTTCTAAAGAGGGTACATTTACATTGTTCCAGATTGAACATGAGTTCACATAGGCCCACCACCCCATATACATATAATAGAGACATTCATCCATAGCCTCCCCAGACGAACCATGAACTAGCACTACTCCTCAGCTGCAGCCTCCCCCTCATCCTCCTTCTCTATGTCTCCTGAAAACATGTGTCACAAAGGGGTGAATGTAACGCTCAGTAGGCAGCCTAAACAAACCGGGGTTAACTCGCATCTATATAGCCAATTTATATACATAATTCAGATGTTACTAATAGCATAATCCATTCATTATCATCTACTTAAAATAACTCGTATGAGGAAAATACATATTCTTCAACTAACATATAAGGTACCCATGCATGCGTTAAAACCACAGTGAATGAGCAGTTTACATATTATCTCCTTTCACATTTTCACATTTTCAAATTTTCACCTTTTCACAATTCTATTATTCTTGGAAACAAACAGCTACCACAACACAGGTGGCCCCACACACACAACGAACGAACGAACGAACGAACGAACGAAAGAGTACTGCGCAGACCCGAGAGTGAACTCCCACCTAGAATCATGTGGCCCACACAGTTCTGCCGTTCCACAGAACAATCGGCCGAATCATAGGTTTTTTTTTTACCTAGACTCCTACTGCACGGGGCGTTACGTACCGCTATCCCTCGGGTTCCGTGGCGCTCCAATTCACCGTCCCTCAGAATGAACCAGCCGAATCAATATGATTTTTGACCAGGGTGTTACGTATCACCGTCCCCTGGGATCTTTTACTTCCGCGGTGTTACGTAACGCCATCCTGCAGAAAGGGCCACCCCACAAAGGGACCGAAGTCCTATCTCACAGAATGATGTTGTTCCCACTCATAACATTCATATCGTATTCACATTCATACTCATTTTACAAATACTAGTATGATACTTTATCATAACATGCATGCTTCCAATAGTTTAAGTGGGCTAAACATACTTATATGCTGACTGGTGCGGAATAGTGCATGATCAGGTTACTATATAAAAAGAACTGGTTTATCCTTCTAGGCTACACATGTGCAGAAAATGATTTATATCTAAAAGTACAGAATTTCTATGAGCATGAAATTTTTACTGTGAGTTACTAACTTAGCCTTCTGCCATTTTCTAATTTTTTAGATTTTTTGAATTAAAATGACCTCCCAAAACTCTCATTTTCTAAGTTTTTGGAAATTTGGACAGACCCACAGGTGCACCAACCTTTGTTATGCTTGGACCAAAACATGCACCGACCTTACCTATGCCTGGACCAAATGTGCACTTACCTATGCCTAGACCAAATGTGCACTGACCTTAGTTATGCTTGGGCCAAACATGCACTGACCTTACCTCATGGACCAGATGTGCACTGACCTTAGTTATGCTTGGGCCAAACATGCACCGACCTTACCTATGCATGGACCAAATGTGCACCGACCTTACTTATGCATGGACCAAATGTGCACTGACCTTAGTTATGCTTGGGCCAAACATGCACCGACCTTACCTACGCATGGATCAAATGTGCACCGGCCTTACCTATGCATGGACCAAATGTGCACCGACCTTAGTTATGCTTGGACCAAACATGCACCGACCTTACCTATGTATGGACCAAATGTGCACTGACCTTAGTTATGCTTGGGCCAAACATGCACCGACCTTACCTATGCATGGACCAGATGTGCACTGACCTTAGTTATGCTTGGGCCAAACATGCACCGACCTTACTTATGCATGGACCAAATGTGCACCGACCTTAGTTATGCTTGGACCAAACATGCACCGACCTTACCTATGCATGGACCAAATGTGCACTGACCTTAGTTATGCTTGGGCCAAACATGCACCGACCTTACCTATGATCAACATGAAATATGCACAGACCTTGCTATGAACCATATGAAATATGTATAGGCCTTGCCATGATCAACATGAAATATGCACAGACCTTGCTATGAACCATATGAAATATGTACAGGTCTTGCCATGATCACCATGAAATATGCACAGACCTTGCTATGAACCATATGAAATATGTACAGGTCTTACCTCAAAGGCTGGCCTTCCCAGGGGCTGTGCAAATCCTTAGAGACCAGAGGTAACTCGTGGAAGCCCAAAACTTGATGAAACCAAAAATCAAAATGAACATGGTAGTGGTCCCCACGTGCCCTTAATCCCTCTTTAAAGTGTATAAAATATATTTAAAACCGTTCTAATGCATCATTTCCGAAAGTTTAAGGTTAGGTGCCTACCTTTGAGATGTTAACCGATGATCTAGGGATAATATCCACACCCCAGATTTACCTCAACTTTTATCCTTCGATCTGGGGATGAGGTCCACACCCCAGACCCCCGCTCGCCGTCCTAGGAACTGTAGGTTCGCCCCCCCCCCCCCCTCGCAGGGCCAAGGTCCCCCGCCTCTCTTCTTTCCCAAGTGAGACCGCAGGTGATGGATGTTGAGGATAGGTGTTGCTAAAAGCTGATACCTCTTGGAACCCACTTCTTATATAGGTTTTTCAAGCCTCCCAAGGCCTTTTCCCACGTCCAGTAAGGCTCAGCCCAGCCCAAAGGTCGCTGGCTTAAAGTGGGGGTCAATGCTAAGCACCCCTTTGGTTTGAACTGAGGTGACCCTTCGTCTACCCGGTCAAATATATGAATGGGTGCACTTTTCTGTTAGGATTTAGGTTAGGCTGTCTTCATATGAAATAAAAAAGACCTCCAGATCTAACTTTCAGTCATAGTTTCATCAAATTTCATAACTCTAGCGTGAGTTATGAGTTTAGCAACATTAACATTATTCCTCCTCTGTTTCAGCCCCGACCCTTCGTCTACCTGGTCATAAATGCGAGTGGGCGCACTCTTCTGTTGGAATTTGGATTGGGATGTCTTCATATGAAATCAATAGGGCTTCCATATCTAACTTTGAGTCATGGTTTCATCAAATTTCAGCATCCCTAGAAATAGTTATGATTTTTGCAAGATTAACATTTATTATCCCCCGTTCCAGTAGCGACCTTTCGATAGCCCGAGGTAATTTGAGTGTAAATCTAGTATCCTGGTGGAAGTTGGTCTCGACTGCAACATAGAAGATGTGGCTAACATCTAATGCGAAATTATGGTCTTAGTTTTAGGTCATTTCATCAACTACAAACAAAGATATAAGTTTTTCATTAATTTCACGCCAATTTATCCATCAGTCACACCTCTTCGTGACATCTGGCAGCAAAGGACTCAGAACCTTGGGTTCTAGTGTGAATTGGGTTTCCACCTCATCAAAAGAGTTTGGGTCAAGGGACCAATCTTTCTAATGGGCCAATTTTCAGCCCATTTAGATAACTATGGGTCAAGATATCCTTATTTCAATAGGTGACAGCATTTTTTTGCAACTATTTCGACCCATTATCGCCAACTCCCTCTTAACCACTATTAGACCCACTTTTCAGAAGGCATACTCTTCATCAAAGTTGTTTCTTACCCAATGGTTGTTGCATGGGTTTTGGTTTCACCTAATTCTGACCTCCCTATATTTAGTTATGAATTTCCTAATAATCCTTCAATAATCTGTTCAGATTTCTAGCTTATTGAGTTCATGGGCCCGAGTTATTTTCATTTGGGCCTGTGCCCAAATTGGTGGTCATAACACGAACCCTCAAACCACATTGACACGCAAATTGAGGTAACATGATACCTTCAAGCATCTGAAACACAGTCTCGATCCCTACGGGACAACCGAGACACCCACGGGGTCAAAAGTCAACCACTGGGTCACAATCGGGTTGACCGGAGACCAAAACATCAAAACATGGTGAAGGAATCCTGGCCGCGGTTATCACCAGGCCGCTACCTACAATCAGAGACAAGCAGCGGTCAAGACCAATCCGCTATCACCAAACTGAACCAGATAGCGGTCAAGGCCAGACCGCCACCAGCAGGGAAAGAAGGTCACGGTTGACAGAGGACCGCTACCTCCAAACAATGGCCAGGTCATGGTCAGAAGCAGACCGGCATCTGCCACCAACAGGGGATACATAAGCACAAAGAGGATGGCATCGATGCTTCATGAAGTGGAGTCGACGCAAACCATATCGTGGCTGCGAGGGGACTGCTACTATCAGGTAGCGGTTCGCAGAAGACCGCTATCTAAAAGGGGGTACAATAGTAGGCTGGTGTTGACACTAAAAATATGCTTAACTTTTCAGCTACAGCAACGCGGACCATGGGCATTGGAAAAGATGGGAGGTTGCCGTGGGAGCTGTCGTCTGACCTCAGGTTTTTCAAGGAGATCACATTGACTACATCTAATCCAGTGAAGAAAAAGTGATGTGATAATGGATAGGAAAACATGGGAAAGTATCCCTCTTCAGAACAAGCCTCTGCCTGGTTGTCTGAATGTTATGCTGACACATTCTGTAAATTTGATATTGCAACAGTAGTGAATGTCATAACATGTGGCAGCATGAATTCAGCATTGGAGCTGCTAGCAACACCATCATATTGTTTGTCAATAGAAAAGGTGTTTGTGATAGGAGGGGCGATAGGTGTTAAGGGAAGCTCTCAATGCTCCTGGATGTGATGCTATTCATCTTATAGACATTGAGGCAAGCATTGAATGTGGCACATTTGTCTCTTCCATTGATGTGTCATTGTTTCCACTGTGCTCCTAAGTCTAATTCTTGCCAAATGGAGAACCCATTGATGCTACTTGGAGCAATGACAAATTGAAGGTGGGACAGGATAGGAACAGGGACATCCCCATCCGGAAGCTCCGCCCCTTTTTTTGAACCGGCAGCATCGGCTCCATTTGGAAGAGCTTCTGCTGATCTGGCAGAGCTCATGTTGGTCCGGCAACATGCCCACCCATCTGGCAGCCACCTTCTAAAGGCCTCATTAGGCACCCTTCAAGCAAACCGGCAGGGCTCTACCCATCCGACAGGGCCCCTCTCGTTCGGAAGCAGCGTCTATCCTGCGGATCCCCCGCCCATCTGGCAGCACCAGCCCCATTCGGCGGCTCCCTGCTGAGCCGGCAACAACAGTCCCATGCGGTAGGGTCCTTTCCAATCGGCAGCACCGGCATGAAGCTTCATATGGCAAGCCCATCCAGCCCATCCGTCAGACCACCCACGGGACCCATCCGACAGCTCAGACCCCATCCGACAGCATCCTTCTGAACCGGTAGAACCCCAGGCCATCCAGCAGCACCAGCTCCATCAGACGGTTCCCTGTTGAGCCGGTAACACCTGTCCCATGCTGCAGACAGTCTTCCAATCGGCAGCCATATGGTTGATCCGACAGCACCGCTGCCATCCGACAGCATCCTTGTTCATCCGGTCACCTTCTGTCGATCAGGAGGCAGACTCCATCCGGCATAAGCCCTCGCGAACCGATAGCTTCGGATGCGACTATAAAAGGGCCCTGAGCCTGTAATAGAGAGTAGGTTCTCTTTTCGGTGAACAAGAGGGGATTTGAGGAGAGACTCTAGAGAAAGGGGAGAAGTTTGAGGGGCTCTTCTGAGGTCAGAGAAGCCTGAGTAGGGGCCCCTGAGCGGAGAAGAGAGAGAGAGAGGAAAAGCCAACGTGAGGAGGCGAAGAAGAAGAGGGAATGAAAAGGTGAGGGCTGAAGCATTTCCCAGAGCCTACAATTTCCAAAAGAGAGCGTAGAAGGAGAGAGGGGAGAGTTGAGGTTTGGAGGGGAGGGGGATCGGAGTCCATGTTCCACCTCCTCCCTCCCCCTCTTTGTATTTGTTTTCTCTTTTCCAATTGACCCGCTATGTATCTTCGCTTCTTGGCTTTATTTTCGCAAGCCAATGAATAAGAAAGTTGATTTTCTTGAATGATTCTGTGCATTTCATTTATATTCCTCTGCTAATTGCGCTGTGATTATTGCATATGTTATTCTATTCCCGTTTCCTCTCATCGTGATTATTTCTGCATAATATCAGAATCTACCATCTCTGGGAACATATTGGACTCAGGGTTTATCCTATTATGTGGATAGGACACTGGCCCTAAATCTCGCGGTTTGTGTAATATCCTGGACCTTTCGGATCCTTCTTTTTGGGTCCCGGATCTACTTTCTCAGAGCGTCCGTCTCCGTTGTGTCTGAAATTTCCTTTCGGACATCTTTCGTGTTCGGATCGGCGCTATCTGGAGTTGTTTCGGAGGCCCGGAGTGCATCCTTGGCTTTTCCGCGCGTGTTTTCTGATTTTCGCATCCGGGTTTCGGTAAATCCTTCAGAACCTCGTTGTGGGTGAACCGGGTCGTTCACCTAGGCAAGAGTGGTACCATTGCGATCGGTGCGTTCCGAGGATAGCGAAAACGTGATTTTCTATTTTTTAGTATTTTCCAGAATTTTTAGATCTTTTATAAATACCCCATTTCTTTTTCTTTTTCTTTTTCTTTCCCCCTTTCTCTTTCTCTTTCTTCTTCCTCCCTTTCTCTCCCGTGCGCACGCGACCGTGGCCCCTCCTCTTCCGACGACGACTCCGGCGTGCTCCCCTCCGGCTGCAGATGGCGGTGAGACGACGGTACGGTGACGACGGTGGTGTCGTGGTGATCGCGGCGGCGTGCGGTGCTTGGTGAGATCATGGGAGCTCGAGAGGGTTTCAAGCGTTCTTCGTGGTTTCTGGACGATCCGACGCGCCTTGAGGCGAAATCGAGGTAGGGTGACGTTCCCTAGCTCTCCGCGTTCCATTCCCGTGATTTCTAGCCAGGTGTGAGGCCGAGAGGGGTCGTTCCCATGTCGGGAGGGTAAAACCATGATTGGGGGAGAGTTCGCCTGATCTATGATTTTAGGCCGTGATTCGGCATTTTAATGGTTTAGATGCATGCTAAGGGTCCCTAGGGGGCTTCCCCCTTGTTTTCCCCCTCTCCTATGGAGGTATGGGGGCGTGGTTGGTGTTTTTGGGCGTTTCCCGCCGTTTTGCCGTCGGGACGGTGTGACGGTCCTTCCAGGAACCGTCACAGCCTGTGACGCCCCACGGTGGGCGCGTCACAGGGGCTATTCGGCCAATAGGGTGGTCCGTGTTGGGTTCGGTACAGTATTCAGAGGGGGGGTGAATGAATATGCCCCTTAAAAACCTTCGCCCAAATTAAGATCAGAATGCTAACAAGACGATTTAGACAAAATATAGCTCAACTAGAATTTCGCTCTCTTGACAGATTAAAAACACTCTAAGGAAACTGATCAACTCTTCTGCTCAACCAGAAACAAAAAACTTAGAGCGCCCCTATGCAATCATCTAGCGGCAGCAAAAACATATAGAGAAATCAAACCACTGCACAGCTAATTTTTAGGTGGTTCGGTCCTCCAGACCTACATCCACCCCTCACTCCCAACAGGAGTGAGGCTTCCACTAGCACAAGCTAGAACGCAGACTCAGTCTGCAACAGGTGCTGCCAAACAGCTTGACCAAGGGAACAACCTCCCCTCTTCCTCCAACCGGAGGGACACCCCAAGTGACTCCCAGCCACTTGGAAACTAGAGGTCGAAGACCTCTCTTCCTCCAGACAAGGAGGGACCCCTGGACTTGCAACCCACAAGCCCAGAACCGGAGACAAGTCTCCCTTCTCCTGAGTCCAC
The DNA here is from genome assembly GCA_022559845.1 of Amorphophallus konjac. Taxonomy (NCBI): domain Eukaryota; kingdom Viridiplantae; phylum Streptophyta; class Magnoliopsida; order Alismatales; family Araceae; genus Amorphophallus; species Amorphophallus konjac. The sequence continues at coordinate 42,794,574 of CM040120.1, read as the reverse complement.
AGGAGGAACCCGACCTCTATCTAGAGAATCGGAAGAACAAGGATAACCAAATGAAAAAGGAAAAATAAGAAATCAAAAATACACAGCGATCGGAATGCTGTAAATGAAGAACAAGAATGTAGCTCTCAAAGGAGTAGATCTGGCTTGGACTTGATCCAAATGCCAGAGGATAGATCTTCAATCTTTTCTCATTTCTTCTCTACGAAATCTTTCACTCTCTCTCTCTTCTCTGCTCTCTTCTTTCTTCTTCTGCTCTCTTCTCTCTTTTTCTTTCTCGATCTCTCATGAGCTCTCTCTTTCTCTTCTTTCTCTTCTTCTTCTGCTCTTCTTTCACTCTATGCTCTTCTCTCCTTTTTTTTTCTTTTTCTCTCTGTCTGGATCATGGCTCTCTGTATGGACTTCACCTCTTGCCAACTCGATCCGTCTTCATCTGTTGGACGAAGGCTTCCTTTTATAAGCAGTCACAGCAGGAGTAGCACTGGGCACGTGTGGCTTCCACATTTCCCGCCCAGAACTTTTGGACCACGTGGCAGCATCCAGGCTTACTTCAGCACCCGTGTCATAAGCTGATCAGGGTACCTTATCCTCCTTGGATCACGTGCCTTCATTAGCCTTTGCGAAGAGTGCCTGTCAGACAGATAAGAACTTATCAGGTTAAGTGTAAACCCTGTACAGTCTCTGAAGAATACAACACATTGTATAGACTTCAGTTTTAAAGCCAACGTGCAGACATTACTGTATGGACTTTACGAGACAAACAGCAATGTATAGACTCTTCAATCGACAGGCAGACAATGTATATACTTGCTCAGTGTATGGACTTGAATGAACGAACATGCAATGTATATACTTGCTCATCCTGAAGCAATGTCTAGACTTGATGATGCAGCGAGCATGCAATGTACAGACTCTACATTGCAGGCAGACAGCAATGTATAGAGTTGCTACGTGCAGGCTGGCAGCGTAGTGTACAGACTCTGCGTGCAGGCATTGGGGCGATGTATAGACTTGCTAGGTACATGCAAGCTAAAGGAGAAAACGGATGTATAGACTCAGCAGCAGGTGCACACAATGTATAGACTTGGTTTGGCACAAAGGCAACTCATTGATGTACAGACTTTGGCTTGAACAATGCACAATGTATGGACTTAGTGTTGTGCGAGCAAGACTGCAGGCAGTGTATAGACTTGATGATGTGCAGTGCATGAACAACCGATGTATAGACTTGGCTATGCGAGCAAGCTACACGATGTGTAGACTTAATGAGATGCAATGCCAACTCTGTACTGACTTGGTCGTGTAAGGTGACGCAAGCAATGGCTGTATAGACTTGCAGAGAGACGATGCCTAAGACGATGCAATGTACAGACTTAGTGTTGCGACACTAGCCCAATGTACAGACTTGGACGCCTGCATGCTATGCAATGTACACACTTGGTGACTTCGCATGTTGTGCAATGTGCAAGCTTGAAGTTTCACATGCAATGCAGTGTGTAGACTTTGAAATGCCTGCAGCTGTGCAATGTGCAACCAGTGTATGGACTTGTCGTGCCTACACAGGGTGTTGTACACACTTGCTGCCTGATGCTAATGTGCAGACTTTGATGCCCAACAATGATGTATAGATTTACAAGTGAGACGCTTAGTGAGACGGTGAGCAGTGTATAGACTTAGCCTTTAAGGAACAATGTATAGACTCTGAATCATGAAAGCAGACTGTATAGATTTGGAGTGTTTAAAGGACCATTGTACAGAGTTGGAAAGTTTGAGCCAATGTATAGACTTCTGTAGGGCTGCCAGTCTATGGACTTGCACAGTGCAGCGAGTGTACAGTCTTCAACAGTTAGCCAACGAGTGTACACACTTCGTTTTGAAGAGGATGCATAATAGAATGAAAGTATGAATGTTGTACGATGTACAGACTTGCTCTGCCTAAAGCAATGTATAGACTTCAGCACAAAGCCAATGTATGGACTTGGCGTTTTGAAACATGCAGGCTGTATAGGCTTGAAGGTTAATTGAGTGTACAGACTTCAAAGTGCAACGTAGGAAAAAAAGGCTGCCAATGTACAGACTTCCAACGTGAGTGACACGCTGTACAAGCTTTTGCTCAAACAGTCCGATGTATGGACTTGGAATTCCAACAGAAGGATGTATGGACTTTGATAAGAGAATGGCTGTACAGACTTCAGGTGAAGACCAATGTATGGACTTCCAATATGAAGACCGCTGTATGGACTTCGAATATGAAGACCAATGTATAGACTTCAAGAACAAGATGCAATGCTAACTGTTGTATAGACTTGTGAAATGATGCAAGCTACAGGACAATGCAAGCTGTTCAGACTTTGTGTGTTCAAATGCCATGAAGACAATGTTCAGACTTGTGCAGCTAGCCATTGTATAGACTCTAAGTGAGATGGAGGAATGTGTAGACTTGGTCACATGCATGAACGATGTACAGACTTTGAAATGCTTCAAGAGGATGTACATACTTCATGAGACGCTGCATGCCACAGTGTGTAGACTTGAAGAATATGCATGACGCTTAGGAAGATGGTGGATGTACAGACTTCTAAATGTACAGACTTTCCATCGACCAGTGTATAGACTCTACACATGCAAGCAATGCAGCAATGTATAGACTTAACAGTTATGTGAGCTGCAGTGTACAGACTTAGCCTGAAATGCTTAAGACGGTAAGTGAGACTGATGATGTACAGACTTAGCCTGAACCACTGGACACTGGACGTTGTACTGACTTAGCCTAAACCACTGTATAGACTATATGAATTAACTCTGCATGAGACACTCAGATGGACAGTGTATAGACTAATGCATGAAGCAAAGCAATCTGATGTGTAGACTTCAGAAATGCATCTGAGGGGGGTCGACCCATCTGAAAAGGGGGTCGACCCACAGAACCAGCACACTCTTGCGCAGAACAGATCAAATAGAACATACTCAAGCCTTCTCCATAAATCAAGCACACTCAAGCAATCTCCACGAAATATATCAGTCATATGCATACACCACAGAGTATATCAGTTATAAACATCTCATGCATTCTCCACAGAACATAATGAGTGATATGCATTCAAATCAACATGCCATCATCATATAAAAAACATAATATCATAATGCGCTCACTGTGTTGCAATCATCAAAATAAAACAGCATTGCTATCATCAAATCAACATAGCACATGCTTGTGCCTAAGGGGCACAACATTCTCCCCCTTTTTGATGATGGCAACACACTGTGACAGTGAGTCACACATAAAATTTTCTCCCCCTTTGACATAATCAAAAAGAGAAAACCAGTATGAGCATGAGTGCAAAAATGGCAGTAGGTATGCAAAATACTTCTAGAGCAGTAAACACCCTCTGAAGGTATGACTCCCCCTGAACTGGTTCTCCCCCTAAATAATTGCTCCCCTATGAGAAGGAATATAGGCAGATAAGCACATGGTAGAGAAAGTAGGAGGGTCACTAGACAACAGCTGAATCATTGGTTCAGAAAATAAGCCTGATTATAAACAACAGTTAAAGTATACAAATCAGCAACATACAGTTTTGACAAAAATTCAGGTTTAACAGTGATAAGTCTAGAGTAAAACACCTGACCCCTGAAAAAGAGTTTTAGACTCCATTTATAGCAATGAATCTAAGGCACATGGTATTAATAGATAAGTCAGAAATAATACCATTTTGTGATTAAACAAGGAAGTTCAAGAGAGGCAATTTGAATATGTATTGAGAAAAATAATTTTCACTCATTGACTTTTGATTTCAAAGGGTTACAACAGTTTTATTTTCATTTTGAAATTTTCAGAAACTGAGCTAAGTGAATAGACCAGTGGCATTTATGCTTTTGACATTAGGTGTACACCTTGATCAGAGGCAGGTACCCCCAGTTACTAGGCATAAACTACTAGATCTATTTCAGATCAAGACCTACAAGGAACAGTTTTCCCTTTGACATTAAGGGCACACCTTGATCAGAGGCCAGTACCCCCAGTCACTTGGTGAAAACTCCCCCTATAGATATGACCCTATGAACAGAGGTAGTCTGAAGCACTTCATGACTTATGAGTTCTCCTACTTCATTTGAGGAGATCACAGTTTCTCAGTGTAATCACCCATTGCTCTGTCATTATGTTCAGCTTTTTGCATTTATGATCTTATTTACTGCTGCCCTTATTTCTTTTAGAGTGATTTTTCAAAAATCAGTACACACTCTTATTCACCTTTTCTAGATATTTCCAGATTAACACATTCAGGTAAAAAAAAAAAAGTTCCATTCTTACCATAAGACAAAGATTAAGAGCTATAGAAGTTTTCTTTTATCTCAAATTCTGAAGTGCAGACACTTAACTCTTCAATCTATAAAGGTTAAACCTTTAATTCCTTTCAATTTGTAAGAGTGATTCTTATAAAAGAACAATTGTAATAACTGTAACTCAATTCACTAAACCATGAGCAGTACTGTTGTTCAGTGAAGGTTAGGGAAATGATAGCAATTGATAAGCAGTGATATCAATAGGCATGGAGTTCAATGGCATCTGATGTCAAAGAATATGATAGAGTTGAATGGGGACCATGAGAAGTGAAAGGAATTCAATGTAATAATCAGAACTCTCAGCTCCCCCTGACATCATGATGTAAAAACATGCTATGCAATGAACATTTCTTTTCAGATTTTTTAACTTTAATGATATGCATCACAGTGTTCTACATGAAGACTATGCAACAATGATGCACAAGGCAAGTGTGCAATCAATTCAAGTTTATGCGCCCAAGTCGTGAACATTTTTATTCTTTTTTTTTTCCAGATTTTAAAAAAATGATGCAGTACACTGATCTACATGAAGACAGGACCCATGGTACTAGGCGGAGAACCCGGTCTCAAAGACCATCTCACACATGGTAGAAACCTCCGGGCAGATTTCCCTGCCTTTTAGTAACATACCATTTGATATACCAGGGTTATGCAAGACAATGCAAAATAAAGCAGTCCTACATGCATTGAACATCATCATTGAGAGTCATGCAAATGATGTATGCAGACATAAGACACATGCATTGACTGTGTACACTAAATGAACCATTCACAATCAGCAAGTTATGCATTTAACAACAAGCATGCAATGCATTGACACAAAGTCTATATAATGCATCGACTGTATTCATTAAACAACCATTCAGCCTCAGTGCAAAATATGGCAAGAGAAGATCATCAGATATATGCAGAAATGAATTCAATAGCTGAGTCTGGAATGCAGACTGATCAGCTAGACAAGAAGAGATCATCAAACATCAAACAAGCAAATCAACATGAAATTCACACTTTTCATATTCACAAATTCAGATGATGGAATTTAAACATAGAGTTTTGGAACTGACCTGAATTGTGCTATCATGGGATTTTCATTCTTGAGTGCCTTGGTTAACCCCTTTTATTTCTCCCACCAAGGCACGCCTGCAAGATAAAATCAAGTTGATCCTGCAGGAACCCAAGAAGTCTTGGGTCATGAATTAACCCTCACAGGTGTTTTGAATGGTCTCTTAACAGAATTATCATCATAGCCCGTCAACTTATGGCTGGACAGGAAATAACCAAATTGACCAGACTTACCATGATAACGAACAGAATTTAAGTTCCTTTTATGCACCTTATTGTAAGCATTAAATTCATGTGCATGAACATTAAAACTTCTGTTATGTGCATGGGCATGAGATTGGTGTAAGTGAACATGATTGGTTATGTTATTCACATGGAAATTTTTCTTTTCATAACCAGCCAGTCAACAGTTACCAGCTCTGTGGCCTGGCTTTCCACAGTTGAAGCATGCAGAGTTTTTCTTTTTATCAATTGAATTATTTATAATAGAATCATAGAAAGCAGGGAATTTTACAAATTTAGATTTCAATCTATTTCCCTGAGCATGCCAGCAGTCCTTGACTGTATGGCCATGCTTTCCACATTCGAAGCATGCTGGGGTTCTTTTACCAGAAGCAGTTTTATTTGCAGGGAAATTTACAGGTTTTAAATTGACTTTCTTTCCCTGGGCATGCCAGTAATGAGCTGCAATGTGGCCCATCTTGCCACAATGAAAACACTCTATTTTCCTTCTTTGAAAAACATGATTTCTAGTAGGAATTTTCTGTGCAGTAGTAGCAGCTAGGTCATCTAATTCAAACATCTTACACCCATGCATCATATGACCTATCTTATTACAATAGAAACACTGCACATTCTTTTCCTTTTTAAACTGAATTTTATGAGAAGATTTTTCACAGCAATTTTCCTTTTTCTTTTGTTCAGCCCTGTGCTTATTGTTCTGAGATTTCTTAGATGAAATACATTTTGAGGTACTAGCACATTCTAAACTTTTCACATTGGAGCCAAGTAGTTTATTCAAATTGTTTTTACCTTTGACAAATTTAGACAGAGTGTTTTTTAGATTTTCAATTTTAGAATTCAATGAAGTAATACTCACTTCATACTTGGATAGCTCAGATTCACATGCAATTAGCTGCTGTTGCAAAGTATCATTCAGGTTCTTCAGAGTTTCATTTTCTTGTTGAACCATTATTTCAATGTTGTTCTCATTTTCCTTCACAACTGATTTTCCTTTTTCAATTGACAGCCATCTCTCAGAGAAGACAATATTAAGAACCATTAGCTTTTTATTTTGATCTTTCAAGTAGACATTTTCTTCTTTTAGAGATTTGATTTGTTCTTTTTGAGAACTGTCATCAGAATCAAAATCATTAATCATGTCTTCGAGAATGGCACAAGCTTTGCAAGGATTATTTTCCCCGATGAGTTTGTTTCTAATATTCTCATTTTCAGATTTCAACCTGTTCAACTCATCTTTTTCTTTAATCATTTCAGATTTCAAATTATTCATTTCTTTTCTTAAATTTTTATTTTTAGATTTTAATTTCTTGGACACTTTAAACAGATTTTCATACATCACTATCAATTCATCAAAAGAAACTCCATCTGATCCGGAGCTTACCTGAGATGAGGTTTCCTCATCATCACTTCCCCGGTTGGCCATTAAGCATATGGACTTTTCTCCTTCTTCATCACTGTCCGAGGTGTTCCCTTTGAATTTCGAGAATTTTGAACAGTCAGTCTTCACATGGCCAGCCTTCCTGCATTTGTAGCAGACGTTAGTGTCAACAATCTTGGCAGGGTTAGATCTGTACCTTATTTGCTTTCGGCCATCACCAGACTTTCCTTCTCTTTTTCTCATAAATTTCCTGAATTCACTGGTCAGCATTTCAATGTGGTCTCCATCAATTTCAGACCCCGAGAAGCTACTTTTCTCACTTAATGATCCACTGTGGCTGGATCTGTTTGCTTTGCTGGAGCCAGCCTTCAGTACGATTGGTTCCATTACAAATAATCTGAAGACACAGAAAAGCTGAAGCACCTAGACCAAATGAGCAAGGCAGGGTACTAAGTCGGTGAAACAAAACAGTGAGCACAGAAAACACACTCTGGAATGCACCAAATAGAAATGCAGTAAACCAGATGATCAACGTAAAGCACTAAAACAGTAAATCAAAAAATGATTCCAAAAGACCCACTCTGAGATGCACCAACAATTAGCAGGATCCTCTGCAGATTGTTAGATCTGTTCAGTCAGAGACCCGCTCTGATACCAAGTGTTGGGTTCGGTGCAGTATTCAGAGGGGGGGTGAATGAATATGCCCCTTAAAAACCTTCGCCCAAATTAAGATCAGAATGCTAACAAGACGATTTAGACAAAATATAGCTCAACTAGAATTTCGCTCTCTTGACAGATTAAAAACACTATAAGGAAACTGATCAACTCTTCTGCTCAACCAGAAACAAAAAACTTAGAGCACCCCTATGCAATCATCTAGCGACAGCAAAAACATATAGAGAAATCAAACCACTGTACAGCTAATTTTTAGGTGGTTCGGTCCTCCATACCTACATCCACCCCTCACTCCCAACCGGAGTGAGGCTTCCACTAGCACAAGCTAGAACGCAGACTCAGTCTGCAATAGGTGCTGCCAAACAGCTTGACCAGGGGAACAACCTCCCCTCTTCCTCCAACCGGAGGGACACCCCAAGTGACTCCCAGCCACTTGGAAACTAGAGGTCGAAGACCTCTCTTCCTCCATACCAGGGGGGACCCCTGGACTTGCAACCCACAAGCCCAGAACTGGAGACAAGTATCCCTTCTCCTGAGTCCACAGGAGGAACCCGACCTCTATCTAGAGAATCGGAAGAACAAGGATAACCAAATGAAAAAGGAAAAATAAGAAATTGAAAATACACAGCGATCGGAATGCTGTAAATGAAGAACAAGAATGTAGCTCTCAAAGGAGTAGATCTGGCTTGGACTTGATCCAAATGCCAGAGGATAGATCTTCAATCTTTTCTCATTTCTTCTCTACGAAATCTTTCACTCTCTCTCTCTTCTCTGCTCTCTTCTTTCTTCTTCTGCTCTCTTCTCTCTTTTTCTTTCTCGATCTCTCATGAGCTCTCTCTTTCTCTCTTTCTCTTCTTTCTCTTCTTCTTCTGCTCTTCTTTCACTCTATGCTCTTCTCTCCTTTTTTTTTCTTTTTCTCTCTGTCTGGATCATGGCTCTCTGTATGGACTTCACCTCTTGCCAACTCGATCCGTCTTCATCTATTGGACGAAGGCTTCCTTTTATAAGCAGTCACAGTAGGAGTAGCACTGGGCACGTGTGGCTTCCACATTTCCCGCCCAGAACTTTTGGACCACGTGGCAGCATCCAGACTTACTTCAGCACCCGTGTCATCACCTGATCAGGGTACCTTATCCTCCTTGGATCACGTGCCTTCATTAGCCTTTGCGAAGAGTGCCTGTCAGACAGATAAGAACTTATCAGGTTAAGTGTAAACCCTGTACAATCTCTGAAGAATACAACACATTGTATAGACTTCAGTTTTAAAGCCAACGTGCAGACATTACTGTATGGACTTTACAAGACAAACAGCAATGTATAGACTCTTCAATCGACAGGCAGACAATGTATATACTTGCTCAGTGTATGGACTTGATTGAACGAACATGCAATGTATATACTTGCTCATCCTGAAGCAATGTCTAGACTTGATGATGCAGCGAGCATGTAATGTACAGACTCTACATTGCAGGCAGACAACAATGTGTAGAGTTTCTACGTGCAGGTTGGCAGCGTAGTGTACAGACTCTGCGTGCAGGCATTGGGGCGATGTATAGACTTGCTGGGTACATGCAAGCTAAAGGAGAAAACGGGTGTATAGACTCAGCAGCAGGTGCACACAATGTATAGACTTGGTTCGGCACAAAGGCAACTCATTGATGTACAGACTTTGGCTTGAATAATGCACAATGTATGGACTTAGTGTTGTGCGAGCAAGACTGCAGGCAGTGTATAGACTTGATGATGTGCAGTGCATGAACAACCGATGTATAGACTTGGCTATGCGAGCAAGCTACACGATGTGTAGACTTAATGAGATGCAATGCCAACTCTATACTGACTTGGTCGTGTAAGGCGACGCAAGCAATAGCTGTATAGACTTGTAGAGAGACGATGCCTAAGACGATGCAATGTACAGACTTAGTGTTGCGACACTAGCCCAATGTACAGACTTGGACGCCTGCATGCTATGCAATGTACACACTTGGTGACTTCGCATGTTGTGCAATGTGCAGGCTTGAAGTTTCACATGCAATGCAGTGTTTAGACTTTGAAATGCCTGCAGCTGTACAATGTGCAACCAGTGTATGGACTTGTCGTGCCTACACAGGGCGTTGTACACACTTGCTGCCTGATGCTAATGTGCAGACTTTGATGCCCAACAGTGATGTATAGACTTGCAAGTGAGACGCTTAGTGAGACGGTGAGAAGTGTATAGACTTAGCCTTTGAGGAACAATGTATAGACTCTGAATCGTGAAAGTAGACTGTATAGACTTGGAGTGTTTGAAGGACCATTGTACATAGTTGGAAAGTTTGAGCCAATGTATAGACTTCTGTAGGGCTGCCAGTGTATGGACTTGCACAGTGCAGCGAGTGTAAAGTCTTCAACAGTTAGCCAACGAGTGTACACACTTCGTTTTGAAGAGGATGCACAATAGAATGAAAGAATGAATGTTGTGCAAAGTACAAACTTGCTCTGCCTAAAGCAATGTATAGACTTCAGCCCAAAGCCAATGTATGGACTTGGCGTTTTGAAACATGCAGGCTGTATAGGCTTGAAGGTTAACTGAGTGTACAGACTTCAAAGTGCAACGTAGGAAAAAAAGGCTGCCAATGTACAGACTTCCAACATCAGTGACACGATGTACAGACTTTGCTCAAACAGTCCGATGTATGGACTTGGAATTCCAACAGAAGGATGTATGGACTTTGATAAGAGAATGGCTGTACAGACTTCAGGTGAAGACCAATGTATGGACTTCCAATATGAAGACCGTTGTATGGACTTCGAATATGAAGACCAATGTATAGACTTCAAGAACAAGATGCAATGCTAACTGTTGTATAGACTTGTGAAACGATGCAAGCTACAGGACAATGCAAGCTGTTCAGACTTTGTGTGTTCAAATGCCATGAAGACAATGTTCAGACTTGTGCAGCTAGCCATTGTATAGACTCTAAGTGAGATGGAGGAATGTGTAGACTTGGTCACATGCATGAACGATGTACAGACTTTGAAATGTTTCAAGAGGATGTGCATACTTCATGAGACGCTGCATGCCACAGTGTGTAGACTTGAAGAATATGCATGACGCTTAGGAAGACAGTGGATGTACAGACTTCTAAATGTACAGACTTTCCACTGACCAGTGTATAGACTCTACACATGCAAGCAATGCAGTAATGTATAGACTTAACAGTTATGTGAGCTGCAGTGTACAGACTTAGCCTGAAATGCTTAACACGCTAAGTGAGACTGATGATGTACAGACTTAGCCTGAACCACTGGACACTGGACGTTGTACTGACTTAGCCTAAACCACTGTATAGACTATATGAATTGACTCTGCATGAGACACTCAGATGGACAGTGTATAGACTAATGCATGAAGCAAAGCAATCTGATGTGTAGACTTCAGAAATGCATCTGAGGGGGGTCGACCCATCTGAAAAGGGGGTCGACCCACAGAACCAGCACACTCATGCACAGAACAGATCAAATAGAACATACTCAAGCATTCTCCATAAATCAAGCACACTCAAGCAATCTCCACGAAATATATCAGTTATATGCATACACCACAGAGTATATCAGTTATAAACATCTCATGCATTCTCCACAGAACATAATGAGTGATATACATTCAAATCAACATGCCATCATCATATAAAAAACATAATATCATAATACACTCACTGTGTTGCAATCATCAAAACAAAACATCATTGCTATCATCAAATCAACATAGCAGATGCTTGTGCCTAAAGGGCACAACAGTCCGTGGGCCTGACGGTCCCACGATAGACCGCCAGGGCGTGTGACGCGCCTAGGTTAGACCGTCAGGTGGCGATCTGATCATTGGCATCCGACCGTTATGGTTTTGACCGTTGGGGGTCAAGGCCTCTGACGCACCCAGGGTGGGGCGTCGGAGCCTTCTGACGCCCCTGTGTGAGAGTGTCAGAGAGGATGCGCCCCCACCTTCTAACGCACCTGGGTTGGAGCGTTAGAGGCTGTGACGCCCCGAGGGGTGTGCGTGACAACCAGTTTTATCCCGTCTTCTGACGCACCGGCGTTGGTCCGTCAGAGACCGTGACGCCCCGAGCTGTGTGCGTCATGGTTGGTTTCTTCTCGTCTTCTGACGCACCAGGCTAGGCGCGTCAGAGACTGTGACGCACCAGGACTGGCGCGTCACAGCCGGTTTTGCACCGAGTGCCTGACGCGCCTATGTTGGGCCGTCAGACTGCTGTGATGGCCCAGTGATAGACCGTCAGAGTCTGTGGTGCACCGAGGTTGGACCGCTAGGCTCTGGACCGCACCAGGTGGTTCGCAGTCCCGTTTCTTCTTCGACCGTGGTCACCGTGCGACGGTGCTGGTACGTGGGACGGTCCCCATACTTTGTTGGATTCAGACGTTGTTTTCTATTGACTTGAGAGTCTACTCCTTCAGTGACCCTCCACTAGTCGTAGCTTGCTTACACGTTTAGTGGTCCCACCAGGGAGTGATGGAGAGGCTACCCTGAGGACGGTTTTTAGACTGATTTCTGTCGGGCCCCACGTCTTGCAGCTAGAGTCCGGCTGAGGGGAAAAGCAGTTAGAGGCCAGACCTGGGACGCATGGTCTGTGTGTGCACACGTGGTTGGGGGTGGTTGGACCCACGCTTACGGGCGTGACCCCAGCTAGTCACTTTCTTTGTGGTTACTTGTACGGTGTCTCAGTTCTAGCTGGGCCGGAGGGAGACACGTGAGGCGCGGACTAAGACGTCAGTGGATGCATCCGGTCTTGCTTCTAGTGGGAGGTACTCCTGTCGAGTCGGGGGTGACAGACTGTCAGTCTCTGTGACATCGACCTTCGGGTTTTTGTCGGGTTGACCGATGAGTTCCGGTTGTCTCGCCGTAGCGCGTGTGTCAGTTTTCGGGCCGTGAGACCGGTGTTTGTAGTTGCAGGGCTTTTTCACTTCTGAGGTAGTCGCTTGCTGCTAGCGTAGCAGTTTTCTGTTTAGTGAGGTAGGGTTCGAGTGATCCCTATTGAGTCTTGTTCTGAGACTCATTCCCTACGTGTTTTCACCGTGTTTCAGGCAAGACGCGACTTCAGGGGAGCGCATCTGAGGCTCAGCGTGGTTCAGGTGCCCAGCGTTAGTGCCAGAGGTCAGAGCCGGGATATGTCCCGTGTAGCTGTACCTTTCTTTCTTATCTTTGTACTAGTTGTGGACTACTGTTGTTATTTTGTTATATCTTGTGGACCATGTATCATGTAAAATGTTAATTTATTTCCTGCTTAATCATATTAACTGTTTAATTCTGTAATTATTTGTGATACTTGTGTAGTCTCCACACCATCCTTCTAACCCTTCCGAGTCTTCGGGCTCGTGGGTGGCGGTTCGAGTCTCGAGTTATCGGGCCTTCCCGGTAATCGGATTCTTGGGTCGTTACAGTTTGTATCACCATGGGAGCTCTCCTTAACATCATACACTACAAGAAAATTAGCATATAGCCACGAATTTTACCTACTCTTTCTAAAAATGTAGGTATAAGCAATATATTCCGATGTTTGTAAATTAACGTTGGTAAATTTCCTACGTTTTATTATAGTGTAGCTATATGGTCATATTTTTCCGACAGTTTTAGAATAAATGTAGGAAAAGATAATATATAACGACGTTTTTTTTATAAATGTGAGAATAGAGCCTATAAATGGTTTCACATTTTTTCAAACGTAACAATAAGTCGATTGAAAAAAAAATAAAAAAAAAATAACAAACGTAACAATAGGCTTGACCTCGATGGCGGTAAAAATGCTGCTCGAGCTTTTATGAGCCGAGCTATCTTATGGATCTTCGCCCTCTCCTTCTTCATTCTCTTCCCCACTAAAACCCTAGCCGCGCTCTCCGTCGGCCTCACTCGCCACCACCGCCTGCTCGCCGCCAGATTGCCTCTCCCGCCCTCCTTCCCCACTACAGCATCCTCCCCTCTACTTTAGCGCGTGAACAGGACCGCGGCCCCCGTGACTCCCCAGAGCCGCCATCGCCTCCCGCCTTTCGCCTGTCCTCCACCGCAAACGACGACAATAGCAGCCCTATCGCCACCACTGTGGGCTACAGCTGCACCACCTCCAACGTGCTCACTCTATTCCCCCTTTCTTTTTCCTGCAAATGCGCGCCACCCGCCAGCCCCATCGCCGACCGCCGGGATCCCTGCCACACCTTCCTCTTTTTCTTCCACGGCATGTTGCTCCCTTCCTCTTCTTCTTCCGCACATATTTGCTCCCAGACCCTACAACCCGCTACCATCAACCCCAACCCCCCTCACCCTCGGCCATTCTCCTTCAGCCTGCTGCCCCCTTCCTCCTCTTATTCCTCTTCTATTTGTTCATAGACCCAGCAACTACGAAGTTGCATAGCAACCACCTTCACTCCCATCAGCCTCCTGCCACCACGACCCCATCCACCGCTCACGTGCTTCCCACGCAGCTTTACCGTGATTGTGTAGTCTACACTACCTGCTCATACCCAGCCACAGCTCCCCATCCAGTGTGGCCCCATTTGGCCAGCACTGCCTCTCCACACTGCCTGCTCACACCTACCCGACCGTCGTCAGTTTCGATTTGGTCATCTTCGAGCTACTCCGGAAAGGTATTTAGATTTTTTTGACATGATTTTTTAAGCAAATATCCTTACTATGTTGCTCGTGTGGTATAAATGTCATATTTGCTTTATTAATTTTCTATTTAGCCATGATTTTTTTTGTAAAGGACTATTTTTCTGTTTCGCAGGGGATAGGAGATTACTCTGTCGGTGATATTAAGCTAAAGCTTTGGTAATCTTCTATCCCATTTGTGTTTTCAGTGGCGGATGTTGTTATTTGTTGTTTAGTGAGCTAGAGAAAAAAACATTCTTTAAGAACTTTACTTTTCTTTCTAAGCAATTCCCATATCTTTTGTTTTGTCGAGTCCTGATCCTCATATGGAGTCTGGTCTATCGGCTGGAAACTAGTAATCTTCCCCTCAGGGAAAACTTCTGGTGTAACAATGCCACAGACCATGACTCTGATATGGCATTTTACTCTATTCATCATCATTTATATTTTATATACATACATGCACACAATGGTTGAAAAAGAGCTTGAATTGAATATGGATCATGTGCACTGATGTTTATCTGTGTTTACTAATCAATTTTTGTCTTTAATTACAAGTGAGAGGACAATGGATTGGGGGTGGATGGACGCTTCAAGGTATCTGTTATAGATGAATGAACTTATGTTATGTTAACTTTGGAATGGATAATTAGCTGGCATCCTTTTTACATGTTTACTTCTTTAAGGGATGCAAAGGAATACTATGACGGTGTTGATGAGTTTATTCAGTTTGCATTTGGGATTGTACTGGGTACTCAGATAATCAAATGCCCATATATACGTTGTGCATGTGTTGACAGATGGGATAAGGAGACTGTAAGACAACACTTATACTTGAATGGAGTTATCAAGGATAAAGAGTTTTGAAGATTTCATGGTGAGACTAAGGCTTGGCAGTTAAAGAATGATGTTCGTCATAGGGGCATGCATGACATGCTACATGATGTATTTGAGCCAACCTTTGAAAATAAGAGTGGTGTAGGGGAAAACGAAGGTGCAATGAATGTGGATGATAATGCTAGAATGTTCTATAAGTTAATTAGAGATGCTGAAACACCTTTATTCCCTGGTTGTACAAAACACGCCAAGCTTTCTTTTATTATTCGAATGTTCAACATTAAGTGCATGGGTGGATGGAGTGACTCTTCTTTTGAATTAATGTTGAAGTTGGTGAAAGAGATTCTTCCGGATGGTGAAGTGTTGCCAAATTCATTGTATGAGACGAAAAAAATTATCAGTGACTTGGGCTATGGGTATGAGAAGATAAACTCATGGCCCAATGATTGTATATTGTATTGGAAAGAAAATAAAGATTTACATAAATGTCCTAAGTGTGGTGAAAGTAGATGGAAATGTGATGTAAAAATTAATAATGATAAAGAAATGAAATAAAAAGTACCAAGAAAGCTCCTCTGTCACTTTCCCCTCATTCCAAGATTGCAATGGATGTACATGTGTTCAAAATCTGCTCTTAACATGAGATGGCATGGCGAAGAACATCGTGAAGATGGCATTTTGCGTCATCCTGCTGATTCAGCTTGTTGGAAGACATTGGATCCTATAGATGACTTCGGATTGGAGGTCAGAAATGTACGATTGGGTCTAGACAGTGATGGCTTCAATCCTTATAGTACAATGTCGATCAGTCATAGCACTTGGCCCGTTCTTCTGATGCCATATAATTTGCCACCTTGGGAATGCATGAAAAGTCCAAATATATTCCTATCTTTACTCATCTCTGGCCCAAAGGCACCTGGTAATGAATGTAGATGTATATTTGCAACCACTAATAGAGGAATTACAGGTATTGTGGCATGGAGTTGATACTTTTGAAACTTTGACTGGTCAAATGTTCCAGATGCGTGCTGTAATATTGTGGACTATCAATGATTTCCTAGCATATGGATGCCTGTCTGGATGGAGTACAAATGTCAATTGGCTTGTCCTGTCTGTAATAAGCACATTTTCTCATCGTGGCTACCAGCAAGTGGGAAGCATTTTTATCATAGCCATCGTAGATTGTTACAACAAGATCATAAGTTTCGATCAATGTCTCGCATGTTTGATGGAAAACAAGAATGGGACAAAAGTCCTAAGCGACTATCGGGGGATGAATTGTTACACCAAATAGAAGGGCTCTCTTTTACGTTAGGGAAGGCTTCAAGTGTAGCATTGAAGGGGAAAAGGCAGCCATTGAAGAAGACAAGGGTGCAGAGAAAGAGAAGCCATTCATGTAAGGAGCACAATGGCACTGAGATTGACAAATATTTAAATTGGAAGAATCGTTCTATTTTTTTTATTTACCTTATTGGAAGTTTCTATTGCTGCAACATAATCTCGATGTCATGCATGTGGAGAAGAATGTTTGTGATAGTATTGTTAGTACAATATTAGGACTTGATGGTAAGAACAAAGATGGACTCAAGGCACGGCAAGACCTAGAACTTATGGGCATTAGGTCATCACTTCACCCACGTTCTGCTGGTCCAACAAAGACATTGCTCCCACCAGCACGTTTCACATTAAGCAAAGATGAGAATGTGACAATTTGTAATGTTCTCAAGAGTGTGAAAGTCCTTGATGGCTATGCCTCTAATATTTCAAGACATGTGGATGAGAAGAATGCAAAGATCTGGGGTTTAAAGAGTCATGATTGTCATGTGCTCTTGCAACAAATACTTCCAGTGGCTATTCAAGGAATGACACAAAAGGAAGTGAGTTCTACACTAACTGAAGTGTGTAATTTCTTTGTGGAGTTGTGCTCAAAGAGTTCATCAGCAGATGATTTTTATCGCCTTGGAGAACGAATTGTAGTCACACTATGTCGTCTTGAGATGATCTTCCTTCCTAATTCTTTGATATCATGACACATTTACTTATTCACTTACCAGAAGAAGCTAGACTTGGTGGGCCAGTGTATTATCGATGGATGTATCCCATTGAGAGGTATGAACAATACTCTTGACTCTTCTAAGTCTTTCACTCCTTTTGATGATAATAATTTGATTTGTTATTTGCTAGATATTTAGCACGGGCAAAGTCATATGTGCGCAATAGGGCACGGCCAGAGGGTTGCATTGCTGAGGGATATTTAGCTGAAGAGACGCTTACTTTGGCATATAGATATTTGTCTGATGATGTGGAGACGTGGTTTAATAGACCCAGACGGAATGAGGATGCCTATGTCAATGACAATGATGATGATGGATGGGCCATCTTCTTAGATGTAGGCTGTCCATTAGGTGTAGGGATTCATGTTAACCTTCACAAGGAAGACATATGTCAGGCACACCGCTATGTTTTATTCAATTGTGATGCACTAGCTCCTTATAGAGAGTAAGTACTACTCTATTTTCTTGTTACTTTCTATGAGCAACTGCACACACTTGAATGTACATTGGTTACTTGACATGTAGAGAACATCTTTCACAAATTCGGAGTAAACACCCTCGAGCGACTGAGATGGAAATAGAAAGCGAGTGGAACAAAAAATTTCCAATTGGTTTCAGGAAAATGTAAAACCACGCATGTGTAATAGATGTTGGTGGCTGTGTGTTATTTCTAATGCTTGTACTTTCACTTAATGCATAGGTACAAAGATTGCAAGTGGAAATGGGTAACCTTTTGTCTCCAAAACTCCGCTGGCTGAAAGACGGACCACTTTCCGTAGTGAAATTATTTCATACCTATTTAATTAATAGGTTTCGCTTCCACATTCAACAAGTTGAGCAACGTAGAAGAACTTGCAATAGTGGTATTGTGCTGTCTGCTATAACCTCAAGCTTTGCAAGCTCCAGCGACAAAAAACCTATTCAGGGAGACATCACTTACTATGGGTTTTTGAATGAAATTGTGCAGTTAGATTATTACGGCGAAATGAAAATTGTACTATTTAAGTGTGACTGGATTGATGTTAGGAGGGGGGTGAAAGAAGATAGGGGATTCACTTTGATTAATCCAACACAATTGTTGAGAACAACAGAGCCTTTTGTGTTAGCATCCCAAGTAGAGCAATTTTGGTATGTTAAAGATCCTAAAGATAATGGTTGGTTTGTTGTTCGGAAAGCACAACCGAGAGATTTGTTTGATGTCCAAGGTGGGCAATGCACTGATGCAGGGGTGATTTTAGATATTCAAGTCACACAGCCTTACCTTAAGGATGACAATGTTGATGATAAGAACGTATGTTGGGAGAGAAATGATGTAGAATGTCTGGAAATCACCTTAAAAATAGTGGAAAAATGACAGGGACCTTCTTCACGAGTTTCTTTTTGTTTGTAGTGTTTCGAACAAATTTGTTTTAAGTGCTTCATATGTATTATTCATCAATTATCTTTGTTAACCGTTAATAACAGTGCAATGGTGTTAGTTGTGGAACCTAGGTAACAAACATTTTTTTACACATTATATATATGCGAATATTACATATTTTCATTGTCAAAAATTTTAGATTTAGACTCGGCTTCTAAATCATTGGACATGGCCATGTAAGTTCTTAATTTCCTTTCATTGTAATTAAATTTGTTGAATTTTTGTTGACATTTCCATGTAATGTTACAGGGGAAAGAAGATTGTCCAGAAACTTGAGTTCTCAAAGACCATTATGGAAAGACCTGCACAGGGTCCTCGGACCCGTAGTATGGTTGCAACAGACCATGTCCATAAGCTCCCCTCTCGACCATGCTCTGCAGAGGCGAAAAGAGTGAAAGATATCTCCATAATTTACACTGCGAGTCGAAGTGCACGAATGTTGGATTCAAATTGATTTGAACAATATTTAGAGTTTGAACGCCACCTCTTTATCTTGTTATTGTACATAAACTTTCATGTTGTTTGTGTTACAACATTGTGAGCATGTTTAAACTTTGTAGGCACATATTTATTAAAATCCCTAATGATGTGAAGGCCCACTTTGGGTGTTTTGATTGCCTGTGGTATAATGCATGGTTAAACGGTAATTGTGAGAAAGTGTTGTCATGGATCAAGGGCCAGAGTATATTCTCAAAGGCATACACATTTGTGCCAATTGTTTGTTGGTATGTACTCTTCAAGTGTTGACCCTAATAATTGCTTTTAATAACTATATAATGAATTTGGTTTTATCATACCACTTCGATGCAAGGGTCATTGGAGCCTGGTCATCTTATGCAACCTTGGACAGGGGTTTACATTGAAGACAAAGCCATGCATTCTGTAACTCGACTCTCTCCTATCGGCTGGACCAAACCGACATGAGAAAGACATTAGGAGGTAATGTAAAGCAATGAAATTTAGATATATGGTCCATATGGTTTACCTTTTTTAGTCATATGTTATATTTTTCACTTCCATTTAATTTGATTACATGGTCGTTATTGTTGCTTGATTTACTCAATATTGTTGGGCTTCTATGTCGGTTCGTCATGGACATTTACAAGAGTGAAGGGAACCCAGCAACAATAGATGACATTGCCACCATTCCACTTTATGCACCAGATGTAAGTATCCTACACTTGCATATGTCAATGAGTGGAACATGAGACTTGGAATTTTACATATTCTCATATGCAAATAGATATGATTTTTGACTTTGATTACTCTTAATCTGTCTATAGGTTCCTCAACAAAGGAATGGTGAACAATGTGGTCGTTTTGTGCTATATTTCATTCACCTATTTATTGAAGCTTCCCCGGAGAACTTTTCTGGTGAAGGATATCCAGACTTTGTATGTTATCTTATGTATCATTTTCTGCAATGTTGAACTCTTCTTCAATGATATAGTAATGTTTGTTCTGCTTCATTTTTTTTTACTTTACAATTGCGTGAGGGTTGGTTTGTTCCAGCAGATGTAGATTTGTTTGAGAACTTTGTCTGCTCTTTCATAAGTAGTAGAAATGATCAATCCAGATTACATGACAGGGAGGTCGAGCCTGGTCAAGTAAAAGACACTGAGGGAACGCTTCATATGAAGATTGAAGAAATAGACACGAAGGGAAAGCTTGAGTCTAAAAATGAAGTAAAAGACATTAAGGGAATCTTGCGAGCGAAAAGGAGGAAGAAACGAAGGTACAAGGTGCTGTTGCAAAAACTTGTACAGTAGGGGAAGGAAGCCAAAGGTCCAAAAGATGACGTTCTTCACTGCTTGTCGCGATGTACATTCCATGGATGACACGCAACATATTTGTGTGAAGTGGAATATGTTGGGCCAGCCAGTTGGGTCGGGTGGCCGTTCGTTAAGAACATTCTTAGGCACGCTTGCAAGAAATCTTGAAAAATTGCCAATCAATTACTCTAATTGGAGGAAAGTGCCTGACATTCATAAAAAAGATGTATGGGACTACATACAGGTAACACTGTGTTGATAATGCTAATTGGAGGAAAGTGCCTGAAATTTATCCTCATTAATCCTATTTGGATATTTGTAATCAATTACGTAGTTTTAATTTTTGAATAGAGGAAGTATGATATACCAAAAGAGGCAAGGAGGTGGGTCCTGAAGGACTTTGCAAATAAATGGCGCTATTGGAAGTATAGAGTGCGCAAACTGTATTTCAAAAGGAGTGAAAAGGCAACCCATCAAATCTTCCCAAATGCACGACGCATTAATGAGGAACAATGGAAAGGGGCAGTTTCTTTGTGGTCAACTTCACAGTGGCAGGTTTGATTCAAATGCACTATCCATATGCTTTGAGGTCATGTAACTCTAATTTTCAATTTCTTGCAGAAACATAGTGCAATGAACAAAGGATGCAAGCTTTCCCAAAAGTAGGTCCATTGTGTTGGGACACGTTCCCTTGCAGACATTTCTGAGGAGGCAGTTTGGGGTTTATTTGTTAGGGGATTTTATAAGGATCTTTTCCTTTCATTATGTATGTGATACTATTGACACCTCATTTTTGTTTGTTATAGCATGAGACACATGGGATGCACTTAGATCGTGCTGATTTGTCCATCAAAACACATAAACGTAAGGATGGGGCCCCAATAAATGAGGCGGCTGGTCATGTCATTATAAGTTTACCTTGACATATTGTGCTTACAACACATTTTCATTTAATTTTTGATGTATGCCATATTTCAAATTCTCTTCACCCATTTTCATTAGTAAAAAATGGGGATGTTAAAGAGTTCCCAACCTTCGAGTTCAATGACAAGTGATGCCCATCAAGTTGCTACACAATATGATGTTTACTCCCAAGTTCTCGGTAAGGAGAGGTCAGGCCGTGTGCGTGGTGTGGGTACAGGTCCCACACCATCTACATTATGAGGGAAAGATACACAGGAATCTCTTAGGGCAGAGAACAAAATGTTGGTGGATAGAATGAGGGATTTGGAGTCATCAGTAGAAGTAAAGCTAGCAATGATGGAAGATTGATAAGAACATCGTAGGTACATTATATCACTTGAAATACTTGAGAATACTTTTATTACTTACTAATTTTGGTCCTCATCTCCTTTTAGAGTCATGGCAACAAGTATGAATCATCTCCACATGTGCCTGCATCATCTGCTGCCAGTGCCTATGACGAATTTGGTGCAACATCTGACATGTAAAATGCTAACACCCTTGACAATCCAACAAAGGTGAAGACATTATATTGCTACCATAGAATATGTTTGATGTAATATGCATAAAGTGTCAAGTATGTATTTCATATTGTTTTTGGGTGTTTGGAATGCATAGAGCATATGTCCCGACATCTCATGACTCATTTTTAAATTCTGGGAGCACATGCGTCCCTCATGTGGTGTGTCCATGGGTGATGCACTCATAATGTTTAAATAATAACTATGTAAGTATCATATTTTTATGAATTATGTATGATAATACTCACCCAAGTGGATATATTTTGTGTTATGTTTAGTTGCAAGGTCGCAAAGTGATCTTGCTAGACCTCGAGGGACAACATGTGGCAGTTGGCATGGTCATGTGCATCAACGAAGAAAAGGTCATCATGGGAAGGAAAATTGGATCCGTGTATTGTGAAGTCTCTGTGCACTATGCTCGCCATCCAGACACACCACTATTTGTGAAGGATCAGATTTGAAAAAGAATGAAAGATGCTGTTGGGAGTCACATCTTGTGGCTCAAGGACTATGTAAGATCATTTGTAATTATACACTGCCATATCTTTTGATCTTATTTTAAATTACTGGAAACTTGACTATCATCTTCTCTCTTTTTCAGGTGTTGGTCCATATGTGATGCTTGTCAGCTATCTATTTTTTCAACATCCTTAGTTATTTCTGATGTAACCTTGTGTATGTTCTAGGTGGATTTAAAAGGAATGACTTTTTGGGCTACTCTATGTCATTCTTATACAAGACAGTTAGATACCTTTTTTGGGTTAATGTTGTATTGTATGCTATATTTTATTCTTGCACACAGCACTTGCATGGATGGATGGCTCTCTAGTTTAGATATTTGTGATTGATGAATCTGTGTGAATGGTCACCTACTATTTTTCTCTTTTCCCTTTTGGCTATTTAGATAATGCATGCATTGGCTACTTTTTAGCTTCTACTACTCACGAATCTGCACTCTTCTGTGCCTGACAAAAAGTGAGAAGTTTTGTGATTGCATTACTTGCCATAGTCATTGCAACATTTTAAACAGGTGTCGATTCTAGATCATTTCAGGTATATCAATAGAATTTGTTCTAATGAAATTTGCATTGCATATCGTCTAAAGAGATCTGTGGAATTTGTGTCAAGCTGCTTGGATACTTGAATATTACTATGAGCTTAATATGAAATGTTTGTTTGAGTATCCATATGCTTCTATTTAAGTAATCATGAATGCTTGAATAAAAGTCTTGATGCTATTGTTTATTGAGAGTTGAATGGAGTGGGCTACGGTTTGCTGACAATTGAATGATGGCTTGTGTGGTAATTGATTTCAAAGCTTTTGCGGGTTGAAAGAATTATGTAAATGTCAAAAGGCAAGGTAAGTGTTCTATTTATTTTAATTGATCAAAGAATGATGAAATTATAATCATGTGTAGTGCATGCTCTATAATGCTCTCAAATCAATGGATGCATGGTATGTATTTATTTTTGAATAAGAATCATGATACCTTGAATGGGGTGAAGGGTTTAGCACTTGCATTGGCATGATCTTGGAGCTTTTGGGCTGGCTGTTGCAAGTGTCGACTCACAGAGTCGACACATGTTGGCCTGGGTCAGTAGGTTCCAGAAAACAAAGTGCCAAGGAAAAAGTGTCGACTCTGTGAGTCGACACTTTCTCCTTGTGTCCTGTTATTTGCTGCAGATAGAACACCTTAAAAAAGGTGTCAACTTTAAGATTCGACACCTGCTCTGGTAAATGGGATTAGTAAATACTTGTCACTGGTCTTCATCGGACTGTATTGGCTGTATTAGTCATAGGTGAGATCATGTTCACAAGATATGGTGCATCTTTGGCTGTTAAGAAAGAGTATACGTTGGCTTTCAGAGGTCAAACTTTTGAGTCTCAATTGCTTGAGCTGAATGGTGGAAAATGGGCGTAATGGTACAAATTGGTGTTTTAGTTTCTGTAAAATCTCCACATTATATCTCTCATTTGTATCATCATATGCTTGATGCTTTTCATTGCAAGAAAAAGCAATGGAAAAGGTTACTATATTTATGAAAAGGGAAGCAAGCCAAGACCTGATCCAAGTGTGCACTCAATCATTGAGGAGTCAATAAGATGCACTAATGTCTTACCTGGTGGAAAGGTATGTATGCTGATCATGTCTGAGTTTAGAGTACTTGGGTCAGACTTGTCTGCTCAAGTGATGTTTAATAAATCCATTAACATCTCAGGGGCATGTGTGACAGATTAGCAAGTGTCAAGGGACTCGTTTAACAACACAACTTGCCTTTTGGCATCTGGCTAATTAAATCTGGTCTGCTTCTGATCAGATGCTAAAAGCATTAGGAAATGTTTTTTGATTGAGCCAAAAATATTTTTATCTTCATATTTTATAGGAACAAATATCTGATGTGGATACATTTTTCCCCTCGAGTAATTATTTTTGCCAAGATTTGATGCAAAATAGATCAACTATATATTATGTTAGGCAACTTAAAAGGCTGTAAGTATATTCCAAGATTTTTGCGAAGTTTGTTGGTCATAATGATCTATCGTTTCATAAGATTTTGACCAAAGTTGGGATTTAGTTTTTGTATATTAAAATAGGATTTTATAGGCCAATTCTGCTGATGCTGAAATGTTTTACATGTTCATGTTGTCTTATGAAAAGGATAAGGCTCATGTTATTGTATTTATCTAGGTTCACCAATTTCATTATGCATAATAGAGTTCTATCTTCTTGGGATCCATTTTGTGCACGTTCATTGTTGATAGTAAACGAAAGTTATTTCTATTTTTGTTTGCAGGGGCGGGCTTGTGTTTTGGGCAAATTCCATTGGTTCTGGGTACATTCATGCGAGCCTGAGTAGGTGGGCAGGAGCCTATGGTAACTTCTTCAAACCTTCAACATATTTAGAGGAAAGAGCAAAGAAAAGACTGCCATTGGTAAGGATATTTCATCATACTCCTTTTCAGTTTTATTTTAGTTGTGGATGATATATATTTTGATGGACTTATCAGCCTTAGATGGAAGAGCACTGCCCTTATAGGCTTCAGCATAAAAAGTTTAAAGTTTTGGAGAGTAGTTTAGCTAGTGGTGATGTTTGGATGCTGCATTGTCATAAATATAGAAAAGACAGAAGAGTGCATCTATGGTGCTGTAACCATTCTCCCATTGCATGTATGGTATTGAATCCTGAATGAAGAACCCTTATAACCCAATCCCCCTTACATGTAGTTGATCAACTCAACTCCAAAATCATCTTAGCTGATGATCCCCCGAATTACACCATGATTGAAGGAAAAGAATCCCTAAGCTCTCATAGTCGACACTAATTAGACCCAGTCGCTCTACAAGCTTTTCCTAGGTTTGCCCCTTGATCCATTCATAATTGTGTTCCCAACCACAAATTCTCTTTCTTTTTTCCCAATTGTCTTCTTTTTGCTTGCTATCAAGATCCTGTAGGCTACATTTTTTGGTCTCCCTCTCCCAGCAACAGACTTATCAACCTTCCCACATGGCTCTCCATGCTGTTGGCTGGGCCATCCATGCGTAACCCCACTATCTTTGCAAGGTTTTTCATTTGATCCAAAGTCATCATTGCACTAGATCTCCTAGCTTGTGTTATGCTTCTTATTAGTTGCAGGAGAGCCCACATCCTTCCATTATCTATCTAGAAACTGACTCTATCTTGTCCTCCTTCACTGAGCCATTGGAACAAGATTCCCTTCAGGGTGATTCAACGGACAGACCCCAGCATGGAGACGGTGTCAGCTGCTGTGAAGTAAGGTCCCCTTGCCTATTGGAAAGTCTCCCATTGCCCCAACCACTACGTACTATAGATCTGATGATATGGCTGCCAGCAATGCCATATTGGCTACTGTTGTAGGGAGGATCCGCATTATGGTTGTTTCCGATGTCTTAGAGGGAGGATGCTTGTCTTTGTGCCTTGCACCATCTAGGTACCCACCATCTTTCTACTGCTCATAGGTACTGTCTTTCAGGTTCAGTCATATGTGTGTTTTAGAATTACATCACCGATTTCCCCTTCTGTAGACCTTGCAAAGTTTTTATTGTTCTCTTATTCTTATTTATAAATAGAAATTGAATTAATTGAGATTTGTCTTTCCAGGGTCCCCAATGCTAAGCCTGACAGAGAGTCAACTGAAATTGAAATATATAGGATGCAAGGAATACCTCCAGAGATTTTGGCAGCTCACTATGGAGAAGGTATGACTGATTACAGGGATAGAGTGCATCTGTTGATGAGTTATGTTACTTAGTTTGAAGTACTTCACCACCATTCATTCTGAAGTACTCATATACCAGTAAATAGTTTTGTTACTTTCTTTTCTCTTTGGTGATGGGTATCATCTAATTTCCAGTGCTTTGTCTCCTCCCTTGAAATCTCTATGCATTTTACCCCTTCAAATGTAGTGCAAAGACATGGCATCATTTGTGTATAAATCATGATATTTTGGGCAGGTCAGGGGACGTTTCCCCATCCTTTAAAGGGGAAGAAACATGGTGGGCTGAGGCCAACTGGAGAGTGAGAGGAGCTTTTGCCTATCCCTCAAAGAAGGAACAAAGAAGGAGCAAAGAAGGAGCAAAGAAGGCTGACCTTACTACAATGATATGTATGTGTATGTATATATCAGTGGCCTTGTTGCCCTTTTACATTAGGGGAACTATCTGTTTATGTGTATGTATGTACTATGTATCTGTGCATGTGTTACTTGTTTAACACATGTTCTAGTGGCAAATAGTTACTAATTAGAAAGTAAATTTGTGTGTAGGTGATGTATTAATCTCTTGAAGTTGTTAGTGGTGTTTTGAAGGCCGTGTATGATCTATATTGATGTGTTGAATGTGACTTTATATTGATGTGTTGATTGTGAGTTTTTATGTTATTAGTGATATGTTCAATGTGAGATTCATGCAGGAATTATATGAATGTACAGGTATGATTGCACAATGAGTATGTAAAATAAAAACAAAAGAACAATATACCTATGTTTTTTTAAAAATGAGACTAGTTCCATTTCCTACGTTTTTAATACAACGACGCTAATACTTTTTCGTACCTTTCTTCTAAAACGTGATAATATATAATACCTACATTTCTAGAATCGTAGGTATAGCCAATTACATGCGTGTTTATATATATTTTTAACCTACGTTGTTTAGAAAAGTATAGGTATAGGTCAATATCTACCTACGCTTTTGGAGGAACTATTCCTACGCTTTAAAAGCATAGGTATAAGATGGTATCTACCTACGCTTTTTGTTAGACTATTCCTACGCTTTAAAAGCGTAGGGATAGGTTGAACTATACCTACGTTTCATAGAAACATAGGTATAATCTATAGTCATGCGAGCAAGCGCCACACTTTGAAAGCGTGGCAAGCAAACATGGCTAAAGGTTTTACCTACATTTTTTGGATCTATAACTACGTTTTTTAAACGTAGGTAAATGTCAATTTTCTTGTAGTGATAATGCCTTCCCCATCCTATTCCCCGCGGAGTTTAATTTTCCTCAGTTCTCTCATTTCATGACTCTTTTCTTTTCTTTGTCACGACGATTCCACAGCACATAAGTGGGTTGATTTGACAGTCATGCCATGACTGATCCGGCAGCCCAGCCAAGCGGATACTATAGTGGCCCTGCTTGATCGGGTGGACCCCTCACGGTTGAACCGGCAGCCTTACAAATTGCTGAACCGGTGGCCTTGGCCAATCTATCTGGCAACACCCAGCCCAATCCATCCGCCAGCCCTTAGTCACATTTGTCCTGGCAACCTTGGTGTATGCCGTGTCATAACCTCAATGGTATGGATGTTGCCGCTTTTGTGCATATCCCTTAATGAAGGAGCCGTCTTGGATTTTTTGTGGACGAGCTTCCGCTTACACCCCCCGAACACCTCAGTCTAGGGGAGATGCTACCCAATTTTCTACGAAATTTTAGATTAAAAGAAGGGATAAAAAATATAATAGTGATAATAAATAAATAAATAAATAAATAATAGCAAAGGGAAATAATTGGAGTAAAATAAATAATGTCAAAAGAAAAAAAGGAAAAGAAGTAGCGCGCTGCAACAGAAAGACTAACATGTGCATGCTTGAATGCCATACCCCCTTGGCATATCGAATGATAGTTTGTTAAAGGTCGGGTCATGCCTGGCTGAATACTCCTACTACGCTTGAATATGTAACTCCGCCTTGTACCGTAGTTGTACTACATAATAACAATACATAAATAATAAAAATATAACAATAATAAAATGATAATAAAATATTGTCGTATGAATAAAAAAATGCAATAAACATAAATGGCATGGAATATGATAGTAATAAAGGAATAAATAAATAATAATAATAAAATCTAATAAAACAAAATGCAAGTAAATATCCTCCCTTAACAAATTAAATGCATGTAACCGACGGCTCTCTCTCTCCCCTAGACCCTATGCGAAGGGAACATTACTAAGGCCGTTGCAAGTCGTGCTTGGACCTTGGGGCTTACCCCATCATGGCCAAGGCCCGACCCTACTCTAGGTTGACATCCCATAAGTCTAACTCACCCTAATCAGGGTTCAGGCCCTATTTCTCTTACATCAAACTTGCCAAGAGTTTGGCAAACATTTGCTATTAAAATTCGCGTTCTTGCCCAAATGTGAAGTGTTTAATAAACCAACATGTTCATCCCTCACCAGGAACTGTTCTCTCGTCATTCGAGGTTTCCTTGTCTCTTGCATTAATGTTAATTTCCGGCTTGTAGAGCCCTCAATCTCTGGCGAGTAATCAAGAGTTTTCTCCCCTCAGGGAGATGTAATTAACGTCGATACCTATACGGTGTGTCAAACTTCTGGTCCCGACATGGACACCACCTTTGCCTGGTTGGTTAGGTCGAGCGCACAATAAAATTGTCACGAAAGTGACTGGCACGCCTATAAAATAAATAAAATCCATAATAAATCATATAATAAAATAATAAAAATAAACAAATAAATAAAAATAAATTCGCACAAGTTGGCACGCCCGGTGGGACTAAGTCTCCCTTCATCTTCTCGCCAGGTTTGAGGGCCCTCAAGGCCCATACTGAATATTGATGGTTTATTTCTTGCAATTTGTAGGAGAAACGATGGTTGCTGGACTTGCTATGCTCACCTTTGGCTCGCAAGTCGTGGCTGATCATGCCACATATGGGTACCTTGCTATACCAACTGCATTGTGGAGCTTCTCACCCATTGTGGGCTTCCCCAACTTTTTAGGGGTAGCCTTTATGGAGCTCCTGGACATCCAGGAGATGGAATCGGTCGCCGTTGCAGAAGCAACCTCAATTGAAGCTACTGCGGGAGGCTGCTACGTCCACCACACCCGCTTCTGCGCTTCCACTAGCAAGAAGCGTACACCGACTGCCAGGTGGGCGGCCAAGAAGTATATCGGCACGCTGCAAGGCCGGTTATCTGTTTCGGACAAGTCCGTACTTATCGGAGGCATCCAAGTGTTCCTGAACAGCCGACTGGCCCGGACCATACCCGATAGGGTCATCCCAATGGTGCCGGTCCGCAACTCCTTCCAACTGCTGGCACAGAACAAAAGGGACTGTGCGGCATCCGCCTCTAAAGCAAAAGGTGGACTAACCCCAATGCCGAACAAGTTCAAACAAATCTAGGTGCCCAAGAGGACCCGAACTGTCCCCATCATCCGAGAAGAATTTAAGAGGGTCCGCCAAGCAAGACCAAAGAAAAATGTACTGGCTGAGATGGCGGCTACGACCCACCCCTCGCCCGTACCTCCTACCCATGCCCAGCTAGGGGAAGTCTTCTACCATTATGAGCATTGCTGCAAGAAGGCCCGTGCAAGGCGCTCGGCCCACATGCTTCCTGTGCAGGTGGGAGCACTATCACCTATCTCCCCAACCTTGCAAGTGCGGAAAGAAGAAAACCATACTATGAGAAGCTATCTGTCGAGACGACAAAGACTCCTACAGACCACTGAAGGTGTCTGAGAGGGCCATGAGTGTTGTACTCCGCTGAGCCCAGAATCGAGAGGCTATCAATGTTGCTGCCATGACTCCTCACCTCAGGAGAGGTCGAGGACAAGAGCTTCGGTGTTTGAGAGGTTGGCTATCCCTTGAGGACCACCCATTGAAATCATGAAGAAAAATGGAAATGTGTGGTCTACACTTGCCATATGGCTGGAGTGTCCAGCTGCCACGGGACTCCACCCCCAGAATACAAAGAGGTACCCGGGCTTGCTGAGAGACAGGGCCCTCTCGCGAAAAGAAAAGAGACTGCAAGCGAGATGCCACAGACCCTCATAGAAGAAATTAGTTCAGATGAGGTTGTGACAGCTGTAGCCACCAACATAGCTACAGCTGAAAGCGACGGTGGAATGTTGTCCACGTCGTCTGAAGAAATCCCAATTGAAGGCAGAGGTGGTGCTCCCAGCCCCTCTATAAATAACCCTGATGTACTAATGTTGCTGTAAAATTACCAGTAGGAGGCTGAGATGCTAAGGAAGCTACTGAATGAAAAGAATACACGTGCATCTATGCCCAAGCAGGTTGAAGCCCCTCCCGTGATATCAGGAGGCAGTTGTTGGGTGCGGAAATAGAAAGAAACGTAGATCCAGAGGGGGGTGAATGGATCTTCTTAAAACATTTCTCCCAATTTAAAGTTGAATAGAATTATGATGGCTTATTCAGTGGACACTTTCTCAAACACTAGAGATGCACGCCTAATCAACTATTTGAAGACATACAAACGGAAGCTATCTAGGCGATTAGGAATAATCAATATCACATGAGAAAGCATTCAACCACACTGCACAAGATATTTTAGGTGGTTCGGTCAGCTAACCTACATCCACCCCATACTCCAACCAGAGTATGGCTTCATGCTGACTCACAGCTTGAAAGACCGCTAGGCCTCACAGCTTGCCTACAACTGTTGAGCAACACAGCTTGCTGTCCAGAGGAACCAATCCTCTGCAACGCTGACAAACAACTTGACCCGCTGGGCTTTACAGCTTAGCCGACCAGAGGAAATCTCCTCTGCAACCGCTGACGAACAGCTTGACCCGTTGGGATTTACAGCTTAGCTGACCAGAGGAAACCTCCTTTACAACCGCTGATGAACAGCTTGAATGACCGTCAAAGAAGAAAGAACAAAAAGAACCAAACACAGCAACAGAGGGCTGTCAATAAATCCAAACTGAAAATGCTCACGCAGGAGCCAAGTGTCTCGGATCTGATCCAGAGAACACTACAGAAAACCTGATCTTCATTGTGCTGCTATTGCTTCCCTTCAAGCTATCTCTCTCTCTCTTTCTATCACTTTTCTTTTCAGGTGCTCGATCTCCTTTTTCTCTCTAATTCTTCTGTATCGTGCTCTCTCTCTCTCTCTCTCTTCTTCTTCTTCTTCTTTCCTTTTTCATGAGCATCAGATGAAGGGCGTGTGCTTTCCACGATTCCCGCCCAAAAGCCTTGGCCCACGTGACAACATCCTAGCTCAATGCTTTCCACGTGTCTCGATCCTGGCACCTCCTCCACTCTTGGATCACGTGCCACTTGGAAGTTACGATCACTTGGCCTCAGTTCTTTGGAGCAAAAATCTCTGTCAGGAGAGCAGTAGTCATTAGGTCCAACATCTTATAGGCAGAGTTATGCATGCACGGACTCGTATATGAATAAGTCAACATGCACTGACTTGATACATATATTGGGAAAGTCACACACACAGACCATCGGTGTACATAATGAGGTATGCACAGACTCACTATGGTTATAGGGCAAGGAAATGCTCAGACTACGTGTGGGTGCATCCTGTAAGAGTGCACTATGTGCCAAACCACCCCAAGATGCATAGACCTTTCGATATGTACAAATGAGAACGTGCACTAACTTAAGTAATGAAATGCACCCATGTTGGTATGCAGACCAAGCAAAAACTTGCACCGATCTTCTATGTACGCCGACCTAGATATGCCTCAGGCCAAAGATTGCACCGACTATTGAAAGCACTGACTTTGGTGAATGCGTAAACAGGAACTGCACCGAGGATGGATATGCAAGACAAACAATGCACCAACTTGTGCTCGCAGCAAAAGCTACACCGACTCAAGCTAACACCAAATATGTACTGACGCTAACGAAACTAATACCAACTCTGTGCCAACCTTCTATGAACTAAGTATGCACGGATCAACCATTGCACCGACCAGAGCTATAGGGAATAGCACGGACTTTGTATATACAAGGCGAAAGCTGCACTAACTTATGTAAGCAGAATGTAAGATATGCACTGACCAGATGATTGACAAAATGTCATACACATAGAACTGACATGCACAGATCTGCACGGACCTCAGTTAGCATGTGCGAAGACTTGCACAGACCTGACTTTTCACTGACTTCTTCAACCTATGCATGGACTGTATGCAACAAACGCAAGGTACACAGACCTTGTATGCTGAATGACTCAATGTGCACAGACATACATTTTATATGAAATGATCAAATGCAAACAAACTTATGCAATCCAGTCTTCACATGACTCATATATTGTCATCATTAAAACTAGGGTTCCAACAGCAGTGGCTAAGACTTCAAAGCTGCGCCACAGATAGCCGCATCTCAGCTGGCACCTACTTTGCTGGGGGCACCTTATTCCAGCATCCACAATACACGGCTCTGGAGCAACCTCCAACACTTCAACACCAAGGGGTTACCACCATCCCTCAGGTGGCGGTGTCAACGACACTGCAGCTACAGCAAGATCCTCTCTATCCAAGCCCGATTGGATCAGCCATGATGAATGAACTAATGGTGGAGCAAATGATCGAGGCAAGGCTGGCAAAAAGGGGCGGTGATGATTACGCCTCCTTCAATGTATATGAGGTAGCATACCCAACCTACCACGCTGTCAAAAGATTGCTACCTAGTGTCAGCAAGCTACCAAAATTCGATAAATTCTGCGGGTAGGGGTCCCCAAAAGAACACATTGCACACTATATAACATTCATGGGCAACTTGGCGGCATACGAGTCGTACCTGCTAAAGTTCTTTGGATCTTAGCTGACAAGACCTGCCTTCGAATGGTATTTTAGCTTGCCGACTGGGTCGATTCATGATTGACTGGACATGCAACAAAGGTTTAATGAAAGATTCCACGTCGCCGAGATAGAGGTGACCGTGGCTGAGCTATTTGCGACTAAGCAAAGAAATAATGAGGCAGCTATAGAATATATCAATAGATGGAGGGATCTCAGCATGAGGTGCCGGCATCCTCCCCATCAAGAAGATGCGATACAAATATGTAAACAGAGTCTAAAGAAAGAGATTCTGGAAAAGATAATCGGAATTGAAGTCAGGTCTTTTGACTGATTAAATGATGTTGCAATAGAGGTCGAAGAATTCTTCATGAGGTACCCCTCCGTCTCCACTGACTCAAGTCATCAAGCCAGGTAGGCTAACAAAAGGCCAATACTTAAAGCAGTACATGTTGTTGGCCTTAAGGCAAAAAGGCATAAAGGGGTGCACAACCCTTCTCCCAATGAACCTGCTGGACGTCAAGAGAGGCCTCCCCTACAAAACAAGACAAGGAAGCTCTATGCCTTCCCCAGAGATAGGACTCGAGCATTGTTCGAGTGGACTGTCAAATATAACAAGATCATTCTTCGGAAGCCAAAGAGGCCTGACGATGTCAGAAGAAGAGATGATCCTTACATCTGCCCCTACCATCAAATCCTTAGATATCCTATTGAGGATTGCCAAATATTCAAGGACGTCGTCCAAGGCTTAATCAAAAGGGGAGAGCTACAAATGGGGGAGTATAGAGTTGATCCCCCACGCCCTAAGAAATGCCCACTTTGGGGGCATCAATCAACATGATATCTATATGTCAACAGTTACTTAAAGAAATGTCAAAGGATTGTGCCCAGCATACTTATGAAGACTGTACTCTGAAGCCCACAGAGAAGAAAGAAGATTGGTGGACAGCACTAGCAAGAACAAAAAGAAGGCCAGTGCCTGGCCATACCCCATGGGTCCAAATTTGTGGTGCCATGCCCCAGCCCACTCCATCCCCTGTGGCCACTATACGACATAAAACTACCCCTCCAACAATCCCTAGAGGTCCAATTAACCACAAGAGGGAACAAGCCCAGCTGCAAGAACACAAAGAGGTTGGCTCAGCCACGGGACAACTATAGGCTATGATGCATGGGCCGAATGAATATGAATAGTCAGAGACCCAGCCTGTGCAACTGGATGAATATCTCTCTTGGGAATACTTCGAGTCCCTGGGCCTCACACAAGGGGCTAAAAAGAAATTAAAAGTGCCCAGTGCACTAAGTGACCCACTACAGAGGCATATGCCGGCTGTGAAGGAAAGAAAAAAGAAGAAGTCAAAGAATAAAAGGAGAAGGGTCACTCTTTCATGCAACACATTATCAGCCTTGTCCGGCACTAGTCAAGCTACCGACGAGGAAGATGAAGAAATATGCTATATGCCGATTGGGGCGAATCATGCTAAAGCTTCTATCTCCCACCACATTGCGGGGCCCGGAAGAACACAGAGACATTCTCCGCCAACCAATGAAAAAGTGCATTATCGCACTACTCCACCCGGGGGCATAAAGCCAAGAGATGTTGTATCTCAAAGACTGGTCATAATCAGAAATGATAGCGGAATGCCACTCATCCCATCCAAAATTGAGGCAACATGCATTGCTTCTAGCTTTTTCTGGCAAGACCTTGCCGTGATGGCACTACTATACCAGAAACAGTAGGAAATTGAAATATTGTAAAGGCAGCTAAATGAAATGAACATGAGTTCATCTTCACCAAAATCGGCAAGACTTCTACCTGAGATGGCACAGGGTGACACTAGCTCACCTGATGCCTCAACATAGCCGACCATGCCCCGAACTGCACCTGAATACACGGGGGGCACTCTCCCTCAACAACTCCAGCATGCAGTCCCCCGGGCATGTCAGGGGGAAACTATAGCTGTAATGTCCCGGCTTTTTCAGTCGTTTCCCAGATCTGGATCCGTGGGTTTCGGATCACTTTTGGGGGTCCCGGAGCGCGTTTTGTGGTTTACGCGTATTTTTCCCTGACGGACCTTCAGAATCCCGTATAGGGCAAACCGTTGCGTTCTCCTACTTCTGGATAGTACCATTGCATACGGCGTGTTCCGAGGATCGAGGAAATATATATTTCTATTTTTTTCATATTTTTTGGAAAAATCTAGATTTCCTATATATACGGCTTTTCTTTTTATTTTTTTCTTCTTCTTCGTCTCCTTCTTCTTCCCTCCCCGTAAGCGCTCCCGCCCGTTGGCTCCCCCTCTTCCGGCGACGATCACGGTGACCTCCCCTCCGGCTGCAAACGGTGGCGAGGCGATCGTGACGGCGTGCGTGGTTCGTGGGAGCTTTGGGGTGTTCGTGAGTTTTGAACTAGATTTGAAGATCGAAAGCGATCCGTCGCGTTTCGGGCTTCCCCGAGGTAGGGTGACGGATCCTTAGCTTTTTTATTACCTTCCCCGCAATTTCTATGCCGAGGAGAGGTCGAGAGAGGGTTATTTCGAGCAGGGAAGGGAAATCTATGATTTGGGAATGGAGCGCCCGATCTAACATTTCATTGCGTTATTTGGTAGTTTGTTGGCATCAAACGATGCCTTGGGGCTTGGGGAAGGGTTTTCCTTTTGTTTCCCCATCACCTGGGGGTAAATGGGGCGTGGAATGGCATTTTTGGGCCATTCCCGCCGTTCTCGATTTTTCGGAATGAAAACGGTCCTAACAGGAATCGTTTTTAATAGAGGCGGCCCTTGGTGAGCCGTTTTCTGACCCAGTGTGTTGGCAGGGCTTGGCGGTCAAGCGATAGACTGCCAAGGCCCAGCGGTGGCCAGGTAGCCGACCACTACCCTCGTGGGGCCAGCGTGACCCCCGAGGCATTTCTGACCGTTAATTTTCGACCGTTGAAAAAGTTTTGGGACTGGCGGTCATGGGATGACCGTTTAACCCCACCTTGCGGTCCCAAGGGAGACCATTTTTAAGTCTCAACGGTCACAAGGTGGCCGTTTCCCCCTTTCGTAGTTCGAGGGCGTTGTGGTCCCAAGGGGACCATTTTGAACCCTGAGGTGGCCCAGAGTGGACCGCTTTTGTATTAAACGGTCTGAAGAAGGCCGTTCTCTCCTGTTGAGCAGTGGCCTATAGGAGACCGTTTCTTCTCCTCTTGCGGTCCAAATAGAACCGCCTCTCTTTGGGGCAGTCCAGCTTATGACTGTTTTTGCCAGGGACGGTCCAGAGTGGACCGCCACCTGTGTTCTGTCCAACCGGAGTTAGTTTCTTGCCGATTCAAATCCCGGGTGAGTGGATCTCGATCCCCGTGTTGACCTACGGTCCGACTGATGCTGGGCGTCATGTAGGGGCTGTATGTGGGTGCCGTGGGGACCCCAAGGACTGGCATGTTTCGGCTGGTGTCACCGTGGGTCGATGTTGGTATGAGGAGCTGTCCTTTTACTTTGTTCAGTTCAGGCGTTGTTTTCCATTGACTACAGAGTCTACTCCTTCAGCGACCCTCCACTAGTCGTAGCGTTTCGACATGCCTGTGGTCCCACCAGGGAGTGGTGGCGAGGCTACCCGAGAGAGACGATTTTAGGTTGGTTGCTGTGGGGCTCCTACTGTGGCGACTCGAGTCCGGGCCGGGAGGAAGAACCAGCCAGAGGGCCTGACGTATCCCAGTCAGTCAGTGTGTGCACACGTGGTCGGGGACTTCATACGCGTGCTGACGAGCACGACCCCGACTAGACCCTTGTCAGTGTTACTTGTGTGTGTGTCTCAGTTTCCGCCTGGGGCGAGTAGGGAGACACTGCAGCATGGTGTAAGTCATCAGGGGATGCGTCCGGTTGTGCTTCTAGTGGGTGGTACTCTTGTCTTTTGTCAGGAGGTGACTCTTGGTTTTCTGCCGTGTTGCCTCAATTTTCGTGCCATGTGGTCGGTACTAGACGTAGTTGAGCTTTTCCGTTTTAATTATTCTTGTAGCACCCGGTATTACGCCTTGCTAGTTCCTGCTTTAGCGGCCTCCCGTGCAGTTTCTCATTTTTGCGAGGTAGGGGTCTGAGTGATCCTTACTGAGCCTTTTGATATGAGGCTCATTCCCTGCGTTTCCACGGTTTCAAGTGAGGCGAGGTTTCAGGGGAGCACTCCTGAGGCTCCGCATGGTTCTTCTGCCCAGGGTTAGTTGCCAGTTGCCAGAGCCGTCCCCGTGTAGTTGTACTTTTCTTTCTAGACTGTACTAATTGTGGACTATTGTTGTATTTTAGACTGTGTTATGTTGTGGACCATGTAGTTTACTTAATGTTAATTATTGTCTTTCTACTTTTCAACATAAATTGCGTAGTTCTGTAATTATTTTAGATTCCTGTATATTTCCACACCATCCTTTTTAACCCTTCCGAGTCTTCGGACTCATGGGTGATGGTTCGGGATTTGGGTTATCGGGCCTTCCCGGTATTCAGATCTTGGGTCGTTACAATGGCTCCTCGGACAATGGGGCCAATGAGCCCGCATATGTAGGCAGTTACCCTACACCCGAGTCCAACAGGTCTAATGACAATGGACAAGCTGAGGGTGGAACAAACAATGGATATGAAGATGGCCGAGGGATAAGTCACCAAGGCCGAATTACAAACAATCAAGCAAAAAGACGATGAGTCCGCTATGGACTACGTAAGAAGATGGAGAAATCTCCGTGAAAGGTGAAGACATCTACCAAGCTACGGGATGCTGTTTAAATCTGTAAAAAGAATTTGAAAAAGGAAATCCTACAGTGGGTCAGTGGCAGTGAAGTCAAGACCTTTGAACATCTAAATGATATCGTGGCTGATATCGAAGCTTTTCTAGCAAAGTTTTGCCCGACCTCTACGGTCTCGAGCCAACGGAATAAACCAACTAGCAAGCAGCTGGCACGAAAAGAAATTTGCACCTCAAATTTTGAAGCCTTCCAGCAACAAAAGAAAGAAATGAAAGAGAGAGCTAGCCTTTCTTCCGCCGAGTCGGCAAGACAAGGGTCTTCATTAAGTGGCAAAATGATGAAACCATACTCCTTTCCGAAGGACAAGACTCAGACTCTCTTTAAGTGGGCCCGTGAATGCAGCAAAGTTATGCTCCCGGAGCCGAAGAAGCCAAGCGATGCCGAAAGAAAAGACGATCCATGATTTTGTCCTTATCACCAAGCGCTGGGGCATCCCATTAAGGATTGCTACCTGTTCAAGGACATTATTGAATGCCTGATCAAGAAAGGTGAACTGTAGATGGGCGAATACAAGGTGGACTCACCGCACCCTCATCAAATGCATGTTTTGAAGAGAGCGGCCCTGTGCGGCATCACTGCCTCACCTGCTCCTCAAAAATTTTGCTGAAGCCAATATCTAGCATGTCCGCGTAGCTTGAATGCGGGTGCTTGCCAACAAAAAGAAGAATGGCAAATGACGCGAAATATACAAAAAAAGAGAAAAAAGAAAAGGGCATATTCTGGGGGCAGGTACTAAAAGAAGAAGAAAAATGACTAAAAAGGGGGGAATGAAATTTGCATATATAGGCATAAGGCTCTGTCTGTTGAATTTGAGGCGCCGTCTCAATTTGCTCAAAGATTGGGACCTTCATGTTGAGAGAAATATCACTCCCCTCATGTCCTGGTCCGTGCCGAATAAAAACTACCATTGTGGGATTGGTATAGTGAACGAACTACTCGTCCCCTCTCTGAGGAGGTGAGCGCTCTTCTACGCACCCGCCTTGGTCTGTTTAAGGAAAAGTGGATGAAGGGTGATAGCCTCGCACTGCGCTACACTGTCAACGCCATCCGAGTTGGCAGTTCCTAAAAAAAAGAGAAGAAAGAGAAAAAGAAGAATGAATGCAAAAGAAAAGAAAAAAAAAGAGAAAGAAAAGATGATGATGTCACGCCCCGATGCGGAAACTCGGGACGTACAGTTAGAAACTAGCTAGCAGGAAAGAGAGAGAGAGAGAGAGCTAATCTAAATATAACACAAGTGCTATGAATGGAAATAACTTATTGATCATTAAACAAACCACAACTGATACAATAATCCTCAAACCAACTTAATACAACTGAGACATTAAACACTAAACATTAACAACATAACTGAAGCTAAATACTCTCTAAAGCACAACTAATAGGATAACACTGCCAACACCACTCTAGAACTGGTGCACTCAAGACATCACTCCTGCCCATCCCCGATGGTAAGCTCGTCACCTGAATAGCCTGGAAAGGGGGGAAACAACAACTATGAGCTAACGATCAGTAGGAAGTAACAGGCAAGTTTACATGATTAACAAGTTAATTACATTTTCACATGCCATGCTAAAAAGAAATAAATGACGATAACGATATAATGAAACGACGTAATAAAAAGATCTTGCAAGGTCAAGAAATATAAGATGCCAAGAATTAACAAGATAACAAGTACAAGAATTTACAACAGGAGATAGTAATAAAGAATTGGCCAACAAGCAGTAATTAACATCAATTCAATCACGATCAAGTAACAAGTAACAAGAGATTTTTGTCATAGACGTAACAAGCAAGCAAGTATTCGGTGCAATGCCTCACCATGTCATTAACATCCCATGGGCTCAATAATTTTTGGGCGCTCTCCCCAGGACCAGACCGGGCCCCTATGGTGCGTTGGCATCGATTTATTGGATCCAAGATCCCACGCGTCTAGACATTCAGTCAATTTTAATGGCCAATTTAATCAGAGGAATTACTGCTAGAAGTTCAGATTTAAAGGACTAACCTTGTCCTTGGATTCAAGAACACATAAACACGGTCAAACTCATCTCCAAGAGATGTGCGGTCATACAGAAGCCGCGCAAGGGTATGTACGGCTAACACCGGGCCGTGCATACAGGAACTGGGCCAAAACTTAGCCACGAGGTCAAGAAAGAACGGCTGACAGTGGGCCGCTCGAAGGTATGAACGGTGCATTATGGGCCGCTCATGTCCAAAAGACATTAAGACCCATGAATAGGATATACGGTCCATACTGGGCCGTATAAAGATATGCGGTCATAATCGGGCCACCAAAGAGGATATGCGGTCAACTACTAGCCGCGCATGCCTCTCGTCGTCCAATTTGATCCAAGACTTAAACCAGCGATTTAAACACATATAACGATGTTTTGGTAGTTCATTAGGTTCATAACAGGGATATAACGAAATCCTGTGATGATGGTAATGCCGCCGGATAGAGTTTCCGGGGGTAAAACCAAGACTAGCACGCTAATCGGCTAATGAATTGTTAAAAGTTAGAAAGTTAAACACGATGTTCTACTATAGTACAGTAGCTAACCAGCAAGCTAATGACCATATTAATCCTAATTTCATGTCAAATTAAAAAGAATTAACTTATACATTAAGTCAAGATGCCAAAAAGAATGATTCAAGATGATAAGCTAATGAACAAGATCGCGTAGGATGAACAAAGTGTAATTAACAGAAATTTAGTTGCAAAATTAATCATTTATCAAGTGGGTTTCTATTTTACTAATTACCATATATGACATGAAGATGAATCAATTAAAACATGTATTAAGTCACTCTCTGTGGGGATAAACGGTTCTGGATGGACCTTATATCCTGCTGGACTCGCAAGGCTGAACGGGGCTCAAAGGGCCAAGCCAGGGACTTGGGCGGTTCTGTCAGGGCCGCCCAAGGGTTGGGCGGTTCCTGTTGGGCCACCCAAAGGGGTTGTGCGGCTCTGGGTCAACCACCCATCCTCCTGGATGTGTGGTTCGTTCTGGACCGTCCAAGTTATGTGGTTGCTCTGGGACCTTATATCTAGATATGTGGTTAGTTTGGAACCGTTCATCCTGGGATGTGTGGTTCCTGAAAGACCGTTTATCTATGGTTATACCAGGGTCAAAATAGTCAAAGTTTAGGCTTGAGTTGTACGGTCTATCATAAGACCGTCCATCTCTGGGTCGTCTCCGGTCATCCCTATCACGTCCGATGAACGCCGGGAAGTGGGGGTTTGCTGGGGTTGCACTAAAACGCTAATAACTAATGGAAATGGACTCCAAATAAGGGGATTTTGGAACCGTTGGAAAGCTAACAAAGAATACTATCTAACAGTAAGGACAATTTCAAATTATCTTACTTAAATCATGATTTATTAAGGCAAGAACACGGGAAACCCTAATTTTGACATGCTGTGACTAAATTGTAAATTCTCTCAATATACAGAATGAAATTTGGGGCTTCTTATATCAAAAGAAAGCTACTACGATGCTGAATCCAACCATATATGATATGGTTAATGTGCATCAGGATTAATGCTTCGAAATCAGAAATCAACTCGGAAGAACATATCAAAACTAGGTCTAAACATGATGTTACTACGAACAGAAATTCTCTAAACATGCTTCATGAATTTTAGGGCTTTCTACGCCTAAAGAAAGATAACAACATTCTGATTATATCATCTAAGTTAATTAGAGTTTGGCCTGTTAAACCTACCTCAATTGACGGTTGAAATAAGATGCTAGATATGAAGAACGAACTTGCTAACCCTTCACAAAAACCTCGATAGCTCTCTAGACACCTGATAAAAATTGGGGCTTTCAGTCCCACTGGATAGATCTAGTCGAGAGGAATAAAATGATGTATTCATGTTTGAATTTTGGTTGAGAATTCCTACCTCAATCGAAGAAACAAGGAAGGAAGAAGGTGGACGACGGCCTGCCGACACACCTTCAGTAATCACCGGATATCTCCCCAGATCTGACTCCTCTACAGACACAGCAGCTACCAAACGAAACTAGGGTCAAAGAGCTTTCTATCTATAGCTCACACATCTTCTGGAGAGTTCGGAGCTGAGAGAATTCGACGGGGCAAGTGACGTGTTAGAAACGGCGCCGAAAAGGTTGACTCAACCAAACTCGACCGGCTGCGTATTCTAGGGTTAGGGTTTCGAAAATTGGTAGATGACTTTTGATCCTCAGATCAAGATCGTCCATTTGCCTCCGGTTTGAGCTCATTTGGTTAAGTATTAAGCCTTAATTTCGCGTTTTAAACTAAGGTTAGGTAAGGGTCAAAAAGTGTGCACTTTGGTCTTAATCACTAAATAGATCTAACCATGGATTTTTAATGGCTTAATTTTAGAAGACAAAGTTACTAACTACATCGACCTTAACCTGTTTACCATTTTTATGGATTTTTATAAGGTAGTCGGATTTTCACTTATTCTATTTCTAAGGAATTAAATATTAATAAATCTAAAATTCAATTATTAATTCATTAAAAATTCAATTCTCAGTTCATAAAAGCTTAATAATTATATTGGGCTCAAATAATAATTCGGGGTATTACACCCTCCCCTACTTAAAGAATTTGGTCCTCCAAATTCACTGCACTATAATTGAGAGTAGGGAATTAGATCGCTCACCTAGAATAAGTCGGGATACCGCTTCCGCATAGTATCTTCAGACTCCCAAGTAGCTTCTTCGGTCCCACGCCGACTCCACTGAATCTTGACGATCGGTATAGAACGATTCCGGAGTTGCTGTTCCTTCCGGTCCAGAATCTTGACAGGTCTTTCCTCATAAGTCAAATCTTCCTTCAGTTCAAAATCCACTTGCTGAATGATATGAGTGGGGTCGTACACATATTTCCGTAACATAGACACATGGAAAACATTGTGCACGTCGGACAACTGCGGTGGTAAAGCCAGTCTGTAAGCAACTTCTCCCACTCTATCCAGAATCTCGAATGGACCAATGTATCTCGGACTTAGCTTGCCTTGAATACCAATTCTTCGGATCCCTCTCGTCGGAGAGACCTTTAAAAACACATGCTCGCCAACCTGAAATTCCAATGCTCTTCTCCTGTTGTCGGCATAACTCTTCTGTCTGGATTGGGCTACTTGTAACCGGTCTCGAATAATACGGATGTTCTGTGATGATTCTGAAACAATATCCGGTCCAAGCCACTGTTTCTCACCTACCTCATCCCAACACAACAGGGAACGACAGCTTCGCCCGTACAATGCTTCAAAAGGAGCCATCTGTATGCTGGATTGGTAGCTATTGTTGTAGGCGAATTCAATCAATGCCAGGTGATCACTCCAACTGCCTCCAAAATCAATCATGCATGCTCGCAGCATATCTTCCACTATCTGGTTGGTTCTTTCCGTTTGTCCATCTGTCTGTGGATGAAAAGTAGTACTGAAATTCAGACGAGTACCCAAGACTCTTGCAGTCCCTTCCAGAAATGTGAAGTAAATCTGGGGTCTCGATCAGACACAATGCTGACTGGTATGCCATGGAGTCTTACCACTTCCTTCAAATACAAAGCAGCCAATACATCAACTGTCCACTTGGACATAATTGGTTAGAAATGAGCTGAATTTGTCAATCGATCGACAATCACCCATATCGCATCAAATCCTCTACGAGTCCTAGGTAGACCCATAATGAAATCTATGCCAATACTTTCCCACTTCCATTGGGGTATGTCGAGTGGTTTCAATTTTCCTGCTGGTCTGAAATGTTCGGCCTTAACTTGCTGGCAAACCAAGCATCTACTCACGAAGTCTGCAACTTCTCTTTTCATATTTATCCACCAAAAGGATCTCTTCAAATCTCTGTACATTTTAGTGCCTCCAGGGTGAATGGTGTATCTGGATCTATGAGCTTCCTCAAGAATCTTGTTCTTTATTCCAGCTTCATCAGGTACACAAGTTCTGCCTTTGAATAATAATATTCCATCTTCAGCCAACATGAAGTAAGGTTTGCTACTCAAGTTTCCCTTGATCTCTACCAGCTCGGGATCATTATCTTGCAAGGACTTGATTTCCTTCAACAGTTCGGGCTTAAATTGAATCTGAGCAATCATAACCCGATCATTGTCAACATTAAGATCCAGACTAGACAATTGTTCCAGTAACTTCCATTCTTGTAACATGAGACTTGACAATCTAGCTACAGGCTTTCGGCTTAAAGCATCTGCCACAACATTGCCTTTGCCAGGATGATACTCAATCGAGAAGTCGAAGTCTTTCAAGTACTCCAAACATCTCCTCTGCCTCATGTTGAGTTCCTTCTGAGAAAATAAGTATTTCAGACTCTTATGATCTGAAAACACTGTGAAGGTTTCTCCATACAAGTAATGCCTCCAAATCTTCAATGCGAACACCACTGCTGCTAATTCCAGATCATGAACAGGGTAATTCTCTTCGTGCTTCCTCAACTGCCTAGAAGAATAGGCAATCACCTTCCCATGATGTATGAGTACACAGCCTAAGCCAATACCTGAAGCATCAGTATAAACAACAAAACCTCTTTCACGAGAAGGTAAAGCCAAAACAGGTGCAGTGGT
Organism: Amorphophallus konjac; assembly: GCA_022559845.1. Classification (NCBI taxonomy): domain Eukaryota; kingdom Viridiplantae; phylum Streptophyta; class Magnoliopsida; order Alismatales; family Araceae; genus Amorphophallus; species Amorphophallus konjac. The sequence continues at coordinate 42,750,276 of CM040120.1, read as the reverse complement.
CAAACATTCCTTCAAAGTCTGAAAGCTTCGCTGACAATCATCTGACCAATCAAACCTGTTCTCCTTGCGGGTTAATCTTGTCATAGGTACCGTAATCTTAGAGAAATCCTGGATAAATCATCGGTAATAGCCTACCAGGCCTAAGAAATTTCTAACTTCCGTCACACTGGTAGGCTGCTCCCAATTCTTCACTGCCTCAACCTTCGAAGGATCAACAGAAATCCCTTCCTTCGTAATGATATGTCCGAGAAAGGACACCTCTTGCAGCCAGAATTCACACTTACTAAACTTGGCATACAGCTGATGATCTCTCAATAATTGCAAAGCCAACCTCAGATGTTCAGCATATTCCACTTCATTCTTGGAATAGATCAAGATGTCATCAATAAATACCACGACCCATTGATCAAGATAGGGCCGAAATATATTGTTCATCAACTGCATGAAAGCTGCTGGAGCATTCGTTAGACTAAAAGGCATAACGACAAATTCGAAATGACCATACCTGCTGCGAAAGCTGATTTATAGATATCCTCTTCCTTAATCTGTAACTGTTGATATCCAGATCGAAGATCGATCTTAGAGAAATACTGAGCTCCCGCTATCTGGTCAAATAACTCGTCAATCCTCGGCAATGGATATTTGTTCTTGACAGTCAACTGGTTCAATTGCCGATAATCGATGCATAATCTCATCGAACCATCTTTCTTCCTGACGAATAATACAGGGGCTCCCTACGGAGAAGTATTAGGACGAATGAAGCCCTTCTCGAGTAATTCCATCAACTGCTGCTTCAACTCCCTCAGTTCCGCAGGAGACATACGATAAGGAGCCTTGAAATAGGAGATGTGCCCAGAAAGAGATCAATAGAGAAGATAACTTCCCGCTCAGGTGGAAGTCCTGGTAGTTCCTCAGGAAAGACATCAGGAAAATCTTGGACAACAGGAATGTCCTTGATCTCAATCTGCTGCTCAGGGGTTGCACAGATAAAGGCTAGAAAAGCCTCGCATCCTCGTCTCATCAGCTTATCAGCTCGAAGAGCCGAAATGAGTGATACAGAGTTATGGTGCTTAACTACCACAAAAGAAAGCCTTGGGTGCCTAGTAAAAGACACCGAGCCAGAACTACAATGAACATTGGCCTCATATCTAGCCAACCAATCTGCTCCTAGGATTACGTCATAATCCTTCATGTCCATGCAAATCAAATCAGCTGGAAGGTTCTGTTCGCCAATCATAACTTTACTAGAAGGATAGAAATGCTAGATTGCTGATCTAGTACCAATAGGGGTTGATATCTCTAACGGAGAATCCATCAAAACAGGTTCCACAGCTAAAGACTTGGCAAACCTCCGAGAAATAAATGAATGCGTGGCACCAGTATCAAAAAGAACAAATGCTGACTTGTCGAGTATAATAAGAGTACCTTCGATGAGTCCACCATCCTCGGCTGTTTCCGCTTCACTTGCATGCAGAGCTTGGAGCTTGCCTTGTGGTTTCTTGAAGACTTGAGGTATCGCCGGGGTAGCTTGCTCCGACATAAGAGGACAGTTAGAGATATGGTGCTCCTTGCTTCCACATCGCAAACATGCGCCTAGCTTGCGCCAGCAATTCTCCATCTTGTGACCAGGATTACTACAAAACTTGCACACGCTCGTAAATGGGACAATAGGGCTAGGCTTCTTGTCTTCACGCTTCGGCATCTTGTCCTTCCACGATCCGGACCCACTCCACGAACCAGGTCCACTAACGGGCCTCTTCTTGGTATACCCAGGTTTAACATTCCCGGAACCTGTAGGTTGTTCCTTCTTTGCACCTCTTCCACTGATTCTCTCCCTCATTTCTAAAGTATCCTCCAGAACTTGAGTTTTTCTCACCATCTCGAATAAGTGGACATTTCCATCGGTGCCAATTGGTTGATATAATGCAGCCTCAGACCGTTGAGAAAACGCTTCGCCTTCATCTTCTCGGTGGAAATAAGGTGTGTAGCATAACGAGAAAGCCGTGCAAATTGAGCCTCATACTCCGCCACGGATAGATCTCGCTGTTTTAGGGCCGCGAACTCCGCCGCTTTCTTCTCTTGTACTCTATCAGAAAAATACTTACTGTTAAAGAATTCCTCGAACTCTTCCCATGTAACCTGTTGAACACCGAGAGTCTCCTTGATAGAATCCCACCAAGTACGTGCATCACGCTCCAATTGAAATGTAGACAAAAGGACATGTTCCTGGTTGGTGCATTGCATAACTTCGAAGATCCTTTCCATCTCATCTAGCCAGTGCTCGGCTTCGTCGGGGTCAGTCGAACCCGCAAATCTTGACGAATTCATTCCTCGGAAGTTCCGGTATAGATCACCGGTGCCATGCTGTGTAGCTCCTGCTTGAGCCACCTGCTGCAGAGCCTGAGTAAGGCCTTGAACTGTGCGCTGCAGGTTCCTCCATTCAGCGCGATCAGCTGCCATTGCAAAAGCCTACACGGTGAACACGATTACTTAGATCTAATAAGATAGATAATTACACGATTAAGAAACGAACTTAACCCAAGTTTCTACCCAATCTCACCAGGTAGTTTCTAGACTTTTACAAGGTTAGGGGTTATCAAAGGACCCTAAAACTTAGAAACCTAGAACTTAGAGAACCTAGGAATGTGAAACCTAGGGCTTTGACACCAACTAAACTGTCACGCCCCGATGCGGAAACTCGGGACGTACAGTTAGAAACTAGCTAGCAGGAAAGAGAGAGAGAGAGAGCTAATCTAAATATAACACAAGTGCTATGAATGGAAATAACTTATTGATCATTAAACAAACCACAACTGATACAATAATCCTCAAACCAACTTAATACAACTGAGACATTAAACACTAAACATTAACAACATAACTGAAGCTAAATACTCTCTAAAGCACAACTAATAGGATAACACTGCCAACACCACTCTAGAACTGGTGCACTCAAGACATCACTCCTGCCCATCCCCGATGGTAAGCTCGTCACCTGAATAGCCTGGAAAGGGGGGAAACAACAACTATGAGCTGACGCTCAGTAGGAAGTAACAGGCAAGTTTACATGATTAACAAGTTAATTACATTTTCACATGCCATGCTAAAAAGAAATAAATGACGATAACGATATAATGAAACGACGTAATAAAAAGATCTTGCAAGGTCAAGAAATATAAGATGCCAAGAATTAACAAGATAACAAGTACAAGAATTTACAACAGGAGATAGTAATAAAGAATTGGTCAACAAGCAGTAATTAACATCAATTCAATCACGATCAAGTAACAAGTAACAAGAGATTTTTGTCATAGACGTAACAAGCAAGCAAGTATTCGGTGCAATGCCTCACCATGTCATTAACATCCCATGAGCTCAATAATTTTTGGGCGCTCTCCCCAGGACCAGACCGGGCCCCTACGGTGCGTTGGCATCGATTTATTGGATCCAAGATCCCACGCATCTAGACATTCAGTCAATTTTAATGGCCAATTTAATCAGAGGAATTACTGCCAGAAGTTCAGATTTAAAGGACTAACCTTGTCCTTGGATTCAAGAACACATAAACACGGTCAAACTCATCTCCAAGAGATGTGCGGTCATACAGAAGCCGCGCAAGGGTATGTACGGCTAACACCGGGCCGTGCATACAGGAACTGGGCCAAAACTTAGCCACGAGGTCAAGAAAGAACGGCTGACAGTGGGCCGCTCGAAGGTATGAACGGTGCATTATGGGCCGCTCATGTCCAAAAGACATTAAGACCCATGAATAAGATATACGGTCCATACTGGGCCGTATAAAGATATGCGGTCATAATCGGGCCACCAAAGAGGATATGCGGTCAACTACTAGCCGCGCATGCCTCTCGTCGTCCAATTTGATCCAAGACTTAAACCAGTGATTTAAACACATATAACGATGTTTTGGTAGTTCATTAGGTTCATAACAGGGATATAAAGAAATCTTGTGATGATGGTAATGCCGCCGGATAGAGTTTCCGGGGGTAAAACCAAGACTAGCACGCTAATCGGCTAATGACTTGTTAAAAGTAGGAAAGTTAAACACGCTGTTCTACTATAGTACAGCAGGTAACCAGCACGCTAATGACCATATTAATCCTAATTTCATGTCAAATTAACAAGAATTAAGTTATACATTAAGTCAAGATGCCAAAAAGAATGATTCAAGATGATAAGCTAATGAACAAGATCGCGTAGGATGAACAAAGTGCAATTAACAGAAATTTAGTTGCATAATTAATTATTTATCAAGTGGGTTTCTATTTTACTAATTACCATATATGACATGAAGATGAATCAATTAAAACATGTATTAACTCACTCTCTGTGGGGATAAACGGTTCTGGATGGACCTTATATCCTGTTGGACTCACAGGGCTGAACGGGGCTCAAAGGGCCAAGCCAGGGACTTGGGCGGTTCTGTCAGGGCCGCCCAAGAGTTGGGAGGTTCCTGTTGGGCCGCCCAAAGGGGTTGTGCGGCTCTGGGTCAACTGCCCATCCTCCTGGATGTGTGGTTCGTTCTGGACCGTCCAAGTTATGTGGTTGCTCTGGGACCTTATATCTAGATATGTGGTTAGTTTGGAACCGTTCATCCTGGGATGTGTGGTTCCTGAAAGACCGTTTATCTATGGTTATACCAGGGTCAAAATAGTCAAAGTTTAGGCTTATGTTGTGCGGTCTATCATAAGACCGTCCATCTCTGGGTCATCTCCGGTCATCCCTGTCGCGTCCGATGAACGCCGGGAAGTGGGGGTTTGCTGGGGTTGCACTAAAACGCTAATAACTAATGGAAATGGACTCCAAATAAGGGGCTTTTGGAACCGTTGGAAAGCTAACAGAGAATACTATCTAACAGTAAGGCTAATTTCAAATTATCTTACTGAAATCATGATTTATTAAGGCAAGAACACGGGAAACCCTAATTTTGACATGCTGTGACTAAATTATAAAATTCTCTCAATATACAGAACGAAATTTGGGGCTTCTTTTATCAAAAGAAAGCTATTACGATGCTGAATCCAACCATATATGATATGGTTCATGTGGATCAGGATTAATGCTTCGAAATTAGAAATCAACTCGGAAGAACATATCAAAACCAGGTCTAAACATGCTGTTACTACGAACAGAAATTCTCTAAACATGCTTCATGAATTTTAGGGCTTTCTATGACTAAAAAAAGCTAACAACATGCTGATTATATCATCTAAGTTAATTAGAGTTTGGCCTGTTAAACCTACCTCAATTGACGGTTGAAATAAGATGCTAGATATGAAGAATGAACTTGCTAACCCTTCACAAAAACCTCGATAGCTCTCTAGACACCTGATAAAAATTGGGGCTTTCAGTCCCACTGGATAGATCTCGTTGACAGGAATAAAATGATGTATTCATGTTCGAATTTTGGTTGAGAATTCCTACCTCAATCGAAGAAACAAGGAAGGAAGAAGGTAGACGACGGCCTGCCGACACACCTCAGTAATCGCCGGATATCTCCCCAGATCTGACTCCTCTGCGGACACAGCAGCTTCCAAACGAAACTAGGGTCGAAGAGCTTTCTATCTATAGCTCACATATCTTCTGGAGAGCTCGGAGCTGAGAGAATTCGACGGGGCAAGTGACGTGTTAGAAACGGCGCCAAAAAGGTTGACTCAACCAAACTCGGCCGGCTGCGCATTCTAGGGTTAGGGTTTCGAGGAATTGGTAGAGGGCTTTTGATCCTCAGATCAAGACCGTCCATTTGCCTCCGGTTTGAGCTCATTTGGTTAAGTATTAAGCCTTAATTTCGCATTTTAAACTAAGGTTAGGTAAGGGTCAAAAAGTGTGCACTTTGGTCTTAATCACTAAATAGATCTAACCACGGATTTTTAATGGCTTAATTTTAGAAGATAAAGTTACTAACTACATCGACCTTGACCTGTTTACCATTTTTATGGATTTTTATAAGGTAGTCGATTTTCACTTATTCTATTTCTAAGGAATTAAATATTAATAAATATGAAATTCAATTATTAATTCATTAAAAATTCAATTCTCAGTTAATAAAAGCTTAATAATTATATTGGGCTCAAATAATAATTCGGGGTATTACAGATGATGAATGCAATTTTGCTTTGCAATTCACTGTCGGTGCTATCCAGATTGGCAGATTCTAAAGAAGATATATATATGCTTCGCAACAGCCAAGGCAGGTCGAGCTGCAAGTTCTAGAATACACAAGGGCATCCCCCACAAACTATAAATGGCACTCAGGGGTAGCGTTAGTCCACACTCCCGAAACTCTAAGGTAGGGGTGTGTAGACTCCACCTTCAATCAACCTTCACGCAGTGGAGGGGAACAGCAAAAAAATATCGGCTCATTCTACAAGTAAGGAGTCAGATGAGCGGGCGCAATAAGCGTAAATAATACAAGAGAAGCAGAGGATGAACCCGCCTTGTAAATAAATGCCATTAGCTGGTGCAGAATGATGTTAAGCAAGCCAAAACCAAAGAGACAAATACGACCAATGTCAGGGCCGGCAGCAGGACAATGAGGCTACCAAAGAAAACCACTGAGAGATACTCTTTCCAAATGAAAAGACCCAACTACATATAGTTGTAGCTTTGTAAAAGCCAGCACAATATGGGGGAATACTCCATAGCAAGGTGGCCACATATGGCCACAACTCCCCGAAGAAACAAGCAAGGCAGTTAAGCCAACAAAAAGTCACAAACCTTGTTCTTCCTATCCGAGAGTCTCAGAAAAGTGATGGTGAACGGACATCCATTGAAGATGAACGGGGCCGTCGCAGATTCCTCAGCCCCTATACTCGGGTAACTCTCGAGAAGGGGGGAAAAAAAGAGAGAAAAATTATGAGACAGGCATGACCTCCTTATTCACCTCCATAGGCGAAGGGATCCCTAGCAGCATTACATGATGAATGCTTAAGGAAAATGAAATGACTGCGCCATCTGCGGAGCTAGGAAGACTCTGTAGTTGCAACTACCGGAACAAAGGGCTCAGAGGATGGTGCTCAATGTAAACACCGGGAGCCCATTTATGCAAGAGCTACAGCTATTCAGAAGCACCTTCTGCATAAACCAATGATAAGAGAAGACAGCTATTGATCTGATGCATAGCAGTCATTGTATATCCCCTGCGGGGGGGGACAATGTCAAATCAACAGTCCTACCGATGTTAAGAAGCCTTCATTGGCCACCAGACCTCCTGGTACCCCCTCCATTCTCAACCTGGATCTTCCAGTCAGGTCACCAAATAAATATTCTTTAGCTTCCGACACTTCACCGCATTAAAATACGAGCCCTGCAAGGAGACATAAGGACAAGTCCTACCGGGTCATCTATACCCCTTGGCCTCATTCTCCTCGTCAAGGCAGTAAATAAATCCCCTTTGGCCTATGATGGTCCGCCTTAGCACCCCCCGATCCCGCCGGAGTTCATGGTGTCTTGCCAACTTCTCATCCTGCCGGGATATCCCCCATTTGTCCCATCGGGATTGACCCTAGACCCTTGTCCTGGAACCTACGCTCTCAGCCAATGCATTCTCATGATCCCTCGGCATTCAGCCACAACAACTACACAAGTACTCCAAGGGGTACCAAATTTGTCCCACTAGGCTCTCCCACCACTGCTAGTTTGGACATTATGCCCAAAGTTGGCCTATAAAACCTTTTTTTTCTTTTGGCCTGAGGCGCTCCGCCCTCGCTGAGCTCTAAAAATTACCCCTAGGTCCACTGGGCAAGGCTCATAAAACCATTCCCTTGGCCCGAGGCATTCCGCCCTCGTCGAGCTCTTAAACATTGTCCCCAGTCTTGTTGGGCTGGGCCCATAAAATCTTTTCCCTTGGCTTGAGGCACTCCGCCCTCGCCGAGCTTTAAAATTACCCATCAGTCCCACCGGAATGGGCTCATAAAACCCTTTTCCCTTGGCCTGAGGCACTTTGCCCCCACCGAACTCTAAAATTGCCCATTAGTCTCGTCGGACTGGGCTTATAAAACCTTTTCCCCTTGGCTTGAGGCACTCCACCCTCGCCAAGCTCAAGAAATGCCCACAAGTCCCGCCGGACTTGGCTCATAAACATTTTCCTTGGCCCAAGGAACTCCGCCCTTGCCAAGCTCTCAAACATTGCCCCCTAGTCCCACCAGGCCAGGCCCATAAACCTCTTCCTTTCTGGCTTGAGGCACTCCGCTTTGGCCGGACTCTTGGATATTGATCCCTAGTCCCACCGGCGCAAAAAGCAGTCAAACTCATTAATAGTCCCACTGGACAAAATATCCCACATCGCGGACGAGTCTGTGCCAGGGAGCCCAACAAAAAAAAGAGATAAAAAAGAGGAAAAAAATGATGATGATACAAAATGAACTCGATAAATCAATAAACTCAATAAATTCAAAAAATCAATAAATTTAGTAAACTCAGCAAATTAATAAATCAATAAACTCAATAAATTTAACAAATTAATAAATCAATAAAGTCAACAAATCCATAAATTCAATAAATTCACTAAACTTAAGAAACCAAACAACCCCATAAATCCAACAAACCCAATAAACCCCATGAACCTAATAAACCCAATAAACACAACAAACTCAATAATCCCAAACAAACTCAATAAGCTAATAAATCCAAATAAACCCAAAAAAATCAATAAATTCAATAGATTCAACGAATTCAACAAAGTGAATAAATCCAGCAAGCCAAATAAACCCAATAAACTCAATAAACTAAATAAACTCAGTAAAACTAAGTAAACCCCAATAAACCCAATCAACTCAATAAATCAATCAACCCAATAAACTCAATAAATCAAATAAACCCAACAAACTCAATAAACCCAATCACATCAATAAATCGAACAAACTCAATAAATCAAATAAACCCAACAAACTCAAAAACTCAATAAACCTAATGAACCCAATGAACCCAACAAATCCAAACAAATAAATAAATAAAAACCATTTTACCTTTGGCTCGGACCTTCCGTTCGGCTAGAGAACAAAAAGACACATTTTATCTTTCGCTTGGACCTTCCGTCCGGCCAGAGAACAAAAAGACCCCTTTTCATTTTGGCCCAGGCCTTCCGTCCGGCCAGAGAACAAAAAAGCCCTTTTACCTTTGGCTCGGACCTTCAGTCCGGCCAGAGAACAAAAAAACCCTTTTACCTTTGGCTCAGACCCTCCGTCCGGCCAGAGAACAAGAAGACTCCTTTTACCTTTGGCTCGACCTTCCGTTCGGCCAGATGACAAAAAGACACCTTTAACCATCGGTATCATGACCTTCCATCTAGGCCGACGCATAAACCAACCGTCGACATCATGACCTTCCGTCTAGGCTGGCACATAAACCAAACATCGACATCATGACCTTCCGTCTAGGCCAGTGCATAAACCAATTGTCAGCATCATGACTCTCCATCTAAGCCGGTGCATAAACCAACAGTCGGCATCATGACCTACCCTCTAGGCCATCGCATAAACCAGCCGTCGGCATCATGACCTTCCATTTAGGCCGACGCATAAACTAACTGTCGGCATCATGACCTTCCGTCTAGGTCAGCACATAAACCAATCGTCAGCATCACGACTCTCCGTATAGGTTGGCGCATAAACCAACCGTCGGCATCAAGACCTTCCGTCTAGGCCGGCGCATAAACCAATCATCAGCATCATGACTCTCCGTCTAGCCTAGTGCAAAAACCAACCGTTAGCATCATGACTCTCCGTCTAGGCTGGTGCATAAACCAACCGTCGGCATCATGACCTTCCGTCTAGGCCGGCGCATAAACCAATCGTCGGCATCATGACCTTTCATCTTGGTCGGCGCATAAACCAATAGTCATTATCATAACTCTCCGTATAGGTTGACGCATAAACCAATCGTCGGCATCATGACCTTACGTATAGGCCGGCACATAAACCAATCATCGGCATCATGACCTCCTGTCTAGGCCGGCACATAAACCAACCGTCAGCATCATGACCTTCCGTCTAGGTGATAACGCGAAAAGGTATGTCGTTACTACACGTGCGTTAACAATTTTAAAACTGAACTCACACAAAATGATCAAAAGAGAACGTAGTACTATGACAAGCACGGGTCGAATCCACAGGGAAGAAGAGATTTTTAAAGTTAAAAATCTTAGAATCTTTTGGAAAATATTTATGATTTTGTAGCTCGAAGTGAATGTTTAAACAAAGAACGGTTCCAATAATTAATTAAAATGCCTATGATTATACGCCTATGCTATAGAAAATAATTACCTAAAGTGGAAAAATAGAGATAGAAGAAGGAGGTAGAGAGGGAAGAAGAGCAAGATCTAGATCAAAAGAACAACTTATTTCATTAACTTAAAAGAAAGAGTACATGAAATGCGAAACAAAATTACACTAACGACGCAACGAGATTACAATGAAGTGAAATAACACGAAAGCAATAAAAATAAGAAAAGCTTGGAGTTTGGAGTTTGGAGATGGTAGCAGAAATAGTGATGACAGCGCCATCCTCTCTTGGCCTTGGATCACGAACCACCTCGCGGAAGATGTCGTCCACGTCGAGAGGAAGTCACCTTCGTCGTTGAAGCCGCTCTTGGAGGAGAATGTATGGGGTGATGAGAGAGATCTAAGGAGAGGAAGGGAGAGGTCAAGGTGAAGCTAAGGAAGATGTTAATGGTTTAGAAGGGAAGGAGATGGTGATGAAGGAGAGATTAACTAAGCGTACCTAGGTGAGATGGAAGAAGAAGAAGAATGCTTTAAAACATGAACAGTGAAAATCAGAGACAAAGCATTGAAAAGTTGAACATAACTTCAAAACCAGAAGGAATAAGAAGATCATGAAGAATAAGAAATTGTAGAGGATAGAGAGATGAACAACTTTTGTAAAAGCATCAAGATGAGAAAAGGGATGGAGGAAGGAGAAAAATGGGGAAGAATAGAGAAAAATGATGTCTACGAATGCGCAGGATAGAATAGTGAAAAATAAGAAATATCTTGAAAACCAGAAGGAACATGTAATGTCCCGAATCTTTGTTGGGTCTTTCGGATCCTTTTCGGAGAGTTTCGGATCGCTTTTGTAGCTCCCGAGTTGAGTTTTACGATCCGTGTGGGTTTTTCTCTCGTACTAGTTACGAAACCCTGTGGTTAGTTTATCTCTCACTTCATCGACTCGTGGACGATACAGTGGCAATGTACTCTTTGAGCCGATCGTTTTGACTATTTTTGTGTATTTTTCTGAGACCGGGCCAAAAATCGGATTTTTCAAAAATTAGGAAAATTTCCTCATTTCTTTCTATAAATTCAATTCCACTATCTTTCCTGCTCATTTTCAACTTCACGCTATCTCACTCCGTTCTCTCCCGTCTCGGGTCCGTTCGGTGCGGGGCGCGCACCGTTGCGGAGCTGGCTGAGGCGTGGACGTGCTCGAGTGATCGATTTGCGGGAAGGAGCAGCGGATGGAGCGTGGTGGGCGGGATCCCTCGGTGGATTCCGAGAGGGCGTCGTTCATGATTCGGTGATTTTTGGCGTGGTTTAGTCCCTTCGGGGCATGGTTTCTTCGGTGGAGGTAGGGAGATGGACCAACACTTCCTTCTGCACGTTTTCCCTGCTTTTGTGTGTTGTTTGGTGCTCGATCGGGGGAGATCGGGCCGGTTTAGTGAAAACCGTAGTTTTTGGGGTTTTCAGGGTTCGCCAGAAAATGACAACCATTTGTGATGTGGTTAGTGTCAAACTGACCGTTGGGATGTCTGGATCACATTCACGTAAGTTTCGTGCCGATCGGTTGTCATTCGTGGCCGATAGGAGTCCGGGAACCTCGGTGACCCACTTTGGGTCGATTTGATGAAATCGCCCCGATCTCTCGTTTTAGGGCTTGCATGTGGGCTTTTGAGCCTCCTAGAGTTGTTTTTCATCGTCTAGGTTTGTTTCCCCTGCGCTTCGGCGTGAATGGGGCCTGGAATGGCCCGATTTGACGTTTCCACTATTTTCCCGCCGTGACCGGTGTAGCAGTCGTTTCAGAGACCGTCACATGTCTCTGACGGCCCTACGACAGACCGTCACAGCGTCTGGACATTTTTAGTTTTTCGTGATTTTGGGAGTGTGACGGCCCAGGGGAGGCGCGTCACAGCTCTCTGACGCGTCCGGGGTGATGCGTCATGCCTGTTTTGTCGTCTAGCATTTTGGGTGAGTCGGTTCCCCTGACGCGCCCGCCTTGGTGCGTCAGGTTTGTGTAACGCGCCTGCCCCAGGCCGTTACACTCTATTTTAGTTGTGTTGGGTAGCTGTGTCGACTGTCTCTAACAGCCCTGCCCCCTTGCGTCACAGTGCTGTAACGCGTCCACCGTGGACCGTTACATGCTATTTGTCCGAGTTTCAGTTTTGGGTCGGTTGGCGTAACGCGCCTGTCCTCACGCGTGAGGTGGGCGTAGCGCGTCTGCGCTAGTGCGTTAGGCCACCGTAACGCGCCTGCCCTGGTGCGTTACGTGGCTCGCGTTGTGTTTTTGTGCCTGTTGTCTCTGACGCGCCCGCCCTGGTGCGTCAGGCCCGTGTAACGCGCCTGTGCTAGGCCGTTAGAGTCCTGTTGTGGCCGTGATGGCCGTTGGGCTTTTTGGTGTGTGGTCGTGTGTTGCGGGTCTGTCTTAGGTGACGTTAGGGGTTGTTTTGTGGCGTGTCTGTGTGTGTGTCTGTCTATGTTAGGGTGATGTCTGTCGCTCCCGTGGTCTGGCCGCTTTCCCCGTGGACATCGGTCGATGCTCCTATGAAGGCTAAGACTACGTTTCCGAGTCTGTCGGCAATTTCCTGTCCTGCCTTTGGTGTTTGAGGTATGGGTGACAGTGCATGTTCGACTGTCTGTACTTCAGCGCTGCGTTTCGAGCTTCTTCCTTGCGTCGCCCTAGATGTGCAGCAGTCCAAAAGTGACCCCGATATACGGTTTGTAAGCTAGTTTTCGTCGGCTCCTGCGATTAACGTAGCATCCTACGGGGGGAGAAAACTAGCTAGACGCCTGGCTCTAGGCAGGAGCCGATGTGTGCACATGTGGTCAGGGGCGGAGGACTGACGTCGACGGGCGTGACCCTGACTAGTACTTGTACCTGTGTTTCCACGTGGGTCTGCGACTCGGCCTTGTCCGTGTTGGTCGCGCTTGGCGGGTGGTCGGGACACTTGTGGTGGGTGTTCTGGTGCAGTATAAGACATCAGTGGACGCATCTGGCCGTTCTTCTGGTGCGGGGGTTTTCCGTCGCGTGGCGCGCGACTCCCTTGCTCTTCCTGTGTTGTGACCTGTCCGGGTTGGCCTTTCCGTAGCTGTACTCGAGGTCTGTGCCTGTCTAGGTCTTTTCTAGACTTTCTTTTGCATGCCTGTTGTAGGTGTAGGTTGGGGCGTTTGTGCGTGGTTTTTCCCCCTTTTCCTCATTGCTCCTTACTCCTCTTTCCTTTTCTAGGCCTGCTTGCCTGTTCGGGTTATTCCCCTCGTCCTTACCTGTTCCCTACTCCTGCTTCCCTTTCTTTTACAACTTTCTAGTGCTATTCCTCGCTGCTGTTCCTGTTGTTCCGTGTTACTGCGTGTTTTTTAGTGGGGATCCGCGTGACCCCTACTGTGCCAGTGACACGAGGCTCACCCCTGCTTTTCAGGTGGGGTGATGTGTTCGTTCTGCTTCCACGGGTCTTGGAGTTTGAGTCGTAGCTGCCAACTGGTACCCCCGTCGGACTTCCCCCGACTTTCCGGTACATCTTTTCTTTCTGTCGACTGTACTGCTAGACTGCTATCTTTAGCTTTGGACTTGACTCTGGTATATAATTGTTTAAAATCTATTAATAAAAAAATGTAATTTTATTTCTGCTACTTTAGCAGCCCGATCTAATGATATTTTAATTGCTTGTTGCTATATCTGTCAGTTCAATGTACTACACGACAATCCTTTTTCCATTCGGAGCTTTACCGCTCTTGGGAGGCCTCGCGGGTTCCAAGTGGTATCACGTGCATTCGGTAGTCCTACCGGGTATACCTGGTATCCGGGATCCGGGTCGCCACAGTTGGTATCAGAGCGTTGTTGTGTGAAGTACATGGGAATCTCAGATATACAGTTTCCAGAGTCGCTAAGTCCAGTACAGTCTTCAGTTGCCGTTAGGTTTCGTGGTTCTCGTTTATTGCTGTCGTTGGTGTCCTGTATGCCAGGTGTTTTCTGTCGCCTTTGGCACTGGAGCTAATGATGTGGTCAGGCTGTCAGCTGAGAGGACTGTGTTTCCTTGTTTAAGCTGCTCCCTGATGTGTCGGTCGCTTTGTTTCTTGGTGTCTGTTCGTTTCACAGTTAGGTTGTCGGGTTGTTCTTCCCTGCTTACCCTTGCTAGTCCTTAAATTTTGAGGATGAAATTCATTAAAGGAGGGGAGGATGTAATGTCCCGGATCTTTGTTGGGTCTTTCGGATCCTTTTCGGAGAGTTTCAGATTGCTTTTGTAGCTCCCGAGTTAAGTTTTATGATCCGTGTGGGTTTTTCTCTCGTACTAGTTACGGAACCCTACGGTGAGTTTATCTCTTACTTCATCGACTCGTGGACGATATAGTGGCAATGTACTCTTCGAGCCGATCGTTTTGACTATTTTTGTGTATTTTTCTGAGACCGGGCCAAAAATCAGATTTTTCAGAAATTAGGAAAATTTCCTAATTTCTTTCTATAAATTCAATTCCACTATCTCTCCTGCTCATTTTCAACTTCATGCTATCTCACTCCGTTCTCTTCCGTCTCTTGTCCGTTCGGCGCAGGGCGCACACCGTTGCGGAGCTGGCTGAGGCGTGGACGTGCTCGAGTGATCGGTTCGCGGGAAGGAGCAGCGGATGGAGCGTGGTGGGCGCGATCCCTCGGTGGATTCCGAGAGGGCGTCGTTCGTGATTCGGTGGTTTTCGGCGTGGTTTAGTCCCTTCGGGGCACAGTTTCTTCGGTGGAGGTAGGGAGATGGACCGCCACTTCCTTCTACACGTTTTCCCTGCTTCTGTGCGTTGTTTGGTGCTCGATCGGGGGAGATCGGGCCGGTTTAGTGAAAACCGTAGTTTTTGGGGTTTTCAGGATTCGCCGGAAAACAGCAACCATTTGTGATGTGGTTAGTGTCAAACTGATTGTTGGGATGTCTGGATCCCATTCACGTAAGTTTCGTGCCGATCGGTTGTCATTCGAGGCCGGTAGGAGTCTGGGAACCTCAGTGACCCACTTTGGGTCGATTTGATGATATCACCCCGATCTCTCATTTTAGGGCTTGCATGTGGGCTTTTGAGCCTCCTAGAGTTGTTTTTCATCGTCTAGATTTGTTTCCCCTGTGCTTCAGCTTGAATGGGGCGTGGAACGGCCCGATTTGACGTTTCCACTGTTTTCCCGCTGTGATCGGTGTTGCGGTCGTTTCAGAGACCGTCACATGTCTCTGACGGCCCTACGATAGACCGTCACAGCGTCTGGGCGTTTTTAGTTCTTCGTGATTTTGGGAGTGTGACGGCCCAGGGGAGGCGCGTCACAGCTCTCTGACGCGTCCGGGGTGATGCGTCACGCCTATTTTGTCGTCTAGCATTTTGGGTGAGTCGGTTCCCCTGACGCGCCCGCCCTGGTGCGTCAGGTTTGTGTAACGCGCCTGCCCCAGGCCGTTACACTCTGTTTTAGTTATGTTGGGTGGCTATGTCGGCTGTCTCTAACGGCCCTGCCCCCTTGCGTCACAGTGCTGTAACGCGTCCACCGTGGACCGTTACGTGCTGTTTGTCCGAGTTTCAGTTTTAGGTCGGTTGGTGTAACGCGCCTGTCCTCACGCGTTAGGTGGGCGTAACGCGTCTGCGCTAGTGCGTTAGGCCGCCGTAACGCGCTTGCCCTGGTGCGTTACGTGGCTCGCGTTGTGTCTTTGTGCCTGTTGTCTCTGACGCGCCTGCCCTGGTGCGTCAGGCCCGTGTAACGCGCCTGTGCTAGGCCGTTACAGTCTTGTTGTGGCCGTGATGGTCGTTGGGCTTTTTGGTGTGTGGTCGTGTGTTGTGGGTCTGTCTTAGGTGACGTTAGGGGTTGTTTTGTGGCGTGTCTGTGTGTGTGTCTATCTATGTTAGGGTGATGTCTGTCACTCCTGTGGTCTGGCCACTTTCCCCGTGGACATCGATCGATGCTCCTATGAAGGCTAAGACTACGTTTCCGAGTCTGTCGGCAGTTTCCTGTGCTGCCTTTGGTGTTTGAGGTACGGGTGACAGTGCATGTTCGACTGTCTGTACTTCAGCGCTGCGTTTCGAGCTTCTTCCTTGCGTCACCCTAGACGTGCAGCAGTCGAAAGGTGACCCCGATATACGATTTGTAAGCTAGTTTTCGTCGGCTCCTGCGGTTATTCGTAGCGTCCTACGGGGGGAGAAAACTAGCTAGAGGCCTGGCTCTAGGCAGGAGCCGGTGTGTGCACACGTGGTCAGGGGCGGAGGACTGACGCCGACGGGCGTGACCCTGACTAGTACTTGTACCTGTGTTTCCACGTGGGTCTGCGACTCGGCCTTGTCCGTGTTGGTCGCGCTTGGCGGGTGGTCGGGACACTTGTGGTGGGTGTTCTGGTGCAGTGTAAGACGTCAGTGGACGCATCTGGCCGTTCTTCCGGTGCGGGGGTTTTTTGTCGGGTGGCGCGTGACTCCCGTGCTCTTCCTGTGTTGTAACCTGTCCGGATTGGCCTTTCCATTGCTGTACTCGAGGTCTGTGCCTGTCTAGGTCTTTTCTAGACTTTCTTTTGCATGCCTGTTGTAGGTGTAGGTTGGGGCGTTTGTGCGTGGTTTTTCCCCCTTTTCCTCGTTGCTCCTGACTCCTCTTTCCTTTTCTAGGCCTGCTTGCATGTTCGGGTTATTCCCCTCGTCCTTACCTATTCCCTACTTCTGCTTCCCTTTCTTTTACAGCTTTCTAGTGCTGTTCCTCGCTGCTGTTCCTGTTGTTCGTGTTACTGCGTGTTTTTCTGTGGGGATCCGCGTGACCCCTACTGAGCCAGTGACACGAGGCTCACCCCTGCTTTTCAGGTGGGGTGATGTGTTCGTTCTGCTTCCGCGGGTCTTGGAGTTCGAGTCGTAGCTGCCAACTGGTACCCCCGTCGGGCTTCCCCTGACTTTCCGGTACGTCTTTTCTTTCTGTCGACTGTACTGCTAGACTGCTGTCTTTAGCTTTGGACTTGACTCTGGTATATAATTATTTAAAATCTGTTAATAAAAAAATATAATTTTATTTCTACTACTTTAGCAGCCCGATCTAATGATATTTTAATTGCTTGCTGCTATATCTGTCAGTTCAATGTACTACACGACAATCCTTTTTCCCTTCGGAGCTTTACCGCTCTTGGGAGGCCTCGCGGGTTCCAAGTGGTATCACGTGTATTCGGTAGTCCTACCGGGTATACCAGGTATCCGGGATCCGAGTCGCCACAGAACAAGCTAAAGACGAAGAAGAAGAAGTTGTAGAGTATTCAAGAACGAAGAACTTTCATGAAGAAATCAAGAGGAGACAAGGAGTAGAAGGGGGAGAGAATCGGTGGCCTAGGGTTAGGAGAGAAAGGGTGAAAACTGCAAAAAGAAAAACTCCTTTCTCCTCCTTGACATGGGCTATTTATAGGGAAAATATGTCAAATAGATGGTGAAGATCAAGTTTGATAGAGATGGAGGGCTATGATAGATGGAGAATGGGAGGGAGAAATGGTGGGGGGCTCCCTTCCTTGTTGGTCAAGATCGTCCCCATTTTCCTCCTTGATTCCCTCCTTAATGTTCCCTATTTCAAACTGTTGAACCCCCTCCTTGAGTGAATGTTTACATGTGATGGCTTTTGATGATGACCAAACACTATATGTATATAAATTGTCTTTGAAGTGTTCTAGCATAAAAAGTCTTGCAAAGCTCAACATACTTATTAAAGTCTTGGAGCTTAGAAGGTTAAAGAACAACCTTAACGGGTAAGCAATTTTGAACTCAAATTGCAAGGCTAAATCTGATTCAGAATTTATGTCTTTACAGGACAAGGAACGTGCCTAAGTGCTTAAGGAACTCAAGGACGGCCGGTGAGATCAATTTCAATTTATTAGCCCTTGATCTTGTGGTTTGAAGTTCTTTAAATTGATCTCAAGGGTTAATGTGGTTTGGTCTTATCTAAGCTTACATGAATTGGGACTTCTTTTATGTCTTAGAAACATTCCATTTGATGGTTTGAAACCCAACTTGAAACCCCTTGGCTTGGTTCTTGGACTTAGTGTGTTTTTAGTCATATCTTGGAAGTTCAGGGATAAGGGTCGACCCCAAGGGTCGACCCCTGGTCGCTTATGTTGAACCCCCTGTGTGAATATTCTAATAGTTGGTTTTTGATGATGACCAAACACTATATTAGACTAGAACTTTTGATGGGTGAATAAATTTAGTCTAACTCATTTTGAAATGCTTTACTATATATCACCTTTTCTTTCTCTTGGTTCCTGAATTACTAATGTTACCAGTGATATACTTGCAGGATCAAGATCATCTATCTTGAGTAAGTGCTTTGAGTCATGTTTGTCAAAGTTTTGATCTAACTCCATTTTTGTGTTCTTACAGAAATCTGGAATGAAGTTAAAATCCTAAAACAATTGAAGAATGATTGGTGAGATCCACACAAAACCTTAACCCTTGCTTGGTTAATTTTCTTCATTAGTTGTCATGGGTTGATCGTTGTTCATATCCAGCTCATGGAATTCATTAACTTGTTTATTTTGATGGGGTGGACCCCAAGGGTCATCCCCATGGTGGCTGTTAGCCTTATTCCTTCTTTTTGTTAAGAAGTTGTTTGTGGGTCGACCCCATGGGTCGACCCCTAGGCGGTCCTGAACCCACAGGTTTTCAGTTTTGTGCATAACGTGTGTGGGTCGACCCAATGGGTCGACCCTTTTTGGCACCCGAAACTTTCGGGTAACTCACAGTTTTTAGTTTTTAGAAAGAATGCGCTATGGGTCGACCCCATGGGTCGACCCCTGGAAAATATTCTTGTCGGGCTTTTAACCCGTGCGTCGTGGGTCGACCCAATGGGTCGACCCATAGTGTTACGGACCGGCAGTCTGGTTCGTGATCCGTTTCGCGGCCACCATTTTTATTCCTCATTTTGCCCTAATGTTGGGAGATCCGAGGTTCCATATTGTCACACGTGTCCCCTCTCCTTAGGACTATAAATAACAATGATTAGGGCATCCCAAAAGTAAGGAGAAAAATAGAGAACATTCGATCTAATGGTGTTTTTGTCTTGTAGGAAGAAGAAAGCTCGCGGGAGCCCTTCCATGCGCAGATAGATGCCTTCCTCTTCGAAAATGGGTCGATCCCCGTGCTGATCAGATGCATCCTGAGCAAGAATCGAAGCTCTCCTTCCTTATTTGAAGCCGGGCAACTAGGATCTCGAGCTGCACATCAATATCTGGGATTCTTCATGAAGATCTGTCCTCATCCTACCGCATCAACCAAGCTATGAAGAACCACAGCTACACCATCATTTGAAAGGGGGATTTCTGGCGATTTCAAGATCCTTATTCCATTTATCCTGTTCATTCTATTTCTAGTCTGAAGAATCATTGTGTATTTGAACTTCTATCTTGAACGAAATACTCTGTGTGGGTGTGTGTGCGTTTGCTGGTCGCAGAGCATGCGTGTGTGTGGCTGTGTGATTCACAGCGTGTGTGTGTGTGTGTGTGGGGGTTTTCACTCTCTAGTGGAAGCTTTCCTCACATTGTGAGGGGTGGACGTAGGGGTCACTGTGGTGAACCTGAACCACCTTAAATTCTATTGTTCATCATGGTTTGCTTCTACGTTATTACACGAGTGGGCTTCTAGTCGAGTTGAGTGTCATTCATATCTCGTCCTTTCAGATCTCATTACATCTCCGCTGTTCGTGTGTTTTCATCATCGGGTGAGAAGAGTGTGCTTCAATCTTTATCCTTCCATTTCATCTTCTGGAAAAGTTGGTTGTTAAATTTTTATATTGCCAATCAATTCACCCCTCCCCTCTTGATTGCCATCTACCGGGGACAACAATTAGTATCAGAGCACGGTCTCTGATTTTTACTGATCTCACGATCTTAGAGTAAGATCCAGTAAATGGCAAACAAGGGGCAGATGCCCGAAGGGCACTCTATACATAGACCTCCGTTCTTCGATGGGTCAAAGTATTCATATTGGAAGAATCGGATGTATGTATTCCTGAGGGCTCAGGAATTTGAAATTTGGCATGTTATCAGTAATGGTCCATATAAATTGCCTCCCAAAGAGGAAGAGTGGGGAGAAGATCATATCAAGAAGTGCATAGCTAATTTCAAAGCCATGAATATAATTCAATGTGCAATTCATCCAAACGAGTACTCACGAATTTCGATGTGTGCTTCCGCGCAGGAGATGTGGAACAAACTTCGTTTAATGTATGAAGGAACATCAGAAGTGAAGGAGACTAAAGCGAATTTGCTCGTCCGGGACTACGAATTATTCATGATGAAGCCGGATGAAAACATTTCAGAAATGTTTGCTAGATTGTTGGAGATCACCAATGGGCTGAAGGCACTTGGGAAGGAATACTCCAACCAAGATCTTGTGAGGAAGGTATTAAGGTCCCTCTCATCACAGTGGCATACTAAGGCCACGGTCATTGAAGATTCAAAGAACCTTACCACTCTGACCCTTGATGAGCTAATTGGGTCATTAATGACCTATGAGCTGAACATAAAAAGGAATGAGGAAGATGTCAAGAAAAAGAAGCCGATCTCAAGCATGGCCTTGACCAATCTCCAAAGATCGGATGACAGTGAAGATGGATCTAGTTCAAACAGTGAGGATGAAGAGCTGGTGGCCATGATAACACAAAGGGCCAGAAAATTCATTAGAAGGTCCAGAAGAGCAGGAGCTCCATTCAGAAGAGGGCCAAGGAAAATGATTCCAAGGAAGGGAGAAAGCAGCAAGAAAGAAGAGATTATCTGCTATGAATGTAAAAAACCAGGGCACATGCGTGGAGAGTGTCCCGAACTTCAGAAAAAACTCAAGAAAGGGAAGTTCAAGAAGCCTAAGGCAATGGTGGCAACGTGGAGCGATGAGGATGACACCGAAGACAAATCGGAAGATGAATTGGACGAGCTTGTCCAAACATTGTGTCTAATGGCGGATGATGAAGACTCCAATGAGGTACATTCTGAAACTGATGATCTCTCATGTGAGCAATGGGAAATTGCTTATGAAGCCTTGTATGACAAATGCAAAAAGTTAAAGTCTGAAAACAGAATGTTAAAGAAAAATATTGACCAAAACATGTCGAATGAATCTCCATGTCTGAAATGTGCTGAATTATCATCCAAGCTTGAAACACTATCTTACGACAATGAAATGCTCATTTCCAAAGTCATTTTGTTTGAAGAAGAACTAACATGTTTAAAAGAAGAACAACATAATGATGAAAAATCCATGAATGCCATTGAAGAAGTGAATGCAAAAGTCCAAGCCTTGGAAAAGGATAAAATGGAACTTGAAGAAGAAAAAGGGGTTTTAATGGATGAGGTGAAAGATCTGAAAGATTCACTAGCCAGATTTGTCAAAGGGAAGCAAAATCTAGACACCATGTTAGGAATGAGAGTGAACTTTAGAAGGAAGGACTAGGCTATGAGCCATGCAACCAGAAAGCTTTCGTAAACAAAACTCAAACTTCCTTTGTGAATGCTAATGCATCATCTTCATCATGTTCTTCACATAAAAAGAGTGAGAAATACATTCCAACTCACAAACCATTCGTGAATGATTACAAGAAAAGAAATCATAACAAAAAGGTTGTTTCATGTTTCTACTGTGGAATGTATGGTCACACCATGTATACATGTAGGTTAATGTTGGCTGATGAGAAACAATTTGCAAGAAAGTCAATGTGGTTGAATAGATCAAGAGCTTCTAACCGATATGGACCCAAGCAAGCTTGGGTACCAAAATCATAGAAGTCTTCTTGTTTTGATGATATGTAGGTCTGCATGAAGGCTCAAAGAAACAAATGGTACCTCGATAGCGGATGCTCGCGACACATGTCCGGAAACAAAGAAATCTTTGCAGACCTCATGGAAAAGGATGGTGGACTTGTTGCCTTCGGGGGCAAGGACAAAGGAAAAATCGTTGGAGAAGGTAAGATTGGTAAGGGATCTCCTCATAGTGTGGAAAATGTTTTGTTGGTCAAAGGTCTCAATCATAACTTACTTAGTATTAGTCAACTTTGCGATAAAGGGTGCAATGTGATTTTTGACTCCACGCACTGCACTGTTATAAATAAAACCACACAGGAAATAATGTTTATAGGCGTTAGACAAAATAATGTATATATGATAGACTTAGATGACACATCACACAATAATCTTTGCTTAGTTGCAAATAACTCTGACAATGCTTGGTTGTGGCATCGCCGTCTTGGGCATGCCAGTTTTAACGTTCTTTCAAAGTTGTCCAGAAATGATTTAGTTATTGGAATGCCAAAGCTGAAGTTTGAACCTGACAAAGTGTGTGAGGCATGCAGCAAAGGTAAGCAAACAAGAGCCTCTTTCAAAAGCAAGAATGATGTGACTACCACTAGGCCTCTTGAAGTTCTTCATATTGATTTGTTTGGTCCTAGTAGAACTCACAGTCTAGGTGGTAAGTTATATGGCTTTGTCATTGTAGACGACTTCTCACGATTTTGTTGGGTATACTTTTTGTCACATAAAAATGATGCTTTGAAGGAATTTGAAGGTTTTTGCAGGAAAGTGGAGATTGAGAAGGGATGTTCCATCAAGAGAATTCAAAGTGATCATGGTAAGGAGTTCGAGAACACTGATTTTGATGAATTTTGTAGGGAGCACGGATACTCGCATACATTTTCAGCACCAAGAACTCCAGAACAAAATGGCATCGTGGAGAGAAAGAACAGAACCCTTATTAAGATGGCTCGGACAATGCTAAGCGAGAACAACCTTCCTAGGTACTTTTGGGCGGAAGCCGTTAGCACGGCATGCTACATCATAAACCGAGCTATGGTAAGACCAATCTTGAGAAAAACCCCATATGAACTCTTTAAAGGTAAGAAGCCAAATATCTCTCACTTGAAACCATTTGGATCAATTTGCTATATTCTTAATAATGGAAAATCTGATTTGGGCAAATTCGATGCAAAAAGCGATCGCGGAATCTTTCTTGGGTACTCTCTTACTTCTAGAGCATATCGGGTTTATAACCTGAGAACTCTTGTTGTAGAGGAGAGCCCTCATGTTATTATAGATGAATCATGGAATGAGAATGTTGATAAAAGCTCGAAATTGCAGGATGAAGAAGAAGAAACCAGTGAAGAGATTCCACCAAAGGCGGCACAAGGTCAAGCAACTCTAGGAGAAGGATCGGAAAGCAAGGATGATGAAAATCAACAAGGACAGCAGCTTCCTCGATAATGGATTTTCCACAAAAGCCATCCCTCCGAGAATGTGATTGGTAATGTAGAAGATAGAGTGAAAACTCGATCTTCATCAAGGGAAGTTGACAATTTGGATTATCTAGCATTGTTCTCTCAATTTGAACCACACTCTCTTGATGAAGCCTTAAAGGATAATTCCTGGATCTTAGCCATGCAGGATGAACTACACCAGTTCCAAAGGAACAAAGTGTGGTTCCTTGTGCCACGTCCTAAAAGCCACTCCGTGATCGGAACCAAATGGATTTTCTGAAACAAGTTAAATGATCAAGGAGTGGTAATTAGGAATAAGGCCAGGCTTGTAGCCAAAGGCTATAGCCAAGAGATAGGAATTGACTTTGATGAGTCTTTTGCCCCTGTGGCAAGACTTGAGGCTGTAAGAATTCTTTTAGCATTTGCATGCCATCATGATATTAAACTTTTTCAAATGGATGTGAAAAGTGCGTTTTTGAATGGCTTCATACAGGAGGATGTGTATGTAGAGCAGCCTCCAGGATTTGAAGATCACGCTTATCCAGATTATGTTTACAAATTGGACAAGGCGCTTTACGGGTTGAAACAAGCTCTCCGCGCTTGGTACGACAGGCTGAGTTCTTTCCTTGTCGACAATGGGTTCAAACGTGGTAACATTGATCAAACCTTGTTTACCAAAGTAAATGGTAAGAAAGTTTTAATTGTTCAAGTGTATGTCGATGACATAATTTTTGGCTCTACTGACGTCACCTTGAGTGAAAATTTTGCCAAACTTATGCAAGGTGAGTTTGAAATGAGTATGATGGGAGAATTGACCTTCTTCTTGGGCTTGCAGGTCAAACAAATGGTGGATGGTATCTTCATATGCCAAAGGAAGTATGCTCGAGACTTACTCACAAAGTACAATTTCAGCAAGGTGAAACCTCAACCCACACCCATGTCAACCTCAATCAAACTCGATCAAGATGAGAAAGGTAAATCCGTGGATCAAAAGCTCTTTAGAAGCATGATAGGATCGCTGTTGTATTTAACTGCCAGCCGGCCCGACATTCAGTTTACAGTTTGCTTATGTGCGAGATTTCAGTCTGATCCAAAAGAAACACACATGTCGGCCGTGAAACGTATTTTTAGATATATTGCTGGTTCAGTACATTTGGGCTTATGGTTTCCGCGTAATTCGAGCTTTGAACTGATTGCTTATTCTGACGCCGATTATGCGGGTTGTAAAGTGGATCGAAAGAGCACCAGTGGGTATTGCCAGTTCCTTGGGGGGTGCATGATCTCATGGGCCTCCAAGAAACAAAATTCAGTGGCCTTGTCAACCGCCGAAGCCGAATATGTGGCTCTTGGTAGTTGCATTGCCCAGGTGCTTTGGATCCAACAACAATTGATTGACTACAGCATCTCCTTCAAAAACACCTTAATTTTGTGCGATAACACCTCTGCTATAAACTTGTCAAAAAATCCGGTTCATCACTCTAGAACAAAGCATATCGAAATCCGGCATCATTTCATTCGTGATCATGTTAGTAAGGGTGATGTTGAAATAAACTTCATTGAAACAAATAATCAAATTGCCGACATTTTTACCAAACCACTAAATGAAGAAAAATTTACATCTTTCAGGAGAGAGTTAGGGGTTTGTAGAATAGAGGAGTCAGATTCTTGAGGTTCTGCATTTTGCATCATACTTAGTGTTGCTAGCATGCATATCATGCATTTGTGTCTTTCATATAGTTGCATTCGATGGGTCTCCTTCTTCATGCATATGCACCATTTTGCTTGAATTGCAAATAAATTGAATTGTGTGAAATCTCCACCTTTGTATGAATTGCATTTCTTCTATTAAATATGTATGAACCCCTTCTTTGCACTCTTCTATGGCCACACTATTCTTTTTGGTTAAACAAGTGCATCTCTGTGGAGCTGATCAATCGAAATCTGAACTATGGAGAGTTTGGTAAATAAACTTCTAAGGGAATCTATCGCTTCCTTGAAACATCCTCCCCAATTGATTCAAACCTCAAATATATCTTATTTCCTTGACCTTCATATGTTTTAATCAGTGGGGAATTGAGCCTATCCTCCTTGGTACTCCATGTCTTCATTTCAAAAGGAAATCTCCATCAAAACAGGGGATGGGTCGACCCATGGGGTCGACCCCTGTCAGTTCGCTCTAAACCGGGGCTCGGGCTACCCGTGGGTCGACCCATCGGGTCAACCCATTATGGGCGGTCGCGGTAAAACGCGAACCGTCCCGTTTCGGAAAGGGCGTGAACGCCCTCTTCTTCAACCCTAACACTATAACAATGCCCCAGCTCCCTAGATCGACCAGCCACCACCTCTTGGAAGCCTTGAAACCCTCTCTTGCAACCCAAAGCCGCTCCAGCCCTAAAGGCGAGATCTAACCGGTGGCTACTCGCGGGTTCCTTCTTGGTTGCGTCCGCAAGCATCCATCTTCCTCCCAAATCCACTGAGGTAAGGCCATGGTATTTGGAGAGTCACTATTTCTGCGTGAGGGGCTCCTCTTCTCGAACCAACACGATCTAGAAAGCCTCTAGAGTCTCTAATCTGTTCGGTGATTCAGATGGCACCCAAAAGAAGGCCTTCTCGTCAGGGGGAGGAATCCAGCCGATCTGCTCGTCAGCGAGAGTGTTCCAGCCGCGCAAGAGAGATACGATCCAAGGATAAAGAGCTAGAAGCAATGAAATCACAAGCCTTGGCCTCCGGTAACAAAGCTGCTCACAGAAATATCCTCCGCTCTCGTGCAGTAGATTTTATGAACTTGGTTGAATACCTGCCAGGCTTAGTGGATATCATCTGTAGTCAACCTAATCTTGATCATTTCATGTCTGCACACCGTCGGGTCTATTACAAGCTGGTGATTCAGTTTTATGGCAATATGTCAATCAAGGCACACAAGCAGTTTACTATTGTAAATGGTGAAGTGATCACCTTGACTCCTGAATTTGTGGGTAGAGCTCTCGGTCTACCATATCATGAAGGTTACACATTTGGTGATCTTGATTTTGATGAAGAAGAGGTCTATCAAATGATGACCTCTGAGAAAATGGGAGACAGGTCCGTCGCCGGCCTGAATGCAAACCGTTTTCCCTCCATGCAGCGCATTCTACACCACATGATGACGACCATTATTA
Organism: Amorphophallus konjac; assembly: GCA_022559845.1. Taxonomy (NCBI): domain Eukaryota; kingdom Viridiplantae; phylum Streptophyta; class Magnoliopsida; order Alismatales; family Araceae; genus Amorphophallus; species Amorphophallus konjac. The sequence continues at coordinate 42,723,700 of CM040120.1, read as the reverse complement.
TACCAAAGGGTGGTGGAAGAGACAAAGTAACTGAATTCCACATGTTCCTGTTTTTCTGTCTTATGAAGGGTCTCCCAATTAATTTCCCTGCTACTATATTGCTTCACATATCGGCATGCATGCAGCATACGAACCGCACTCTACCATATGCAGCAGCTTTGACAACACTCTTTGAATCAGCTGGTATTAATTTGTCCAAAGAAAGATATCACACAATTCGTGAGAATGACATTTACTCCATCCCCACAATTTGCAAGAATATGCATTATGAATTAATAGATGGTGTACTGGTTCGTAAGATCAAATCTGGTCAAGTTCAACAACAAGTCAACTCAGAAGAAGAAGAGGATAGTGAAGAAAATGAAGCAGATCAACCTCTACAACTAGAACTCCCTGATGAAGCACTGCCTGATGGGTTTCCTAAGTTGATCACTGAAAGATTGGATTCAATAGATTGCCGACTAGACAAGTATGGGGAGAGAATGGATGCCCTTATCAATGAAGTAACTGACTTGAGGATTTCTCATGTTGCCCACACTCAGTCTTTCCAGAGGGTCACCTCCTTTCTTGAAGCAAACACTACTGCTCTGGACGCCCAAACCAGGATGTTTGAAGAAATGATGACTTTACTTAGAAGGTCACATGCTCCACCCTCTCCACCCTCGGACTAGGTTATGAAGCTCCTATGATATTGCACAGTTATTAACCGGTTCTCCCTCTCCTTTTTGATGATGCCAAAGGGGGAGAAATTCAGATATATGTGTGTGCTTGGTTAACTATTATGTTATAGTATGTGTGGTGTGTGCTTGCTTGCATGTTTGCTTTCATTAGTCTGTCAGTTAGAAATGTTTAGTTATTAGTCTGTCAGTTAGAACTGTTGCATCTCATGGCATTGCACATGTAAGCATTTTTGTAACTCATGAACCCAGGCTTTGTAAGCCTTAAAAACTCTGTTGTCGGCTTGTAAACAATGGATGATGCTTTTGACTGGTCAATCTCACATTGCTTGAATGAGGCCCTGTGTTTTAAGGAATGATGCTTCCTAAATGGTTCAGCTTGGTGCATGGAAAGTATGTGTTTCAACTTTGTGGTCTCGGTTTGATGCAATGATTGGGTTCTCCCTCATTTGGTCTGTGGCCTTGATTTCATTCAGCTTGTTAACTCCTTTTGAGCTCATTGGGATATACATATGGAGGTTTTAGTGTTAAATTTCTGTTGAGGTGTCGATTCAGAAATTATGTATATAACTGTTTTCTTGTCAATCCTAAACTCTAGCATAGTATTTTGTCATCATCAAAAAGGGGGAGATTGTTGAACCCCCTGTGTGAATATTCTAATAGTTAGTTTTTGATGATGACCAAACACTATATTAGACTAGAACTTTTGATGGGTGAATAAATTTAGTCTAACTCATTTTGAAATGCTTTACTATATATCACCTTTTCTTTCTCTTGGTTCCTGAATTACTAATGTTACCAGTGATATACTTGCAGGATCAAGATCATCTATCTTGAGTAAGTGCTTTGAGTCATGTTTGTCAAAGTTTTGATCTAACTCCATTTTTGTGTTCTTACAGAAATCTGGAATGAAGTTAAAATCCTAAAACAATTGAAGAATGATTGGTGAGATCCACACAAAACCTTAACCCTTGCTTGGTTAATTTTCTTCATTAGTTGTCATGGGTTGATCGTTGTTCATATCCAGCTCATGGAATTCATTAACTTGTTTATTTTGATGGGGTGGACCCCAAGGGTCATCCCCATGGTGGCTGTTAGCCTTATTCCTTCTTTTTGTTAAGAAGTTGTTTGTGGGTCGACCCCATGGGTCGACCCCTAGGCGGTCCTGAACCCACAGGTTTTCAGTTTTGTGCATAACGTGTGTGGGTCGACCCAATGGGTCGACCCTTTTTGGCACCCGAAACTTTCGGGTAACTCACAGTTTTTAGTTTTTAGAAAGAATGCGCTATGGGTCGACCCCATGGGTCGACCCCTGGAAAATATTCTTGTCGGGCTTTTAACCCGTGCGTCGTGGGTCGACCCAATGGGTCGACCCATAGTGTTACGGACCGGTAGTCCGGTTCGTGATCCGTTTCGCGGCCACCATTTTTATTCCTCGTTTTGCCCTAATGTTGGGAGATCCGAGGTTCCATCTTGTCACACGTGTCCCCTCTCCTTGGGACTATAAATAACAATGATTAGGGCATCCCAAAAGTAAGGAGAAAAATAGAGAACATTCGATCTAATGGTGTTTTTGTCTTGTAGGAAGAAGAAAGCTCGCGGGAGCCCTTCCATGCGCAGATAGATGCCTTCCTCTTCGAAAATGGGTCGATCCCCGTGCTGATCAGATGCATCCTGAGCAAGAACCGAAGCTCTCCTTCCTTATTTGAAGCCGGGCAACTAGGATCTCGAGCTGCACATCAATATCTGGGATTCTTCATGAAGATCTGTCCTCATCCTACCGCATCAACCAAGCTATGAAGAACCACAGCTACACCATCATTTGAAAGGGGGATTTCTGGCGATTTCAAGATCCTTATTCCATTTATCCTGTTCATTCTATTTCTAGTCTGAAGAATCATTGTGTATTTGAACTTCTATCTTGAACGAAATACTCTGTGTGGGTGTGTGTGCGTTTGCTGGTCGCAGAGCATGCGTGTGTGTGGCTGCGTGATTCACAGCGTGTGTGTGTGTGTGTGGGTTTTCACTCTCTAGTGGAAGCTTTCCTCACATTGTGAGGGGTGGACGTAGGGGTCACTGTGGTGAACCTGAACCACCTTAAATTCTATTGTTCATCATGGTTTGCTTCTACGTTATTACACGAGTGGGCTTCTAGTCGAGTTGAGTGTCATTCATATCTCGTCCTTTCAGATCTCATTACATCTCCGCTGTTCGTGTGTTTTCATCATCGAGTGAGAAGAGTGTGCTTCAATCTTTATCCTTCCATTTCATCTTCTGGAAAAGTTGGTTGTTAAATTTTTATATTGCCAATCAATTCACCCCTCCCCTCTTGATTGCCATCTACCGGGGACAACAGCTTATTTTTTCAACCCGAACGGTCTCTTTTATGTCACCTGCATGGGTCAACCCCAAGGGTCGACCCACTCCGCAAGAGGGTCGACCCCGAGGGTCGACCCCTGATAGTTTTTTTTAACCCTCACAGGTAACCCCCGAGGGTCGACCCCTAGGGTCAACCCATTGCTCCAGAACCCATTTAAACCCCTTTAAACCCTTTAAAACCCTCACGAGGGTCGACCCCAAGGGTCGACCCTTTCAGGTTCAGAGCTGAGCCGTCATTTTGGACTTCCGTGCACATGCACCAAAAGTCATTCCAATCAAGTCCAACTTCCCTAAAACATTCCAAGATTTGTGGATCTGGTCTCTAGGGTGTCTTTGAATGACCTAAGCTCTTATATATACATCATATTGGGGTGTAAAACCCTAAGGAACTAGTGAGATCTAAAAGTGTGTGTGTTGTTCTAACCTTTGTGAGTGCAGGGTCGCAGCAGCAGCTCCAGGGGATTCTTCCATCTTGATCTGAACGTGAATGTGAAGAGAAGAAGCTTGAATCAAGTCTCCAAATCATCTCCAAGTGGAAGTTGCGTGGGAAATTAAGGCTGCAACCTCATTCGTGCGCCATTGTTCCATTCTTCATTCAAGATCGATCTTCCTCCTGCAGAAGTGCTCAACTACATTAGGAAAAGCAAAAGGGGGAGCTCCAACCACGATAAACCATTCTTCACCCTTTACTTTCAGAGTCATTTTTGATTGAACTTGAGTATCTACTGTAAAACTTAAATCAGATTTCTATGTATGTGTTGTTTGTGTTTGGAAACACGAACGTGTGTGTGTGTGTGTGTGTGTGTGTGTGTGTGTGTGTGTGTGTGTGTGTGTGTGTGTGTGTGTGTGTGTGTGTGTGTGTGTGTGTGTGTGTGTGTGTGTGTGTGTGTGTGTGTGTGTGGCAACCCAGATCGGGTATGTGTGTGTGTGGTTGTTGTTCTACACAGCTTGTGTGTGTGGCTCACTTCATAGTGAAGCGTTAATCCTCACGTGTGAGGGGTGGACGTAGGGGACACGGCAGTGTACCCGAATCACCTAAAAATTCCATGTTTCACTTGTGGTTTGATATTTTGCTTATATCATCGAGTGGGCTTTACGGTAAGCTGAGTGTACACCATTTACGTCATCAACCACCTACTCTTATTCACACGCATTCACGAGTGTGGTCCTGATCGAGTGAGGCCTAGCATTTGTATGTTTATTAATCAAGGTTGTCACTTGAGAAGAAATTTTAATTGGCCAATCAATTCACCCCTCCCCTCTTGATTGCCACCATTCGGGACTCAACAATTGGTATCAGAGCTTTGGTCTCTATTTAAATCGACCACACGGTCGAAGAGCTAGATCTCTTTAGATGGCAAACAAGGGGATGATGCCCGAAGGGCATTCGATTCAAAGGCCACCATTCTTTGATGGATCTAACTACCCATACTGGGAAAATAGGATGTACGTTTTCCTACGAGCCCAGGACTATGATGTGTGGCGTGTCATAAGTAATGGTCCGTATGTCTTATCTGAGAAAGAGGATGAGTGGGATGAAGAAGATATAAAGAAGTGTTCAGTAAATTTTAAAGCTATGAATATAATTTAGTGTGTCATTCATCCTAACGAATACTCACGTATTTCTATGTGTTCCTCTGCGCAGGAGATGTGGGACAAGCTGCGGCTGATCTATAAGGTACATCGGAAGTAAAAGAAACAAAGGCCAACTTGTTAGTCCGAGACTACGAGTTATTCATGATGAAGCCTAAAGAATTTATCGCAGATATGTTTGCAAGACTAACTGAGATCACCAACGGATTAAAGGGACTTGGAAAAGAGTACTCCAACAAAGATCTCGTCAGAAAAGTCATAAGATCCCTGTCACCACAGTGGCATACAAAGGCCACTGTAATCGAGGATTCAAAGGATCTTAACACTTCGACTCTGGACGAGCTGATAGGTTCTTTGATGACCTATGAAATAAACATAAAAAGGGGCGAGGAGGATCACAAGAAAAAGAAGGTAGTCACACATATGCCCTGAAGGTGAACCCACAAGAATAAGAGGGCAGTGACAATGATTCCACCGGCAACACCAAAGATGAGGAGCTGGTTGCCATGATCACAAGAAGAGCAAGAAGATTCGTCAAAGGAACAAGAAAGTTCGGTGGCCAATTCAAAAAAGGACCAAGGAAGCAAGGTCCTAACAGAGGTGAAAGTAGCAAGAAGAAAGAAGTTATTTGCTACGAATGCAAGAAACCCGATCATATGCGGGGTGAGTGCCCCGATCTGATGAAGAAGTTCAAGAAAGGAAAGTTCAAGAAGCCAAAGGCCATGGTGGCCACATGGAGTGATGAAGACGAGGAAGAGTCCGTGAATGAAGATGAACTGGATGAGCTGGTTCAGAATTTGTGTTTCATGGCAAATGAAGACGACATCAATGAGGTAAATTCTGAAACCGAATCTCTTACATGTGAACAATGACAGATTGCTTATGAATCTTTGTATAAAAAATGTAAAAAATTCAAATCTGAAAATAGAAATCTAAAAAGAAAATTGATCATTTTGTGCATGCTGCAAAGTCTTGTGAGAACTGTCATGCTTTAAAATCTGAAACTGAAAAGTTGAAATATGAAAATGAAATTCTTGTGTCTAAAATTGAGTTGTTTGAAGATGAGAGTTCATGCATGCGTGAGGACCAAGTCACTTTTACCAAAATGTATGAAGACTTAAAAAGAGATTTAGAACAAGAAAAGTTGGAAAGAAGTGCATGCATTCAAGCCAAAGAAATGGCTGAAAATAAGATTCATTCATTAAAGCATGAAGTCAATGAGTTGAGGGATGCTATTGCTATCCTTGAAAAAGGAAAAACATCACAATCAGGAACACATTCAACTCATTTGGCTCCCAGAAGTTCATCTCCATCCTCGTCAAAAACACATGTGCATAATTCATTCTTGAATGTAGGTAGGAGGAGAAACCGGGATAGAGCCATTACATGCTTTTATTGTGGAAGGTTGGGCCATGACATGTATGATTGCAGAATTCTAAAATTTGATGATGAAAATTTTGCTAGAATCAGAAACAGGACATACATGCATCATGTATCTAACCATCGTGGACCCAAGCTTGCTTGGGTACCAAAATCTACACAAGTACTCTTGTTGTGTTTGCAGGTCTATTTGAGAGCTCAAAGAAATAGATGGTACTTGGACAGCGGATGCTCTCGGCACATGACGGGAAATAAAGATTTGTTTGGGGACCTACATGAAAAGGATGGTGGAACAGTAGCATTTGGTAGTAAGGACAAAGGCAAAATTATCGGAGAAGGTAAGAATCAAAATCATGCCATTGAGAATGTCCTGCTAGTGAAAGGGTTGCATCACAATCTTCTAAGCATAAGTCAATTGTGTGACAAAGGATGCAACATGATTTTTGATTCTAACCACTGCACTGTTGTAAATAAAAATACTCATGAGATAAAATTCATTGGTTTTAGGCATAACAATGTATATATGATAGATTTGGATGATGCCTCTCATGAGAACTTGTGTTTGGTTGCAAGGAATAATGATGATGCTTGGCTTTGGCATCGCCGACTTGGGCATGCTAGTTTTAATGTTTTGCTAAAACTGTCTCGAAATGATTTGGGAGTTGGATTGCCTAAACTGAAGGTTATTAATGAAGGAGTTTGTGGGGCGTGCAGCAGGGGTAAGCAAACAAGGACATCATTCAAGTGAAAGAATGATGTAACCACGTCAAGGCCCCTTGAGTTAATCCACATTGACCTTTTTGGACCAAGCATAACACATAGCTTGGGTGGTAAACTATATGGATTTGTAATTGTGTATGATTACTCAAGATTTTGCTGGGTATACTTCCTTTCCCATAAAAATGATGCCCTGTTGGAGTTTGAAGTATTTTGCAGGGTAGTTTAAAATGAAAAGGGGTGCTGCATCAAAGTCGTGCGGAGCGATCATGGTAGGGAATTTGATAATAATGAGTTCAGCAACTTTTGCAGGGCTCAAGGCTATATGCACGACTTCTTCGCACCAAGAACCCCTGAACAAAATGGAGTTGTTGAAAGGAAGAACAGGACACTGATTGAGATGGCAAGAACCATGCTAAATAAGAACAACTTGTCGAGGTACTTTTGGGCTGAAGCAGTAAACACTGCCTGCTACATAGTCAACCATGCCATGGTAAGACCATTGTTAAAGAAAACCCCCTATGAGCTGTACCGAGGTAAGAAGCCAAACATCTCTTACTTTAGACCTTTTGGCACCGTTTGCTACATTCACAACAATGGTAATGTAGACCTGGCAAAATTTGATCCCAAAAGTGATAAAGGTATATTTCTTGGGTACTCTCTTAGCTCAAGAGCCTATCGAGTGTATAACTTGAGAGCTCTTGTAGTTGAGAAAAGCCCCCATGTCATTATTGATGAATCATCTTCCAAAAGCACTAATGAAAAATCTGTTTTGCAGGACGATGAGTTGAATGATGATGATATCAAGATGATGGAAGGAAAAATTGAAAAATAAGAAGTAAAAGAACCACAAGAAGATGCAAATCCGGAAGATCAAGGGGAACAGCAACTACCAAGGCAATGGACATTTGCAAAGGACCATCCGCCGAAGAATGTGATCGGCAATGTAGAAGATGGAATGAGAACATGAGCCTCTTTCAGGGAAGTTGAAAATCAGGACTATATAGCCTTACTTTCCCAGTTCGAACCTCACTCCATAGAAGAGGCCTTGAAAGTTGAGTCTTGGATCATGGCTATGCAAGATGAACTACACCAGTTCCAAAGGAACAAAGTGTGGTTCCTCGTGCCATGTCCTAGAAACCACTCAATGATCGGAACAAAGTGGGTTTTTCACAAGAAAATAAACGATCAAGGAGTGGCAACTCAGAACAAGGCCAGGCTAGTAGCTAAAGACTATAGCCAAGATCTTGGAATTGATTTTGATGAGTCTTTTGCTCTTGTAGCAAGACTCGAGGCAGTGAGGGTTTTATTAGCATTTGCATGCTGCAATAACATAAAACTGTTTCAAATGGATGTTAAGAGTGCATTTCTGAATGGCTATATCCAGGAGGACGTATATGTGGAGCAACCACCGGGGTTTGAAGATACGAAGCATCCAGACCACGTGTACAAGCTAGACAATGCCCTTTATGGTCTGAAACAAGCACTCCGTGCATGGTATGAACGATTAAGTGAATTCCTTTTTCAAAATGGATTCAAACGAGGTAATGTTGATCAAACTCTTTTTACACAATTGAATGGTAAGGAAATTCTAATCTTTCAAGTGTATGTAGATGACATTGTTTTTGGCTCCACTAAAGATGCTCTAAGTAAAGACTTTGCTAAATTGATGTAAAGTGAGTTTGAAATGAACCTCATGGGAGAGCTAACATTCTTCTTGGGATTGCAGGTCACACAGACGGTTGATGGTATGTTCATACACCAGAAGAAGTACGCTATGGAGTTGCTGAAAAAGCTCAACTTGACATCAACAAAACCACAACCAACTCCCATGTCCACTTCAATAAAACTTGATCAAGATGAAACATGTAAATCCGTGGACCAAAAACTTTTTAGAAGCATGATAGGTTCATTGCTGTATTTAACTGCCAGTAGGCCCGACATCCAATTTGCTGTGTGTTTGTGTGCATGATTTCAATCCAATCTAAAAGAATCACACATGTCGGCCGTTAAACGAATTTTCAGATATATTACTGGTTCAATTAATTTGGGATTGTGGTTTCCGCGTAATTCGACCTTTAATTTGATTGCTTATTCTGACGCCGATTATGCGGGTTGTAAGGTGGATCGAAAAGCACCAGCGGGTATTGCCAGTTTCTTGGGGGATGCGTGGTCTCATAAGCCTCCAAGAAATAAAACTCAGTGGCACTATCAACTGCCGAAGCCGAGTATGTGGCTGTCGGGAGTTGTGTTGCCCAGGTGCTATGGATCCAACAATAAATGATTGACTATGGCATTTCTTTCAAAAATACCTCTATCTTATGTGATAACACATCAGCCATAAACCTGTCAAAGAACCATGTCCATCACTCTCGCACGAAGCATATTGAAATTAGACATCATTTTCTTAGGGATCATGTGAGCAAGGGTGATGTAGAAATCAGGTTCATTGAAACAGACCAACAAATTGCCGACATTTTCACCAAACATCTAAATGAAGAAAAATTCACAACATTCAGGAGAGAATTAGGGGTTTGTAGGATAGACGAGTCTGAATCATGATCATTTGCACAATTATGTGTATAAGTCATTGCATTGCATGCATTTGCATTAGTAAGGTGCATAATTAAATTTTCCCTTGTCATGCATGTGCATTATGTTGCCTGAAAAACAAAAAGAAAAATCAAACTTGTGTGAAAAACCATGTTGTGTGTACTGCATTCTTTCTATCTATAGTATACATTCATGTCATTGTTATTTCTATGGCCGATATTCCCTTGAATTCATTTAACTGCCAAAAAGTGAGCAAGACCCCTCAAAATCTGAAATCCAGAAGCGTTGGATAATGAACGTCTTTTATGAACTTAGATTTCATTGAAACATGTTCCCCAACTGATTTACCCTTAAACAACTCAAATTTCCTTGATTCCAACATGAATTTATCATTGGGGATTAGAGCCGAACCATTTTTGGCCTTCCATTTCACTTACAACACTTTTTTTGGTGAAAAACTGGGGAAGGGTCGACCCTCGGGGATCCGATTTCTGTCCGGGGCCGGGGTTACAGGGGTCGACCCATTGGGTCAACCCGTTACGGTCAGGCGGCTTAGCCGTGTCCGAACCATCCTAAAAGAGGGTGGAAACCCTAAGTTTCCCCCTCCACACCTCATATAACCCCTCAAGCCCCCTTCTAACCCTAGCCACCATCTCTTTCAAGCCCTCAAATCTCTTCTTGGCACCAAAACTCTCAAGACCTAGCCGCGGTTCTTCCGGTGGCATCCCGCGCACACCTCCTTCCAAGCGGTTCAACGCGTCTTCCTTGAGCTCCAAACCCTCTGAGGTATGTTCATGATGTGTGGAGGATCCTTTATCCAAGGTTATAGCTTTCCAATCTTGTCAAACCATCTCGTTCTATAACCCCGTCAAGCGGTTCCTTTGATTTGTGTTTTAGATGGCCCCAAAGAGGCATTCTTCTCGCAGTGGAGAAGGATCGAGCTCGACAAGGGGGCGTCGATCCAAAGAGACAGCGCATACACTTTCTAGCATGGTGTTGGATAGGACCGTACTCTGTCCACGTGCGGTCGACTTCGGTAACCTTTGTCGTTATCTCCCGGGCCTTTTTGATATCATTTGCAGTCAACTGAATCTAGACGTGTTTATGTCAGCACATCATCGCATCTATCCAAACCTGGTACATCAATTTTACAGCAATTTGTCCGTTTCGGGTGATGTTTCGGTTACTAGAGTTAATGGGCAGTGGATTACCCTTTCACCGCAAATGTTAGGCGAAGCATTTAATTTACCAAATGAAGGCTATGCTTTTGGAGATGTTGAAGTTTCGGAAGCAAGGGTTTATCGTTACATGACATCCAAGAATATGGGTGATAGATCAGTTGCTGGACTAAATGCCAATCATTTTCCTCCCATGCAACGAATATTACATAGAATGATCACCATTATTTTGCTGCCGAGAGGGGGAGGCCATGACAAGGTCACTGAAAAACACATGTTTTTATACTCCGGCTTTTGGGGTGGCATTCCTATCAAGTTTCCAACACTTATCTTAGATCATATCTATTCAAGTATGAGGCACAAACATCGGACATTACCATATGTTGCGGCCTTAACTACTATTTTTCAATATATGGGGCTTAATCTTGCAAGAGAGACATCTCAAATAATCCGCGCTTCTGATATCTACACCATACATTCCATATGTCACCACATGGGTTATGAAATGCGTGATGGGGTGTTGGTGCGTCAATTGAAACGAGGTGCACAAGCTGTTAGCTCTGCAGAAGATGAGGATGATGATGAAGGGCAGGTCGGCGAACAACAACCACATGTTCCTGCAGAAGAGATGACCTCTGAGGCGGTACAACTAATCATGGATCGGTTGGATACCATTGATGGTCGTTTAGACAAGTATGGGGAGACAATGGAGGCTATGCAACAAGAATTGTCTAATCTGAAGCTATCTCATCAAGAATGCACTCAGTCTATTACAGACGCCTTGGCCAATCAAGCCACCATGTTTGGAGACATCGTGGATTATATTAGGCATCCGCCAAATCCCACACCTCCGAGTGATGATTAGAGGGTTCTGCTCCTGCGGAATGGCACACTTCTTATCCCTTTTCACCCCCTCCTTTTTGATGATGCCAAAGGGGGAGAAACTTTAGCCATATCTCCTTATATGTGTGCCTAGGCTAGTCGGCTACTTATATGTATGTGTGTGATGTGTGCTTGCATGCATGTGTGCTTTCATCATATTTTGCATCTCAGTCAGTTGTGCTGCATTTCCATTGCATCTTGTAATTTGCTTTTGAACTTAGACCCTGTTCACCTTTAAATTAGGTTGTCGGCAAAAATGTTTGGAATATGCCTTTTGGGTCAATCTTACATGTTTGGATCGGTATGTTTCATGTTATGATACTTCAAGAATGCATATATGGTGATGTATGAAGGTTTGAGCACTGTTAAGAAAGCCTTACTCTTGATATGGAGGTTGATGAATTAAATGTGAATGCTAAATCTTTTTGAAGTCATATGTTTATGCAAGGTATATAGTATTTTGTCATCATCAAAAAGGGGGAGATTGTTGAACCCCCTCCTTGAGTGAATGTTTACATGTGATGGCTTTTGATGATGACCAAACACTATATGTATATAAATTATCTTTGAAGTGTTCTAGCATAAAAAGTCTTGCAAAGCTCAACATCCTTATTAAAGTCTTGGAGCTTAGAAGGTTAAAGAACAACCTTAAATGGTAAGCAATTTTGAACTCAAATTGCAAGGCTAAATCTGATTCAGAATTTATGTCTTTACAGGACAAGGAACGTGCCTAAGTGCTTAAGGAACTCAAGGACGGTCGGTGAGATCAATTTCAACTTATTAGCCCTTGATCTTATGGTTTGAAGTTCTTTAAATTGATCTCAAGGGTTAATTTGGTTTGGTCTTATCTAAGCTTACATGAATTGGGACTTCTTTCATGTCTTAGAAACATTCCATTTGATGGTTTGAAACCCAACTTGAAACCCCTTGGCTTGATTCTTGGACTTAGTGTGTTTTTAGTCATATCTTGGAAGTTCAGGGATAAGGGTCGACCCCTGGTCGCTTATTTTTTCAACCCGAACGGTCTCTTTTATGTCACCCGCAAGGGTCGACCCCAAGGGTCGACCCACTCCGCGTGAGGGTCGACCCCTAATAGTTTTTTTTAACCTGCACGGGTAACCCCCGAGGGTCGACCCTAGGGGTCGACCCATTGCTCCAGAACCCATTTAAACCCCTTTAAACCCTTTAAAACCCTCACGAGGGTCGACCCCAAGGGTCGACCCTTTCAGGTTCGGAGTTGAGCCGTCATTTTGGACTTCCGTGCACATGCACCAAAAGTCATTCCAATCAAGTCCAACATCCCTAAAACATTCCAGGATTTGTGGATCTAGTCTCTAGGGTGTCTTTGAACGACCTAAGCTCTTATATATACATCATATTGGGGTGTAAAACCCTAAGGAACTAGTGAGATCTAAAAGTGTGTGTGTTGTTCTAACCTTTGTGAGTGTAGGGTCGCAGCAGCAGCTCCAGGGGCTTCTTCCATCTTGATCTGAACGTGAATGTGAAGAGAAGAAGCTTGAATCAAGTCTCCAAACTATCTCCAAGTGGAAGCTGCGTGGGAAATTAAGGCTGCAACCTCATTCGTGCGCCATTGTTCCATTCTTCATTCAAGATCTATCCTCCTCCTGCAGAAGTGCTCAACTACATTCGGAAAAGCAAAAGGGAGAGCTCCAACCACGATAAACCATTCTTCACCCTTTACTTTCAGAGTCATTTTTGATTGAACGTGAGTATCTATTGTAAAACTTAAATCATATTTCTGTGTGTGTGTTGTTTGTGTTTGGAAACATGAACGTGTGTGTGTGTGTGTGTGTGTGTGTGGCAACCCAGATCGGGTATCATGTGTGTGTGGTTGATGTTCTACATAGCTTGTGTGTGTGGCTCACTTCATAGTGAAGCGTTAATCCTCACGTGTGAGGGGTGGACGTAGGGGACACGGCAGTGTACCCAAACCACCTAAAAATTCCGTGTTTCACTTGTGGTTTGATATTTCGCCTATATTGTCGAGTGGGCTTTACGATAAGCTGAGTGTACACCATTTCCATCATCAACCACCTACTCTTATTCACACGCATTCACGAGTGTGGTCCTGATCGAGTGAGGCCTAGCATTTGTATGTTTATTAATCAAGGTTATCACTTGAGAAGAAATTTTAATTGGTGAATCAATTCACCCCTCCCCTCTTGATTGCCACAATTCGAGACTCAACACAAACTTTGAATTTTCTTTTCCCTCCAACAAAAATAGGTGGTGGCTGCATTTGACTTGGTCCACCATGAAGGGAGAGGGAAGAGGGCACCCTAGGGTTTCTTGTCTCTGTCTTCGGACTATTTCGCCCCCGACTTCGCCAGCAATTGTCTTCAGTGCCCTACACACACATAATTATGATTTAATCCATAAAAATTATCACAATGTGCACATAAATCACAAATGCTCATGATTATGCAATGGAGAATTAATGCTCATGGCCCTCAACTTTACTTTATTAAATGATATCACCGAATTAATCAATTTGCATGAAATGTCCAATTTATATGCGGAGTGGTGGCTAACTATGAAATATGCATAATTGCCTAATTATGTGCACATAAATAGGTGTATATGCAATGAATTATCATAGAAGATGGACACTTATCACTAGGCTGGAGCATAAACCAACAAAAGACCCCCTCTGCCCTTGGCGTCATGACATACCGTCTGAGCCAAGTTGTCCGGCAACATGATAATTCGTCTTGGCCCGTAAATATTCTCCCTTGGCATCATGACCTTACAGCTAAACCAAGTCATTCGGCATCATAACCTTCGATCTAAGCTGACCATCATCCTACCGTTGGCCCAGAACTGCCATCCGAACCAATGAACAAAAAGCCCCCCCTTGGTTTACACCAACTCTCAATCCCACTGGGATTCAACACAACACATAAAATCTTCCCTCCCCTACCACGACAATAGTCTCTTGTCTGTAGGACAACCGACCTTTGCGTGTGTATAATGCCTAGGATTTTTTGGATATTTTTTTTCGGATCTGGATCTGTGGGTTTCGGATCATTTTCGTGGGTCTCGGAGAGCATTTTGCAGTTCACGCGTGTTTTTATCTGTCGGACATTCGGAATCCCGTGTAGGGCGAACCGTTACGTTCTCCGACTCTGGGACGTTACCAGCGCGTTGTGCATTTTTCGAGGATCAGGGAGATGATTTTTTTCCCTATTTTTCATATTTTCCAAAATTTTTGGATTTTCTATATATCAAACCTCCTTTTTCTCTCTCCCCATCTCTAATTTCTCTCTCGCTCCCTCTCTATTCTCTCACGCTCTCTCCTCTCCCCCTCTCTTCTCTGGGCGGCCGATGGAGGCAAACGAGGACGAGGTGGCAATGCTCGTTGGGCGTGGAGCGATGGCCACGGGACGAGGATCGCGATAGTGGAGGCGGTTTGTGGGATCGTGAGCCGGCGAGGGTTTAAATGGCGTTTTCTTTGCGGATCGGGGTCCTCGGCGCGCGGAATCTTCGGTGGAGGTAGGGGGATGGTTCCCTAGCCCGAGTACTTCATTTCCCGTGAGTTTGGTAGCCCGAGGCTAGCCGAGTGGGTTTATTTTTCCACCGAGATATAAATACATGATTTTGGGGTGTGAGCCAGATCGGGTGTTTTGATGGTATTTTTGGTGTTTAAATGGGTCCTCTCGGTGCTAGAGAGGTTGGGGACTAGTTTCCCCTTGTTTTCCCCTTTACATGGGTGTGAACAGGGCGTGGAATGGGGTTTTCTATAGTATTCACCATTATCACGCTCGAGAGGACCTAGCGGTCCTTCTAGGGACCGCCAGGTGACTTGCCGGTCATGTGGAGACTGCTAGGGGTCCCTTTATGTCAGTTCGAGCCTTACGGTCTTGCGATGGACCGCCACCGAGCTTAGCGGTCTCGAGGAGACCACCAATCAGGGTTTAGCGGTCAGGGTATGACCGTTTTCACGCCCTAGTTGTTCGAGTGTTTCTAGGGTGTTGCGGTCCTGGTTAGACCGCTAGCCGAGCTTTTATGGTCCATTGTGGACCGCCAGGTGGCCTTTCAATCTGGGTGATGACCGCCTAGGTCCTAGGTGTTTCTGGGACGTAGCGGTCCTGGCTGGACTGCTAGGTAGGGCTTAGCGGTCCAAGGGTAGACCGCTAGGCTTGGTTTGTGGTCCTGAGAGGGCCGCCAGTTGATTTGACGGTCCAGGGTGGACCGCCACTCTGTTTTCAATGCTAGTCGTGTTCCGATTGCGTTGTGTTGACCCTGGTCGACCCGGTTGTGACCCAATGGTTGACCTTCGATCTCGTGGATGTCCTGGACACCCCGTGGATTCTCTATCCGTGTTCTTTGGTGTCCGGAGGTACCGTGTTACCTCGATTAGCGTGCCCATGGATTTTGGAGGGTCTGGGTGACCCCATGTGTTTCGGGCATTCGTGCTTTGTAGATCGAGTCACCGTGAGACGGTGTGAGTGTGGAGGGATTTCCCACACAACGTAGATTCTCTGGAAGGCATTTTCTGAGTGGGCCATGGGTTTGGCCCTTGGACTGTGAGTCCAGTCATTCAGCCTGGGGCTGGAGGTTTTCCGCTCTTCCCTTGGATAGGGAATTGTCTCGGTGACTTGTAAGCTATCTCGGTATTCATGCTACCGTGGTTTCAGACCTAGGGATTAGGTTAGATTGACGGCGCTGTGCCGTCACGTGCATCGGTCTTGACCTGAGTCGTGTGACTCAAGGACCGTCGGGTTTATAGGTCTAGTGGGCTGTTCAGAGTCTGGTGGCCTCGAGCCACCCGGTACTCCATGTTACTCACGATGGGTGTGTGCGTGGTTTTCGGTGTTCACGTTTAGTGAGCCCTTACTAGCTGTGGCTTTTCTGCGCATGCGAGTGTGGACCCACCTGGGGGTGGTGGAGAGCTTTCCCGAGAGAGACGATTTTTAGGCTGGTTACCGTAGGGCCCCTCACCTTTACAGCCCAAGTCCGGGCTGGGGGAAAAACCAACTAGAGGACCCGACTTAGAGCGAATGGTCTGTGTGTTCACACGTGGTTGGGGACGTCGGACCCGCGCTGACGTGCGCGACCCCAGCTAGTACTTGTTCTGTGGTTACTGGTACGGTGTCTCAATTCTCACTGGGCCGGAGGGAGACACCTGAGGCGCGGACTCAGATGTCAGTGGATGCATCCGGCCTTGCTTCTAGTGGGTAGGTACTCCCGTCACGTGACGTGAGATTCTCGTGACTCGAGGTTCTGTTTCTCATCTGCGAGAAGTGGTTTTACGTGTAGTTTCCGGGTGTGTTCCTAAGGTTGAGGTCTAGGATTCTAGTGAGCGTCACCGAGGGTTTTTTCTAGGCAATGTCTGGTCCACGACAGTGGTGTCGTGATGGGTTTTCCTGGCAGCGTAGCCAGAGGTTTTCTTGTTAGTTTGGTGGTCCCCCGACGGTGAGATCGGGGCGTGTTTTCCGGTACAGTAGGAGTAGCTATAGCGCCACGTTTTTACCGGCCACTGTGTTTGTTGTTCTTGCTGTTATTACTGCTTTCCGTTACCGCCGTTGTTTACGGTTGGAGTTCCGCGAGACCCCTACTGAGTCAGTGATAGGAGGCTTACCCCTGCTTTTCAAGTGTGGCGGTTCTTCCTCGAGATTCGAGGGTGCTGCGCGGAGGTTCTTAGTTGCCAGCTCGCCGGGCCGAGTGTTCACTCGGTATTAGGTACGCTTTCCTACCTTAGATTGTACTGCTGTTGGATTGGACTCTGTTGTAGTTATTTATTTATTTTCGTTAATCGTTGAATTGTCCTATTTTATTTCCTATTTTTTTGTGCCTCCACACTCCTTTTAGCCCTTCCGAGCTCTCCGGCTCGTGGGCGGCGGGCCAAGATTCGAATGGTATCGGGTTCCTCCAGGTATCCGGATCTTGGGTCATCATAGTATGCCTATTAAGCCCTATAAAAAAAGGAAAAAAAGAAGAAAAAATATATGATCTGCATGCTTGCTTGTTCTACTTGCATGTTTGCTTGTAATTTAGTATTGATACACCTGCTTTAAAAGTTCGAGGACCGCACCTCCTTGTTAAAATAACGCAGCCCCGATTCTAGATATGTGTGCGTCACTACATACACTAAGAAATGAAAAACTATCTTGTGGTGAGTGCATGCGTCAAAGGGAAGAGTCATAGCTATGCAGCTAGCTTAGCTCACGAAATACACCAGAGCAAAACTCCCACACTCTACATACAATATGAGCAACGGTTCTTAACCATAAGGACGCCATAAATTCTTCATAACACTTCATGGATGCTCGAATCTCTACACTCACACAGTGTGATCGTGAGGAAAAAGCTACCTACCCCCTTCATTAAAAAAATGCAGATCCAAGAAGCTGAGAATCCCCACTGAAACAAATGAGGAGACTCGCGCAAGATAGTGTAGCAAACTCCACAATGAAATTATAATAAGGACGAATCCTAGTACTCGGGAATCCCCATTGAGACATATGAGGAGACTCGCGTCAAACGGTGAGGTCTATAATAAAATCGCAATAAGGACGAATCCTAGTAGCCGGAAATCCTCATTGAGACATATGAGGAGACTCGCGTAAAACGATGAGGTCTATAATAAAATCGTAATAAAGGATGAATCTCAGTAGCCGGGAATCCCCATTGAGACACATGAGGAAACTCGAGTCGAATGGTGAAATCTAAAATTAAGAATAAACAAGGGGACTGTGCGAAGCTACCAAAAGTTGAAAACCCCAAATGTATGTGTAGGCACCGGAGTAATCCTCTAATGTTACTTAGAACGTTTGCATGTCCCTATGTGATGGAAATCAACACCGGGCACTAACATTTTCTTTTTGCATTTGTGTCCTTTTATTTGTATTTATACCCTTGGCTAATTGGGTTTGCAATTGTAAGGCATTATAAGCCAAAGGGATAGTCTTTAGAAGTCTTTGGGTTTATTTGTAAAAAGCCAGTAGGTCCAGTAGGGTCCCCCACCTTATTTCTCATTGGTCCACTTGGCTCTAGGGCCCATGTGGGACTGGTTCAAAGTCCAAGGTGGGCTTGTGGGGCTGGTCCATGGTCCAAGGGAGGACTTAGACCAAGGAGGTAAAAGAAGAAAAATCCTTTTTTTCCTCTTAAAGGGGGGGGGGGCGCACCCTTCCATATATGTTATTTTATTTTGTGGGTTTTGACCACATGGGGGATTAATTATCCTATCCCTAGTTTAACCCTCCCTAACCCTAGATCTAGGGGTAGTTTATGTCGTTTTCCCATTTCTATATAACCCATGTATTTTGTGAATTCCTTAGCAATTAATGAAGAAAAATCCCATTTGTTGCTCAATTTGCCCAAGGGCACCCTCTCTCCCCCTTGGAGCTATGATAGCTCCGAATTTTCAGAGGTGTGAAGCCTCCCCACCGCCCCCTCTCTGAGTGAGAAGCTCAGCACCGATGTCGCTGCCGCCATCGAGCCGCCATCGCACCACCACCGCCGCCTCGTTGGAGTTCTGCCCACTCCTAGATAGAAGCTTGAAGCAGAAATTTTATCTTTCAATCAGGAGATTTGTTTGAGCTCCAATTCTGAGAGTTTGTTCCTCGTATCATCTCCCATCCCCAGTTCAATTTTTGTGTCATTTTGCCTTTGTTTAGTATTTTTCCCGTAATTTAGTTTTCACCCCCAGCAATCTGCCAGTTTACAGATTTGCGAGACAGTGTCCTGTTGTTGTATTTTTCCCCCACCCTTAGCCATCTCACAAAATTCCCAAAAATATCATATGTGTTCCTCACATCCCCCTCTTCCGCCCATAATTTTCTCAGAGTCTAGATCCATCATTTTCTTTTTGGTCAAAATTCATCTTCAGGCAGATCTTCTTATGTCTTGTGTGTCTGTAATTCCGAGCCAAAAATAACTACAACCCACAGTCATTTTCATTTCTAATCCGTCTACTGGATGGATCTGAAATAATTATATGTTGTATCCCTTTGAGTCCTCTATCCATCAGTACCAATTTTGCCTCCATCCGACACAGGATCTTGGTGAAACAATTATTTTTGTGGAGGCGCGCAATCCTGCTCCGAGCAAGGCCAGTAAAAAGGTGTTGGGAAATAATTCCCAATAAATTATCACAACTCAGATTCAGCGACCGCCACTTCAAGGAGTCGACCCGGGACGTCCCGCCATCGTCCCAGCCAAGTGCCGCCTTCAGAAGATCTCAGGAGGATGTCATCCCTTTGGAGGTCGTTGTACGCTGTCTAGCGGGCTAAACCGAGTTTGAACAGTGCTGAGTCAGACCAGCAACCCGTCTCCGCCCCGAGAGCTGTTTCGGCTTGCTGCCCGTCAACCCAAGATTGGTCCTCCTGGACCCCACTTGTAGCCATTTACCTCTCTGCGAGGAGTGGGCCGTGAAACCCTTACTGTAATTATTGTAATTATTTTTTTTACCGGGAGTCTGAATCTTGGCCAGGGTCGTCTTCCCCATGCCCGGAGCGTGCAGGTATCATTTCCGCTCCCCTCTTTGGCATTTGCTTTACTCGTATATATTTTCATATGACGCTACTTGCATGCGATAGGTCCTAGCTCGTTATAATTTTATCACCGCTGTGAGAGTGAGTGAGTGGAGCCCATCCCATGACTCGATCCGAGCACCAGAAAAAGCTGATACCCTTGACTCATTGCCGGTTTCTCAATCGTGCACATCCGCACGTTTCCCTTGCTTAGGGACGTCTGCGAGCTAGAGTCCCTTGTTGTCCCAGGTTCGCGTCCCGTCCTGCATCAAATTGATATCAGAGCGGAAGGTTGAGTCTAGGGTAGTCTTTGATTAAAAACAAAAAAAAAGTGTCTAAGTCTAGGTGTTGCATTCTCATTCCTATATTCAGTATATCAAAAGGTGTTCTCGAAATGATAGGTTACGCCTATCGGGAAGGTAGCACACTTGCGTGAGTGCGATCTTCGGATCAAACCTCCGCCACGTACCGGATATGGGTTAAGTCTAGGTTTGTAGTCGAGTCGGTACTCCAACTTTGCATTAGTGTTTAGGGTCGTGTCTAGTGTCTTGTCACGAAGTGTCGGCATGGCCATCCTATAGCTCCCAGTGTCCCATGGATCCCCAAAAGCCCATATCATATGCATGGTGGCTACACGCCCAAGGATGGGAAACCCAACCCCACCACCTCCGTAGGCCCAAAGCCCCGGACTTCTATTGCTCCAAAGTCCCGAGTGACTACTTAGAGTGGGAAGCCGCTTTGGACAAATACTTCGAGTGTTACATTATGTCCGATGCCATGCAAGTCGACTTTGCCACAAGGTGACTTTTTTACGAAGCCGTCGAACAATGGAGGGACATAGAATACTCGAGGGAAATTAAGAGGCAATGGCCTATAGAGTCATGACATGAGATGAAGGGCGAGCTTAGAAGGATCTACCTCCCCGGCCCAATCACCTCCAACCGACCCTGTAGATCTCTTTTAAAATCCACACTTAAAAATATAAAAAGCAATAGATATATGGGTGAAAGCAATAAAAATAGCACGAGGTGCTAATGTGGAGAGTGTGTGATCGCCAGAGACACGAGGGTCTCAAAGAGGAGATTGATATGGGGAGATGATCGCAAAATACCTCAAATATGCGGGGGATGTGAGTATTCCTTTCTCTTCAAATCGGCCGGCCGACGAAGAGAGTTCTCCCTTTAATTACCCTTGCAAAAAAAGACAAACACCAATGAAGAAATTGCATTAGATATGTGGTGAGTGTAGCATCAATTCATGATAGAAATATGTGAGCATGAAAGCATGTGCAAGAACGCACCTTAAGGGTGGTTGCCCTTAAACCCCTATGCAAAGGGTGTGGGAGATGAATGAATGCATGAAAATAATGAGAATAAGGGAGATGTGCAAGAGTTGCACTATGGGGAGATCTCAATATGATGGTTGAGAAAAATCAATGAAAACAATGATATATGATGCATGATCTATAACAATAATGATAATGAAGATAAGAAGAATAATGAAGGGAAGATAAGATAAAAAAAATCTTTTTTTGTGGTTCCTTGGCTTGAATGCTCGATGGGGAGAAAGCCTCAAAGGGATGAAGATGTTGATGTGAAGTCCTCCTTAGCCAAAGGGCCCTGCGTTCGGTTCCTGTAAAAAGAAAAGAAGAAACAAAAGGAAAAGAACAACAGCAGAAGAAGAAGAATAAGAAGAAGAAGAAGACGGAGGCACGTAGAAGACAGAAGAAGAAGGGAAAAAAAATAGAAGAACGCAGGGGAGAATGAGAATTATCGGAACCAACCCCTTAACAGAGGCGAGAGCCTCTATTAATAGGTTAGAAAAAGGTGATAAGAAGGGAAGAGATTAAAGGAGGAAGGGATAAGAACGGGCAAGAGCCCAAATAGAGGAGGAGTCTAACGAGGCAAGGACTCTCCGGTGAAAGGGCTGCGAAGCCAGAAGGTGAAACACGCCTTAGGTCAGGGCGTCAATTAATGAATTGACGACTTGACCAGAGGGCGTTTCTCAAAAACACGCCCTGCACAAGGGCGTTTCTCAAAAACCAAATTTAGCAATAAAAACTCCCCATATTTGAAAAATGTAAAACACGCCTTAATTAAAGCCACGTTTAAAAACACGCCCCTGAGAAGGGCGTTAATTTCAAGAGCTCAAATGGGGAAGTCGGTCAAACCTAGAAGAATTAACGCCCTCAGGTGAGGTCGTCCTTTCTTTAAGAAACGCCCTTGGTTAAGTCATGTTTTGAAGAAAACACGCCCTTACCCAGGTCGTGAATTTAGAAAATTCATAAAATAGATAAAATGGGGGAGAAATAGATAAAATGGGAGAAAACGCCCTAGACAAGGTCGTGTTTCAAAAACACGCCCCTGATGAGGGCGTGAATTCAAAAAAAATAGAGATAAATGCCCAGAAAATCCAGAAAAATAGGAAAAAGGAGATAAATGGGGAAAAATAGGAGAAATTCAAGAAAAAGTGGGAAAACCACTCAAATAAGCTGATTTGAGGGTCAAATGGGGCATCGCAGAGTGATATGAAATATACTCAAAATAATGTCAATTTTAGCGTGTCTACAGCTGCCCCGCCTTGGCGTCTGCTTTGCAAGGGAGCGTAGCAAACTGAAAAGTAGATCCCAAGGTGTGATGAGACACGCAATCAACATCACTTGATGAGAATCAAATCAAAAGCACGAGATGAAGCAAATCTCGGGAAATTCAAGGAAATCAACAATGTTTGGATAAAAGGGGAGATGCGCACGCGGTGCACGAAGGAGATAAAATAAATGATCAACTTCCAACGCGGTGGAAGTACCCCAGGTCACAAACCTGTAGGTTTCACCATTGGGGAGCGGTTACCAGCCAGTGGACGTGCTGCAGCCAAGGTGGATCAAAGGAAAGGAGATTAAAAATAAGATGATAAAAATCCAAACAAGGAGCTTTCGAGAAAATCACCCAAAACAGCGACAAAACGAACTGAGGATCCAATTCGGCAAGGAAAATCTCATATCGAGAAAGATTAAGATCAATTCAACTCTCACATCAGCTTATCAAAATGATTTTCAACAATTGCTTCAAAGTCCTACATGAATGCATGCTGGGCTAAAGGGAAAAATAACAAATGAAAATATAATATAATCAAGGATAATATTGTTAAACTGCCCAGACTGGGTCAAGAAACCAATTCTGCGAGCTGATACTAAGCCGAAGCCCGTTTATCCACGCACCAACTCGTAAAAAGGGAACCATCGTCCCCAGTCTCGGACGGCTCAACGGCCTATCCGTGTGACTAAGACTTCTCTGGAATCATCATTATTTTTGATGAAGGGGAACTCAAATCCCAGATTTACCAAAGCCACAAGGTCCTTGATATAATCTAGTAACATATAGTAAAATGCATACAGGGAGATGGTGATAGCAATAAGCCTGGGGGACTCAGAAATGAGTTGCAAAACCGGTGGGACTTTGATGATGATGCCCAGCCGGCGGGACCAAGAGCTTCTTATCCTGCGCTCAAAAATTCATTAGCCAAGATATAAAAGATAACAAGCAATGAATAAGACATTCAATCATAGCAATCATCAAAGCATCAATTATAGCATGTATATGGCATGAATAGCATAAGTCACATCATAGCATTGTTTGTTATTTTATCATAAGGAGACAATCTGGCTAATCAAGATTTGGAGATGAATGATCAAGATCTGATATAATGCCCATCGGCGGAGTGATCAGATGAAATTAGCAGGAGTTGATTAAAAAAATTTGGAGATAAATGATAATCAGGAGATATGATAATCAGAATGATATAGGGAGATGATAACCAAAAGATGCCCAGGGTGGCATGTTATGAGAATATCGGGGAAGAATCAATAGATTGATAGTAATAAGTGGAGAGAGGACTCATCCCGTGCTCCTGGTCCTTGCAAAGTTGTTCCTGCAAAACACCATCAGACAATACAATGCAATTTTTTTGGATTTTGAAAATATGCAAATTTTTATGAGTTTTGAAAAAGATATTCCAATTTTTATGAATTTTATCAATATGCAAATTTTTGTGGAGATTTTGGAAAAGATATTCAAATTTTTATGAAGTTTTGAGAAAGAAATATTCAATTTTTTGTTTGATTTTGGTTAAACATTGCTAAAGCAGCATCAAAGGGTGTCTTAAACCACTGGCTAGGGGCCCTCGTTCCTTCCCCTTTCGCTAAAATTTCCCAAAGCCGGGCGTGCATTGAAGGGTGGCGCCCTATAACTGACCGTCTTTGATCAACGGTGCCCCTACCAAGGCCATACCCGAGAAACATTCGGTCTTAGAGGGAGAAGAGAAGAATAATTGGAGATAAGCTTTATGCAGGATGGGAGGTATCAAGACTTGAATTCCTTCCAAGGTGTTAACCCTCAAAGAGGTAGTCTGTTGTGCCGGGGCTTTGTGCCTTTACTTTTCAGACCCTTGACATGCATACGACCAGGGTTTTCCCTGCGGGGACTTTGCCCTCTTGACATGCCATAATTCATGATTTGCTTTTATCAAAATTTGACTTGATTTTCATAATTGCCCTTTTGGCTAGATGTATATCATGAAAGCTCATATGAAAACTCATATTGATGTTG
Source organism: Amorphophallus konjac (assembly GCA_022559845.1). NCBI lineage: Eukaryota > Viridiplantae > Streptophyta > Magnoliopsida > Alismatales > Araceae > Amorphophallus > Amorphophallus konjac. The sequence continues at coordinate 42,699,242 of CM040120.1, read as the reverse complement.
ATTTTGGGTCAAGACTGCCCCTATTTGAGACTCCTCTCGTATTGAGGATTACCTAGGTTGGTCATCTCATCCGTCAACCTCTTGCCCCTGCATGTGGCCGAATAAAGAAGAGAAAAAGACTTCCAGATATACTCATGGCATGGCCAAGATAGCAACGGTGTTTTTATCAAAGGAGCCGGCTAAGGACGCCGTGAAGTGTGTGGAATGCCCAGCTAAGGGTTGCTCTTAACAAGCAGGGAGAGAACGTTGAATTCCCAGCACGGGTTTTTATTAACCAGAGGTGCTGCAAAAGCAAGCCTAAAGACTCTTTTGAGGAGATTAAATTAAACAAAAGCTTAAGATAAAAGTTTAAAACACCACTCTTAATCTTGTTAGGAAACACTTCATCTTGAAAATCATGCGTGAAGTAATGAGGGAAGGATATCATTAAAAATGCGTACTTACGCCAATATGTTACCTTACAACCTTTGTAGAAGCAGCCGTCAGAGGCGAGGTTGATCATCATGGGATTTATCCTCTTTGGCAGATAAAATGATAGGAAGCAAAGGATTTGAAAGTGGCTTAACAAGAAGGAGTGGTGCCAAGACCAGACTCAGATGAATAAGGAGAAAAGGAAGAGAGGCGAGGGCTAGAACTCCCTCACTAAGGTGTGGAGACCCTGATCACATGGAACAGTCTACAGAAGAAGCGGAGAATTAGAAGGAGGAGTGAGGACTAAAGCCTCGAAAGCAATGGGAGAAAGGGCAGATGCCCAAGGCAGTGGATGTGGAAGAAGTTGGGTCAGACCCAAAATTAGGAGGAATCAGAAGAAGAAATTGGTAGATGGAAAGAGGTGGATCCGGAGGGTCCGGAGGCAGAGGAGGAGAATCATGATAGGAGGAATCCGGAGGCTCCGGAGGAATATTGAAAGAAGGGATGCGATGCCCTGGGGAAAAATAGGGAAAAAGATGATGGAAAAGGAAGAAGAAAATGAAGGATGTGATGTCCCGGAGGAGTAAAAAGATGAATCGGAAGAAAGATGGATGGTCCGGAGGTTTCGGAGGAATGAGATGGAAAGGGGCGTGATGCCCTGGAAAATGATAGAGAGAATAAGATGGAGAATCTGGAGGTTCCGGAGGAATAAGATAGAAAGGGGCGCGATGCCCTGAAAGGACGAGGGAAGAATCCGGAGGTTCCGGAGGAAGCAAATGGAAAGGGGCGCGATGCCCGAGGAAAAGATGGAGAGAATCCGGAGGTTCCGGAGGAGTGAAACCAGGAAGGAGAAGGTGGAAAGGGGCGCGATGCCCGAGGGGAAAGTCCGGAGGTTCCAGAGGAATAGAATCAGAAAGGGCGAGATGCCCAAAGAGGAGGGATAAAATTCCTGGAGGTTCCAGGGAGATAGCAGGAAAAGGGACGCGATGCCCCAGGGATAGTGGATAAAAAGATGAAGATGAATAAGATGGAAAGTGCGGAATATCCGGAGGTGCCGGAAGACGAGGAAGGTACGGGTTTGGAAACCCGGGAAGCAGGAGATGCAATTGTATGCGAATGCAATGCGATGAATGCTGTGAATGCATGAATGCAACAAAATGCATGAGATGCAAGGAATATGGAGAATATGAAGGGCGAGAGGACGAGATCCTCCTCTTAACCCTGGGAATGGCCCATGAAGAAGAAGTGATAGAGATGGACGAATAGAAAGTGGAACAAATAAGGGATGGCCCCTTAGCATCAAGGTAACTGCCCCTCCATGGCAGTGAACATGTACGGCCAATTGGCCCAATAAAGGAAGCTTCAATAAATGACAACCCCTTTGGAAAGCGAAGATCAATAAAGTGAGGGAGTCGTAGAGTTGGAACGGGAAGCATTATGTTGCCCATTGATGGTGATGAATATGGAATGTTGAATAAAATGGGCATTCGCCCCTTGTAAATGAATTCGGAATTCGAAGGTTTGAACAAAGGGTGCCCTGCCCGGCCTTCATACGGCGTTAACGCTTGGCATCTGTTGAGCAGTGGCGGTGACTCGGCCTCTTCGATCATGCGCGGCACAATAACCCGGATTGTCATCCGGTAAATAAATTCTTGAATCTTGAATGGCACAGTCGTGGCCAAAGTCTTCTTGCCCGCCTTTTGCTTATCCTTGGCGCGAGTAGCTGCAGAAGCACGCCCCTTCCGAGTAACAAAGGGAGGTGAGGCGGAGGCGGGAGGTTTCGTGGATGGTGGAGTTATAATGGAAGGTGTTGGCAAATGGGTGAGCGTAAGCGGGGGTTCAAACACGTCGAGTTTCTCCCTTTGCTCGGAAGCAGTTGGGATTGGCTCGTATGCAAAAAAGGGCGGATCCTGCTCAGGACTAACCATGGGTAAAGGCGTAAGGCTATATGGTGGAGGAATAGGCAATGTGGGTTTTAAAGGGATAATGGAAAGCCGAGGTGGCGGTAATGGGAGGCTAATTGGGGAACGTTTAACGGTAGGCTCAATGGAGGCCGATGGTGTGGAGGTTAATGGTTTAAGGAGTGGAGGTGTAATTGGTAGAGGTTTAATGGAAGGTTTAGGGGAGGTTAGTGTGAAGGTTAATGGTGTAACTGGAGGAGGTGTAATTGATAGAGGTTTAATGGAAGGGGGAGACTCAAAATGTGCCGGTGTGGGTGATTGAAGTATCGACCCATCATCGTAACACCAGGAGGTCTCATAAATGGGGGTTGGATCGGGGATGGTTTCATCCTGAGCAGGAGGTTCATCGAATGACAGCGGAGGGAGCGGGAAATTAAGGAAACTCGGAAGGGGTGCCTGCGGAGCTTCATCATCATCGTACACTACCTCGGATTCTTCAGTTGTCGGTTCTTCCTCGCTTGGAATGCCGATATCATAATCATCTCTCCTATCCTTCCATTCTCTCTCCAACTTAGTAATCTCGTCCAAAGCGGCATGGAGAGGATTGACCGGAGTAGGAGGAACCGTGACCCTCTTTAATTGTTCCTCCATGGAAGTAATCTTATCAAAAAGAGATTGTTGGAGGGGTGTGACTTGAACAATAGAAGGTTGGCAGGGCCTCGAAGGAGGAGGGGCCCCATAAAAAGGCCGTGGAGGGGAGTTGACGGTATGACCCGTAAAAGAACCCGGATGGGCCGGATTGCAATGAATAAATGGGCCTCGGGGCCGTGAGGGAGGAGGAATAGAAGGAGGCGGGTGTCGGACCACCCGAGTAGAATGAATGGGGGGAGATGGGTAATGGGCTACCCGAATATGATTGGAAGGAGGAGGTGGGTGATGGGCCACCCATGTAGAATTGGAGGGAGATGGGTGATGGGCCACCCGAATAGAATTGGAAGGAGGGAGAGATGCATGAGATGTACCCTCAACGGCAGCCTTAAGGGCTTGGATCTGTTGAGGGGTAAGATGATCTAATGCATGGATGATTCGAGAGACCTTCTCGTCATTGGGAGGAGACGGTCCCGAGGGAATAGTGGCTCGAACTTGAGGAGGGGGACCATAAGAATGGACATTGCCCATGGGTTGGGTATGACCATGAGAATAAGGACGTGGTCCCTTGAAAGAATGGTGAGAATGCTGATTAACATGTTGAAATTGAGGATATGAAGTGCTAGGTTGTGCATCTCATGAATTGAATTGAACATGTTTCTATCATGGTAAGCCATTATATAATCAAAAATTCTCAATAATTATGCAAATAAGCACACAAGTTGGAATGGTTACCGTGATTTTTGATTGTTTTATCCTTGGTGAATTAAGGATTTTAATAAAGTTTGGAAAGATTCACACAAGGAGAGTCCTAGTTTCAAATGAGATTTGAACTCCAATGCCAACTAGGAACTCTCACTCACCACGTATTAGGCCAACTATATCGGGACTCCAAAAGGGTACAACCTGCCCGGCGTCCGTGAGGGAATCCACGGGTGCGGGGGCTTATGGAGGCTTGGAAAAGGGATTTCCAGTCCAAAGAGACGGAATGCTCAATGGAGGGTCGTCCCGATTCCAAGAGGGTGTGTGGATCCAAATGAAGAGGAGGAGGCTCCCAAACCAAATGCAAATATGAATGCAACAGGGTAAACGGGCCAACCACAATAATATGATCAATCAACAAAAATAAGCATGAAATATCATGAAAAACCACAGCCGGGGGTTCTGGAAACCCACAGTAAAAACACGCCCGGGAAGGGGGCGCTACTAAAAAAGACACGACGATGTGACTGTTGTGAATCAACGTGAGGGGCCCAGGGGCTGGCGAAAACATGCCTTAGGGTGAGGCGCTATCAATAAACGGACGCCCTGTTCAGCGGGCGTCAACTCAGGAGACACGCCCTGATGAGGGGCGCTAATAAATAAAAGAACGCCCTTGGGCAAGGCGTGAAACACTGGCAGCAGATATATGCAAAATATATGATATGAAGAAAGCACAGGGGTTTGGCAAAACACAGGAATAAAACGCCCTGGGGCAGGGCGCTACCAATGGAAAAAGCGCCCTTCGGTAGGGCGTGAAACACCGCGGGCAGATGCCAACCAAGTCAAGGAACGCCCTGGGTCAGGGCGCTACCAATAAACGAACGCCCTATGCAGTGGGCGTCAAATCAATAGAAACGCCCTGATCTGCGGCGCTACTCAATAACAGAACGCCCTCGGACAAGGCGTGAATTCACAGGAAGCAACAAAACCCGGAAGTAAGCTGGAAAACGCCCTGGCAGAGGGCGTAAAATATTAAGAAGACGCCCTGTGTCAGGGCGTTAAATCAATAAAAATGCCTCTTCCAGAGGCGTGAATTCATCTTGACCAGGAATCCTTCGCGGCCAGCAACAGCAGAGGAACACTCATAGAATCAATGCAATCAACAAATATGAATATCAAAAGGGCACGCGAGGGTGCCAAGGGGAAAGGGGTAATGAAAGAAGAACACAAAGTGTCCCACCGTGATCGCCAATTTGTAGATCTCTTTTAAAATCCACACTTAAAAATATAAAAAGCAATAGATATATGGGTGAAAGCAATAAAAATAGCACGAGGTGCTAATGTGGAGAGTGTGTGATCGCCAGAGACACGAGGGTCTCAAAGAGGAGATTGATATGGGGAGATGATCGCAAAATACCTCAAATATGCGGGGGATGTGAGTATTCCTTTCTCTTCAAATCGGCCGGCCGACGAAGAGAGTTCTCCCTTTAATTACCCTTGCAAAAAAAGACAAACACCAATGAAGAAATTGCATTAGATATGTGGTGAGTGTAGCATCAATTCATGATAGAAATATGTGAGCATGAAAGCATGTGCAAGAACGCACCTTAAGGGTGGTTGCCCTTAAACCCCTATGCAAAGGGTGTGGGAGATGAATGAATGCATGAAAATAATGAGAATAAGGGAGATGTGCAAGAGTTGCACTATGGGGAGATCTCAATATGATGGTTGAGAAAAATCAATGAAAACAATGATATATGATGCATGATCTATAACAATAATGATAATGAAGATAAGAAGAATAATGAAGGGAAGATAAGATAAAAAAAATCTTTTTTTGTGGTTCCTTGGCTTGAATGCTCGATGGGGAGAAAGCCTCAAAGGGATGAAGATGTTGATGTGAAGTCCTCCTTAGCCAAAGGGCCCTGCGTTCGGTTCCTGTAAAAAGAAAAGAAGAAACAAAAGGAAAAGAACAACAGCAGAAGAAGAAGAATAAGAAGAAGAAGAAGACGGAGGCACGTAGAAGACAGAAGAAGAAGGGAAAAAAATAGAAGAACGCAGGGGAGAATGAGAATTATCGGAACCAACCCCTTAACAGAGGCGAGAGCCTCTATTAATAGGTTAGAAAAAGGTGATAAGAAGGGAAGAGATTAAAGGAGGAAGGGATAAGAACGGGCAAGAGCCCAAATAGAGGAGGAGTCTAACGAGGCAAGGACTCTCCGGTGAAAGGGCTGCGAAGCCAGAAGGTGAAACACGCCTTAGGTCAGGGCGTCAATTAATGAATTGACGACTTGACCAGAGGGCGTTTCTCAAAAACACGCCCTGCACAAGGGTGTTTCTCAAAAACCAAATTTAGCAATAAAAACTCCCCATATTTGAAAAATGTAAAACACGCCTTAATTAAAGCCACGTTTAAAAACACGCCCCTGAGAAGGGCGTTAATTTCAAGAGCTCAAATGGGGAAGTCGGTCAAACCTAGAAGAATTAACGCCCTCAGGTGAGGTCGTCCTTTCTTTAAGAAACACCCTTGGTTAAGTCATGTTTTGAAGAAAACACGCCCTTACCCAGGTCGTGAATTTAGAAAATTCATAAAATAGATAAAATGGGGGAGAAATAGATAAAATGGGAGAAAACGCCCTAGACAAGGTCGTGTTTCAAAAACACGCCCCTGATGAGGGCGTGAATTCAAAAAAAATAGAGATAAATGCCCAGAAAATCTAGAAAAATAGGAAAAAGGAGATAAATGGGGAAAATAGGAGAAATTCAAGAAAAAGTGGGAAAACCACTCAAATAAGCTGATTTGAGGGTCAAATGGGGCATCGCAGAGTGATATGAAATATACTCAAAATAATGTCAATTTTAGCGTGTCTACAGACCCCACCCAATCACCTCCAACCAAGTGGGTCATAGTCGGAGGCAAAGAGCCCCACACGTAGATGAGCCTAGACCCAAGACTAGGTCGGTTGATTATGGGCAAGTCCATCAAGAGGTCCCTACTCCAAACCCCACCATTGTCGAACTCTTCAAAACCATTTCAGATCGGTTGGATAGTATGTGTACCCAGATTGACAGGTTCCTACCCGAGTATAGGGAGGTCGTAGCCGGTAGCCTCAACCCGGTGCCACCCCAAGGACCTCTTTCCTTCAAGGAGGATATTCCTTCCCCACCCATGAGAACTCCATTACCACCACCCTCACCTTCTGATCTTTATTCGGAGCCACCCGTGTTCTAACGGGAAAGTTATTCATCGCCGAGTCACTACTTAGTTGGCCAAAGATAGGCTTGATCCCTAGACCGCCTTGCTACCCAACCATGGACCCCGCACTACCACAAGTGTCCGTCAACTCCTTCCACACCACATTCTGGTCTAGTCACCATGTTGATACATTGGGTGACCGTATTAAGGGATTAGACTGGCAATTGAAGTTGACGTGTATGTTGGCCCGAGGTTTCAACCAACCCCATAGTCGTAGCTTCACACATCTGGCCTTAGGGTCCATTACCTCCGTGTGCACCATGGGTCATGTTACCACGGAGGTTCTCTTATTCCTCCCTTTGTCGGCCGAGTCTGACTTCATTCCCTTTATCCCGAGGGAGGAACCATACCTTCTATATGAGATCACCATCCCCTATACCCTAGTGCATGAAGGTGACCATTTACACCTTCAATTCCAAACATGGGACCATGACATGTGGGAACCCAACTCGAGGGGTCACACGTTCTTTGATCCCTTCGACCCCTTCCCTAGTGAACCCCTTGACCCACCACATCTACTTCACTTCTTCGAGGGAGTCCACTATCACACCCCTACTTCACGGGCGAGTCCGCCTACACTCTACAAGGAGTCCGTTCATTGGGGTACGGAAGACGGCACATTCAACCCTCCTGGCCCACCCAAACCTCCCAAATCCAAAAGGTCGTCCTTGCATGAGTGGTGCATTTTGGGATATCTAGGAGTCCATGATTCTATCGACATTTGGTTGCGTCTTGTGTATGCATGGCACACATTCGGATGTCCTAGTCTACCATTGCATATGGGTCGGTATAACAGTAGGTTTGTTTAGGGTCATGTGTGAGTCCGTGTCTTTCTTTATTGTTGAGTGCATAGCGAGTCTGCATGCATCGAATCGAGTTCGTCTCATGTTTGAAGTCCCGCGATCAATGACACCCAAGAGGGGGGTGAATTGGGTGTTTACAATTTTTATTAAAACTTTTGTCCTTTTCAAATATGTGATAAACACTAATTAGGAAGTTGAAAGTTGTTAAATAAATTCTCTCAAACTCTCCGTTCCCACACATGCATGTAACGAAATAAAACAATCAAACCACACACAAGCACAACCCAAACCACAATGCACAGCGATTTTAAGGTGGTTCGGATGCAACAGCGGCAATCCTACGTCCACCCCTCACCAAACTCGGTGAGGCTTCACTCGGGATAAAACCCCAAACGGAGACGACGCTCCAAACACACACACGCAGGACGACGCCTACCCACACACACGGGGACGCACCCCAACACACACACACACACACACACACACACACACACACACACACACACACACACACACACACACACACACACACACACACACACACACACACACACACACACGGAGACGAGGTCTCCAACACGATCCAACAAGCGGATCAAGAACACACACACACGCTGCAATAGATGCAGCACTCCACACACTAAAAGGACCAGATCTAAATAGATCCACACACACGTAGATCTAGGAAGCTCTACGTACACACACACAAATAGAACACAAGGACCACACAAACAACCACGGATCCACAACGATCCATATACACACAAAAGTTTCTAGATTATAAAGAACACAAACATGAAGCCCAAAACACAAAAACAATGAAGCACGGTTTAGAAGACTCCTGATTTGGCTTCCTTTTCGATGTATGCTGCTGATCTTGAATGTTGCCTTCACTCTTGCTTGAATGACTTCGAGTGGATTGTGTAAACCTTGCTCTTTTCACCCTTGTACAACCTTCTTCTCAAATTCGTGCTTGCTTGATTCTTCTTCTTTCTTTCTTGAGCAATCTTCCTTTGAATCATTGCTTCCTTGCTTGCTTCTTTTCCTTGGAGGATGTTGGCTTCAGATCTACCTTGAATGGCTTGAAGTTGGATGAAGATTGTTGTAATGCCCCGGATTTTTCGGATATTTTTCGGATCATTTTAGTGGGTCTCGGAGTGTATTTTGTGCTTTACACGTGTTTTTCCCTGATGTGCCTTCGGAACTCTTTGCAGGGCAAACCGTGGCGTTCTCCGACTCCGAGACGTTACCACTGCGTTGCGCTCTTCCCGAGGATCGCGGAGGTAATTTTTTATAATTTTTTAAATTTCTGTAATTTTCAGGTTTTCCTATATATACTAACCCTTTTCTCTCTCCCCCTCTCATTTCTCTCTTCCCTCCCTCTCTCTTCTCTCACGCCCTCTTTCTCCCCTCTCTTCTCCGGCGGCCGACGGAGCGAGGCGGGGGCGAGGTGTTAGGGTGCTAGGCCTGGATACAGAGGGGGGTGAATGTATCCCTCTAAAATAAATGGCCTAAATTAAAGACTCTAAAGCTCGGATATGCGGAAAAGGAACAATGAGCTTTCCGAGATAAGATGATAATCAACCTGTTGATCAAACAGTTGGACTGCAACAATGCAGCCACCTGATCAAACTAGAAATGCAGAAAGAACAGTGCAACCCAAACACACCTAGCAAAGTGCAATGCTCAAGGTTACTACTGATAGGAACAATATAAACAATCCAAGATAACACAGCTAACCAGCATGCATAACCTGTGAATGGGAGGTAGGAGGCAAGGAGCGAACGCACAAAACAAACCACTGCACAATAGATTTTTAGGTGGTTCGGCCCTCCAGACCTACATCCACCCCTCACTCAACCCGAGTGTGGCTTCCACTAGCTCACGCTAGAAACAGCAGACTCAGTCTGCAACAGGTGCTGCCACACAGTTTGACCAGGGGAACAACCTCCCCTCTTCCTCCCAATCGGAGGGACACCCCAAGTGACTCCCAGTCACTTGGAAAGTAGAGACACACGGTCTCTCTTCCTCCAGACCTGGAGGGAACCCCTGGACTTGAATCCACAAGCCTAGAACCGGAGACAAGTCTCCCTTCCTCCAAACCGGAGGGAACCCACAAGTAGCTCCCAGCTACTTGCAACCGGAGATCAGATCTCCCTTCTCCTGATCCACAGGAGGAACCCCGACCTCTCTACAGAGTATCGGAAAGCACAACAAACCAGAAAACAAAGGAAAAACAATAAACGAAAATAACTTCAGCAAACAGAAAGCTGAAACACGAAATGCACAATGTGGCTCTCAACGGAGCTGACTGGCCTGGATTTGATCCACGGTCCAGTAGACAGATCTTCAGGTAAGCTTTTCTTCCTCTTCTCTTCTCTTCTTCTTCTTCTCTTTCACTCTCTCGATCTCTGCTCCTCTATACTCTTCGGCTCACACTTCTATCTCTCTCTTTCTCTTTCTTCTGCTCTCCTAATCTCTCACTCTCTGCTCTTCTCTTCTTTCTCTTTTCTTTTTCTATCTGGATCGTGGCTCTCTGTATGGACTCTTCTTCTCGCCAACTCGATCACTCTTCTTCTGTGGAAGAAGGCTCATATATATAGCAGCAGCAGCAGCTAGGGCGCGTGTGGCTTCCACAGCTCCCGCCCTAAAAATTTGGATCACGTGGCAGTCTCTCAGCAGACTTCATTCCAGCCTCAAATCACGTGCTGCCTTAAGCTTCACGATCAAAGCACCTGTAAAACAGAGTATCGGATAAGTCATCAATTTAAAGAACAACTCTGTATAGATTATCAGAAGAACAACACTTTAGAAGAAACCTGAACGAGGTTAAAACGAAACAACACGAAGTAACAAATAGCAACGACACGGAGACAACACGAAGACACAATAGGGAAAATGACACGAAGTCAGTAAAGACTCGATGTACAACAGTAAGTAACACGAAGTAAAACACAGACATAAACGATAACACGAGATGCAACTAGAGGACAGAGAGAAGCGACACGAGGTTCACACAGAAACTGACACGAGGTATACTGTGACAGAACAGACACAATGATGAGAACGACACAAGGTGGTGGCACAGAAAGCAACACGAGGTGCTGCAATGTTCTGCACGCAGTGGAACAAAAAATGACACGGAGTGAAAACAACACAAAGACGAAACAGTAATTGACACGGGTTGAAATCAACACGAAGATAAAAACTGAAATCGACACGGAGTGAAAAATGACACGAAGATGAAAACAACACTAAGACGAAGTTGACACGGAGTGAAAACGACACGAGGTCACAAGACAAACGACACGAAGTCCAAAGGTGACAAAACAGATACTACAAAGAGAACGACACGAGGTAGAAAGAAAACAACACGAAGTAAAACGATAACGACACGAAGTGTCACTGTAACAACAAACACTACGAAGTTACGAATACAAAAAGCAACACGGAGACATAGAGAAGTAAAACCGACACGAAGTGTGGTTACAAAAATAAAAGGACACGAGGTATAGGAAGAACAACACGATCACGGAAATAACAAAGAGTTGACACGGAGTGTGGTCAAGGCGAGAAGGACACGAAGTCTAAAGAGAAAACAGCACGAAGACAAAAACATAAAAACTAACACGAAGACATAATTGTGAAAACACCAAGAGGTGATAGATAGCAAGGAGAACGACACGAAGTGAAACGACACTTGAACCTAGACCGACGTAAAGATCCAGCGAAAAATGACTCGAAGATAGAAATACACAAGCACGACATGAACTAAGGATGACATGGGGACAACACAGTCACATAGGCTGCACGAAGTGAAAGACAACACGGCTATCTCGACACGTGATGAAATGGTGGAAGTAGAAGAAAAACTCGAAGATGAAAACGACACGAGCTGAATTTAACACAAAGGCGAAGACAGACACTGACACGAGGTGTGGACACGAAGCAAGAATGACATGAGGTTCAGAGAAACCAACACGAAGATAGAAACAGTACGGACACACGAAGTATTACCTCTTAGCAGCTTTTTCTTGTAAAGCATGGAAATCAACACGGAGTGTTGTAAGCTCAGACGACACGAGATCTTTTCGTGTTAGTGAGGGGAAACAACACGAAAACTCAAGTACAGAGACAGCACGAAGATGATGTACAGTCTGATGTACAGACTTTGAAGAACAGTCTAATGTATAGACTTGCGCGAGCGAGCTACAGTGCCAAAGTGTAGACTTTACACTGTACAGACTTGGAAGACCACTGTTGAATGTGTAGACTTGTAGTTTAACATGAAAGAAGGCCAGTGTACAGACTTGCTATCCTCACAGCTGACGACTCCAGTGTATAGACTTGGAGGCCTGAAGGTGATGTGAGTAACAGTCCAATGTATGGACTTTGACTCTAAATGAGACTGACAGTGTATACACTTAGCCAATGCAATGCACTGTATGGATTTCCATGAGACGCTCAATGTGGACTTACTGCCAATCAATGTATAGACTCTGTAAATGCATATGAAAGCTTTATGCAGCAGATAACAGTCTGAAACTTCAATTGCAATGATTCACAGTGATTAACATCAAACACCAGTCATCAAAACTAAATCAATCATCAAAACCACAGCAATGAATGCTTTATGCATCAGTTTAACATGTAACATGATTGAACATCTGATTAACTCACATCAACTAACAATCATCAAAAACCATCATCAAAACCACAGGGGCACAACAATCTCCCCCTTTTTGATGATGGCAACACTTTCAATATATTGAGTCATTCTGATGATGTGAGGCATTCTGAAGACTCAAATTATTCTCCCCCTTTGACTTCATCAAAAAGAAAATAATTTGAGAAATTAAAGCATGTATAAAAGTTCAGTCAAATTCTCCCCCTTGCAAGAACATGATTCTCCCCCTTTAATATTGTCAGCAAAAACATGAGTTAGAGAAGATCAAAAGAAATCTGCATGCACTGATTGAATGATATTCTCTCTCTTTGGCAAACAATCTCCTCCTTTGGTACAATGCAAAAATGGAGATGCAACAAGAAATGCAATACTCCACCCTGAGTATATGAATGCAAGGTCACAAATGATATTAACATGATTCAGCACGACAAGGAAAACTCCCCCTGAAGAGATGCCAATTGATATGCAAGTGATGCATGACATGGAAGCTCCCCCTCAATAAGTGGACTCTTATGAGATAAATGAGAAGGAGACCACATGGGCAAACAAGGAGAAGTTCAGGTCATTGAGCCAATGACATGAGCAGAAGAAATTCAGTTAACAGATTTTTCAAGGATGCTCCAAACATAAGAAATTCAGCCAGATTTTCAAAGAGATATCAATCTCATAAATCTGAAACATAAGTTTTCAAAGTCTTCTATCATAAGGGCTTATGAATGACATTTATTGAACAGCATGGTTTAAACATGATGTATGCAGAGTTTATCAATAAAATTCTATATTGATATCTAAAACCATGGTTTAATAAAAGTGAACCAAGCCCTCATATTTATCTTGATAAATCTCCCTCTCTCTTACACAATCAAAATTTATTGACTTCTTTCAGAATTACATGCACCAGTATTGAAATCAAGCAATTATGAAGTCATATGAATTTGTCTAGGGTTGTAACAATTTGATTTTGGCATCAATATTCAGAAATTTCAATTTGTTCAATAATTTTCCATGCTACAAATTTTACGAGCACTCTAGTTCAGTGCACACATTGTAACTAGAGGATATACCTTGATTAGAGGCCAATATCCCTAAGCCCTTAGTGTGACTAACTGTCATGCTATATATGAACAGAGATAGCATTTACACATCATGACACACTTGAAATCATTTCTGGATGAGTGAGTTGTATTTCTCAGTGTGCATGCCATTGCTCTGCCTGATTTTCAATGAATTCTTGTTTTACAGAGTTAACTAAGGCACCTCATGACACAGTCCTTAGGACTTGTGTTTCTCAGTGACCAATGTCATTGCTCTGACAAAATAACCCTTTAGACATTTCAGAAAAATTCATTCGCTTCAAATCAATAATAGTTTCATGTACTCAACCAGTTGAAGTCATGTATTCAAAAATGTAAATTTCAGAAGTTTTCAAGATACAGCATGAAACAGATGGTTAAGGTTTATTAAACATGATTCAGATATGTTGAGAGATTTTGAAGTTAAACTCCATGAATACATTAAGCTTAAACCACATGAGTTATTTCAGTCATTCTTAAGAATGTATAATAGAAGATTTCTAGTTCAAGAGTTTTTCAGATTTATGATCGAGATAGTCCATTGAAATCTTCATGAAGGACTGATAGAATTTTGAAGTCAAATGATACCAATTGTTAGGAGAGATTTTGAAGCTTAGTGTTTTCCGAATATGATCAAGGTTTGTCAACTAAGTCAATATGAAAGGATATGCTATGAAATCTGACAAATGTATGCATTTGACAACCTATATGCAATGCATTGACTCCCCCTTACAATATGCATTCAACCACTCTTTTGGCATTTTCAATATAAGGAGATGCAATGCACTATATGTATGCAGAGACATGCAAAGTCTCAACATTGAATTGCTATGCAAGAATATGCAACTAACTCCCCCTGAAATCATGCAATGTTTGCACAGAAAACTGAACATATGATTCCAAATGATATCGTGACTTGTGCACAATCAGACTGTCCTATCAGCAAAGTGACCCATGGTACTAGGCGGAGCACTTGGTCTAAAAGACCACCTCACACATAGTAAGAACCTCCAGACAGACTTCCCTATCTTTTGGTACCTTACCATTTATATACCATTGAGGTCATGCATGATAATTCAACATGCAGTCCTATATGCAATTCAGAATGCTCAGTGAGCTATTGCAACACACAAGTATCAAGTCACACTCATAGGCAGTTCAGATTTTTCAGAAAATTCAAAATGCAATATGTTTTCAGAGTTTATGCATTTCAACAATTATCAACCACTTACAAATGGCAGATATGCAAGAATACATCAAACCAGATATGCAATAAGTTTCAAAATGGGAAATGCAGAGAGATTACCTAAACAGTGTGGGAGTGGGGTTTTCATTCTTGAGTGCCTTGGATCATTACCCCTTTTATTCCAGCTTCCAAGGCACACCTGTAGCAGATACATCATTTTGATGTAACAGGTACCCAAGAAACCTTGGGTCCTGGTTTAGCAGTGACACTCCTAGCAGGTTTTCTCAACAGATTTTTCGCATGTTTATCATCACAACTCATGATATGACAATTATACATGGAATGCCCTACCTGCCCACAATGATAACAAGAGATAACAGATTTCATGTTCTCCTTGTATACATCAGCATTGGCGTGAACATGGTGTGAGTGAACATGATTAATTCTGTTATTGACATGAAAATTTTTCTTTTCATAACCGGCCAGCCAACAGTTAACAGCTCTGTGGCCTGGCTTTCCACATTCAAAACATACAGTGTATTTTCTTCTAGAACCAAACTTCTTTCCATCAATAATGTTTTTATTAACAGGGAAATTAACAAATCCAGAGTTAGTTTTCTTTCCCTGAGCATGCCAGCAGAAGGCAGCAATGTGACCAAACTTTCCACAGCAATAGCATTGAATTTTCTTTTCCTGATCAGTAGAATGTTTCCTAAGATGATTTCTAGAATACTTTCTAACAGCATTTCTTTCATCATTTATCAATGCTACACAGTTATGCATAATGTTGCCAACTTTCCCACAATAGTGACATGTTATAGCCTTTTTATTCACATTCACTTGTTTGACAAGATTGATATTCTCATGAGAGTGTGAATGTGTGTGTGAGCAGTGAGCAGCATGCACATGAAAATCAGAGACATATTTGGACTTATCCAAATCAGCATTTTCCTTTTGTTTTTGAATCTTTTCCTGTTTCTTATCTGAATTTTCAGCCTTCTTAGCAGTGAATTGAAACATAGAAGAACTAGATTGATTAGCTTGTTCAGAGCTTTTTACGAATACAGTTGACTTCTTCTTTTCATTCACTTTCTTATTAACATGCACATACCCAAGTCCTTCTTTCTGAAAATTCACTTTAGAACCAAGCAGCTTATTCAAGTTGTCTTTTCATTTAACGAATTTTGATAAGGAATTTTTCAGATCTTCAATCTCAGAATTGAATGAAGCAATATTCGCTTCATACTTGGATAGCTCAGATTCACAAACAATCAGCTGTTGTTGCAAAGCATCATTCTGGTTCTTCAGAGTTTCATTTTCTTGTTGAACCATTATTTCAATGTTGTTCTCATTTTCCTTCACAACAGTTTTTCCTTTTTCAATTGACAACCATCTTTCAGAGAAGACAATATTAAGAACCATTAGCCTTTTATTTTGATCTTTTAGATGAGAATTTTCTTCAATCATCTTATTTTCAAATTCTTCTTTCAATTTCAGTTCAGATTTTAGATTTTCATTTTCAGCCTTTAGACTTGTGATTTCAGCATTTTTCTCTTTTCTTAATTTTCTCTTTTCTGACTTAACTCTTTCATATTTTTCAAGTAGATGCTCATGCATGGCAACTAAATCATCATGACTAATATCCTCGGTCTCAGAGTTTACCTGGGATGAGGACTCATCTGATTGATCACTCCTTCTTGCCATGAGACATTCTTCTCCCTGTTCCACGTGTGTTGTAGTCACTCTATCAAACATTTTCTTTGCAGTGCTACAATCTGAGAAAGAGGAAAAATCATCAGAACCGATTGCAGCCTTCATTAAATTTAGAGCTCTCACATTATCATCATTTTTCAACTTGTGGACATGAGTCCACTTGGACTTATCCTTTGGAAGTTCATGTGGACTGTGAGAGATAACCTTCCACAATTTTGGATTAATAGAGTTAACATGCTTGTGCATACGATATAGCCAGAATTGAATATTTGAACTACTGAATAGTGGAGGATGAGCCATGACGGCACAACAGTTTAATGCAACAGGAATATTGATGCACTAAAAGCAAATTAGCACCTAAGACCGCAAGATCGATCTGCAGGTCGCTGGACCTTGTATGCAGACACCTGCTCTGATACCAACTGTTAGGGTGCTAGGCCCGGATACAGAGGGGGGTGAATGTATCCCTCTAAAATAAATGGCCTAAATTAAAGACTCTAAAGCTCGGATATGCGGAAAAGGAACAATGAGTTTTCCGAGATAAGATGATAATCAACCTGTTGATCAAACAGTTGGACTGCAACAATGCAGCCACCTGATCAAACTAGAAATGCAGACATAACAGTGCAACCCAAACACACCTAGCAAAGTGCAATGCTCAAGGTTACTGCTGATAGGAACAATATAAACAATCCAAGATAACACAGCTAACCAGCATGCATAACCTGTGAATGGGAGGTAGGAGGCAAGGAGCGAATGCACAAAACAAATCACTGCACAATAGATTTTTAGGTGGTTCGGTCCTCCAGACCTACATCCACCCCACACTCAACCCGAGTGTGGCTTCCACTAGCTCACGCTAGAAACAGCAGACTCAGTCTGCAACAGGTGCTGCCACACAGCTTGACCAGGGGAACAACCACCCCTCTTCCTCCCAATCGGAGGGACACCCCAAGTGACTCCCAGTCACTTGGAAAGTAGAGACACACGGTCTCTCTTCCTCCAGACCCGGAGGGAACCCCTGGACTTGAATCCACAAGCCCAGAACCGGAGACAAGTCTCCCTTCCTCCAAACCGGAGGGAACCCACAAGTAGCTCCCAGCTACTTGCAACCGGAGATCAGATCTCCCTTCTCCTGATCCACAGGAGGAACCCCGACCTCTCTACAGAGTATCGGAAAGCACAGCAAACCAGAAAACAAAGGAAAAATAATAAACAAAAATAACTTCAGCAAACAGAAAGCTGAAACACGAAATGCACAATGTGGCTCTCAACGGAGCTGACTGGCCTGGATTTGATCCACGGTCCAGTAAACAGATCTTCAGGTAAGCTTTTCTTCCTCTTCTCTTCTCTTCTTCTTCTTCTCTTTCACTCTCTCGATCTCTGCTCCTCTATACTCTTCGGCTCACACTTCTATCTCTCTCTTTCTCTTTCTTCTGCTCTCCTAATCTCTCACTCTCTGCTCTTCTCTTCTTTCTCTTTTCTTTTTCTATCTGGATCGTGGCTCTCTGTATGGACTCTTCTTCTCGCCAACTCGATCACTCTTCTTCTGTGGAAGAAGGCTCATATATATAGCAGCAGCAGCAGCTAGGGCGCGTGTGGCTTCCACAGCTCCCGCCCTAAAAATTCGGATCACGTGGCAGTCTCTCAGCAGACTTCATTCCAGCCTCGGATCACGTGCTGCCTTAAGCTTCACGATCAAAGCACCTGTAAAACAGAGTATCGGATAAGTCATCAATTTAAAGAACAACTCTGTATAGATTATCAGAAGAACAGCACTTTAGAAGAAACCTGAACGAGGTTAAAACGAAACAACACGAAGTAACAAATAGCAACGACACGGAGACAACACGAAGACACAATAGGGAAAACGACACGAAGTCAGTAAAGACTCGATGTACAACAGTAAGTAACACGAAGTAAAACACACAGACATAAACGATAACACGAGATGCAACTAGAGGATAGAGAGAAGCGACACGAGGTTCACACAGAAAATGACACGAGGTATACTGTGACAGAACAGACACAATGATGAGAACGACACAAGGTGGTGGCACAGAAAGCAACACGAGGTGCTGCAATGTTCTGCACGCAGTGGAACAAAAAACGACACGGAGTGAAAACAACACAAAGACGAAACAGTAATTGACACGGGTTGAAATCAACACGAAGACAAAAACTGAAATCGACACGGAGTGAAAAACGACACGAAGACGAAAACAACACTAAGACGAAGTTGACACGGAGTGAAAACGACACGAGGTCACAAGACAAACGACACGAAGTCCAAAGGTGACAAAACAGATACTACAAAGAGAACGACACGAGGTAGAAAGAAAACAACACGAAGTAAAACGATAACGACACGAAGTGTCACTGTAACAACAAACACTACGAAGTTACGAATACAAAAAGCAACACGGAGACATAGAGAAGTAAAACCGACACGAAGTGTGGTTACAAAAATAAAAGGACACGAGGTATAGGAAGAACAACACGATCACGGAAATAACAAAGAGTTGACACGGAGTGTGGTCAAGGCGAGAAGGACACGAAGTCTAAAGAGAAAACAGCACGAAGACAAAAACATAAAAACTAACACGAAGACATAATTGTGAAAACACCACGAGGTGATAGACAGCAAGGAGAACGACACGAAGTGAAACGACACTTGAACCTAGACCGACGTAAAGATCCAGCGAAAAATGACTCGAAGACAGAAATACACAAGCACGACATGAACTAAGGATGACATGGGGACAACACAGTCACATAGGCTGCACGAAGTGAAAGACAACACGGCTATCTCGACACGTGATGAAATGGTGGAAGTAGAAGAAAAACTTGAAGATGAAAACGACACGAGCTGAATTTAACACAAAGGCGAAGACAGACACTGACACGAGGTGTGGACACGAAGCAAGAATGACATGAGGTTCAGGGAAACCAACACGAAGATAGAAACAGTACGGACACACGAAGTATTACCTCTTAGCAGCTTTTTCTTGTAAAGCATGGAAATCAACACGGAGTGTTGTAAGCTCAGACGACACGAGATCTTTTCGTGTTAGTGAGGGGAAACAACACGAAAACTCAAGTACAGAGACAGCACGAAGACGATGTACAGTCTGATGTACAGACTTTGAAGAACAGTCAAATGTATAGACTTGCGCGAGCGAGCTACAGTGCCAAAGTGTATACTTCACGCTGTACAGACTTGGAAGACCACTGTTGAATGTGTAGACTTGTAGTTTAACATGAAAGAAGGCCAGTGTACAGACTTGCTGTCCTCACAGCTGACGACTCCAGTGTATAGACTTGGAGGCCTGAAGGCGATGTGAGTAACAGTCCAATATATGGACTTTGACTCTAAATGTGACTGACAGTGTATACACTTAGCCAATGCAATGCACTGTATGGACTTCCATGAGACGCTCAATGTGGACTTACTGCCAATCAATGTATAGACTCTGTAAATGCATATGAAAGCTTTATGCAGCAGATAACAGTCTGAAACTTCAATTGCAATGATTCACAGTGATGAACATCAAACACCAGTCATCAAAACCAAATCAATCATCAAAATCACAGTAATGAATGCTTTATGCATCAGTTTAACATGTAGCATGATTGAACATCTGATTAACTCACATCAACTAACAATCATCAAAAACCATCATCAAAACCACAGGGGCACAACATGAGGTGGAGGTGGCGCGGGCGAGGATGCGGGCGAGGACAGGTGAGGATCGAGGCGGAGGAGGCGCGTGGAAGCTCGGTGGCGCGATCGCGAGCCGGCGAGGGTTTCGCGACGATTTCTTCATGGATCGGCGTCCACAGCGCGTCGTTTCTTCGGTGGAGGTAGGGAGATGGACCCTTGACTCGCGTACTTCTTTTCCCGCGAGTTTTG
Organism: Amorphophallus konjac; assembly: GCA_022559845.1. Classification (NCBI taxonomy): domain Eukaryota; kingdom Viridiplantae; phylum Streptophyta; class Magnoliopsida; order Alismatales; family Araceae; genus Amorphophallus; species Amorphophallus konjac. The sequence goes on along the minus strand of CM040120.1, from coordinate 42,678,949 downwards.
TAGGCCGTGGTGAGCCGAGCGGGCTAAACGGGGTGATTTGGGGAAAGTGCTTGTTTTTGGGGTGTGAGCCGGATCCCTCGTTTTACGGTGTTTTTGGCCGATCCAGGGGTTTAGATGCATGCCTAGGGGCTTGGGGAAGGTTTCCCCTTTTGTTTCCCCTTCACCTGGGGGTGAACGGGGCGTGGAATGGGTTTTTCTGCGGTGTCCACCATTTTCGGGCACGGACTGAGAACGCGCTAGCCTTGGGTAGCGCGTTCTTGAAGGTTGCGTAGCCCCGATAGAGCACGTTCATCGGGGAAGATGAATAGTTTGGCGGTTCCTGTCGCGCTATAGGGCCCCGGCGCGTTCAGGGTTGTCGTGATATAGGATCATAGCGCGACCTGGTCTGGTCGCGCTATGGACCTGTAGCGCGTTCTTGTTGAACGCGCTAGGTATGTATAGCGCGTTCTGACTGAACGCGCTATGCACGTGTAGCGCATTCTTGGAAGTGACCAGCCGGGCTACCCGGGGCGGGCGGTCTGCGGCAGATCGTGCTCCCCTTAGGCCGTGTGTGTCTCGGACACCCCGTGGAGTTCCGTGACCGTGTCTTTGGGTGTCTGGAGGTACCGTGTTACCTCGATAAGCGTGCTCATAGGCTTGGTGGGTCTGGGTGACTCCAGGTGTTCCCGGCTTCCATGTTCTTGCTAGATCGAGTCACCGTGTATCGGTGTGTGTGCGGTGGGATCTCCCCCGCATATTGTGAGTTTCTTTGGAAGGTGATTTCCGTGTGGGCCACGTGTTTGGCCTTGGACTGCGAGTCCAGTTGTCCGGCCTGGGGCTGGAGGTTTCCCGCTTGCTTCGAGATGGGCAATCGACATGACGGCTTGTGTGCTGCCCTGGGAATCGTGCCTCTGTGTTTTTCCGTGTGGCCGTGGTCCCTTGCGTTCCCTTCCTGAGGGAACAGTCTTGGTGGCTTGTGAGCTATCTCGGTATTCGTGATGTCGTGGTTTTGGACCTAGAGATTGGGCTAGATCGACGGCCTTGTGTTGTTGCGTGCAATGGTCTTGACCCCGAGTCTTGTGACTCAAGGACCGTTGGCTGTAGTGTGTCTAGAGGACTGTACAGAGTCCAGTGGCTTAAGTGCCACTCGAGTTTTCTCGACTCTCGCGCACGGTGCGTGCGTGGCCGTTGACTGCGAGTCCTGTTTCATCTCCGACTGTGGTCACCGTCCGACGGGGCCGGTACGCCGGGTTGTCCCCGTACGTCGTCGGATTCGGACGTTGTTTTCCGTTGAGTTGAGAGTCTACTCCTTCAGTGACCCTCCACTAGTCGTAGTCCACCAGTACGAGGTTCTGGTCTCACCTGGGAGTGGTGTACGGGCACTCACCTTCGAGGCGGTTTGTGGATCGGTTACCGTAGGCCCCTCGTCGGTAGCCAGAGTCCGGCTACGGGGGAAAACCGGTCAGAGGGCCAGACCTAGGACGCGTGGTCTGTGTGTGCACACGTGGTTGGGGGTGGTTGGACCCACGTCAACGGGCGTGACCCCAGCTAGTCACATGTTTGTGGTTACTTGTACAGTGTTTGCGCCTTTGGTAGGAGATACCATGTCAGGCGGTTAACCTGCGGCGCGGTGTAAGACGTCAGGGGACGCTACCGACTGTGCTTCTAGTGGGTGGTACTCCTGTCGAGTTGGGAGTGACAGACTGTCAGTTTCCATAACTTTGACCTTCGGGTTTTTGGTCATGTCGACCGTTGAGTTTTTGGTTGTTTCGCCATGGCGCGTGTGTTGGTTTTCGCACCGTGAGACTAGTGCTAGTGGCTTTACCGAGGTTGCGTCTTGTTGTGCGGTACCTGCGATCGGATGGTCGGGGTTGCACCTTGGATAGTGTGTCCAGGTCGACTGTGTCTGGGGGACAGGCCTCTACGGCGTGGTTACCGTGGGTTTTACTTCGGTAGGTGGTGCTAGCGTGGTTCAGTAGCTTCGACTGCGTGATCGAGGTGTGCCTTCTGGTACAGTAGGAGTAGCTGTAGTGCTGAGTTTTGACCGGCCACCGGTTTGCTGTTCATGCTGTAGTTGTAGCTTCCTTTCCGCTACCGCCGTTGTTTCTGGTTGGGGTTCCGTGGGATCCCTGCTGAGTCTCTGTTTTGGAGACTCATTCCCTGCCTTTCAGGTGTGGCGGTTCTTCCTCGAGGTTCGAGGGTGCGGAGCGGAGGTTCTCAATTGCCAGCTTGCCGGGCCGAGTGTTCACTTGGCATGTGGTACGTTTTACTGCTTTAGACTGTACTTTCTGTTGGACTGGACTCTGTTGTAGTTGTTTATTTATTTCTGTTAATTGTTGAGTTGTCCTGCTTTATTTCCTATTTCTTTGTGCCTCCACACTCCTTTTAGCCCTTCCGAGCCCTCCCGGCTCGTGGGCGGCGGTGCGAGTCTCGGGTTATCGGGCCTTCCCGGCAATCGGATTCTCGGGTCGTTACGGCTGGTATCAGAGCGGTGGTTGTGGACGTACATAGGAATTCAAAATATTGCAGTGATCAGAGACCATAAGGTCCAGTACAGTCGGCAGCTGGCATAGGGTTTTGTGCTTATTTTTCCGCTTTGTTTCTCCCTTGAGAGCTTGGGTGCGCTGTGCGGCGCTATGAAGGTGGTTGTTGTCCGCGGCTTTCATGCCAGCATGGGGTCTAAGGATTGAGGTTGAGAGCCTTCTCCCTCATCGGTGATGGCCCTGGTTGTGCTGCATTGGGCAGAGGTTGCTGGCAGGTGTGAGCTCACGGTGCTGCGTTCGAGGAATCTGCGACGTGGTCAGGTGGCTGGAGAGGATTTTTCATGGTTAAGTGGCCGTGAGCGTGCTCTGAGGGAGCTGCTGTCGGTGTTGGCCACTCCAGCTTGAGGTTTGTCTAGCTCCTGAGGTGTTCTGATCGAGAAGTGTGCTCGGGTGAGTGGAGGATCTTCTCGGTGAGCTGCCGTTTCGTCGAGCCTGATGTCCTGTCGTGCTCTGTGGCGTCAGAAATGACGTGTCGGTTCCGATTGTTTTGCGGATTTCGAGGCAAGATTGGGCTGTGGTGTCCCAGTAAGTCTTGCTCCTGCGCTCTTGTGTGCGATTGGGTCGTGTTCGCCTTGGAGTTGGCTTGAGATGTGAAGGCTCCACGGTGAGTTCGGGACTCGAGGATGAGCGTCGGCGGTTGTTGTTATGGCTCGTGTTGCGGCTCTTGGCATGCCGTGTTGCAGTTCGAGGAATTGCGGCGGTGGTACATCGGTAGATGTTGTGACTATGGTCCGACGTGACACTCGTCGAGTGTGTCGGAGGCGCTGACCTTATGGAAGCGATGGTTTTTCTTGGTGCTGTTTCCAGCATGCGCGAGGTTTGAGGTCAGGTCGAGCGTGGAGTCCTTCCGTTGGTCGGAAGTGCGTTTGGTCTCCCCTTTGGTTGGAGAGATTGTGTTGGGTTAAGGTTCGTCGTCTTGCATTGTGTGTTCAGATTGGTTGGCCTTGTATGCCATGAAGTCTGTGCGAGACGTGCTCCTTGTCTTGGCAAGGCGGTTGCCTGTGAGAAGTTGTGCCCATTCCCTTGTCGTGTGAGGGTGCTGGCACTGTTCCGGAAGAACAAGTGCTGGTTGGGCGGTGTTTGCTTTCTCGGCTGTGTGCGCGGATCTGAGTGCGCAGCGGAAGCGTGGTGGGCTTGTGACCCACTAGTTCAGGATCATAGCGTTGGTTGCTACGGGCGGATTCCTGAGTTTGCGTTGAGCATTGGAGGAATGGTTCCTCTGTGTGAAATTGGTGCGGACACCAGGGCGATCACGTGACACGTCGGCGAACCGACGTTGCCATACGCGGAGCGCCAAGTGGACTACATCGGCTTATCTTCCAAATGGGGACACTTTGGCTTCTATTTGGACTCTTTTTAGCATTAAATTGGGCTTGTAATGTCACATTATATGTGGATTTTCATATTGGGTTGGTTGTAAGGCTCTAAATGGGCCAACTGGTTAAGGCCCTTAAGACTTCATTAAGAAAGGGAGAGGTCTTGGTCCATTTGGATGGATCCATAGGCCATATATGGGCTCTTCATACATGGGCCAACTAGAGGAGAATGGCCTTGAGCCATATTGGATTCTAGAAGGATGAGTGGGCTGCCATGACCAAAATGGCCCGTTCAAGGCCCAAAATGGGGGGCGCCCCCTTTCTTGTCCTATTAGGCTAGGAAATTGTCTTTTTCTTCTTTCTTCTCTCCATTCACAACATGTGGTATTAAATGGCTGCTGGTCAAGGTTAATTGGCTGCCAACCTACCCCCCCTTTTACCTTGAATGTCAAAGGTAGGCAGCCAACATGTCTCTTTGTCCCCTCCCTCTCCCTTTCATGGCCATGGGCGCATCCCCCTTCCCCTCCCCTTGAAACCCACGACCTCCCCACCCCTTATACCTCTTGTAATTGTCTATTTAAGGGCTTGTACATTGTGTGTGCAGAGGCTAATGATATTTTGTTGAAAGAAAATTGTTAAGAGAGTGATTCTCCCTCTTTCTCTTGCTCTTTCCCTTGGTGTGAATTTCCCAGAAATCTGGTCGTGGACTCGACCTTCTCTTCCCATCCCCCTCTTATCATCTTGTTCCCTCCGATTTATCCTTGATAGTACTACAAGATTTCAAGAATTCAGCGCTGGTTTGATGCCGTTTGGAGTTCGGGAGCACCAGCGGTGATTTTTCTCGTGGCGGCGCGCAGATCTGTCCCAGAGTGCAGTCCAGATCTGAGGGTGACTGTGTTTTGGTTTATGCAGCCCAATCACGACGTGATCAGGAGCTGGTGTCTGAAGATCAATTAAAGTATTGCAAGTCATCTTCACGTTGCCTCTGTTTCGTTGCATTTCAAGGTCTGTGCTGTCCGTGGCGTCAATTCTCGTGAGGTCGCGCAAGAAGATCTGAACAGACTCAGTCCAGATCTAGAGGCGACTTCCCACATCTGTCCTGCCTCATCCAGCCAATATCTGAGAGAGAGGTCTTCAGTGGATTTGTTCCTATGGACGTCAACAACAACCTCCCATAGACGAAATTCCATTTCGACATCGGCAACCCTTTTTCCACCATTTATTTGTCTATCTGTGCAGTTCTGTGAACACCAAATTAGACGCTGAAAGAAATCATTGCTGCACCCAAATCTAAAAGGATCTGAATGCGCCCTCTGGAGTGAAGAAACTACGTCCAGTCACCGTCATTCTCCAACAAACGGCACCCCAATCAGATGTCGTGGCTAGGAGTTATAGTCATCGGAAGATCGTAGCACAGGGTGCCCGGTGTGGACAGAACCAAGTCGACTCGCCCTCGGCGCGCTCGTTCGGCTCCAGCTCGCCTTCCTCGGCTCCGTTGCTTGCTGCCCGTCAACCCGGGACCCAGCAACCCCCAAACATCATTTTGTAACCCTTTACCTCCCTATGTGGAGTGGGTTTCCAGATCCGAAATTGTAAAATTAAATCATTTGTATATCGGGGTTGTTCGGAAAACGGCCGGGAATTCTTCCCCACGCCTAGACGTGGAGGTACGCGTTCATTCCATTCTCACATTGCTAATTTAGTATACATTCTATATTGCTGCGTTTGTGAGATTAGGGCCGTTAGCTTGTATCTAAATCACCGTGCTAGTGAGTTGAGAGTGCCCGTTCCATAGCTCTGATCGAGCACCGAACGCGAATCGGTACCCTAGGCGATGGTGGTTTCTTAATCGCCGCGATCCCCACGTTTCCCTCACAAGGGATGATCGCTGGGCTAAAGAGAGAGCGCTGTTGAGAGGCGTCTCCACCCGGAGAATACCACAGTGGCTAGCCGCCTGGCTTGCCTTAACGTGCTAGTGCTGGCCGCACTTGTGTCCGTCGTACGTCCTAGCCCGGTCGAGTCATCTGTCCCGCATCAATTTGGTATCAGAGCGTCGTTCTAAGTCTAGGGTGTCCACAATCAAAAACAAAAGTGTCATTTAAGTCTAGGATCATCATATTTCTAAAAAAAAAAGGTGTTTTAAAATTGCATCCCAATAAACGGTATATCAAAAGGTGTGACACGAACATTAGGCTATGCCTACCTGGAAGGCCGCACACTTGCGCGAGTGACCTTCGGGTCGATTAACTCCGCCTCGTACCGGAAATTGGTTAGGTCTAAGTGCATCATTGTTGCATTAGTATGTGTTTGCATTAGTCGGTGTTAGCATATGTTTGTGTCTCATGTTCAAATGGCCTTGCATATCCATTCCTAGGGATCCGTACCCATATTTTGGCAACTATGGCCAACCCATGTCGACCTGTCCAAGGTGATAGGTCCGTGTCCGAGTACATTCGGGCATATCATAAGTATTGGTTGGAACATGGCTTGGGAGAGGAGAGCAACACGGCTGCATTTCAGTTCCGGAGAGGTTTGCGCCTTCACTTCCAGTTGGAATGTCTTATCCGCAACGCATTCTCTCTAGCGGACTCCTATACGGTCGCTCTAGTGGTCGAACCATTTGAGTCTCACTTTTCTCGGTATAGTGGCTTTCGACAAGCATCCACCTCCCAGCCGCCTACACCATGGCCTTCCCCACCTCAATCGGAGAACCCCTTCCCTAGAGCTCCATTATCATCTACTTCCGATCTTCATTCGGAACCTTCTTCTTTGGAGCTACCAAAGCTCGAGCCACCCGTGTTTCTTACGGGAACGCTATACATAGTCGAGCCGCTTCTTCGTTGGCTCAAGGATGGCTTGGTCCCACCTCCCTTCCCATTTATGGATCCTACCCTACCTTTGGTGTCCGTCAACTCCTCCCACATAACTTTTCGGTCTAGTCACCATGTCGATACTTTGGATGACCTTATTATGGGATTAGATTCACAATGGAAGTTGACGCACCTTTTGGCCCGAGGCTTTGACCAACCCGCTAGTCTTAGCTTCACCCATCCGGCCTTAGGATCCATTACCTCCGTGTACACCGTGGGGCAAGTCACCACGGAGGTCCTTCTATTTCTCCCTATGCCGGCCGAGCCCGATTTCATTTCTTTTATCCCGAGGGAGGAACCGTACCTTCTCTATGAGATCACCATCCCAGTTACCATAACGGATGAAGGTGACTACCTACACCCTCAAGAATTTCACAATTGGGACCGAGTCATGGTGGAACCCACTTCATGGGGTCATAAATTCTTTGACCTTTTTGATCCCTTCACTAGTGAACCTCCCGAGCTATCATATTCACTCCACTTCTTCCAAGGAGTTCACCATCCCGTCCCTACCCCTCGGTCTAGTTGGCAAGCCGTACCTATGTCTAGGGGTAATGACGAGGGTAGTTTTGGATATCCTAGTCCTTCCCCACCCAAATCCCATAGGTCGCCAATGCATGATTGGTACATCTTAGGGTGTCTAGGAATCGTCCATTCCGTCAAGCATCGAGTACATCTAGTATATGCATGGCACATATTCGGGTGCCTTGGTCCACCATTGCATATGCATGGTCTACATCACCATAGGTTTGTCTAAGTTCAAGTGTGTGTGTTTGTTTCTATGGTTTGTTTTCTTTCATATGGTTTGCATTAAGTCGTGTCAATAAAAGGCTAGTCAAGCACATATAAGGAGGTAGCTGATGCATGCTACATATTCGTGGATTCAAAGGGAGAGTACATCTAGGTCAGGGTCATACCTGATTGGTTTCCTCCCGGAGACCGAAAGCCACTCTAAGTCCACGATCCCCACCCTTTCCGGGTCAAGAAACAAGTGGGTCCGAATGCGTACGATATTGAACTACCGGGTGACTATGGTGACGGTTCGACGTTCCATGTTTCAGATCTGGTAGCATATTGGAACCCGCGGTGATCCCTAGTGAGCTTTGGGCTTTCTCCTTCTATTGTGAGTGATACACCACCCGAGAGTCCACCTCTTCCAGCCTCAACGCATGCGTATAGATTGTATACTGGATGAGCAGGTGATCACCACAAGGAATGGCGCAAATCCACACGTCCTAGTGTGTTGGCGAGGATGCCCCACGATGACCAACACATTGATCGCATGCGGAGAATGCAAACTTCGAGACCCTTACTCGACGGGGTCGAGTTCCTCCCACCCGGGGAGAATTGGTGCGGGCACCAGGGCGATCACGTGACACGTTGGCGAACCGACGTTGCCATACGCAGAGCGCCAAGTGGACTACATCGGCTTATCTTCCAAATGGGGACACTTTGGCTTCTATTTGGACTCTTTTTAGCATTAAATTGGGCTTGTAATGTCACATTATATGTGGGTTTTCATATTGGGTTGGTTGTAAGGCTCTAAATGGGCCAACTGGTTAAGGCCCTTAAGACTTCATTAAGAAAGGGAGAGGCCTTGGTCCATTTGGATGGATCCATAGGCCATATATGGGCTCTTCATACATGGGCCAACTAGAGGAGAATGGCCTTGAGCCATATTGGATTCCTAGAAGGATGAGTGGGCTGCCATGACCAAAATGGCCCATTCAAGGCCCAAAATGGGGGGCGCCCCCTTTCTTGTCCTATTAGGCTAGGAAATTATCTTTTTCTTCTTTCTTCTCTCCATTCACAACATGTGGTATTAAATGGCTGCTGGTCAAGGTTAATTGGCTGCCAACCTACCCCCCCCTTTTACCTTGAATGTCAAAGGTAGGCAGCCAACATGTCTCTTTGTCCCCTCCCTCTCCCTTTCATGGCCATGGGCGCATCCCCCTTCCCCTCCCCTTGAAACCCACGACCTCCCCACCCCTTATACCTCTTTTAATTGTCTATTTAAGGGCTTGTACATTGTGTGTGCAGAGGCTAATGATATTTTGTTGAAATAAAATTGTTAAGAGAGTGATTCTCCCTCTTTCTCTTGCTCTTTCCCTTGGTGTGAATTTCCCAGAAATCTGGTAGTGGACTCGACCTTCTCTTCTCATCCCCCTCTCATCATCTTGTTCCCTCCGATTTATCCTTGATAATACTACAAGATTGCAAGAATTCAGCGCTGGTTTGATGCCGTTTGGAGTTCGGGAGCACCGGCGGTGATTTTTCTCGTGGCGGCGCACAGATCTGTCCCAGAGTGCAGTCCAGATCTGAGGGTGACTGTGTTTCGGTTTATGCAGCCCAACCACGACATGATCAGGAGCTGGTGTCTGAAGATCAATTAAAGTATTGCAAGTCATCTTCACGTTCCCTCTGGTTTCGTTGCATTTCAAGGTCTGTGCTGTCCGTGGCGTCAATTCTCGTGAGGTCGCACAAGAAGATCTGAACAGACTCAGTCCAGATCCAGAGGCGACTTCCCACATCTGTCCTGCCTCATCCAGCCAATATCTGAGAGAGAGGTCTTCAGAGTATTTGTTCCTATGGACGTCACCAACAACCTCCCACAGACGGAATTCCATTTCGACATCGGCAACCCTTTTTCCACCATTTATTTGTCTGCCTGTGCAGTTCTATGAACACCAAATCAGACACTGAAAGAAATCATTGCTGCATCCAGATATGAAAGGATCTGAATGCGCCCTCTGGAGTGAAGAAACTACGTCCAGTCACCGTCATTCTCCAACAAACGGCACCCCAATCAGACGTCGTGGCTAGGAGTTATAGTCGTCGGAAGATCGCTGCACAGGGTGCCCGGTGTGGACAGAACCAAGTCGACTCGCCCTCGGCACGCTCGTTCGGCTCCAGCTCGCCTTCCTCGGCTCCGTTGCTTGCTGCCCGTCAACCCGGGACCCAGCAACCCCCAAACATCATTTTGTAACCCTTTACCTCCCTGTGTGGAGTGGGTTTCCAGATCTGAAATTGTAAAATTAAATCATTTGTATATCGGGGTTGTTTGGAAAACGGCCGGGAATTCTTCCCCACGCCTAGACGTGGAGGTACGCGTTCATTCCATTCTCACATTGCTAATTTAGTATACATTCTATATTGCTACGTTTGTGAGATTAGGGCCGTTAGCTTGTATCTAAATCACCGTGCTAGTGAGTTGTGAGTGCCCGTTCCGTAGCTCTGATCGAGCACCGAACGCGAATCGGTACCCTAGGCGACGGTGGTTTCTTAATCGCCGCGATCCCCACGTTTCCCTCGCAAGGGACGATCGCTGGGCTAAAGAGAGAGAGCTGTTGAGAGGCGTCTCCACCCGGAGAATACCACAGTGGCTAGCCGCCTGGCTTGCCTTAACGTGCTAGTGCTGGCCGCACTTGTGTCCATCGTACGTCCTAACCCGGTCGAGTCATCCGTCCCGCATCAGAAACGTGTTGTTGCCGTGCCGTTGCTCGAGGTTTTGTGGCTCTTGGCATTGGCTGGATGGAGTGTTGGGGAATGTGCTGGCTAGTGCGCCGCATGAGTACCCTGTTCCTGTGAAGGAAGCCGTGTCAGGCGTCGGTATTGGACCTGGATGAGGTTGTTGAGGATGTCGCCTGACGGAGGTCGAGGACGTGTTGGTTAGAGTCGGTGGCTTGGTGTCTGACTTGTGTTCCCAATCGTGTCCTCGGTTGAGATCGTGCTTTGAGGATGTGGTCTCTGGCAGACTATGGGTCCCAGTTGGCGGCTGTGAGTGGCTGGTGAGCCTAACCGTGTGACCGACCACAGCAGCGTCTGTTGGCTTTACGGTCTTGTCGGATTGTGGCGGTGATATGTATAATCGATCGGGGACCCAAAGTGCTTTGGTCGTGGTGTCGACAACCAGGTCGCCGTGAGCATTGTTCAGGTCGTGTCCCGTGGCTCTGTGGTAAGGGCGGAATCGGGATTGGCGGGTGTCCACTTGGATTGATCGAAGGATTTGATGAGACCAGATAGAAGAGTGACGCCTGTGGGCGGAGGCCTTTTTGTGAGATTGGCGTCGGATTGGTGGTCCGTGATAGGACGTTGGTGTCGTAATGGTTATCCCTGGTTTGGTGACCAGCGTGGGATGGTTCCCCTGTAAGTCTGAGTCCAGTGAGGTGATGACTGAAGACACTAGGATCCATCATTTGGTTTCGTTGTCCTCCCCGAGAGGGTCGAGTTGGCGTGATGTTCGAACTCGGATGCGGAGTCCGAGAGGAGTGTAGCTCGAGATGTGGCATTGGTCTGTGTGTGAGTCAGCGGATGGCCTGCTGTGAGTTGGATTGTGCCTGTTGGGCCGGTGGGGGTTTCCCGTTGACATGTATCTGGCGATCAGTGGATGGTCTTTTCACAGACAGAAGATGCTGGTTGTCGGGGCTAGAGCGTGGCAAGAGCCGTGTGCCAGTGAGACCTTTGGTGGTCGTTTCGGTAATGTGCCTTTCCGGATGGGATCTGGACTTTGTTGAAGTTTGTCTTCTGACAAGTGTTGGCACAGTGTTATATCCGGCTTTCGGCTTGCCATGTGTGGGGTGTTCCTTGGTGCTGAGCCGATGTTCTGGTTGCGGTCTGCTGAGAGGAGTGCTTGAGCAGGTGGAGGCTCTGTATTGGTTGTCCCCTTGAGAAGGGTGTGCGACCTGTCAGCTGGCTGCGAAGCTGATGTGCCATTTGTCTGCCGACCATTGGATGGATCGGTAGCTGTTGCTCGTGTCGAGGGTTGTGATTCCTCGGTGAGCAAGATCGTGGCTGCGGCGCCATGGTGGATTCTCGCGTTGACTGAGGTGATGTCGGACTGTGTCCTTTGGTATATGCCTGCTCTGCTGGCCAGTGTGCTCAGCGCGAGGAGCGAGGTGTTGTGTGTGATTGTGAGTCTGGCTGTGTTCCTCAGGATTCGTGTTTTTGTGAGAATCGAGGTTTTCTATGCTGGGGCTCTGACAACGTGTCAGTTGATTCAGTGTTCTTCCCCTGGGACTTCGTGATTGGTCGTGAATTTCGAGGACGAAATTCCTTTAAGGGGGGAGGGCTATAATGCCCCGGATTTTTCGGATATTTTTCGGATCATTTTAGTGGGTCTCGGAGTGTATTTTGTGCTTTACACGTGTTTTTCCCTGATGTGCCTTCGGAACTCTTTGCAGGGCAAACCGTGGCGTTCTCCGACTCCGGGACGTTACCACTGCGTTGCGCTCTTCCCGAGGATCGCGGAGGTAATTTTTCGTAATTTTCTGAATTTCTGTAATTTTCAGGTTTTCCTATATATACTAACCCTTTTCTCTCTCCCCCTCTCATTTCTCTCTTCCCTCCCTCTCTCTTCTCTCACGCCCTCTTTCTCCCCTCTCTTCTCCGGTGGCCGACAGAGCGAGGCGAGGGTGAGGTGGAGGTGGCGCGGGCGAGGATGCGGGCGAGGACAGGTGAGGATCGAGGCGGAGAAGGCGCGTGTAAGCTCGGTGGCGCGATCGCGAGCCGACGAGGGTTTCACGATGATTTCTTCATGGATCGGCGTCCACAGCGCGTCGTTTCTTCGGTGGAGGTAGGGAGATGGACCCTCGACTCGCGTACTTCTTTTCCCGCGAGTTTTGTAGGCCGTGGTGAGCCGAGCGGGCTAAACGGGGTGATTTGGGGAAAGTGCTTGTTTTGGGGGTGTGAGCCGGATCCCTCGTTTTACGGTGTTTTTGGCCGATCCAGGGGTTTAGATGCATTCCTAGGGGCTTGGGGAAGGTTTCCCCTTTTGTTTCCCCTTCACCTGGGGGTGAACGGGGCGTGGAATGGGTTTTTCTGCGGTGTCCACCATTTTCAGGCACGGACTGAGAACGCGCTAGCCTTGGGTAGCGCGTTCTTGAAGGTCGTGCAGCCCCGATAGAGCGCATTCATCGGGGAAGATGAAAAGTTTGGCGGTTCCTATCACGCTATAGGGCCCCGACGTGTTCAGGGTTGTCGCGCTATAGGATCATAGCGCGACCTGGTCTGGTCGCGCTATGGACCTGTAGCGCGTTCTTGTTGAACGCGCTAGGTATGTATAGCGCGTTCTGACTGAACGCGCTATGCACGTGTAGCGCGTTCTTGGAGGTGACCAGCCGGGCTACCCGGGGCGGGCGGTCTGCGGCTGATCGTGCTCCCCTTGGGCCGTGTGTGTCTCGGACACCCCGTGGAGTTTCGTGACCGTGTCTTTGGGTGTCTGGAGGTACCGTGTTACCTCGATAAGCGTGCCCGTGGGCTTGGTGGGTCCGGGTGACTCCAGGTGTTCCGGGCTTCCGTGTTCTTGCTAGATCGAGTCACCGTGTATCGGTGTGTGTGCGGTGGGATCTCCCCCGCATATTGTGAGTTTGTTTGGAAGGTGATTTCCGTGTGGGCCACGTGTTTGGCCTTGGACTGCGAGTCCAGTTGTCCGGCCTGGGGCTGGAGGTTTCCCGCTTGCTTCGAGATGGGAAATCGACATGGCGGCTTGTGTGCTGCCCTGGGAATCGTGCCTCTGTGTTTTTTCGTGTGGCCGTGGTCCCTTGCGTTCCCTTCCTGAGGGAAGAGTCTTGGTGGCTTGCGAGCTATCTCGGTATTCGTGATGTCATGGTTTTGGACCTAGAGATTGGGCTAGATCGACGACCTTGTGTTGTTGCGTGCAACGGTCTTGACCCCGAGTCTTGTGACTCAAGGACCGTTGGCTGTAGTGTGTCTAGAGGACTGTCCAGAGTCCAGTGGCTTAAGTGCCACTCGAGTTTTCTCGACTCTCGCGCATGGTGAGTGCGTGGCCGTGGACGGCGAGTCCTGTTTCTTCTCCGACTGTGGTCACCGTGCGACGGGGCCGGTACGCGGGGTTGTCCCCGTACGTCGTCGGATTCGGATGTTGTTTTCCGTTGAGTTGAGAGTCTACTCCTTCAGTGACCCTCCACTAGTCGTAGCCCACCAGTACGAGGTGCTGGTCTCACCTGGGAGTGGTGTACGGGCACTCACCTTCTAGGTGGTTTGTGGACCGGTTACCATAGGCCCCTCGTCGGTAGCCAGAGTCCGGCTACAGGGGAAAACCGGTCAGAGGGCCAGACCTAGGACGCGTGGTCTGTGTGTGCACACGTGGTTGGGGGCGGTTGGACCCACGTCGACGGGCGTGACCCCAGCTAGTCACTTGTTTGTGGTTACTTGTACAGTGTTTGCGCCTTTGGTAGAAGCTACCACGTCAGGCGGTTCACCTGCTGCGCGGTGTAAGACGTCAGGGGACGCTACCGGCTGTGCTTCTAGTGGGTGGTACTCCTGTCGAGTTGGGAGTGACAGACTGTCAGTTTCCATAACTTTGACCTTCGGGTTTTCGGTCGTGTCGACCGTTGAGTTTTTGGTTGTTTTGCCGTGGCGCGTGTGTTGGTTTTCGCGCCGTAAGACTAGTGCTAGTGGCTTTATCGAGGTTGTGTCTTGTTGTGCGGTACCTATAATCGGATGGTCAGGGTTGCACCTTGGATAGTGTGTCCAGGTCGGCTGTGTCCGGGGGACAGGCCTCTACGGCGTGGTTGCCGTGGGTTTTACTTCGGTAGGTGGTGCTAGCGTGGTTCGGTAGCTTCGACTGCGTGATCGAGGTGTGCCTTCTGGTACAGTAGGAGTAGCTGTAGTGCTGAGTTTTGACCGGCCACCGATTTGCTGTTCCTGCTGTAGTTGTAGGTTCCTTTCCGCTACCGTCGTTGTTTCAGGTTGGGGTTCCGCGGGATCCCTGCTGAGTCTCTATTTTGGAGACTCATTCCCTGCCTTTCAGGTGTGGCGGTTCTTCCTCGAGGTTCGAGGGTGCGGAGCGGAGGTTCTCAGTTGCCAGCTTGCCGGGCCGAGTGTTCACTTGGCATGTGGTACGTTTTACTGCTTTAGACTGTACTTTCTGTTGGACTGGACTCTGTTGTAGTTGTTTATTTATTTCTGTTAATTGTTGAGTTGTCCTGCTTTATTTCCTATTTCTTTGTGCCTCCACACTCCTTTTAGCCCTTCCGAGCCCTCCCGGCTCGTGGGCGGTGGTGCGAGTCTCGGGTTATCGGGCCTTCCCGGTAATCGGATTCTCGGGTCGTTACAATTGTTGCTGCACGAGGTACTGTTCACGGAGCTACAGTACCCTCTTCTTCCTCCTTGGACAGCCTCCCCTTGGATCTCTTGGATAGTTAGGGTTATAGCTCCAAATGAGATGTTATATAGCCCTTGAATGGTCTATGGACATCCCCCAGACCAGATCCACATTTTGTGGGTGATTTGGTGTCATTAGGATTAAAGAATTATAAGGAGAAGGCCTCTTCTCGAAGTTGAAAAAGTCAACAATTGTGGGCAGCTCGGGGCTGGCGGTCGACCTGCAGCTTCTGGCAGTCGACCGCTACTGAAAAACCTGTAAACGGATGATCCCTGGGAATTTTGGTCGACCGCTACTGGGCTGGCGGTCGACCGCCACTGAGAGAGCTGCAGGCAGTGGGTTCCTGGCAGGGACGGTCGACCGCCCCTAAGCTGGCAGTCGACCGCCAGCTGGGTAGACCCCCGGGATTCCCGGTTCAATCCGTTAAGCCGTTAGCTCGACCGCTTAACTCCTTTAGCAGCCCATTCTCATCTGTGACATCGACTTTGATAGTCTTGAAGGTGTCAACTGAGTCTTTGACCTGCAAACATATGGATAGTTGATTAGAACTATAGCTTAAACATCCATATGATAAATGCTTGAAGTTCATGCAAACCATTTGAGCATTTATCAAAATTTTTGTTCCAGGGGCTCCGCCCCCGGAAACCCCCGCGGCCTGACCGGGTAGGTCGATCCCCGGGCGAGGGCGCACGATGGCCAGAAGGGTTTCATGTTTAATGAGCATGAATGAGGTGTGTATATGAGATACACAGGGTGAGATCGATGCTAAGCATGAGATACACAAGGTAAGAGTCTCACCAACGGTTCTTGACAATAAATGACATATACCACCTATTTTGGATTGTAGAACAGCAAGATGCTTATCCACACGTTAGGTTCACCAAGTGACTGCCATGAGTGTAATCCTGCAAGCAAAATAGTCAGGGTTAATACCATGCTTGCTCACATTAGAGAGGTTATGAAACCTCTTGCCTTTTGTAAAACCAATTTATGCAAACCAAGGATCAAGGCCATGTAACCATTGTCATTTGCCATCTCAATCAAAAGTGAACATGAAGTTATCATCACTCAATCACACATTAAGTTTAGTTATCATCAAAATCATAACTGAACAATTATAACAGTCATCAAAATCATAACTCAACAATGTCAGCTCGCGTTGTCAGTCCCTTTCAAGTGCGAGGCAAGTCGGGTCTATTGCATACATTGTAGACTTGCTAGAATTTGGGATCGGCTCTACCATTCTATGTCTCGGATCTAGTCGCATAAAGGGACCTAGCGGTGATTCCTAGTGAGTCATTGAGCCGTCTCTGTCCTTTGAGAGTGACCCCCACCCCAGAGTGTCCACCACTAGCCTCATTCTAACAGCAGCATGTGCATATCAAATATATACGGGATGAGCAAGTGACGATTACTGGGAGTGGAGCGTACTCCGCACTATCTGGTACGATCACAGATCCGTAGGAGCCACATGAGCAGCCGCACCCCTTACTCGACGGGGTCGAGTTCTTCCCACCCGGGGAGAATTGATGGGAATCAACACCGAGCACTAATATTTTCTTTTTACATTTGTGTCTTTTTGTTTGTATTTATAACCTTGGCTAATTGGGTTTGCAATTGTAAGGCATTATAAGCCAAAGGGATAGTCTTTAAAAGTCTTTGGGTTTATTTATAAAAAGCCAATAGGTACAATAGGGCCCCCCACCTTATTTTCCATTGGTCCACTTGACTCTAGGGCCCATGTGGGACTGGTTCAAAGTCCAAGGTGGGCTTGTGGGGCTGGTCCATGGTCTAAGGGAGGACTTGGACCAAGGAGGTAAAAGAAGAAAAATCTTTTTTTCCTCTTAAAAGGGGGGGGGGCACACCCTTCCATATATGTTATTTTATTTTGTGGGTTTTCACCACATGGGGGATTAATTATCCTATCCCTAGTTTACCCCTCCCTAACCCTAGATCTAGGGGTAGTTTATGTCTTTTTCCCATTGCTATATAACCCATGTATTTTGTGAATTCCTTAGCAATTAATGAAGAAAAATCCCATTTGTTGCTCAATATGCCCAAGGGCACCCTCTCTCCCCCTTGGAGCTACGATAGCTCCGAATTTTCAGAGGTGTGAAGCCTCCCCACCGCCCCCTCTCTGAGTGAGAAGCTCAGCACCGATGTCGCTGCCGCCATCGAGCCGCCATCGCACCACCACCGCCGCCTCGTTGGAGTTCTGCCCACTCCTAGATAGAAGCTTGAAGCAGAAATTTTATCTTTCAATCAGGAGATTTGTTTGAGCTCCAATTCTGAGAGTTTGTTCCTCGTATCATCTGCCATCCCCAGTTCAATTTTTGTGTCATTTCGCGTTTGTTTAGTATTTTTCTCGTAATTTGGTTTTTACCCCCAACAATTTGCCAGTTTGTAGATCTACGGGACAGTGTCCTGTTGTTGTATTTTTCCCCCACCCTTAGCCATCTCTCAAAATTCCCAAAAACATCATGCGTGTTCCTCACATCCCCCTCTTCCGCCCATAATTTTCTCAGAGTCTAGATCCGTCATTTTCTTTTTGGTCAAAATTCATCTTCAGGCAGATCTTCTTCTATCTTGTGTGTCTGTAATTCCGAGCCAAAATAACTACAACCCACAGTCATTTTCATTTCTAATCCGTCCACTGGATGGATCTGAAATAATTATATGTTGTAGCACTTTGAGTCCTCTATCCATCAGTACCAATTTTGCCTTGATCCAACACCGGATCTTGGTGAAACAATTATTTTCGTGGAGGCGCGCAATCCTGCTCCGAGCCAGGCCAGTAAAAGGGTGTTGGAAAATAATTCCCAATAAATTATCACAACTCAGATTCAGCGACCGCCACTTCAAGGAGTCGACTCCAGACGTCCCGCCATCGTCCCAGCCAAGCGCCACCTTTCGAAGATCCCAGGAGGATGTCGTCCCTTTGGAGGTCGTTGTACGCTGTCCAGCGGACTGAACCGAGTTTGAACAGTGCTGAGTCAGACCAGCAACCTGTCTCCGCCCCGAGAGCCCTTCCGGCTTGCTGCCCGTCAACCCAAGATTGGTCCTCCCGGACCCCACTTGTAGCCCTTTACCTCCCTGCGTGGAGTGGGTCATGAAACCCTTGCTATAATTATTGTAATTATTTTTTTTACCAGGAGTTCGAATCTTGGCTGGGGTCGTCTTCCCCACGCCTGGAGCGTGCAGGTATCGTTTCTGCTCCCGTCTTTGGCATTTACTTTACTCGTATATATTTTCATATGCCGCTACTTGCATGCGATAGGTCCTAGCTCGTTATAATTTTATCACCGCTGCGAGAGTGAGTGAGTGGAACCTGTCCAGTGACTCGATCCGAGCACGCAGAAAAGCTGATACCCTCGACTCATTGCCGGTTCCTCAACCGCGCACATCCGCATGTTTCCCTCACTTAGGGACGTCTGCGAGCTAGAGTCCCTTGTTGTCCCAAGTTCGCGTCCCGTCCCGCATCACTATGTCTAGGGTTCACTACTCAGATACTTGCACTATCACATCACGGAGAAATAATCTTGGGTGTAGATTGTGATTTATGCTATGCACATATTCTATGCGGTGTCCTCTTTACGAATGCACATCTTTCTTAGTTGTGCTTCGTGAGCCGCACTCTGTCCATGAATCATGGGCGTTGTTCTTATCCTATCTTTGACAGAGGGGAACTATTTTATATATATATATATATATATATATATATATATATATATATATATATATATTCTATGCTTGTGGTCGGTGAATGCCTGCATGCTTGTATGAATGAAAATAAAGAATAAAAAAAGACACGTATAACACTTTCAAGCGGGCTACACCCGCAGGCCCCGCTCACTCGTCTCTCGTTCGTGCCACCTACAGGTGGGGGGTATTTGTTGACACTAAAGATATGCTTACCTTTTCAACTGCAGCAACTCGGACCATGGGCATTGGAAAAGATGGGAGGTTGCCGTGGGAGCTTCCGTTTGACGTCAGGTTTTTCAAGGAGATCACATTGACTGCGTCTGATCCAGTGAAGAAAAAGTGTTGTGATAATGGATAGGAAAACATGGAAAAGTATCCCTCTTCAAAACAAGCCTCTGCTTGGTTATCTGAATGTTGTGCTGACCCGTTCTAGAAATTTGATATTGCAACAGCTGAGAATGTCATAACCTGTGGCAGCATGAATTCAACATTGGAGCTGCTAGCAGCACCATCATATTGTCTGTCAATAGAAAAGGTGTTTGTGATTGGAGGAGGGACATGTGTTTAGGGAAGCTCTCAATGCTCTTGGATGTGATGCTATTCATCTTACAGACATTGAGGCAAGCATTGAATGTGGCACATTTGTCTCTCCCATTGATGTGTCTTTGTTTCCACTATGCTCCTAAGTCTCATTCTTGCCAAATGGAGAACCCATTGATGCTACTTGGGGCAACGACAAATTGAAGGTGGGACAGGACAGGAACATGGACATCCCCATCCGATAGCTTCACCCCTTTTTTTGAACCGGCATCGGTGGCTCCATCTGGCAGAGCTCCTGCTGATCGGGTAGAGCTCCTGTTGGTCCGACTGCATGCCCACCAGTCCTGTCACGCCCCGAGATATGCAGCGGAAACTATTCGAGAACGTGAACAACCGGCTAGTACGCCGCAAGCGAGCAATATAATCAGAGCACTAAGCATTGACACATAAAAGTGAACACAAGAGGATATACTCCAAAAACTTTGACTTTATTGAATCATAATGATAAGTTTACAAAGACCCTTGACTTGCTAACATAACATCTTACTAGACTCAATAAAATAAAAAATTACATAATATGACTCAATAAAGTAAAAATTACATGATATGACTCCAAACTAATGTAAGGACTTATGACTCTCAAAATCTTCTCTCGAGCCTTTAATCATCACTCTCGGATCCATCATCGAAATACTCGAAATCCGATCCACTAGAGTTTTCTAGAAAGATTAGAAAAGTAGGGTAACGAGCACAATTGTCCAGTAGATATCTTCGTATCAACATGAAGGCAATGTTTAAGTAATTAACAATTTAACTCTAGAAGTTAAGATAACTGATATTGCGATAAATCATACGCATAAACCAAAGTATCAACATGAGTATATGGAAACTAGAGAGTTCATGTAGAATGAGAGAATGATCTAGCAAGAATATAATGTGGCATGCTGGGTCCCGTAGTGCAGAAAGATGGATCTAGAGGGGGAGATCTCTCTACTAAAAATATATGTCCAATTAAAAATAAAATCATACTCGCAGCGGAATTAGTAAGATTAATAGGATTGAGGAATTTAAACTAAGCAAAATAAACTTAATTCTCTCAATCTCACCGAGCTCACACTATCGCGTAAATGGATTAGATAGTGAAGCACACAATCACATAGATCATATTAGAAGACACAGGGATTTTTAAGGTGGTTCGGGACCACGACGGGCTCCCTACGTCCACCCCTTACCAAACCGGTAAGGCTTCACTAACACGCTACAAACCGTAGCAACCACAGGGATGAACCTCACACACACGGGGTAAAAACCCCAACACACACGCAGTGAATGCAACAAACATGGGGACTTCTCCCCACACACACGGGGTAAAAACCCCAATACACACGTGGATACCCACCGCACAAAATGACGCACAAGCGTCAACATAAAACACTCGGAGAATCCACTCTCCGAACCCACACACAGAATATTTGTTTAGGAATGTGTAGAAACTTCAGATATTGATACAATCATTCCAAAATAACTTCTAAAAACTAAAACAAAGAACATATATGAAATGTAAAGCTCCACCTTCTCAAAACGATCCAACTCTTCTTGGTTCAGAGTCGGATGATCACGATTCCGGCATCATCTTGTTTCTCTCCTCGAGACGCTCCTTTTCCTTTTCTATCACGAGCTCCAAAAGCCCTTTGATGGAGATGAAAACCCTTCCTCAAGAGCTCCTCCTTATTTTCCCCCTTTTCTTCACCTACAAGATAGAACAAATAAGCATTAGGGTTGTTCTTCACAAATTCGGAGTTCACATATATATATAACAAAGACTGGGGAAAAGACTCATAAAACCCTCCCAAAGTGTGTTAAAAACACCCTCATATGACTAAGAAACATGTGGGGGTAGTTTGGTAAAGTTTCAAGTGGTTTAGAATGAGTTTAGAAGACATTCGCAAATCCCGTGCCGTAAAGTGTCGACTCTTAGAGTCGACACTTGCACCCTGTGCAGGCCAAAATACAAAATCAGAATTCTACCAAAAAAGTGTCGACTCTAAGAGTCGACTCTTAGAGTTGACTCTTCTTCCCTGCAACTCACACAACACACAACAGAACACTGTCCATAAAGAGTCGACTCTTAGAGTCGACTCTTCTCTACTCACATGCCAAAACACCTTTAGCCTCAAAAACCCCATGAACTAAATGTGGTTTGATTGTACCATTTATCCTTGATTCAAAAAGTGTTTAACCTATGAATTTGAACCTGCAAAACAAGATGAAACATGAGATTTACATGGGTATCAAAATCAAAGATCATGAGTGACCAAAAAGAACTTTCTTCACTAAACACACCAAAGCATACATTAAGCTTCTACTTATGACCACCCATTGATTTTATATACATGACTTGCACTTTGAAGAACCAAGCTTAATTATGGAATCTCACTCAGGCCATGAGTTCATTGATTTTATCATCAACACATTCTTCCACAAACATCCACATGCACATTGACATGTTTTAATGAAAATAAGACCTCTCCAATGGCATTTGATATACAAAGGAGTCAACCATCAATTTCCACTTGAGAAACATGACAGAACTATTGTTTTGCATGAGGATCAAAGTTTATGCATCAAGAATAGTACATTAGACTTGTTCACTCAAAATACTTCATTGAACCCATTCAAACATGTTTTAGACTTCTCGTATCAACCAACAAAAACACATTCCACCAAATGACAAGGTTTTATTATGATGAACTTAAATCTATCAACCAACTAAATATAAAGACATGGGAGCTCAAACATACAAATTGATCCTTGTGTCTTTCAAAACTTCAACTCTCAAATGCTTCAAGAGAGTGAAATACATTTACACATGAATGAGCAATTTCATTGAACATTTGATGCCTTTCCAAGAACATGAATGATTGTTTCATTAAAGCTCACATTGAATTAAACACTCACACAATCAAATTAGCATCAGTCCATCACAAGGCAACTAAAAACCATTGACATTAACAGTCCATGTGGAAACACATATATAGAGAGCCACACAAAGTCACAAATGCATTCACATGATGAAATCACAATAACAACATTTTGTAATCATCAAAATCTTACACACAACAATCTCCTCCATTTTGATGATGATAAAATGTTATGCATTAATGCTCTCTCCCCCTTTGACATAATCAAAAATGGGGATCAACAAGGGAAATTCACGATAGCAGCAAAACCAAAAATAACATTGCTTTCTCTTCCTTTGTCATTGACAAAAAAACGACGGACATTGGGATTATTAAGAGAATCATATGCACAACATGGCCTTTCATGTAACAAGAGTGTACTTACATGTAACGAGAATGTATTTTTCATAACCATGAAGGCTATGTACTAGAAAGTCATATAGCAAGAATGTACTAGAAAGCATATAATGGCCTCACGGATTTCACCCGTTTATAAAAAAAGTACTCCCGACGCAATGCGACGTCAGTGTTCATCATACCCCATGGTTTATAGTATATTTCCGGCTATCTGCTGAGGGGGCTAGTGTCAAGTCCTTGGACACTGTCCGTGTCCGCTCGTATATCTTCAAGTTATAAATAAAGTTACTTCCACGAGAAATATAAATAATGTAGGCCGATAATAACAAGTTCAAACTATAGTTCATGATAACAACATCAAGGTAAGAATGCACCAAATATGAATATGAGAGTTCCAAGGTAGAATTAAGAATAAGGTCATGCTACGGAAGAAATCTGACAGCACAACGGTACATTTATTAATTTCCATAATGTATTAATGGTTTATTGTACAAGATGTTAAGGTCCAGATAGTCCAAGGACCGTCTAGGAACAGAGTAGAACTAACCCTTGGGTCAAATCACGGGTTAGGGCAGAAATTCATTAACATGACGCTCTTGAGTGTCACGATAATGGGTCAATGTGACATACCATCTAGGCGCGTTCATCGAAGGAGTCGACACAGGAAGAAAATCATGTCGACGTAGTGAGAAACCTATGGCTGAACAATAATGCGACCAAAGTAACCACCGCGGTAATTCATTAACGCGCATGAGACATAGGGGGCGATCAGGACAGTTCACAGAAAATGAGGAAAACATGAAGTGCTCTCTAACTTTTGGATTTTTAGGGTACAACCAGCTCGGCTGTCTTGAGGGAATCCAAGGCTAGCGTAGACTTACGGAGGTCTTGAAATAAGATCACGTAGTCCGGAAGAAGGAATATCTGACAGAGGGGATCACAAGTCCAAGAGATGTGCCTAGAATGTGTAATGCGTAACTAATAGTAACGTATCGGAATACGCACTATATGTGATAAAATAGAAATAGAGATAAGAATGTAACGAATGAAAACAATGTAACCAAGTCATGAAACCCGTTAAGTACAAAACTATAAGATTTTTGGCATGAAATTATCATATAATGAAATTTAAACTTTGAACACATGCTAACACTTAAAAATATGCAGTCATGACTTGATAAGGAAGTGAGACTACTAAGATAGGACATGCATGATAACGTATATGTATTTATATTTCATGGAACTAATGGAGTTTAATATGGCTCATGGATCATTAACACGACGCACAGAACGAGCACGTTAATGAAAGAACGCGCCCTATCGTGCATGCACGTTAAAGAGACGCGCCCCCTGTTTCCACCGCCTTCATCTCATAGTGAGATAGAGGTAAAAACGACGTTGCATGGCTACTTCCTATGGCCAATAAACATGGGACTAACAAGAAACTAGTAGAGAAGCATGGTATCATGGAAATAATGCATATAAACTTATGTAATAATCAAAAAGTTATCATCTTTTTAATCAAGGTTTCATGGATAGCATGTAGTAAAAACCCTAATGCGCAGTCATGGGAAAACATGAAATACTCCGTATACAATGCATTAAATCGGGAGAAAGGAGAGGGCTTTTGTCCCTAACATATTGTTTGAGCCATCATGAGATAACCTATCTCTGGGAACGCTCCTAGACTTTGAATTTCTCTCTGAAGGTTGGTGCTGACTCCTGCGCGTCCTGTGTGGAACCGTCGACTTCCTGACCTTCTATCTTCTTAGCAGCTTGACCTAAATTAATGAAAATTGGAGGGTTGGTAGAATATATTAAGGTTAACAAATTATTCTAAAGGATGAACTTCTAAATACCTCGATTAGGGCTTCCAATCTCTAGATCTTCCTTGGACCGGCACGTTGGTTCCTGAGCACTCTACAGAGGAACAACAACTTGTGCACGTTCTATCACCTTGGATACTGGTTCTCCTAACATGAAATTTGACAGAGGGTTAGACTATACTAACGGGAAGATAAAGTTCTAAAGAACTAACTTAAAATACCCATGCCTTACCATCAAACAACGGGAGCCAAAGTAAGGGTTCGCGTAGGTCAAGTTTAAGGTCTATTTATAGGGATCTAGCCTAGGATTGAGGGATTAGATCGAGCTAAGAGTCCTTATTAGGGTTAGAGTCGATCCCTAAGAGTCCTAGACCTGTCTTCCCTTTGAGATAACATCGATCCATGGCCAAATCATCGATAAAAATCCAAGCTTTCCATGTTTTAATACACCTCGGTTTCGTAAGATTGTCGCGGTCATCCGCAGTACTGCGTTCTTCAGTAACGCGGCGTATCGTATCGGCGCGTTCTGGTCTTCACTTCGAATTTGAATTTTAGTCAACCTCCACTTCTTTTTATCCCCTATTTATCCAATAAAAATAGAAAATATATTTAATTACGTCTCTTTTAGGTGGGCTTGGGCATAAAGGCTTAGAAATTTGTTTTTTTTGCCTACTTTAAGTGGGCTTAGCCCTTTGGTTAATATAGGACCTTTAAATTAATTTAATCAACTAGTAATTCCTTAATAGCCCACTTAATCCCTTTTTAAATGCTAATAAATGGTTTTTAATTCTTAAAAATTTTGAGAAAGTCCCAGAAAATTCCAGGGTGTTACACGTCCAGCAGCCACCTTCTAAAGGCTTCATCTGACACCCTCCAAGCGAACCGGTAGGGCTCTGCCCATCCGGCATGGACCCTCTCATCCAGCAGCAGGGTCCATCCGGCGGATCCCCAGCCCATCCGGCAGCACCAGCCCCATCCGGCGGCTCCCTGCTGAGCCGGCAACAGCAGTCCTATGCGGCAGGCTCCTTTCCAATCGGTAGCACCGGCGTGAAGCTTCATACGGCAAGCCCATCCAGCCCATCCGGCAGAACCCCCCGCGAACTGACAGCTCCGGACGCGACTATAAAAGGGCCCTGAGCCCATAACAGAGAGGAGGTTCTCTATTCGGTGAACAAGAGGGGATTCGAGGAGAGACTTTGGAGAAAGGGGAGAAGTCTGAGGGGCTCTTCTGAGGTATGATAAGCCTGAGCAGGGGTCCCTGAGCGGAGAAGAGAGAGAGAGAGAGAGGAAAAGCCAACGTTCGGAGGCGAAGAAGAAGAGGGAATCAAAAGGTGAGG
Source organism: Amorphophallus konjac (assembly GCA_022559845.1). Lineage (NCBI taxonomy): Eukaryota > Viridiplantae > Streptophyta > Magnoliopsida > Alismatales > Araceae > Amorphophallus > Amorphophallus konjac. The sequence goes on along the minus strand of CM040120.1, from coordinate 42,653,394 downwards.
GCCGAAAAGTTTCCTAGAGCCTACAATTTCCAAAAGAGAGCGCAGAAGGAGAGAGGGGAGAGTTGAGGTTCGGAGGGGAGGGGGATCAGAGTCCATGTTCCACCTCCTCCCTCCCTCTCTTTGTATTTGTTTTCTCTTTTCCTATTGACCCGCTGTGTATCTTCGCATCCTGGCTCTATTTCTGCAAGCCAATGAATAAGAAAGTCGATTTTCTTGAATGATTCTGTGCGTTTCATTTATATTCCTCTGCTAATTCCGCTGTGATGATTGCATATGTGATTCTATTCCCGTTTCCTCTCATCGTGATTATTTATGCATAATATCAGAATCTGCCATCTCTGGGAACAGATTGGGCTCAGGGTTTATCCTATTCTGTGGATAGGACCTTGGCCCTAAATCCCGCGGTTTGTGTCACCAAGGGAGCTCTCTTTAACATCATAATGCCTTCCCCATCCTATTCCCCACGGAGTTTAATTTTACTCGGTACTCTCATTTCATGACTCTTTTCTTTTCTTCGTCACGACGATTCCACAACACATAAGTGGGTTGATCTGGCAGTCTGGCCATGACTGATCCGGCAGCCCAGCCGAGCCGATACTGCAGCGGCCCTGCCTGATCGGGCGGACACCTCACGGTCGAACCGGCAGCCTTACAAATGGCTGAACCGGCGGCCTTGGCCAATCTATCTGGCAGCACCTAGCCCAACCCATCCGATAACCCTTAGTCACATTTGTCCCGGCAAACCTCGGTGTACGCCGTGTCATAGCCTCGACGGTATGGATGTTGCTGCTTTTATGCGTATCCCTTAATGACGGAGTCATCTCGGATTCTCCGTGGACAAGTTTCCGCTTACAGCCCCCGAACACCTTAGTCTAGAGAAGATGTTGCCCAATTTTCTTTCAGAATTTTGGATTAAAAGAAGGGATAAAAAATATAATAATGATAATAGTGATAATAAATAAATAAATAAAAGCAAAGGGAAATAATTTGAATAAAATAAATAATGTCAAAAGAAAAAAAAAAGAAAAGAAGGAGCCCGCTGCAACATAAAGACTAACATGTGCATGCTTGAATGCCATACCCCCTTGGCATATCGAATGATGGTTTGTTAAAGGTCGGGTCACGTCTGGCTGAATACTCCTACTACGCTTGAATACGTAACTCCGCCTTGTACCGCAGTCGTACTATATAATAAATAATAATAAATGATAATAAAATATCACCGTATGAATAAAAATATAATAAACATAAATGTCATGGAATATGGTAGTAATAAAGGAATGAATAATAATAATAATAAAATCTAATAAAACAAAATGCAAGTAAATATCCTCCCTTAACAAATTAAATGCATGTAACCAACCGCTCTCTCTCTCCCCTAGACCCTATGCGAAGGGAACATTACTAAGGCTCTTGCAAGTTGTGCTTGGACCTTAGGGTTTACCGCATCATGGTCATGGCCCGACTCTGCTCTAGGTCGACATTCCATAAGTCTAACTCGCCCCAATCAGGGTTCAGGCCCTATTTCTCTAACATCAAACTTGCCAAGAGTTTGGCGGACATTTGCTATTAAAATTTTGGTTCTTGCCCAAATGCGAAGTGTTTAATAACCAACATGTTCATCCCTCACCAAGAACTGTTCTTTCGTCATTCGAGGTTTCCTTGTCTCTTCCATTAATGTTAATTTTCGGCTTGTAGACCCCTCAATCTCTGGCGAGTAATTAAGGGTTTTCTCCCCTCTAGGAGATGTAATTAACGTCGATACCAGCGGACTTCTGGTCTTGACACGGACACCACCTTCACCTGGTTAGTCAGGTCGAGTGCATAATAAAATTGTCACGAAAGTGACTAGCACGCCTATAAAATAAATAAAACACACAATAAATCATATAATAAAATAATAAAAATAAACAAATAAATAAAAATATATTCACACGGGCTAGTAGCGGTTGAGTGATAACCGCTATCTCCGGGTTGCGGTTATCAACTAACCACTATCATCACGCCGGTTTCCTAGGTTGCGGATCTAACCCAACCGCTACTTTCAGGTAGCGGTGGTCGTAAGACCACGACCTCAACCGCCTTACCTACACCACACAAAAAGAGAATGCGGTTCCAACTAGACCGCTATCATAACTGAGAGCAGAACGCGGTTACTGGGACGACCGTGACCTACTTCCGGTCTGAAATCTGTAACCTCACGCAAAACTCGATCGTTCAACCTCCCAATCATCCCAAAACGACGAGGAAACAATCACAAACCCATTGCACGCCTTCCACAACCTGGAAGGACTCCAAAAACCCAAAAAATGACAAAGAAATGGGCGATTTCCTAAAATCGACCCAAAATGACTCACATAAACATCCGACCTCGTACCGGCCTCAAATCACGAGCAAAGACATCCAAATGAACGGGAATCGCGTCAAGGGTTCGAGATCTACTATTGTAATCGAAAAACATCGCCTGGAACGGCAAATTCATCTCACACACCCCATAACATGCTTTTTGCCCTAAAATGCGAAAACCCGCTCAAACTCGCGCTAATCAGCACGAAATCGCGAGGGAATGCAGGACAAGGGTAGAGAATCCATCTCCCTACCTCCACCGACTATCTCCCACGCCGAAAATGCCAATTCCACACGAAAAATGCTACTCGGACACCACCAACGCTTCGAATCCACCAATGGGATCGCGCCGCGCCACGCCCCGATCCTCGCACCATCCACGCTCCACGTCGCCTCCATGTCATCCCACACCTCCTCCGTCGGTCGCCGGAGCAGAGGAGAAGAGAAGAGAGAGAACGGAGGGAGAAAGAGAGAGTTAGAACGTGAGATGAGATAGGGGGTGAGGGTTTGGGGATTTAAAAATGAAAAAGAAAATATAATATTCAGAAAATATTTCTGGAGCTCGAAATTCCAAAAAATCAAAAAAATGAGAAAAAATATCCTCCGCGATCCTCGAAAAGAGCACAACGCACCTGAAATGTCTCGGAGTCTGAAATATCAACGATTCACCCTCCACGGGGATCCGAAGACAAAATAGCCCGAAAAAATTGATTAAAAGGCCAAACTCCACTTGGGACCCACAAAAGTGCTCCGAAAACTCTTGGATTCCGATCCGAAAGATCTAGGGTATTATAGGTAGGATTCTAGAGGTGGCCCCTACAAGCTCAAGAGGTGGCTCCCACTATGTAGCACTTTATCCCATTGCGGGTTCAAGAGGTGACTCCCATAGCGTAGCACTTTGCCCTGCATGGTTCCCACACTTCTGGCTGGGGTATAGCTCTAATACCACAAAAACTATCACGCCCCGAGCGCGGAAGGAACCGAGGAGTGCATGACGAGTTTATATCGTCCATGTCAATTAGAGCACGAGGTGTTCAACACAAAGACAGAGCGCGCTAAAGAGAATAGCCAAGTCATTTATTCATAATAATAACTCCCAATATTTCAATTACATGACTCCAACGTTCAAATTCAAAATTCAAATGCCTAAATCTCACTAGACTCAATAAAAGAAAATTACAATGATGACTCAAGATAAAAGAAAGACTCGACTCGACGATAATAGGTGATGTCCGGGATCAACTCTACGCTCAACTCTCATGGCCATCCCCATCCGATTAGACCTCATCATCGGAATTACCTAAAAAATAGGAAAAAACACTAGGTGAGCGAATGTTCAGTAGAAATTATATCTCTATATCCAGACTTGCTTAAAGTAATTAACAATTTATGCAATGAATCATGATCATGTATGAAAGAACACAAGAGAATATTGAAAGGAGGAGCAATAGCAAATAGTATGGTTGAACTAGCAAAATTTCAAGATAAATCGAGTAAAGTTACCAAGGACATCATGTGTAATGCCCCGGATTTTTTAGATTTTTTTTTCGGTTATTTTAGTGGGTCTCGGAGTGTATTTTGTGTTTTACACGTATTTTTCCCTGATACGCCTTCAGAACTCTGTGCAGGGCAAACCGTGACGTTCTCCGACTCTGGGACTGTACCGACGCATTGTGCTCCTCCCGAAGATCGCAGAGGTAATTTTTGGTAATTTTTTGAATTTCTAGAATTTTTGAGTTTTTCTATATATATTAACCCTTTTTCTCTCTCTCCCCTCTCATTTCTCTCTTCCCTCCCTCTCTCTTCTCACGCTCTCTCCTCTCTCCCTCTCTCTCCGACGGCAGGCGGAGTGGAGGGCGGGCGAGGCAAGGATGGCGCGGGCGAGGCACGTGCGAGGATGGGTGAGGATCGAGGCGGTGGAGGTGAGGTGAATCTCGGCCACGAGTTCGTGTCCCGATGAGGCTTCAACGGCGTTTTCTTCGTGGATCGGCGTCCACGGCGCGTCGTTTCTTCGGTGGAGGTAGGGAGATGAACCCACAGCTCGTGCATTTCCTTTCCCGCGAGTTTTGTAGGCCGTGGTGAGCCGGGCGGGCGTATTTGGAAATTTTTGGGAAAAATCCATGTTTTTGGGGTTGTGAGTCGATCCGCCAATCCATCGCGTTTTTGGCCGATTCGAGGCCATAGATGCATGCTAGGCGCTATTTGGGGGCTTCCCCTTTGTTTTCCCCCTCTCCCGTGGAGGTATGGGGGCGTGGGACGATTTTTGGGTCATTTCCCGCCGTCCCGCTCTCGGGACGGTGTGACGGTCCTTCCAGTGACCGTCACAGGCTGTGACGCCCCAGGGTGGGTGCGTTACATGCCGTGACGCCCCAAGAGGGGTGCGTCATAGAGGTTTGTGGTGTCGACAGGGCGTCGGTCGCTCTGGCGGTCTTACGATAAACCGCCAGAGGGTGTGACGCGCCTGGGTTTGACCATTACATTTGTGTTTCATGATTTTGACCGATTGGGGTCCTGAGACTCTGACGCACCAGGGGTGGACCGTCAGAGCCTTGTGACGCCCTTGCTTGGGTGCGTCAGAGTTGACGTATCCCTTCTTCTAACGCGCCTAGGTAGGTCCGTTAGGGGTTGTGACGTCCCGAGGGGTGTGCATCACAACCTGTTTTGGTCTGTTTTCTAATGCACCAGGCTTGATCCGTTAGAGGCTGTGACGCCCCAGGGTGGGTGCACCACAGCCAGCATTGCTTTTTCATCTAACGCTCCTGAATTGGACCGTTAGGGTGCTGTGACGGCCCAAAGATAGACCGCCAGACACTGTGTTATGCCGAAGTGGTTCTTCGTGCTTGCCGCGATCGTTTCACCTTGTGTAGGTCCCTGGTCGACCCGGTTAGGACCCAGTGGTCGACCTGCGGTCTCGTGAATGTCCCAGGCACCCCGAGTGTTTTGTGTCCGTGGTTTGAGGGTGTCGGGAGGACCGTTCTACCTCGTTTTGCGTGCCTATGGGTTTGAGAGTCCGGGTGACTCCTCGTGTTCCGGGCTTTTGTGTTACGCTTGATCGAGTCACCGTGCGTCGGTGTGAGTGTGGCAAGGGTTCCCCACACGTCGTGAGTTTCTTCGGGAAGAGGTTTCCGAGTGGGCCTTGAGTAAGGCCTTGGATTACGAGTCAAGTTGCCTAGCCTAGGGCTGGAGGGTTCCCTCTTTTACCTGAGAGTGGGATTCGATTGGCGGCCTGTGAGCTACCTTGGGAACCGTGCTTCTACGTTTCTACGTGGCCGGGTGCGTGGCCCGTGGACTGTGAGTCCCGTTTCTTCTCCGACTGTGGTCACCGTGCGATGGTGCTGGTGCGTGGGACGGTCCCCGTACTTTGTCGGGTTCGGATGTTGTTTTCCGTTGACTTGAGAGTCTACTCCTTCAATGACCTTCCACTAGTCGTAGCCTGCTTACACGTTTAGTGGTCCCACTAGGGAGTGGTGGAGAGGCTACCCTGAGGATGATTTTTAGACTGGTTTCCGTCGGGCCCCACGTCTAGCAGCCAGAGTCCGGCTGAGGAGAAAATCGGTCAGAGGGCCAGACCAGGGACGCACGGTCTGTGTGTGCACACGTTGTTAGGGGCGATTGGACTCACGCTGACGGGCGTGACCCCAGCTAGTCACTTGCTTTGTGGTTACTTGTACGGTGTCCTTGCCTCCGCCAGGGGCTATCGTGCCAGGCAGACACCTGCGGTGCGGTGTAAGACGTCAGGGGACACTACCGACTGTGCTTCTAGTGGGAGGTACTCCTGTCGAGTCGGGAGTGACAGACTGTCAGTCTCTGTGACATAGACCTTTAGGTTTTTGGTCGTGTTGACCGTTGAGTCATGGTTGTTTGGCCGTGACGCGTGTGTCGGTTTTCGTGCCGTGAGACTGGTGCTAATAGCTTTACCGAGGTTGCGTCTTGTTGGTGCGGTGTCTGCGACTTGGTGGTCGGGGTTGCACCTTGGACAGCATGTCTAGGTTGGCAGTGTCCTGGGAGACAGGCCTCTACGACGTGGTTGCCATGGATTTTTACTTCGGTAAGTGGTACTAGTGTGGTTCGGTAGCCCTCGACCATGAGATCGGGGTGTGTTTTCTGGTACGGTAGGAGTAGCTGTAGTGCCGAGTTTTGATCGGCCACTGGTTCGCTGTTCCTGCTGTCATTGTAGCTTTCCTTTCCGCTACCACCGTTGTTTCCGGTTGGGGTTCCGCGGGATCCCTGCTGAGTCTCTATTTTGGAGACTCATCCCTGCTTTTCAGGTGTGACGGTTCTTCCTCGAGGTTCGAGGGTGCTGTTCAGAGGTTCTCAGTCGCCAGCTCACCGGGCCGAGTGTTCACTGAGCATGTGGTACATTTTTCTACTTTAGACTGTACTTTCTGTTGGACTGGACTCTGTTGTTGTAGTAATTATTTATTTATTTCTGTTAATTATTGAATTGTCCTACTTTATTTCCTATTTCTTTGTACCTCTACACTCCTTTTAGCCCTTCCGAGTTCTCCGACTTGTGGGCGGCGGGTCAGGATTCGAATGGTATCGAGTCCTTCCCGATATCCGAATCTTGGGTCGTTACATCAGGCATGTAATATCAAGTCATGTCACGAGATATTGGCTATTTAATGTAATGAGTAAATACCCGATTCTAGGCCAAGCAAGTCATGTCATATCATGTCAAGTAATATCAAGTACGGAAGTGGAATGCCATAGATTAATCTACAAAGTCATGCACTTTGGTGCAATGTCACACTGTAGTCAATATAGTTCCTATGGGCACAAGTACTTTCGGGTGCTCCTCCTAGGACCAGATTGTTGGGAATGTTTTTGTTTTGATGATGTCAATACAGCATGAAGTCATTTCATGTCATTTAGTGTTCAAGTTTGAAAATACTTCAATGCAAATTTGCATGTTTTGTCCTTTAAGCTTCGCACATTTAATAATAGTCTTTCAGAATGCAATTGCTTTACAAATAATATTTTAGGTTGTTTGCATGAAGTGAAAAAGGTTACAAGGGAAGCAATCAAGAAAATTCAGGAAGAAACACAAATTTGATGAAGAGTGTAGAAGAGAAGTCGACTTCAGAACCCCTTCAAGTTGACTCAAACTCAGCCAGAAGTCAACCACCAGCTGAAGAGGCTAAGGGTGACAAATAGCCTCTTATAGGTGACAAATAGACCCATAAGGGTGAAAAATAGCGTCATAGTGGTGACAAATAGGTTGGACGGGAGAAAAAGCGTTGAGAAGAAGAAAAAACTAGAAGAAGAGTCGACTCCAACTGAAGCTAGAGTCGACTCCACTCAAGCTTAATTTCGACCCCAAGAAAATTCAAAACACTCAAAGCCTTAAGGGTGACAAATGAGTATATAAGGCTGACAAATAGCTTCGGAAAGGTGAAAAATAGAAGACAAGGCTAAAAGGGTTGACAAAAATGAAAGAACAACTTCTACGTAGCTCAATGATGAACTACAAAAGACTGAAGAATGAATCAACAAGCTGGAAAATTGAAGAAATCAAATGACAAGTAAAGATTACAAAAAAATCAAGTCACGAGGATTGAAGATCAGTTGACAGAAAGATCGAGTTGAGTACAAGGAAGTGAACTGAAGCTCAACTAAAGCACAACGTCTCCAAAAACTCACATGGCAGCAAATAAACAACAAGACCAACAAATGGATAAACAGTCCAAGAGGTGTGTAAATGATTAAGAAGCTGAGAAGAGGAAAAGTCAAGCAACGCTGACTCAGTGCTCTAACAGCGTCAACATAGCCAAAGGAGTCAACCTCAGACAGTTCAGATGGTCAGATGAACAAGGGAGACATATGGATACATAAGGGTGACAAATGTGCATTAAGAGTGAAAAATATCCGATAGCGGTGACAAATAGGTCGCCAGGGTAAACAAGGCAACGTGCTCTCAAGTGAAAGGAGTCACACTTTTAGCTACGGATTAAGGGTGAATAATAGGTGTGCAAGGCAAACAAATAGCCTTATAAGGGTGCAAAACGTGTGATAAAGGTGAAAAACAGGTGGCCAGAGTTGAACAAGGTCCAAGCTCGTGAGACACTTAAGTGAGTCACGTGTCTCATCCTCCAATGATTGGCACATGATCCGAGGAGGATTGCCAGATGGTTCCAAGGACAGAATATTCCCCTCTTCAAAGTGGACCAATTGTATTTCAGTGGCATAATCATTTCATCCAAAAGTTTTCCGGAGGCTCTGTTATATAAACTCCTCATCTCTTGAAGCAGGGGCTGCCGCCTTCGAGAGAAAGAAAACCTATTTGAGAAGAAAGAAAGAGCCACTACGTGAGAAAGAGAAAAGGCAAGAGAGAAAGAAGAAAAGAGAGAGAGACTGAAGTCCAGATTGAGAGAAGACCCATTTCTGAAAAAGCTCTTGAAACAATTTCAGAGCTACTTTTGTTTTTCATTTTTGCTGTATTTCATTTGTTTCGTTTGCTTCACTTTGATCTTTTCTTGGTTTGTGTTTTCGATCGAGTCTTTGTTCTCTGATAGTGCATTGTTGCTCATTTCAGAGGTGTGATTAATCTTCAGATTGATCACATTCTGGTCTGCTGGCCAGGGTGCGAGGAAGGGTCCTCGTGTGATGCCTTAGTGTAGTGGGTTTGTGATGGGGACATCAGAGCAAGAGAATTAACATTTTATTTTGTATTTGTGTCCTTTAGTTTAATTTTATATCCTTGGGAAAGTATATGTGCAATTGTAAGGTTTTATAAGCCAATTGTGTCATTCCCTTGGATTGTTTGGATTTTTATGCAAATTGGTAGTAGGTCCAGCTAGGGGCCCCCCAGTCCTTCCCATTGGTCCACCTAAGCCATGTGGGGCTGGTCAAAGTCCTAGGTGGCCTTCTAGATGGACTGACTAGTCAATTAAACACATGGGGGAACAAATGGGTTAAAATGTCAAAGGGAGGCCACCTACCTTGTCCATGGTCAAGGGGGCGTCCCCCCTTTTATGGGTAATTTTAAATTTTTGTTAAAAAGCTATTAGAACTAATTAGTTCTATACCTTGTATACCCCTCCCAAACCCAGATCTGAGGACATAAGTGGTCATTTTCCATTTATTATATAAGGCATGTAATTTTCATTTGTGTGATTTAATGAAGAAGAAAAAATTTGAGCAAGCTTGGAGCAACTTGCACCCCCCCCTCTCTCCCTCTAGTGTCTCTCTTCTTCCTCCAATCTTCAGGGTGTAGAACCCTTCTTCCTCAGCCCCTCCACCTCTGATTTCTTTCTCTGTCGCCGCCGTTCGTGCCGCCATCGAGCCACCGAGAAACAAGTTCTGAAGTGTTGTCCTGGGTTCTATTTTACTGGACAGGGGTTCACTCCGGGAATTTTAGGTCCCGACTCCGACATAATCTGGAGCTGAGATTTTCAGGGTTGGTTCCCCACTTGATCCCCAACCTCCACAAAAATAATCCCGTCATTTACCTTTCATTTTATATTTTTCCATTTTCGTGTATTTCCAATTCACCAGTTCTGCCTGCAATCTGTCTAGTGCTACAGCCAATCTTAGTTTCCCCCTTTCGACCCCCTTCTTGATTTTTGTTTGAATCTCCAAATTTGTTTGAGGTTCTGTCCACCCTCCCCCACCATCCACAAATTTTATTGTGAATTTAGAATCTTGTTCATATTTTCTAAAAATTCACTTCAGATCCCAAGTTCTGTTCTGTCTCTGCTGTCCAGATCCGACCACCCGGTACTAGAAAATACTTTTCCCCAGTCAAATCTCCACCAAACCTTTCATAAAATAAATCCCGATTTTTTCTCTTCGCCCTCTATAACTTTTGTGAAGAGCCCAACATCTGATTTAGAGGTCTACATCGCGGTCAACGCCAACTCTCATGAAAAAGTACTTCTGTCTTGAGATTTCGGGTCCTGTCAACCAGCAGCTTGAAAATTCGACAAAGGTCATCTATGGGAAATTCAAATTTCTTTCCTTGGCCATAGATCGAAGTACTCTGAAAGAGCTTTCCAGCGGTACCTCTTGTGCATCGATCCGACATCGGTACTGATCGCAGCATCCATTCTCGCCGGATCGCGCGCTACAAAACAGAAGCCGCAGATCTGTGGACAGCAAGTTCCACACAAGGAGATCGGAGCCGATTCGCCTCCCATGAGGCGAACCAGCGCGCTGCCTTCCCAGGGAGCGCCCCTCCGGAACTCCCCATCATAGCGGTGCCGCTCCGGACCCACACGGCCCCACTGACCAGCACGTGGGTCCCACGGTCGTGAGTACGTGTGCCGCCGAAGCTACGCAAGAAGCCGCCCGTCAACCCGAACCCGCTACTCCCGGGTCCCGCTGTGTGATGTCCCGAGTTTTTTGGATCCTTCTTTTTCGGGTCCCGGATCTAGTTTCTCGGAGCGTCTGGCTCCGTTGTGTATGAAATTTTGTTTCGGACATCTTTCGTGTTCGGATCGGTGCGATCCGGAGTTGTTTCGGAGGCCCGGAGTGTATCCGCGACTTTTCCGCTTGTGTTTTCCGATTTTCAGTGTGTGTTTCGGCAATTCCTTCGGAACCTCGTGGCGGGTGAACCGGGTCGTTCACCTAGGCGAGGGTAGTACCGTTGCGATCGGTACGTCCCGAGGATCGAGAATATGTATTTTTCTATTTTTTCAGTATTTTTAGCATTTTTTGGATTTTCCATAAATACCCCCCTATTTTCCCTTTTCTTGTTCCCTTTTTCTTCTTTTCTTCTTCTCCTTTCTTCCTCCCGTGAGCGCAACGGCCACTTTCCCCCCCTCTTGCCCGTTGGACTTCGCAGTGCCCCTTCCTCCTCCGGCGACGGGTGGTGGACGACAGTGACGGCGCGGTGACGGCGGCGGCGGCGAGAGGATCGTGGCGGTGCCCTTTTCGTGGCGCGTGGGTGGAGTTTGTGTTCGAGCTAGATTCGGAGATCGGAGACTTCCCGGTGGATTTCGAGCTTCATTGAGGTAGGGGAGTGGATTTACAGCATTCCTCATGATTTCTAGGCCGTGGAGAGGCCGAGAGTGGCTTGATTCATGCCGGGAGGGCTATTTTCCATGCTTGGGGTTTGAGCGCCGGATCCATCATTTTTGGAGTGTTTTTGATCGATTTGGGGCTCTAGATGCATGCTAGGATGTCTCGGGGTGATTCCCCATTGTTTTCCCTTCACCAAGGGGGGTGAATGGGCGTGGTTTTGAATTTTCTGGGCGTTTTACGCGAACCGGGCTCGGCCCGTTATCGCGCTATAGTCCAGTGGCGCGTTCTGTTTGAACGCGCTGTGTCGTCCGAGCGTGTTCGTCTGAGAAGACGAACAGTTTGGCGGTTCGTGTCGGCCTGGGGAAGGTAGTGCGTTCTTGGAGAACGCGCTAGCCTTTCCTAGTGCGTTCTTGTTGAACGCGCTAGCTTAGGCTAGTGCCTTCTTGAAGAACGCGCTAGCTTCTGCTAGCGCGTTCTTCTTTGGTCGCGCTAGGGGACCATAGCGCGACAGTGTCGCGCCCTGGGTCCCTAGCGCGTTAAACCCCCCCCCCCCCCCAACCGCGTTTCCTTTTGGTGGTTGTACCTCCGGTGGAGCAAGTCTTGGATCCGGTTGTGGCGTGTGGCCCGAGGGTTGCCGTGGGCACCCAGTGAAAGCCACAGGGGCGCTAGGGGGTCCCTGGAGAATCAGTTACCTTGGTAGGGGTGCCGCGTGACTTGAGGGACGATCGGACCTCGTGCGTGTCCCCGGCTTCCGCACCTACCATCTGGGTTACCGAGAGTCTGTGTTAGTGAATGGTCGGTGGTTTCCGTGAGTCGAGTCTCACCTTCAGTGACACGTCCACTAGTCGGAGCCTTCTTACGGCACGCGGTGTTGACCCACCCGGGAGTGGTGGAGCGGCTGACCCGAGAGAGACGGTGAGTAGGCTGGTTACCGTAGGACCCCCACGTACGGTCGAGTCCGGGCTTAGGGGGAATTACCAGCTAGAGGACAGGCCTAGGGCATATGGTCTGAGTGTGCACACGGGGCTGAGGGTTCGGACCCGTGCTGACGAGCGCGACCTCAGCTAGTCCTTGTTTGTGGTACTGGTTACTGTGTGTGTCTGAGTCTCGCGCCCGGGGCGCTGTAGCTAGACACTTGTGACGCGGTATAAGACGTCAGGGGACGCATCCGATCGTTCTTCTAGTGGGTGGTGCTCCTGTCTGCTGGCAAGTTCGGACTCGAGTTTTGTCGGATTGAGGTTCGGATATACGGTGTGGTTGTTAGATAGCTTTTCCATTTATTTATTGCTGCTTGTCGTTCCTGCCATACTTCTGCTAGGTAGGGTTACCTCCCATGGTTGTTTGCGCCTTGCTGTCGTTTTCTCGTCGTGCGGTGGGGGTCCGGGGGATCCCTACTGGGCCAATGAAAATAGGCTCACCCCTACTTTTCAGGTGAGGCGGGGTCGTCGGGAGGTGCGGCCGAGTATCAGTGTGGTCCTTCTAGTCTGGGTTAGTCGCCAGTCTGCCAGAGCCGGGGGATGCCCCGTGTAGTTGTACTTTTCCTTCTGTTGACTGTACTTCATTTGGACATGCGACTCAGTGGACCTTGTAGCAGCTTATTTATTTATATTATGATGTGCATTTTATTTTAGATTATTGTGTTGTCTCTGTAGTTGCTTCAGCTTCTCTTGTACTCCCACACCATCCATTTTTACCCTTCTGAGTCTTCGGGCTCGTGGGTTGGCGAGCCGAGATTCGAGACGCGCCGGTTCCTTTCCGGTACTCGGATCCCGGGTCGTCACACGCTATGTCACCCTTTACCTCCCTACGTGGAGTGGGCAGTGAAATTACGTTGCTGTAATTATTGTGTTGTAATTGTTCCGGGAGTACGAGATCGGCCGGGGTCGTCTTCCCCACGCCAGGCGCATGGAGGTATCATGTTCGCTCCATTACTCGGCATTTGCTATTCTTGTATATGCTTTTATATGCCGCTGCTAGAGAGCATGTGTTAGGGCCATTAGCTCGATATATTTATTTCACCGCTGCTGCGAGAGAGAGCGAGACCGTCCCGTGACCCGATCCGGGCACGAATTTGTGAGTTGACCACCCTACCTCTTTGCCGATTTCTCAACCGTGCACGTCTGACGCTTCCCTCATTAGGGACGATCGCGAGCTTGCTTAGAGTCCAAGGGTTGCATATCCAATTGGAGTCGAGTCGCGTGTCTGTCCCGCATCAATTTGGTATCAGAGAGAGTTTGAGTCTAGGGTGTCTAAAATAAAAAAAAGTGTCATTTACGTCTAGTCATTGTCTAAGTCGAGTCTAGGATCATCATTATTTTCAAACAAAAAAAAGTATTTTTTTGGATCGCATTTCATCCCAATAACCCGGTATATAAAAAGGTGTTGTCCGAACGTTAGGCTACGCCTATCGGGAAGGCCGCACACTTACACGAGTGATCTTCGGATCGATTAACTCCGCCACGTACCAAGTCTTGGTTTAAGTCTAGGTGCATCATCCTTGCATTAGTCTGTGTCTCTTAGTCCTTGTGTCGTTGCATGCCCACTCGGCGAGGTACCCAATACCATCGCCCTACACCTATGGCCAACCCGCGAGATACCATCTCGGGAGACCTTCACGCCATGCACGAGGCAATCATGGCCCTTGTAGCCCGGATGGGCCAATCCGAGGCCGCCTTTAAGAGCTTCTCGGACCGCATAGATGGCCGGTTTAATGCCATTGAGGAACGGATGGAGTCATCCGATAGATCCGTCCAAGGTCTGGTCGGACGGTTGGATAGGATGTCACACGGAGACCCTCCTAGGGTGGCCCAAGGCCCACCCTCACCTGCTCAGGCGGCTGCCCAAGGCCAAGTTATTCCCATATCCCAGGCCCAGCCTACCCTTTTGGTTCAGGACCCGCCCGCACATGCTCCTCAGCCACCACAAGCTCCTCCACCCATCCCTCCTCGGGTCCCCGAACTACCGCGCTGTGACCTTGGTCTTGAGGACTATGGGTCCGACAATGCCTACGAGGGGTATGGTCAACGCCGTCATGGCCTTCAGCCACAGAGAGATGAGGAGGACGATAGGGTCCTTAAGACTGTGCGAGCAGACCCTCCCATTTTTTACGGGTCTTTGGATCTGAAAGTCTATTTAGATTGGGAGTTCGGCATGGACCGATACTTGGATTGGTATGATATGTCGGAGCATCGAAGGATCCAATTTGCTACCATGAAGCTCATGGCACAGGCACAAACCTATTGGAAGAATGTAGAGAGCATGTTATTTCAGTGGCTATAGCCCCCGATTGATACATGGGGTGAAATGAAGATGAAGCTTCGGAAAAAGTACCTTCCTCCCACGTACCGTCAGCGACTCATCGATAGGTGGCAGAGTCTTAGCCAGGGAGATCGGTCTGTCTCCGAATACATCGCTGAATTTGATGAGTACTTTCTACGATGTGGTGTCACGGAGGAGAGCACCATGCCCGTTTCCCGCTTTCGATGTGGTTTGCGGCCACACTATCAATATGAGATTTTCCGCCGCAATGCCAAAACATTGGAAGAGGCATATCAGGTTGCTCTCGAGTTGGAGCAATTTGAGGGAGAGTTCGAGCCTAGCCATCGGTCGGGCCCCACCCCTCTTCGTAGTACCGAGCCCCATCACTCTTTAGGCCCACCTCAGCGGGTCCCCATGGCTCGATCTCAGGAGCCCACCCGTCAGGAGCATTTCGTTCCGTGGCCTCGCCCTCTCCCACCCCGGGATCTACCTCCATCCCAACCCCCGGCACCCATTGCCCACCCTCAGGCACCGGCACCCCCACCCATGTTGCCCACGGCACCTACACCTCCGCCCCTATTGCCTACACCCCATACCCGTCGGGAGGATAAGGGTAAGGACCCTCTTATCGGAAAGACCAGTAGGTCACGGGTGTAGTGTTTCCACTGTCATGGGTTTGGCCATATCGCCAACCAATGTCCTACTCGTGCCACACTAGCCCTAGGGGTTGGAGAATCTTCGCCTTCTGGGCTTGTGACTGTCCACTACGTGGCCGACCCGGAACTCGCTGATGAGTACGAAGGTCTGAAGGAGCCTACCGATGTTCAGGATGCAGTCACTTAGTGGGGTTGATGTCATTGCATTAAGTCTAGGGTCATGCATGAGTCAGTTTTGTTTCCTTGTGTGGTTCGTTTTGTGTGGTTTGTTTGTGTGGTTTGTGGTTTGTTAGGAGTCTGCATGTGTCTTATGCAAGCTCGTCGATGTCAGTCCCTTATGAGTGAGAGGCGAGTGGACTCGCTTGAGGAGTATGGGATCAGCTCTATATCTATGCCCCGGATCTAGTCACCTACAGGGACCCGGCGGTGATTCCTAGTGAGTCTTCGAGCCGCCTCCTCCCCTTGAGAGTGACCCCACCCCGGAGTGTTCCACCACTAGCCTCGTTCCTATAGTAGCATGCACATATCGAGTATATACGGAATGAGCATGTGACGATCACTTGGAGTGGAGCATACCCGCGTTACTTGGCACGGTGACGGATCCGCCGGAGCTACTCGAGCAGTCAACCCCTTTACTCGACGGGGTCGAGTTTTTCCCACCTGGAGAGAATTGATGGGGACATCAGAGCAAGAGAATTAACATTTTATTTTGCATTTGTGTCTTTTAGTTTATTTTCATATCCTTGGGAAAGTATATGTGTAATTGTAAGACTTTATAAGCCAATGTGTCATTCCCTTAGATTGTTTGGGTTTTTATGCAAATTGGTAGTAGGTCCAGCTAAGGGCCCCCCAGTCCTTCCCATTGGTCCACCTAAGTCATGTGGGGCTTGTCAAAGTCCTAGGTGGCCTTCTAGATGTATTGACTAGTCAATTAAACACATGGGGGAACAAAGGGGTTAAAACGTCAAAGGGAGGCCACCTACCTTGTCCATGGTCAAGCCCCCCCCCCTTTTATGGGTAATTTTGAATTTTTGTTAAAAAGCTATTAGAACTAATTAGTTCTATACCTTGTATACCCCTCCCAAACCCTAGATCTGAGGACATAAGTGGTCATTTTCCATTTATTATATAAGGCATGTACTTTCCATTTGTGTGATTTAATGAAGAAGAAGAAATTTGAGCAAGCTTGGAGCAACCTGCCCCCCCTCTCTCCCTCTGGTTTCTCTCTTCTTCCTCCAATCTTCAGGGTGTAGAACCCTTCTACCTCAGCCCCTCCACCTCTGATTTCTTTCTCTGCCGCCGTCGCCGCCGTTCGTGCCGCCATCGAGCCGCCGAGAAGCAAGTTCTGAAGTGCTGTCCTGGGTTCTGTTTTGCTGGATAGGGGTTCACTCCAAAAATTTTAGCTCCCAACTCCGACATTATCTGGAGCTGAGATTTTCAAGGTTGGTTCCCCACTTGATCCCCAACCTCCACAAAAATAATCCCGTCATTTACCTTTCATTTTATATTTTTCCATTTCCATGTATTTCCAATCCACCAGTTCTGCCTGCAGTCTGTCCAGTGCTACAACCACTCTAAGTTTCCCCCTTTCGACCCCCTTCTTGATTTTTGTTTGAATCCCCAAATTTATTGGAGGTTATGTCTACCCCCCCACCATCCACAAATTTTCTTGTGAATTTAGAATCTCGTTCATATTTTCTAAAAATTCACTTCAGATCCTAAGTTCTGTTCTGTCTCTGCTGTCCAGATCCGACCACCCGGTACTATAAAATACTTTTCCCCAGTCAAATCTCCCCCAAACCTTTCATAAAATATATCCCCGTTTTCATCTCGTCACCCTCTACAACTTTTGTGAAAGCACAACATCTGATTCGGAGGTCTACATCACGGTCAACACCAACTCTCAGGAAAAAGTACTTCTGTCCTGAGATTTCAGGTTCTGTCAATCAACAGCTTGAAAATTCGACAAAGGCCATCTACAAGAAATTGAAATTTTTTTCCCTGGCCATAGATCGAAGTACTCTGAAAGAGCTTTCCAGCGGTAACTCTTGTACATCGATCCGACATTGGTGCTGATCGCAGCATTCATTCTCGTCGGGTCGCGCGCTGCAAAATAGAAGCTGTAGATCCGTGGACAGCAAGTTCCAC
Source organism: Amorphophallus konjac (assembly GCA_022559845.1). NCBI lineage: Eukaryota > Viridiplantae > Streptophyta > Magnoliopsida > Alismatales > Araceae > Amorphophallus > Amorphophallus konjac. The sequence goes on along the minus strand of CM040120.1, from coordinate 42,636,022 downwards.
ACAAGGAGATCGGAGCCGATTCGCCTCCCACTAGGCGAACCAGCACGTCGCCTTCCCAGGGAGCGCCCCTCCGGACGTCCCCATCACAGCGGTGCCGCTCCGGACCCACACAGCCCCACTGACCATCACGTGGGTCCCATGGTCGTGAGTACGTGTGCCACCGAAGCTACGCAAGAAGCCACCCGTCAACCCGAGCCCGCTACTTGTAGACACGCCAAAATTGATATTATTTTGAGTATATTTCATATCGCTCTGCGATGCCCCATTTGACCCTCAAATCAGCTTATTTGAGTGGTTTTCCCACTTTTCATGGATTGCTCCTGATTTCTCCTATTTTTCCCCATTTATCTCCCTTTTCCTATTTTTCTGGATTTTCTGGGCATTTATCTCTATTTTATGAATTCACGCCCTCATCAGGGGCGTGTTTTTGAAACACGCCCTTGTCTAGGGCGTGTCTTTCCCATTTTATCAATTCCTCCCCATTTTTCTATTTTCTGAATTTACGACCTGAGTAAGGGCGTGTTTTCTTAAAAAATGACTTAATCTAGGGCGTTTCTTAAAGAAAGGACGACCTCACCTGAGGGCGTTAATTCTTTTAGGTTTGACCGACTTCCCCGTTTGAGCTCTTCAAATTCACGTCCTTCCACGGGGCGTGTTTTTAAAAATGGCTTTGATTGAGGTGTGTTTTTACATTTTTCAAATATGGGGAATTTTTATTGCTAAATTTGATTTTTCAGAAACGCCCTTGTGCAGGGCGTGTTTTTGAGAAACGCCCTCTGTCAAGTCGTCAATTCATAAATTGACGCCCTGAACTAAGTCGTGTTTCAACTTCCGTGTTCTAAACGAACACAGCCTTTCCCCGGGGAGTCCCTGCTTCGTTTGGTCACTTTCCTCATTCTAATCCTTCCCTCTTTGGGCTCTTACCCGTTCTTATCCCTCTATCTCTTGATTTGAACCCTATTTTTAAAGAGCCCAGTCGGTTCTGTGATGAGGTTCCAAGGTCCCGGAGGTTCTTTTCTTTTTCCCTTCTTTTGTTTTTTCTTCCTTCCGTATTCTTCTTTCTCTTTCTTCTGTTTCTCCCGTATCTGTCTTCTTCTTCTTCTTCTTTCTCTTTCTTCTGTTTCTCCCGTATCTGTCTTCTTCTCCTCCTTCTTCTACTTCTCTTCTTCTTCTGTCTTCTTCCTCTTCTTCTCCTTCTTCTGCTCTGCTTTTCTTCTTCTTTTCTTTGTTTCTACAGGAACCGACGGAAGTGCTGCTTGACAGGAGGAGGTCCTTTATCCATCAAAGCTTCATCCTTTTGGGAACTTCTCCCTATTGAAGATCAAAGCCAAGGAGCAACCAACAATCAGATTTTTCTATTCCCCTTCTCCCCTATCTTATTTTTATTTTAGTTCATAATTCACATGCATGCATCATTGTTATTGATAATTCTTTCTCAATCATCATATTGAGACCTCCCCTTTTTTTATTATTATTTGCATTCATCATACATCTCCCACACCCTCTTTGCATAGGGGTTTAAGGGCTAATACCCTTAAGGTGTGTTCTTAATCAATTTTCATGCTCATCTTTATTAAGAATTGATGCTACACACACATTATTTCTAATCCAATTCTTTTGTGTTGTGTGTCTTTTTTTGCAAGGGTAACCAAGTTGAAGAACTCTCTTCGTCGGCCGGCCGATTTGAAGAGAAAAGGAGTACTCACAATCAACCGCACATTTGAGGTATTTGCGATCACTTTCCCCTTATCATCTCCACTTGAGACCCTCGCGTCTCTGGCGATCACAACCTCCTTTTAGCACCTCGTGCTATTTTATTGCTTTCATCATATCTATTGCTTTTTTATATTTAAGTGGATTTTTAAATAGATCTACAAATTGGCGATCACGGTGGGACACTTTGTGTTCTTCCTCTATTACCCGTTTCCCCTTAGGCACCCGCGTGTGTCATCTCCCTTATTTGCACCCTCGGTGCGTCACCCTTTTGTGCCCTTCGGGCACCCTCCATTGGTTTTGTCCTTTTCCCTAAGTGATTTGTCAATTTATTGATTTTTCTTTAAAATCTCCACTTATTTGAAATTTTGATGAGCATGCTTATATCTTATATTTGTTGATTGCCTGCGGCTGTGAGTGCTTCTGTCATTTCTGGCCGTGAAGGAGCTTCTGAAGGAAGCTAATTCACGCCCCTGTCAGAGGCGTGTTTTCGTTTAACGCCCTCCTCCAAGGGCGTCTCTTTCATGAGTAACGCCTTCTGACAGGGCGTTTTTATTCATATCTCCTACACTGAGAATTCACGCCCTAGAGCAGGGCGTTTCTTTGTTGCGTAGCGCCCCACATCAAGGTGCGTTTTATAATTTGACGCCCTACCCCAAGGGCGTCCTTTCCTTTGTAACGCCTCACCCCAGGGCGTTTCTTTGACTTGGTTGGCATCTATTGCATTTTAACGTCCTCGCCAGAGGCGTTTATTTGAGTTTTAGCGCCTTGATCTAGGGCGCGTTTTACTTTGCCTGTGGGCCCCCCACAGTGTTTCACGCCCTGCCCCAGGGCGCCTTTTGATTGGTAGCGCCCTGCCCCAGGGCGTCTTATTCCTGTGTTTTCACCGAACTCCTTTGTTTATCACTGTATCATATTTCTGCTTATATCTTGCATTCATTCATTCATTTTGCATTGGTTTGAGAGGCCTTGTCTCTTTATACTAGGAGCCACACACCCTCTTGGAATCGGGACGACCCTCCATTGAGCATTCCGTCTCTTTGGACCGGAAATCCCTTTTCCAAGCCTCCGTAAGTCCCCGCACCCGTGGATTCCCTCACGGACGCTGGGCAGGTTGTACCTTGAAGTTCCCGAGTTAGTTGGCCTATACGATGAGAGAGGATCCCTAGTTGGCATTGAAGTTCAAATCATACTGAAACTAAGTTCCCCCCTTGTGTGAATCATTCCAAACTTTGCTAAAATCCTTAATTCACCAAGGTTCAAACAAATAAAAATCACGGTAACCATTCCAACTTGTGTGCTTATTTGCATAATTATTGAGAATTTTGATTATATAATGGCTTACCATGATAGAAACATGTTCAATTCGATCCATGAGGATGCACAGCCTAGCACTTCATATCCTCAATTTCAACATGTTCATCATTCTCACCATTCTTTCAAGGGACCACGCCCTTATTCTCATGGTCATGCCCGACCCATGGGTAATGTCCATCTTCATGGTCCCCCTCCTCAATTTCGAGCCACTATTCCTACGGGACCGTCTCATCCTAATGACGGGAAAGTCTCCCAGATCATTCATGCATTAGATCATCTTACCCCTCAACAGATCCAAGCCCTTAAGGCCGCCGTTGAGGGTACATCACATGCATCTCCCTCCAATTCTACACGGGTGGCCCATCACCCACCTCTTTCCAATTCTATTCGGGTGGCCCATCACCCATCTCCTTCCAATCCTGATCGGGTAGCCCATTACCCATCTCCTCCTGTTCATTCTACTCGGGTAGCCCATTACCCATCCCTTTCTATTCACACTCCTCCTCGGGTGGTCCGACATCCGCCTCCTTCTATTCCTCCTCCATCACGGCCCCGAGGCCCTTTTACTCCTTGCAATCCGGCCCGTCCGGGTTCTTTTACGGGTCATCCCGTCAACTCCCCTCCATGGCCTTTTTATGCGGCCCCTCCTCCTTCAAGGCCCTGCCAACCTCCTGTTGTTCATGTTACACCCCTCCAGCAAACTCTGCTCGATAAGATTACTTTGATGGAGGAACAAATAAAGAGGGTCACGGCTCCTCCTACTCCAGTCAATCCTCTCCATGCCGCTTTAGACGAAATTACAAAGATGGAGAATGAATGGAAAGACAGGATGGATGATTATGACTTCGGCATTCCAAGCGAGGAAGAGCCGGCAATTGAAGAATCTGAGGCAACGTACGATGATGATGAAGCTCCGCAGGCACCCCTTCCGAGTTTCCTTAATTTCCCGCTCCCTCCACTTTCATTCGATAAACCTCCTGCTCAGGATGAAACCATCCCCGATCCAATCCCTATTTATGAGACTAATTGGTGTTACGATGATGGGTCGATACTTCAATCACCCACATCGGCACATTGTAAGTCTCCTCCTATCCTTGACGCCGCATACATCGCACCTCCCCCTATTACACCATTAACCCCCGCAACACTGGCCTCCCCCAAGCCTTCCACCATTAAACCTCCACCCGTTAAGCCATCTACCTCCACACCATTAGCCTCCGTCGAACCCATCATTAAACCTTCCCTAAACAGCCTCCCACTAGCCTCCACCTCGGCCTCCACTTACCCAATTTCACCACCATTACCCTCCATTATGCCTTTAACCCCAAAACCCATACCTCCACCACATAGCCTTTCGCCTTTACCTATGGTTAATTCTGAGCAGGATCCACCACTTTTTGCACCCGAGCCAATCCCGACCGCTTGCAAGCAAAGGGAGAAACTCGATGTGTTTGAACCTCCACCTCCACTTACGCCAACACCTTCCATTATAACTCCACCATTCATGGAGCCTTCCGCCTCCGCTTCACCTCCCCTTACTACTCGGAATGAGGGGCCTTCTGCAAGCACAGGTGCTGAAGATAATCAAGAGCCGAGCAGCAAGGATTTGGCCGTGCCATTCAAGATTCAAGAATTCATTTGCCGGATGACAATCCGGGTTATTGTGCCAAGCACGGTCGAAGAAGCCAAGTCGCCGCCATGCCGGGCGTTGATGCCGTCTAAGGGCCGGGCAGGGCACCCCTTGTTCCAATTTCCGAATTCCGAATTCATTATTCCTTACAAGGGGCGAATGCCCATTTTATTCAACATCCCATATTCATCACCATCAATGGGCATGGCGATGCTTCATGTTCCAACTCTACGACTCCCTCACCTTATTGATCTTCGCTTTCCAAGGGGGTGGTCATTTATTGAAGCTTCCTTTATTGGGCCAATTGGTCGTACATGTTCACTGCCGTGGAGGGGCAATTGTCTTAAGGGGTCGTCCCCTATTTCTTCCACTCTTGTTCATTCAACTTCATCCATATCCATTTCAATCACCTTTTCTTCATGGGCCACTCCAAGGGAAAAGAGGAGGATCTCACCTTCTCACTCTTCACATTCTTCATCTTCTTCGAATTTCATGCATTTTTCATTCATTCATTCATTCCATTCTTTGCATTCATTGCATCCATCATTTTGCATACATTTGCACCTCCTGCTTCCCGGGTTTCCAAACCCGTATCTTCCCCGCCTTCCGGCACCGCCGGATATTCCGCATTTCCCATCTTATTCATATTCATCCTTTTATCCACTCTCCTTGGGGCATCGCGTTCCCCTTCCTGCCATTTCCCTGGAACCTCCAGGAATTTTATCCCTCCTCTTTGGGCATCTCGCCCTTTCTGATTCTATTTCTCCGGAACCTCCGGACCTTTCTCTCGGGCACGACGCACCTTTCCATCTTCTCCTTACTGATTTCATTCCTCCGGAACCTCCGGATTCTCCACCTGATTGTCTCCGTCTTTTCCCCGGGCATCGCGCCCCTTTCTATTTGCTTCCTCCGGAACCTCCGGACTTTCCCCTCGGGCATCGCGCCCCCTTCCACCTCATTTCACCGGAACCTCCGGATTTTCCTCTCCTCCCTGGACATCGCGTCCCTTTCCATTTACTTCCTCCGGAACCTCCGGACCTTCCATATTTCCTTCAATTCATCTTTTTGCTCCTCCGGGACTCCATATCTTTTATTCTCTTCTTCCTTTTTCGTCATCTTTTTCATCATCTTTTTCCCCATTTCTCCCCAGGGCATCGCGTCCCTTCTTTCGTTATCCCTCCGGAGCCCCCGGATGATTCCTCCTATTACGATTCTCCTCCTTTACCTCCGGACCCTCCGGATCCACCTCTTTCCATCTACCAATTTCTTCTTCTAATTCCCCCTGATTCTGGTTCTGACCCAACTTCTTCCACATCCACTGCCTTGGGCATCTGCCCTTTCTCCCATTGTTTCCGAGGCTTTAGTCCTTACCCCTCTTCTTGATTTTCCACTTCTTCTGTAGACTGTTCCATGTGATCAGGGTCTCCGCACCTTAGTGAGGGAGTTCTAGCCCTCGCCTCTCTTCCTTTTCTCCTTATTTCGTCTGAGTCTGGTCTGGGCACCATTCTGTCTTGTTAAGCCACTTTCAATCCTTTGCTTCCAATCTTTTTTCTGCAAAAGAAGACAAATCCCATGATGATCACCTCCAGCAGCAGCTGTTTCTATGAAGGTTGCAAGGTAATATACTGGCGTAAGTTTGCATTTGCATGATATCATTGCCTCCTTACTTCACGCGTGATTTTCAAAATAAAGTGCTTCTTAACAAGACTAAGAGTTGTGTTTTAGACCTTTATCTTAGGCTTTTGTTTAATTACATCATTTTCAAAAAAGAGTCTTTAGACTTGCTTTGGCAGCACTTTGGTTGATAAAGAACCCAGCACTGGGAATTCAAACATTCTCTCCCTGCTTGTTTAAGAGCAACCCTTAGCTAGGCATTTCACACACTTCACGGCGTCCTTAGCCGGCTCCTTTGGTAAAACATCGTTGCTACCTTGGCCATGCCATGAGTTTCCAAAAGTCTTTTCTCTTCTTTACTCGGCCGAATGCAGGTGCAAGAGGTTGACGGATAAGATAACCAACTTTGGTAAATCCCAATACGAGAGGAGTCTCAAATAGGGGCAGTCTTGACCCAGAAGAAAAATCAATATGAGTTTTTCATATGAATTTCATGATATACATCTCGCCACAAAGGGCAATTAAGAATTAAGTCGAACTTTCGATAATTGAATTATGAATCATGGCATGACAAGAGTGGCAAAAGTCCCCGCAGGGAAAACCCTGGTCGTATGCATGTCGAGGGTCTAAAAATCAAAGGCATAAAGCCCCAGCGCAACAGATCGCCTCTTTGAGGGTTAATACCTTGGAAGGAATTCAAGTTCCGATATCTTCCATCTTGCATAAAGCTTATCTCCAAATTTTCTTCTCTTCTCCCTCCAAGACCGAATGTTTCTCGGGTATGGCTTTGGTAGGGGCACCATTGATCAATGGCGGTCGGTTAAAGGACGCCACTTTCCATGCACGCCCGGCTTTGGACAGATCTTAATGAAAAGGGAAGGAACGAGGACGCTCAGTTAATGGTTCAAAAACACCCCTTTGATGCTGCTTTAGCAATGTCTAACCAAAATCAAACAAAAAATTGAATATTTCTTGTCCAAACTCCATAAAATTTGAATATTTCTTTTCCCAAAATCCAAAAAAACAAAAAATTAAAATATTTTCCAAAAAAATCTCCATAAAAATCCAAATATTTCCAAAACCCACAAAAATTTGCATATTTCAAAACTCATAAAAATTTGCATATTTCAAAATCCAAAAAAAATGCATTGTATTTGTCTGATGGTGTTTTGCAGGAACAACTTTCCAAGGACCAAGAACACGGGATGAGTCCTATCTCCACTCATTGCTATCAATCTATTGATTCCTCCCGATATTCTCATGACATGTCACCCTGGGCATCATTTTTTTGATTATCATCTCCTCATATCTTTTTGGTTATATCTCCTGATTATCATCCTGATTATTCATCTCGAGATCTTTCAATCAACTCCTGCTGATTTCTCTTAATTAATTCTGCCACTGGGCATTATATCACTCTGATCATCCAAATCTTGATTAGCCAGATTGTCTCCTCATGATAAAACAACAAACAATGCTATGATTTGACTTATGCTATTCATGCCATATACATGCTATAATTGATGCTTTGATGATTGCTATGCTTAAATGTCTTCTTCATTGTTTGTTATCTTTTATATCTTGGCTAATGAATTTTTGAGCGCAGGATAAGAAGCTCTTGGTCCCGCCGACTGGGCATCATCATCAAAGTCCCACGGTGCTTGTAGCTCATTTCTCAGTTCCCATGCTTATTGATATCACCATCTCCCTGTATGCATTCCACTATATGTTACATATGTTACTAGATTATATCAAGGACCTTGTGGCTTTGGTAAATCTGGAATTTGAGTTCCCCTTCATCAAAAACAATGATGATTCCAGAAGAGTCTTAGTCACACGGATAGGCCGTTGAGCCGTCCAAGACTGGGGACGATGGTTCCCTTTTACGAGTTGGTGCGTGGATAAACGGGCTTCGGCTTAGTATCAGCTCGCGAAATTGGTTTCTTGACCCAGTCTTGGCAGTTTAGCAATATTATCCTTGATTATTCTATATTTTCATTTGATTTAATTTTTCCCTTTAAACCCAGCATGCATTCATGTAGGAATTTGAAACAATTGTTGAAAAAATCATAAGCTGATGTGAGAGTTGAATTGATCTTAATCTTTCTCGATATGAGATTTTCCTTGCCGAATTGAATCCTCAGTTCGTTTTGTCGCTGTTTTGGGTCTTTTCTCGAAAGCTCCTTGTTTGGATTTTTATCATCTTATTTTTAATCTCCTCTCCTTTGATCCACCTTGGCTGCAGCACGTCCACTGGCTGGTAACCGCTCCCCAATGGTGAAACCTACAGGTTTGTGACCTGGGGTACTTCCACCGCGTTGGAAGTTGATCATTTATTTTATCTCCTTCGTGCACCGCGTGCGCATCTCCCCTTTTATCCAAACATTGTTGATTTCATTGGATTTCCCGAGATTTGCTTCATCTCGTGCTTTTGATTTGATTCTCATCAAGTGATGTTGATTGCGTGTCTCATCACACCTTGGTATCTACTTTTCAGTTTGCTACGCTCCCTTGCAAAGCAGACGCCAAGGCGGGGCAGCTGTAGACACGCCAAAATTGATATTATTTTGAGTATATTTCATATCGCTCTGCGATGCCCCATTTGACCCTCAAATCAGCTTATTTGAGTGGTTTTCCCACTTTTCATGGATTGCTCCTGATTTCTCCTATTTTTCCCCATTTATCTCCCTTTTCCTATTTTTCTGGATTTTCTGGGCATTTATCTCTATTTTATGAATTCACGCCCTCATCAGGGGCGTGTTTTTGAAACACGCCCTTGTCTAGGGCGTGTCTTTCCCATTTTATCAATTCCTCCCCATTTTTCTATTTTCTGAATTTACGACCTGAGTAAGGGCGTGTTTTCTTAAAAAATGACTTAATCTAGGGCGTTTCTTAAAGAAAGGACGACCTCACCTGAGGGCGTTAATTCTTTTAGGTTTGACCGACTTCCCCGTTTGAGCTCTTCAAATTCACGTCCTTCCACGGGGCGTGTTTTTAAAAATGGCTTTGATTGAGGCGTGTTTTTACATTTTTCAAATATGGGGAATTTTTATTGCTAAATTTGATTTTTCAGAAACGCCCTTGTGCAGGGCGTGTTTTTGAGAAACGCCCTCTGTCAAGTCGTCAATTCATAAATTGACGCCCTGAACTAAGTCGTGTTTCAACTTCCGTGTTCTAAACGAACACAGCCTTTCCCCGGGGAGTCCCTGCTTCGTTTGGTCACTTTCCTCATTCTAATCCTTCCCTCTTTGGGCTCTTACCCGTTCTTATCCCTCTATCTCTTGATTTGAACCCTATTTTTAAAGAGCCCAGTCGGTTCTGTGATGAGGTTCCAAGGTCCCGGAGGTTCTTTTCTTTTTCCCTTCTTTTGTTTTTTCTTCCTTCCGTATTCTTCTTTCTCTTTCTTCTGTTTCTCCCGTATCTGTCTTCTTCTTCTTCTTCTTTCTCTTTCTTCTGTTTCTCCCGTATCTGTCTTCTTCTCCTCCTTCTTCTACTTCTCTTCTTCTTCTGTCTTCTTCCTCTTCTTCTCCTTCTTCTGCTCTGCTTTTCTTCTTCTTTTCTTTGTTTCTACAGGAACCGACGGAAGTGCTGCTTGACAGGAGGAGGTCCTTTATCCATCAAAGCTTCATCCTTTTGGGAACTTCTCCCTATTGAAGATCAAAGCCAAGGAGCAACCAACAATCAGATTTTTCTATTCCCCTTCTCCCCTATCTTATTTTTATTTTAGTTCATAATTCACATGCATGCATCATTGTTATTGATAATTCTTTCTCAATCATCATATTGAGACCTCCCCTTTTTTTATTATTATTTGCATTCATCATACATCTCCCACACCCTCTTTGCATAGGGGTTTAAGGGCTAATACCCTTAAGGTGTGTTCTTAATCAATTTTCATGCTCATCTTTATTAAGAATTGATGCTACACACACATTATTTCTAATCCAATTCTTTTGTGTTGTGTGTCTTTTTTTGCAAGGGTAACCAAGTTGAAGAACTCTCTTCGTCGGCCGGCCGATTTGAAGAGAAAAGGAGTACTCACAATCAACCGCACATTTGAGGTATTTGCGATCACTTTCCCCTTATCATCTCCACTTGAGACCCTCGTGTCTCTGGCGATCACAACCTCCTTTTAGCACCTCGTGCTATTTTATTGCTTTCATCATATCTATTGCTTTTTTATATTTAAGTGGATTTTTAAATAGATCTACACTACTCTCGGGTCCCACTGTGTCGCCCTTTACCTCCCTGCGTGGAGTGGGCAGTGAAATTACATTGATGTAATTATTGTGTAGTAATTGTTCCGGGAGTACGAGATCGGTCGGGGTCGTCTTCCCCACGCCAGGTGCGTGGAGGTATCGTGTTCGCTCCATTACTCGGCATTTGCTATTCTTGTATATGCTTTTATATGCTGCTGCTAGAGAGCATGTGTTAGGGCCATTAGCTCGATATATTTATTTCACCGCTGATGCGAGAGAGAGCGAGACCGTCCCGTGACCCGATTCGGGCACGAATTTGTGTGTTGACCACCCTAGCTCTTTGCCGGTTTCTCAATCGCGCACGTCCGACGCTTCCCTCGTTAGGGATGATCGCGAGCTTGCTTAGAGTCCAAGGGTTGCATATCCAATTGGAGTCGAGTCGCGTGTTCGTCCCGCATTAGTTTGGTTCTACTGGGGTAGAATCAGGGGTGTGTTCACCAGGCCAGGTGTGCACAAGTTCCTTCTGTGTCATCAGAGGAAAGGAAGAGGATGTTCCTCCGTTGGGCAAGCTGTGTGATCAGCTGCTATAGCAGTTTCATCCGTGGTTTAGTGAAGCCTCATCCTGATCAGGTGAGGGGTGGACGTAGATTGCTGGAAGCAATCAAACCACCTAAAAATCTCAGTGTATTTGTGGTTTGATCTCCATATCTTCTATCCCCATTCTCTACCTTAGCTTCAGTACATTGCGCTTAACATGTTTGCAAATGTTTCCTTATGGCGGACTAAACTAATATTATCATTCATTTGTCTAGTTCGTCTCTATAAAATCTGAGCGTTAGCTTAATGTTTTAAAATCGGTCTATTGAAGGTGCTGATCTATTCACCCCCCCTCTAGATCTGCATTGCCTTACACATCACAGACTGGGCCCCATTAATGCCAGGCATTGAGTCATGTAAATATCTAGACATCCACTATAGTTTATTGTTGTGACTCCTCTGTGTTGATGATGTTGGCATTTACTTCATTTCTTTGGCAACGCCTTATCTTGATTGATTGTTTGTTTTGATTGATTGGCAATAGTTCTTATTTTGATGAAATTGCTTTTATCAGGTTGTCTATGTACATAATGCAGTCAGAGTCTATACTGTGTTCTGCACACACTCACAAGTCTTCACAGTGCTTTGCAGCATGAAACTTTATACATTGGCATACATTGCAGCACATCGTTAAAGTCTGCACATCGGCTAAGTGTGTACATTGTTCACCTTAGTTAAAGTCCATTCATTGGACTGTGCATTGTCTATACATTGCCAGTCGTTGCAGAGTCCATACATCCAAAGTGCATTGCATAGTCTATACACTGCACGTTCAAGTTCAAAGTATATACATTGCTGCATTACCTGCTAGAGTGAAGTCTGTACAGCCGAAGCACACATATCAAGTCTATACTTTGAGCTACTGTGCAAGTCCACACTTTGGCCTTCAGGCTTGAAAGTCTGTACAATGGACTGTGCTTCGCAAAGTCTATACATTTGTCGGTGGAAAGTATATACATCCATCGTCTCAATTTGCGTCTCTTTGGAAGTCCATACAGTGCACTATGCATCCTTCGTTGAACTTCAAAGTCTATACATTGAAGCAAAGTCTGTACAGCCATCAGTGATCTTCCAAGTATGTACATCCAACTGTTCATCTTTGAAGTCTGTACATTGGATGCTTTACCTACGTTTTCATTCAAGTCTATACATCAGTAATTTTACCGTCGTTTCCCTTGAAGTCTATACACTGATCGCTTTACCGTCGTTTCCATTTGGAAGTCCATACATTCGCTGCTTCTTTGTTCAAGCCTATACAGCCTTTCATTTTGAAAGTCTATACATCGGGAAGTCTTCACATTAGCTGCTGAATGATATTCAAGTCTGCACATCCCTTACAGCAAGTATATACATTCGTTGTGCATAGTCTTGAGCATATAGGAAGTATGTACATTGTTCAGTGCATTGCATGCATCATGGTTGAAGTCTACACAGTGAGCTGAAGAATGCCTAAGTCTATACGTTGGCTACTGAATGTTATGCAGAGTCTATACATTGCACTGCATTCACATAGTCTATACAAAGCATAGCCTTGCATGAATGAAGTCTGTACATCATGCATCTAGTGCTTCAAGTCTATACACTGCTGCACGTTGTGTTCTTTGAAGTCTGCACATTGCATCGTCTCAACTTGCGTCTCACGTTGCATCCAGCAAGTCTTTCACAAGTCTGTACATTACTGTAGCTGCATCGTCTCATGCAGCGTCTCATTCAAGTCTGTACAGCCAACGCCTTCATTGATTCCAAGTCTGGACACTGGTCTTCAGGCGTTCCAAGTATGCACATTGATTCAGGTTCTCCAAGTCTATACAATGAAGTCTGAACATTGCATTTGCATTCACAATGTCTTCACACCTAAAGTCTATACATTGTGTCGTTCACATCTGCAAGTCTAGACATTGGAAAGTCTATACACTGCATTGTGCATACTATGATGTTTGTACAGGGTTTATGCTTAAACTGATAATCCGATACTATGTCTGACAGGGATTCTCTACAGGGATTGCTGACATGGCTCGTGATCCCAGGAGGACGAGGTGATCAGATGATGACACGTGGATAGAGTTGCCTCAGATCTGGCGAATTCCTTGGGCGGGAAAACGTGGAAACCACGCGCCCTTATCCACCTGCTGCCAGTATATATTGAAGCCTTGGTGTTCAGATGGAGCTGATCGAAATCTGAAGAGAGAAAAGTCTATACAACAAGCCTGAAAGCAGCAGAGTGCCATCGATCCACTGTGAGAAGAGAAACAGAGAAGAAACAAAAGAGAGAAGAGAAGATCAAGAGAGATGAGTTGAGAGAGCTTGATCGAGAGAGTGAGATTGTGAGAGTTTTTGTTTGAGAGATTGTATCTCAGTCTCTTGGTTCAGAAACCAGAGCTGAGCATTGCTCATTCGAGCTACATTTCCATTTGGGTTTTCATTTTCATTTTGCTTCTGTCTTTCATTTTCGAATTCCTGTTTCTTCAAGCTGTGAGTCAGCGGATTTGTAGTGGAAGTCTCCACTGGACGGGTTAAGCTGTATTTCCCCAGCAGTTGCAGAGGATCTGTTCCTCTGGTCGGCAAGCTGTAGTGCCCAGCGAAGCTGTGTATCAGCGATTGTTGGCCAAGCTGTAGTGCCCAGCAGACGCAAGCTGTACTGCGCAGCAGTAAGCCATACTCGGTTGAGTGTGGGGTGGACGTAGGTCCTTGACCGAACCACCTAAAAATCATGGGTGTTTTGTGTTTGTGTGATTGTCTATGAATCGTGTGCTACTGGTTGTCTTGTTTACTTTAAGAGCTTGATTTGGTTCTGTTGAAATCTAGTATCAGGGTTAGTGACTTAGCAGATTTACCTATATTCCACATTTGAACCTTACATTGGTTTTTAAATAGGCATTAGATCTATTCACCCCCCTCTAGATCCACATTTCGTGGAGATAGACTACGTCCATCTAACTCAACACTTGGTATCAGAGCCACACTCTTCTACAGGGACTCATCGCCCGAATAGGATAGGCAGAGATGGATGCTCGAGGGATGATAGCTGAAGGTCACTCAACAACTAAGCCCCCATTCTTCGATGGATCTAACTACGCCTACTGGAAGAATCGTATGCAAGTGTTTCTGAGGGTTAAGGATTACGAGATCTGGAAGGTTGTCAGCAAGGGACCTTATGAGCTGTCCCCGAATGAAGATGTCTGGACCAAGGAGGAGATCAGAAGGTCCACGCTGAATTGGAGTGCCATAAACGCTATCCAGTGCTCTCTGCACCCTACCGAATTCTCCCGCATGTCAGCCTGCAAATCAGCCAAGGAGATGTGGGATGCATTGGAAGTCATTCATGAGGGCACATCTCAAGTAAGAGAGCAGAAGGCCAATCTTCTTGTATCCGAATACGAAGCCTTCAAGATGAAGCAGAACGAGACCATCAGCGAAATGTATGCTCGGTTGACTGCCATTACCAATGGTCTTAGAGGTCTAGGGAAACCTCAGACAGAATATGATGTGGTGAGGAAGATTCTACGGTCCTTGACTCATGCTTGGCACACAAAAGCTACAGTGATGGAGGAGTCAAGGGATTTGCGTAATACAAGAGCTGATGAGCTGATTGGCTCACTAATGGCATATGAGATTAATATGCCAAGGACAGAAGAAGCTGAGAGGAAGAAGAAGCCAATAGCGCTGAAGGCTGGTTCAAGCAATTCCAACAAATCCAGCTCCAGCAGTTCTTCATCATCAGAGGAGAGCCCGAATGAAGAAGATATGACTCGTTCTGAGATGGCCATGATGACCAGAGAGTTCAGGCGATTTCTCAGAAAAGGAGCAGGACGATTCGGCCAAAAGAAATACAGTGGCGGCCGAAAGGATAAAAGGTATAAATCTAAACCTGCTAAGAAAATTGAACCTAACGTCTGTTACCAATGCAGGAAATCGGGCCATCTGAAAGCTGACTGTCCAGACAATCAGAAATACAAGGACAAGTCAAAGAAGAAAAACAAGAAAGGGAGAGCTATGATTAGCACCTGGAGTGATGAAGATGAGGGCTCCTTCAGTAGCAGTTCAGTCAGTGAAGCCGAATCTGAGAAGCCCATTTGTCTCATGGCAACAGCAACAAGCTCAGAAGATAGAGAAGAGGAATCAGATGAGGTAATCACTAGATTCGATGATTTTACCATCAATGATTGGATAAATGCTTATCATGACATAGCTGATAAGGCAGATGATATCAGAAAAGAGAATATGCATCTTAGAAGAAAAATTAACTCCATGCAAAATGATACAACTCTGACTGATAAGATTGCCTGCTTAGATTCTGAGAATAAAGAATTGAAACTCGCATGTTCTGAATTAGACAAAATCAAAAATGAGTTAAAAGCTACTAGGGAAGAGAATGTGAGGCTTGAAAAAGAAATTGATGAATGGAAGCTGAAAATTCAGAAATGTGAGAGTGAAGTAAAAATTGTTTCTGAAAAATATGAAGTTGTCCTCAATGTAAATAATGAACTGAAAAAGTCTATTGATGAAATTCAGAAAGACAATGAGAATAAGCTGAAAACCATTGAGAAAATGACCCAAGGAACAGATAATCTAAATGCTTTGTTAGGGTCAAAAGTTAATTTTAGAAAAGAGGGACTAGGATTTAATTCAAGTGCAACTAAAACCTTTGGAATGAAAACTATTTCATTTGTTGCACAAAAAGAAAAAGGACCTCTAATTAGTATGAATTCAAACATTTCTGTGAATAAAGCTGCTAATCTGAAAAAGATCAGTGCTGAGGAGAAGGGTAAACAAAAAGTCAGTGAGCCTAGTAGAGCTAGCACATCCAAGCAAAATCCTAGGGCTCAGACTCAGGTTAGGGGTCAACCTACACAGTCTCATAAACCCCAGGTTAAAGTTTCTAAGTCTCCACCATCATCACCACCTCTGAAGAAGACCCAAAATAAACCTATGAATAGGACAGCAGGGTCCAAGGTGCAGGGGAGACAGAATTCTGCTAGGAGTCAACCCAAACATGTTTACCAACCCAGAGTTCAGACCTATCACAATGCACAGTCAACCAACTTCAACAGGTCAGATTGGACTAGAACTCCGGGGAGGCATACAGGTCTTGCATATCAGGCTGTACAATATCAAAGACCTTACACTAGCAACTGGGTTAATGAGTATGGCAACTGGACACCTAGGAACCAACAATTCTTTAGCCAACCCAGGAACTACTATGGCCAAAACTTTGTGAACACACCCTGGCCAAGTCACTGGCACAGAAGTAACAAAACTGTCAATAATCATGCTGCTGCCAATAAGAAGAGGAACAACAACAGAAAAAAATTTGTAGGATCCACTGAACAAAATTCATTTAAACAAATGTGGATTTCGAAAAGCCTGCTTTCTTGCTTTGCTTCTATTTCATCTGTAATGGAGCCCAATCAGTCTTGGGTTCCAAACCTCGTTACCTAATTGTGTATGCAGGTATGCCTGGCAGTCAAGAACAACTTGTGGTACTTGGATAGCGGCTGCTCCAGGCATATGACAGGAGATAAGGCCAAGTTCTGCATGCTGACTGAGAAACTAGGAGGCCTTGTCACCTTTGGAAGCAACACAAAGGGTAGGATTATTGGATCAGGTAAAATAGGTAAGTGCTCTACCTGCTGCATTGATGATGTCATGCTGGTTGAAGGGTTAGCTTATAATCTACTTAGCATCAGCCAGTTGTGTGATAAAGGATACAATGTCTTATTTGATTCTCAATGCTGCAAGGTTTTTGAACCTGATTCTGAATAAAGCTTATAATCTACACAGCTTTATTCATATAATTATTTATGCACAGTCCATAAATAATCAATGTCTTATTTGTGACTCCTCTGTGTTGATGATGTTGGCATTTGCTTCATTTCTTTGGCAACGCCTTATCTTGATTGATTATTTGTTTTGATTGATTGGCAACAGTTCTTATTTTGATGAAATTGCTTTTATCAGGTTGTCTGTGTACATAATGCAGTCAGAGTCTATACTGTGTTCTACACACACTCACAAGTCTTCACAGTGCTTTGCAGCATGAAACTTTATACATTGGCATACTTTATAGCACATCGTTAAAGTCTGCACATCGGCTAAGTGTGTACATTGTTCACCTTAGTTAAAGTCCATTCATTGGACTGTGCATTGTCTATACATTGCCAGTCGTTGCAGAGTCCATACATCCACAGTGCATTGCATAGTCTATACACTGCACGTTCAAGTTCAAAGTATATACATTGCTGCATTACCTGCTAGAGTGAAGTCTATACAGCCGAAGCACACATATCAAGTCTATACTTTGAGCTACTGTGCAAGTCCACACTTTGGCCTTCAGGCTTGAAAGTCTGTACAATGGACTGTGCTTCGCAAAGTCTATACATTTATCTATGGAAAGTATATACATCCATCGTCTCACTTTGCATCTCTTTGGAAGTCCATACAGTGCACTATGCATCCTTCGTTGAACTTCAAAGTCTATACATTGAAGCAAAGTCTGTACAGCCATCAGTGATCTTCCAAGTATGTACATCCAACTGTTCATCTTTGAAGTCTGTACATTGGATGTTTTACCTACGTTTTCATTCAAGTCTATACATCGGTAATTTTACCGTCGTTTCCCTTGAAGTCTATACACTGATCGCTTTACCGTCGTTTCCATTTGGAAGTCCATACATTCGCTGCTTCTTTGTTCAAGCCTATACAGCCTTTCATTTTGAAAGTCTATACATCGGGAAGTCTTCACATTAGCTGCTGAATGATATTCAAGTCTGCACATCCCTTACAGCAAGTATATACATTCGTTGTGCATAGTCTTGAGCATATAGGAAGTATGTATATTGTTCAGTGCATTGCATGCATCATGGTTGAAGTCTACACAGTGAGCTGAAGAATGCCTAAGTCTATACGTTGGCTACTGAATGTTATGCAGAGTCTATACATTGCACTGCATTCACATAGTCTATACAAAGCATAGCCTTGCATGAATGAAGTCTGTACATCGTGCATCTAGTGCTTCAAGTCTATACACTGCTGCACATTGTGTTCTTTGAAGTATGCACATTGCATCATCTCAACTTGCGTCTCACGTTGCATCCAGCAAGTCTTTTACAAGTCTGTACATTACTGTAGCTGCATCGTCTCATGCAGCGTCTCATTCAAGTCTGTACAGCCAACGCCTTCGTTGATTCCAAGTCTGGACACTGGTCTTCAGGCGTTCCAAGTATGCACATTGATTCAGGTTCTCCAAGTCTATACAATGAAGTCTGAACATTGCATTTACATTCACAATGTCTTCACACCTAAAGTCTATACATTGTGTCGTTCACATCTGCAAGTCTAGACATTGGGAAGTCTATACACTGCATTGTGCATACTATGATGTCTGTACAGGGTTTATGCTTAAACTGATAATCTGATACTATGTCTGACAGGGATTCTCTACAGGGATTACTGACATGGCTCGTGATCCCAAGAGGACGAGGTGATCAGATGATGACACGTGGATAGAGTTGCCTCGGATCTGGCGAATTCCTTGGGCGGGAAAACATGGAAACCACGCGCCCTTATCCACCTTCTGCCAGTATATATTGAAGCCTTGGTGTTCAGATGGAGCTGATCGAAATCTGAAGAGAGCAAAGTCTATACAGTAAGCCTGAAAGCAGCAGAGTGCCATCGATCCACTGTGAGAAGAGAAACAGAGAAGAAACAAAAGAGAGAAGAGAAGATCAAGAGAGATGAGTTGAGAGAGCTTGATCGAGAGAGTGAGATTGTGAGAGTTTTTGTTTGAGATGTTGTATCCCAGTCTCTTGGTTCAGAAACCAGAGCTGAGCATTGCTCATTCGAGCTACATTTCCATTTGGGTTTTCATTTTCGTTTTGCTTCTGTCTTTCATTTCCGAATTCCTGTTTCTTCAAGCTGTGAGTCAGCGGATTTGCAGTGGAAGTCTCCACAGGACGGGTTAAGCTGTATTTCCCCAGCAGTTGCAGAGGATCTGTTCCTCTGGTCGGCAAGCTGTAGTGCCCAGCGAAGCTGTGTATCAGTGGTTGTTGGCCAAGCTGTAGTGCCCAGCAGACGCAAGCTGTACTGCACAGCAGTAAGCCATACTCGGTTGAGTGTGGGGTGGACGTAGGTCCTTGACCGAACCACCTAAAAATTGTGGGTGTTTTGTGTTTGTGTGATTGTCTATGAATCGTGTGCTACTGGTTGTCTTGTTTACTTTAAGAGCTTGATTTGGTTATGTTGAAATCTAGTATCAGGGTTAGTGACTTAGCAGATTTGCCTATATTCCGCATTTGAACCTTACATTGGTTTTTAAATAGGCATTAGATTTATTCACCCCCCTCTAGATCCACATTTCGTGGAGATAGACTGCGTCCATCTAACTCAACACTTATAGCCAATAGTGTTCCAAAGGAATAAGTCATTGTAGGAATATTAAGGTAGATTCACAGATTTGAGGAGTTCAAGGACAGAACCTTGTGTAGAGATAGCGACAAATCTCTCATGAAAAATCGGGACGTTCATGAATCTGGGAAAAATGGAGTCCACTACGGATGCCTTGAATTCAAGAGTTCGCGTCCACCTGATCGAGCGCTAATTCTGATGAACAGCAGGCACGAAAGAATTTGCGTCCACCTTCTAGACGCCAATTGAAGATATGGCGACAACTGTACCAGACGCCAATTCTGGACAGAGTCAGGACTCTCACATAACACCAATCACAATGCTCTGTGATGGCTAGAAGTCATGTTTCTTCAGAGGGACATAACCAAACCGGTTTTAAGGGTTTTTAGGGTATAACCAACCCAGTGATCGAAGAGGGAATCTTTCGATGTCGGGGACTTAAGGAGACCTTAGAGAAAGATTTTCCAATCCGGCGAGAGGAATTCTCGACGGAGGGTCCTTCAATCTCCAAGAATTAAGGTGTATAACGAAGAAATCCACAAAAACATGGACCAAGTCTCGGCAGTGAGACCATGGTGCAAAAGATCCAAGGTTGAGGATCAAAACGCGATAAAATAGTTCTACAAGGAATTGACGTTAGTGGCAATAGGTGTTAATTCTTGGAATTAGCATCCACTATCATGTCGTCAATTCATTAAAATCAATTTTATTATGGAATTAAAAAGAAAATTAACGTCTGAGTGACAGACGCTCATTAATTAACATCTCCGTAGAGAGGCGCAAAAACTATAGGTAGCATCTGGTGCACAGACATCAATTCCCTTAAGTGCCAGAACGTGAAGAATTTGCATCAGTTTACAAGGGCATAACTTCTTTAATTTGCGTCCAGGAGCTGGACGTTAAAACTTTTGAACGTCGGAAGATAGACAGACGTCAAGAATTTGCATCTTTGTTAAGAGGCACAAAATCCTGAATATGCATCTGTCCTCTGGACGCACAATCCTTTCATACTGTTCATATTCCATAGATCAAAAGAAGTTGCGTCATTTCCGAAGGGTGTAGATTCTATGATCTCGCGTCAATCATCCAGACGTAAAATCCAACATCTAATGCAGTCACCTATCATTTGTTTTAACAAGGGATGAATAGTGCTACTTTTAATCTATAATATTTTTTAGGAAACTAAAAACATGAAAATTAAGAGAAAATTGCAGGGATTCTAAACATATCTATAAGTTAATTTTATGCATCATGGTTCAATAGATATTCAATTTTAACGTTGGTTAATTATTTAAATCACATAAGGAACTTGCGTCAAGGTAGTTGAAGTAAATCAATTTACGTCCGTTAGACTAACGCAACTACAAGAATTTGCGTCTGCTTCACAGGTGCAGATTTAATTTGCGCCAACTGTCGTGGTCGTAGATTCTAAATCTTCTAGAACGGCAAAAATAGTACATAAAATATGCAGAGGACTTTACAGGAACGTGATTATACTATGATGGATGATGTAGTTCACTTGCATGCATGCTAATTAAGGGTTTTGTCCGGAGAGAAAACCTACCTTTCTGTTGGAACGAAGAAGATGGACAAAGGATGAAGAGGTAGGAAGCAGAACCCCGCGAACAGAGAAGAAGACCAGACGATGCGTCGACGCATAGGAGGAAGATGACCCATGATCGCTTCTTCCTTCGAACACAGCAGTAGCAGCAGCAATAAAGGTCTGTTGTGCATGCAAGGGGTTTATTTATAGGACTATCTACCCTTCAAATCTTATTAAGAATCCTAATTCCAATTAAAATCTAACCTTCCATGATCGATCCTATCCTTCCATGTTTATCGCCGCAACCCTTCTTTACATATTTTAGACTTTTAGGAGAATTTATGGTTTCACGGTTTGAGAGATAATAACCTTTCTTATTATTATTATTTGTTGTTAAGGCCCAAGCCCATTAGGGCCTTTAAAAATTTTTAAGACTTCACGGTGATCCTTTAGCCTAATAGCCTTAAGTGGGTTGGGTTTTGTTAAAAATGTATTTGTAGTGGTTTTAGTTGATTAATGGGTTTAGCTTATTAGTTAATTGCGTTAAACGTGAACATTATATGGTCCATTAATCTCCTTTTAAGCTTAACAAAGCACACTAGTGATCTTGGCTTATTAAATTGTGCTAAATGTTTTCCATATTTTATTGGGGTGCTACAAATAACGTAGCAAAATGGCGAGTCCGAGTCGAATCCACGGAGAGGTGTTGATTTATGAATTGAAAATCTCGTGTTCTAAGTAGGACACGAATTTAGATGGTTATATGTAACTTAAAAATAATATTAACTAAATTTATCTAATGAAGTTTGAAAGATTTTAGAGAGAGAAAGGAAGAGGGGGAGGAAGAAGAAGAAAGAGGTGAGAGAGAGTTTTAAAGAGAGAGAAATAAAGACACATGGTTTTCTCTATTTAAACGATAATGTTTATAATATGACATGCGAAAATAAAAAGTACATTCAAAATAAAAGTCCTAAATAACACCGAGAAGGAATGAGGGGCAAAGATGTCGCGGTAGTGGTGTCGGGGTGACGTCGCCTCTTTGAGCCTTTGACTTTCACTCAACCCAGAGTTGAGGACGTCCGTCTTGATCGTCTTTGGAGGAGTTGGAGAGATAGAAGAAAGAGAGAGAGATGTAGAGAGAGAAAGAGATAAAGGTGGAGGAGGAGGTAATTAAATAAAAAATTGAAATGGTGCACGGTGTGTGCGTGTGTGAGAAGAGGAGTCCATAGAGAGGGCAAGCAGAGACGAGGGAGGGAGGGGGGAAGAGAGACGATGGAGGAGGGGGGTGGAGTTGGCTGCGATGATGTGTGTGTGTGTGTGAAGAGGAGAGAAAGAGAGAGAGAGATGAGAAGGGAAGAAGAAGAGAAGAGGCTGGCCAGTTCTAGTGCGACGGGAGAGAGGGAGGAGGTGAGAAGAGGAGAAAGAGAGATAGAGGGGGTTGGCGGTGGGAAAACAAAGAGAAAGGGGGAGAGAGAGCGATGAGAAGAGAAGGTGGGGGGGAAGTTTAGCTAGCCGGTGTAGGAGGGAGCAGGGGTGAGAGAGGGAGAACGTGGCGGGGAGGAGAGCAGGGAGTAGAGAAAGGTGCTGCGGCGGGAGAGCAGAGAACAGAGGGAGATGGAGATATGAGAAGAGAAGAAAGGGAGAGAGAGGAGGCTGCGAAGTGAAGAGAGAGGGGGGAGAGAAGAGAAAGAAAGAGTGGGAGAGGGAGAGATGAGTTTAGAAGAGAAGGGAGGATGAAGTGAAGGGGCTGGCCGGTGCCCCTGTTCAGAACAGGGGCTCCGCCAGCAATGAAATGGTGAGGGGGGGAGAGGAGAAAGAAGAGGGGGAAGGAGGAGAAAAAAGAGCTGAACAGGGGCACCGGCCAGCAATGAAATGGTGAGGGGGGGAGAGGAGAAAGAAGAGGGGGAAGGAGGAGAAAAAAGAAGAAGAAGAAGGAGAAGTGGGGAGGAGCAGGAGGAGAAGAGAAAGAAGAAGAAGGATAGGAGAAAAGAAGGGGGAGTTCAGAGAAGAAAGAGGAGAGGGAGAGGAGAAGAAGGAGATCGGAGGGGTGAGAGAGGAGAAGAGGTTCTTATAGGCCCTAGTCGGCCCACCTTCCATGCGAGCATGGGTGAGGTCTGCCACCCACGGCCTGCCGCTGCTGCTGTCTTCGTTGCCACGCCCTGCTCACCTATAAACGCCGGAGCCACTCGCAAGTCCGCCCCTACACACGCACGAGGCCTGCGTACGCATGCCCTTGCCATGCTGCAGCGCCTTGCCGTGAGTGCCGTTGACAGAGCCGCTTGCCTGCCGACCAGGCTGCCCAGCAAGCATGCTCGCCTGCTGCACGCTGCACTACCCAGCACGCACGCCCGCCTGCCCAGCATGCACGCCCGCCTGCCGACCCTCGCACGCCACTGCCAGCACTCGCATGCCATGCCATCCTCCTGTTTACAAAGTTTGCACATAATGAAAAACATTATAATCAAGTCCCGCCTGAAAAAGATTTTTAACAATGAGTACATGTTTTGCCATTTTGTTCCTCCATTTTGTTAACACAAAGTGAATTTAGTAAAAAACAATTATAGCAAAATTCTTTATGGAATGACTTTATTAAAATTTAATTTTGCAATTTTTTTCAAAAAAATATCTCAAATCCCATTAATTATAGAAAAAAAACTTCATTTTGTGTGAGACTGAGATTATCATGTAAAAATTATATAATTAACTTCATTAAAGCCCTAAAAATGATATGCGTGATGTGAATAAATCTAAACAAATGAACGCTTATCATGTGACACTAAAGTTCATGTGCTGGTGCTCATTGGGGACATGAGTACGCTAAACTAACTTGACCTAGAATCCTTAAATGGTAATCATACTAACTGTCAATCAGGGTATTCTATTATCTCAGTAGCACGGATGGATCCTAGATTTGAGTCACTAAGGATGTCTTACTTGAGGACTATTAGGTGTTTGATTATTGACTTATCGACCTCAACTCTATGGTTCTATATAGTCAGTTATTCAGACTCTGTGAAATTCTTGCAAAGGTAATTAGTTGGACAACATAGGATCATTCACTCTCAGTATGATATAAGAGAGAAAATGCTCTATGGATCTGTGCTTAGAAATCCATGGCTAGGGTATGGAAGTTCATTATGAAAAATGAGTTTTCTAGTGAACCTTTTGGAGTACAAAGTTTAATTGAGCCAGGACTTAATAAAGTTTGATAGTAAGACCACACCCTAGTGGCAGTAGGGGCATTGTATGAATGAGGGTCTATGGCTATATGAAATCTATAGACGAAAAGGCTCCAAAATGGGTTGCTCATCCACAATATCATTGGGATCACAAGGTGTTACTTGGTACCTTTCGTGATTAGAAAGCCTATTAATTCCATTATTAGATAATGGACTATGTTTATTAAGTTAAGAAGGGATTCTGAACATAATGAGCTGAAAAATCAAATAGACATTTAGGCCTAGAGAGTTACACACAATAGAGTTCTAGATAGACTGGGTTGGATAGACTTTATAGACCATGAAGGACCAAACCCTGAGCGAAGCTCCTAGGTTTATCCCTAGCCGCCCCTTCTCCTCCTCTCTCTCTCTCATGAGGGCACCCCTTCTCTCTCTCCTCTTCCCTGTGGATGGTGAAACTGACATCGGGATGGTGTCTAAAAATCGTGAAGGAGATCCCGTCTACATCTGGTGCTCATGTAGATATGTTTGGAGGCCGTACACTTGAATGGCAAGCAACTCCGAGATCTACAACTCATTCATTTCCCTATTTTTGGGAGTTTCTTGACCCCTCAAAGGTAAAGAATTGTTCTTCCTACCATAGGTTTTACAATTTATTATTTGATTTTGAATGTCGGCAATGATATACACATGAGGTTTCATGGCTTTCACTGCTTCTCTGATCGAAACCTTACAGAGGTGTCCTAGGAGAACCCTAATACTCAAGTCGATAGGTGCTTTGGTGAGAAGAGGAGGGGCTCGCAGAGGTAGAGGGGGACCAAGGTGTAATGACCTGGGATTTTTGGATCAGGAATCTATGAGTGTCAGAGTGTTTTCATGGGTCCCGGATCATGTTTTGTAATTAAATCAAAATATTAGATACCGTACCTTCGGATCCCTGAATTTTGAGAAATAGTATGTTTTCAAGTTTCGAGACATTGTAGGCGAGTTGTGTATTTTTTGAAGATCACATAGGTAATTTTCCCCATTTTTCTATTTTCTAGATTTTTAAAACCCCAAAATAGTTTCTATTTAAACCCCCCTTAACCCCCCTCTCCCTCATTCTCATGTTATCCCTCTCTCACCCTCATTTCTCCCCTTCTCTCAACCCCTTTCTCCAGGTGGATGACGGAGGACGGCATGGGTGAGGCAGTGGGCTATGCGGGACAGCGAGCGGCGAGGATGGAGTGAGGAATGAGGTGGTGGCGCGGCGGAGCTTGTTCGCGGGTTCACAAGCTCGGCATTGGTTCGAGGGGCGATTTCATGTGGAATCGACATCCACGACATGGGATTTCATTGTGAGAGGTAGGGGGATGGATCCCTAGCTTTTGTATTTCATTTTCTCGTGATTAGTAGGCCGAGGAGAGGACGAGAGTGGGTTTTCATTCATGTCAGGGTGGTTTTCCATGTTTAAGGCAAGTGATGATTTCCTCCGGATCGGGCATCATTTTCCCATTTATTTACATGTTTTTAGTGATTTGGTATCTGGGGTGAGGTCCTCGATGTTTTCCCCTTTGATCTGGGTCGAGTGAGGCGTGGATTGGAACCCCTCGGATGGGGTTACGCAAGGTTGTCACCGAAATCGGTCGACCGATCCCAGGTTTGCCACGGAGGGTTGACCATTCTAGAATGGTCAACCGACCAGAAGGATCGATCGATCGATCCAAGGCATCGATCGACTGACCCTCTGGGTAGGTTGATCGATCCCCAGTGTGTAGGTCGACCGACCCCAGGGGAAGGTCGACCGATTTGAAGTGTTCTTGCCCCTTTTGGCTAATGGCTGACCTGATTGAGACCCTTTGGTCGACCTTTTACCGTGTGGATGTCCTGGACATCCCGTGGGGATCGAGTTCATGTTTTGGAGTTTTTGGAGGAGTCATGATATCTAGAATAACGTGTCATGTGGTTTTGAGGGTCTGGGTGACCCCGTGTGTTTTGAGCTTATTCGTTACGTTAGCTTGAGTCACCGTGCCCCCGAGTACATGTCGAGGGTTGTCCCTGCATAATGTTAGTTTCTTCAGAAGGTGGTTTCAGTGTGGGCCATGAGTATGGCCAGTGACCGTGAGTTCTCTGACCCAGCCAGGGGTGCTGGGGGTTCCTTGTTCACCCCAAGAGTGGGGAGAACCTTGGTGGTAGTAGGTCGCCTTGTGAGTCCCCCTTGTTTATGGTTTCGATTTCCAGCTTAGGGTGATTTAACAGCATGGAGTCATATTATACAGTGGCCTTAGGATGAGTCGCGTGACTCATTGGCCGATAGTTTAGCGGGTCTAGTTAGCAGTCTTGAGTCTGGTGGCACTAAGCCACCTTGTATTTCGTGATACTTACGATGGGCGCATGCGTTGCCGATAGTACTTTGGTGTTTCCTTTACCGAGAGTGCACACGTCTAGTGACCCCTACTGGACAGTGCTTTCCTGGGCATGCGAGTGGTGACCACTAGGGAGAGGTGGAGAGCAGACCCAACGAGATGGCTTTGAGGCTGGTTACCGTAAGGTCCCTTGCCTTTGTGCCCGAGTCTGGGCTGTGGGAAAAACCAGCTAGAGAACCTGACTTAGAGTAGTGTGTTTGTGTGCGCACACGTGGTTGGGGGCTTCGGACACATATTGAAGAGCACATCCCCAACTAGTCCTTGTTTTGTGGTTAATCATACAGTGCCTCAATTTCCACCTGAGGTGAGTAGGGAGACACCTGAGGTTGTGGATTAAGTCGTCAGTGGATACATCCGGCCTTACTTCTAGTGGGCAGTTCTCTCGTCACGTGAGAGGTGACTCTCCTGACTCGAGGTTTTCGATTTCCTGATATCAAGATCGTGGTTCTCCATGTGACTTCTGTGTGCTTTTCCCGATCTTGAGGTCGAGGGTTCTCAATAGAGTCGTCGTGGTTTCACCCGTAGACAGAGTAATGGTCACGACGATGACGTCGTGACCGTTCCCCTAGACTGTGTGGTCTGGGCAGTGGCCTTCGTTAGTAAGGATGGGCCGGCACGACAGAGGTGTATGGTGTTTCCTTTAGTAGCGTAGCCGTGGTTTCACCGGTGGCTCGGCCGTTTCAACTATGAGGTCGGAGTATACTTTCCTTTGGCAATAGGAGTAGCTTAGAGAGATATGTTTCTGCCTCCTTCTTCTGTTACTGTTGTTATTATGATCACTACTATTGTTGTTACGGTTTACCGGTAGCTTAGTGGTGGGGATCCGCAGGATCCCTACTAAGCTAATGAGATGAGGCTCACCCCTTTCTTTTCAGGTGTAGCGGCTCCTTCTCGAGGTGCGTAGGAGTTGTTCAGCGGTTCGTAGTTGCAAGCCTGCCAGAGCTGGAGGCGTGCCCGACGATTGAGTACGCTTTCTTTTCCATTGATTGTATTAATGGACTGGACTCTATTGTTAATTTATTCATTGATAATGTGAATTTATTTCTTGTTATTTAAACAGTTAATCATGTAGTTATTTCTGCATTATTTTGAATTTCAATGTATCTCCACAACACCTAAAATAACCCTTTCGAGCCTTCCGGCTCGTGGGTGGCGGGCCAGGATTCGAATGGTATCCAGATTCTGGGTCGTTACACAAGGTCTACTAGAGCAGCCTGGCGGAGGTGAAGGAGAGGAGGGGGAGCTTTCCCCGGAGTGGTTTTATTCTCGACTGGCCTCATGTAGAGGAGTTTCTACCTACAGGCTACTCTCACCTCTCTCTATGGTGCTTTCATGGTGGAGGAGCCCTCTAGTTGTGTCATGACTCGGGTTTTCGAATCGAGTATTCATGGGTATCGGAGCAATTCCGCGGGTCCGAGATCACGTTTTATAAATAAAATAGAAATTTATGAATATCAGGTCTTTAGAACCCTCAATAAGAAATAATAATCTATTTTAGGACGTTGGAGTGTGACTAGTGAGTTACGCATTTTTCGAGGATCATAAGGTTAATTTTTGGTAATTTTCTAATTTTTAAAAATTTTAAACCTCAAAATAAATCATAAAGGTGAGTTATTTTGACCACACGTGGTTGGGGACTCGGACACCGTGTTGACGAGCATGGATCCCAGATAGTCCACTTACTTTGTGAAGGGTGCCTACATATCTAAATCTTGAAAGAGCATATAGAGCAAGTGAGTTTTGCTATGACCGATCTGAGGGAGCTTTCCAACAGTGTCGTCGCAGCCGTCTCGACCTGTGGCCTCCTTCCTGGTTTGAGACAAGGGTTTCTTGACTTGAGATAATGGTCCTCCCAAGGGTAGAGGTTGTGATCCTGACCGCGTGGTCTAGGATGTGGCTTCCGTCAGTAAGGATGGGCCATTACGACAGAGGTGTCATGAGGTTTTGTGGGCTAGTGCCTTTACGACGGCGAGGTCGTGACTTTTCGGCGGGTAGTTATAGTTCCGTCTTTGAGACCAGAGCCACGAATTCCCCGACCTTGAGGGCCGAGGGTTTTCAGTGAGAGAGCGTGTGTGAGCCGCTCGATAGTGTAGTTCCTTGGAGTTTGCGGGGACATGAGTAATAGTGGGTACTTAGAGAGTTATGTTTTATTCCTGCTGATTACCTGTTGTTGTTACTATTATTATTATTGTTAATATTGTTGTTTATGCTATTACTGCTGTTGTTTATCGCTATTTCTTGTGGTGGGGATCTGTGGGACCCCTATTGACCGATGAGATGAGACTCACCCCTTCCTTTTCAGGTGCAACGTTCCCTTTCAGAGTTCGGTGATCCAACGTAGTGACTAGAGGGTTTTAGTCGCCATCATGCTTAAGCCGAGGTATGCCCCATAGGCTGTGTACTTTTCCTTTATTTCAGACTGTACTTTTTGGGCATTATACTCTAGACTATAAACTGTTTAAATTGTAATAAATATATTTTAATTCTTGCAATTTAATTTTTATAATTATTTTAGATTCTGATGCATCTCTATAGTGTTAATTAACCCTTCTGAGCCCCATGGCTCGTGGGTAGCAGGCTAGGATTCAGGTTACACCGGTTCCTTTTTGGTACTCGGATCCGGGGCCATGATAAATGGTATTAAAGTAGGCTGTGGGAGTGCATAGGAACCTAAGATAAATGCAGAAACCCCAAAAGTCTAGAGTGTCTGGTACAATTGGCAGCTGGCATAGGATAGCGTGTCTTAATTGTTGTATAGTTTTCTATGTATGTGCCAGGGAAGCAGAGATGGTACTGAGAAGGTGGACCTGACCCTTGTCAGAAGTGTCAGCTGGGGCTCAGGAGGAATAGAGGCGTGTGCCATCTCTTGCGACGGGAGCGGCCCCAGGGGTGCCAAGTCAGGCAGAGTTCTGGATAGGCTTGCAGCAGTTCTATGTTTAGTAGCGGGACCGAGATATTGGCAAGGGTTCTTCAGTTCGACAAAATCGTGTGCAAGTTTTGAGGGAATTTTTGTAGTTCCTTTTGCCTCGATTTGAGGGCTAGCCTGATCCCGACACTATGGGATTCTGGTTGGATGCTGTAGAGAGTGTTCTGGGCTATAGAATGTGAGGATGATGATAGAGTGTGCCTGGCGAGCTATCAGTTGCAAGGTTCGGCTTTGATATGGTGGGCTTCAGATTGGGAGACGACCTTCTAGTCTCGTCTACTTTGACAGATTACATGGCAGGAGTTTACAATAGCTTTTGGATATGCGTTCATTCCCGAGTACATCAGGATAGAGAGGTCACACTAGTTTTTTGGAGTTACAGCAGGGAAATATGTTAGTGCTTCAATATCGGGTGCAATTTATTGAGCTGGGCCATTATGTACCATAGGTTATGGTCGATAAGGAGTTGAGAACTCGGTAGTTTGTCAGGGATTTGAGGCCACATCTTTGTCAGGCTATGATAGTGGCCCGTGTTACTGATTTAGATGTGGCTTACCAGACAGCGGCTGCCCTGGAGGCAGATATATTGATGACCTAGGAGCAGGTCAGGGCATGGCAGTTCTAAGGAGGTCATTCTCAGCAAAGGTTCTTACAGTAGCCTGATGTTGTTCAGTAGCCTCCGAGCCAGGTGGGACTATCTTCCATAGCATCCCCTAGTTGGGATTTGAGATTGAGATTCAAGCAGCTATATTGGAGGTGTGGCTCTCAAAGGAGACGTCAGGGGTAGGAGCAGGAATCGCCAGGGAGTAGGCAGCAGAGGTAGTGTCAGAGGTATGGTAGTTTCCTTCCTGATGGGCCTTGTACGACAAGCGCGGTAGATTTGAGGTGCCTCAGATGCAGTCAAGTGGGACACATAGTCCATGAGTGTCCCCTAAGACCCCGTCAGCAGCCATAGTAGTGTCAGCCACAGCACCGATGAGCTAGTGATATTACACCTTGCATAAGGTATGGTTTACATTATGTTTAATTATGTATTGCATGTTTTATGAAAAATTATGTTTTTTCTTGTTTTATTTGTCTTGTAACCTCCCTCGAGCGCATCGAGGAGTCTGTGAGAATGTCTTGTGTGTCAATAGTGGAGCTACCTATTGCATTTGTGTTTATTTCTGGCTATGATAAGAAGCGTTGTTGTTGTGTGGAATTTCCAGCCGAGCTATGTATGTTGTGTCGTAGGGTTGGTGTTATGATTTTTAGTGTATTTTGAGCTAGGACCTATGGTGTTGTAGGTGGTTTGTCAAACCGAGAAAGAGAGTCGGCGCTCCAGAATCAGAGTGCCCGAGTTTTCCCCCGCTATTTTTTGGATTTAACCAATGGTCTTGGAGGTGACGGCAGGCCGAGTGCCAGAACTTCTCCTACATTGGATATAGGGGCTATGCAGAGTTGCATAACGTAAGCGTCGTGGGCCCATAACCCGTGGGCCCAGGCCAGGATCAGAGTAATAGTAGGAAATGGGAATATTTTGGGGGTGAATAGGCTTTTGAAGATTTTATGGCCATTTGACAAGGGTTGTCCCCCAATGTGAGATCGTCATGGCCAGGATCGTGCAGATGTTGTGCCGCTATTGGGAGGCATTGTGTCGAGAGGCATTGGCAGAGTTGAGAATGGGATGGTATGGCAGCGAGAGCTATTGGATGAAGAACGTGATTGTGCTAAGTGCCCTCTGCAAAGCTCGTAGTGTGGCTTATGGTGTAGCCAGTCGATGGTTGAAGCCGAGTGTAGATCCCAGGCAATTGGAATTATTATGGGGGCAGAGTGAAGATATATTGCTCGAAAAAGAGGGATTGTGGACCAGTTATGGTTGAGGTTGGCACTCTTGAGATAGATCAAAGATGTAGGAGATGTATGCATGTGTTGAGGAAATGACAGTGAGGCCTCGGCAGAGGCCTTGTGAGCCATCGGAGAGGCTAGTTGGGTTAACTAACACTTCAAACATTCTATGGATTGGTGCGACGAGTGTTTTGTGGCGCTGTCATTCTGGGCTAACTGGGTTTTCATAACCATTGTGGATGGATGTATTGGGTCTACGAGCATGGAAGTTGGGCCCATTGTAGCAATAAAGATAAAGGTACCTAGATCTTTTAGTGTTAAGGGAGGAGTCTCCCCTAATGTTTGAGTGTTGTGTAATGGTTTTTGAGGGACCACTGATGGTGCGCGAAGCCTGATGTCATAAGCTTGGTGGTTGAGAAGGGATCGTCATGTAGCTTTGATCCTATGGGAAGGACCCGAGTACGTGTTCGAAATTGAAAGTTTATGGGTCACGCTGGATTTCGAAAAGTGGTTGCATGATTGCCCAGGTGATCATATGAAGGTATGGGCGTTGTGAAGGGCAATGCAATTAAAGGAGCTAGTTGGTATGGGTCTAATCTGTCTTATAGAGTGGCCAGTGGCTTGCAAGAGTTCCCGGGAAGAAGTTGTAATGTTGAGTCTGTGGGACTCTGATGCAGAATGAGTGTCCTGCTGAGGAGCAGGTGAAAAAGTTGTCCATGAGTGCTTGGTGCCTATCATAGGCGAGGCATAATGAGATAAGGTAATAAGTGTCGGCAGCTAGATACTGTGTAGCGCTTCGGAACTTGGTGTGGGGTTGCCAGGAACTTAAAAGATGGTTGCAAAACAAAATAATAATAATGGCGTTAATAATAAAATAATAATAATAATAATGAATGAGTTGGTGATCACGTAAAAGTTCGTCGATTAAAATATGTGTATCAATCTTGAAAATTTCAACTCACACTAGACGAAAGAGAGACGTAATATAGTGGCAAGAAGGGTCGATTCCACAGGGAAGATGAGATTTTAGAGTTAAAAACCTTAAAGTCCTTTGGAAAACACTTGTGATTTGACTTTGCTTAAAAAAATAGTGAAATGATGAACAAACCAAACACTTAATTGAAAACACCTATGACTATACACCCATGCTATTGAAAATAATTGTAT
This sequence comes from Amorphophallus konjac, assembly GCA_022559845.1. Taxonomy (NCBI): domain Eukaryota; kingdom Viridiplantae; phylum Streptophyta; class Magnoliopsida; order Alismatales; family Araceae; genus Amorphophallus; species Amorphophallus konjac. Next base: position 42,603,502 of record CM040120.1, on the reverse strand, counting down.
GAAGTGAAAAGAAGAGATAGAAGAATGAGGTAGAGAGGGTAGAAGATCAAGAACTAGATCAAAAGAACAACTCCTTTCATTAACTTAAAAGAAAGAGTACATGAAGTGCAAGATAAACTTACAACAAATATGTGGCGAGATTACAATGAATTAAAATGAAACTAAAGTAATAAAAATAAAAGGAGCCTGAGGCGTGAAGATGGTAGCAGAAATGGTGAGGACGGCGTCATCCTCTCTTGGCGTTGGATCACGAACCACCTTGCGGAAGATGTCGTCTACACCGGGAGGAAGTCACCTTCGTCGTTGAAGCTGCCTTTGGAGGGTGAATAGCTTTGAACCCCAGATGAATTAGGGGATGCCCAAGAAGAAGACGTTGAAGAGGGGGAAGAGAGAAAGAACTTTGATGAAGGGCATAGAGAGAGAAAATGTGAGAAAGAGGGTGAAATCAGAGAAAGAAGAGAAGTGGTCTGCACGGATGAACAGTAACTGTGTAGAAAAAATTGAACTGAGAAGAATTAAAAATAACTTTAAAATGTGATGGAATTAGAGGAAGTGGTAGAATAATAAAATCTTTATCTACAAGATCAGAAGAACTTTCATGAAGAACTCAGATAGAAATAAAGAGCAGAAGAACTTTAAAAAGGAGGAATAACAGAAGCTAGCACCTCAGATGAACAGTCAAATCACAGGACAGTAAGTTGAAAAATATAAAATAACTTATAAACCAGAAAGAATTAGAAGATGATTTAGAAGAAGAAATTGTAGAACACTTAAAAATAAAGATCTTTTATGAAAACAGTAAGAGAAGAAAATGACTAGAAAGTATAGAAATAAGGGGAAGAACATAGAGAAATATTGATTCGTAGATGAACAAGATAGTACAGTGAAAAACACGAAGTAACTTAAAAATTAGAAGGAACTAGAAGATACTACAGACAAAGAAGTTGTAGAGAACAAAAAAATGAAGAATTTTTAAGAAGACAGCAAGAGGAGAAAATGAACTTACCTGAGAGAAACCGGAGACCTAAGGTTGGGAGAGAATGAGTGAAAGATTACCCAAAAGAAGAACTCCCTTTCTCCTCCTTGTCATGGGCTATTTATAGGGAAAGTTGGGTAGATAGAGGGTGGAGATTGTATCAAAAGGAGATGGATGGCTGGGATTTAAGTGAAATATGATACATAGGGAAGAAGAAAAGTAGGTGGGCACCCTCTTTCTTGGATTTTGGGCATCCCCTTTCCCAAGACTCATCATATCTCTCCTTTATTTCAAACTTTGAATTCAAATTTTCTCAAACTAAAATATGTGTTTCTTTTTCTCAATTTCAAACTTTTAAATTTCTTTTCCCTCCAACCAAAATATGTGCTTTTGACTTGGTCAAAGTGGTGGTGACAGTTTTGCCCCCGACTTCTTTTGCAATTACCTTCGATGTCCTGCACACACATAATTATAATTTAGTCCATAAAAATTATCATAATGTGCATATAAATCTCAAATGCTCATGATTATGTAATGGAGAATTAATGCTCATGGCCCTCAACTTTAAATTATTAAATAAAATCATCAAATTAATTAATTTACGTGAAAGCTCCAATTTAAATGCGAAGTTGAGATTAACTATGAAATATGCATAATTACCTAATTATATGCACATAAAATGGTGTTCATACGATGAATTATCATAAGAAATGGATACTTATCACACCCCCCAACTTACTCATTGCTAGTCCCTTAGCAATGCCAATAAATTAAAATTTAAGACTAACAAGAGTTTGTAAAATTCATACTCTCATATCCAGTTCTCCCTTCATATAATCAACCAAAGATTAAGAATCTGGAATCATTAATGCACACTAATCTTATATAGGAACTTAATAGTACATGATTAAGAATTCAAATCAAAGCTCAATAGCACTTGTGCATGTGTAACTACCAAATTCACAGCTTGGACAATTGTATCCCCCATTCGCTATTCCAAGCAAATGTCTTTCAACCCTGCACCTCTTAGATCAGAGCATTAAGTATATTAGCTTTTTGTCTGCCTTATTGCTTTGTCCCTTTGAGATCTTTTATACCACACATGATGCTGCACTACACTTCACTGCTCAACGTGAACCTCGACTCTTGCCTTAGGAGAAGCAGGACCAGTTTCGCAGATCCAGGTTCCCTTTTCCATTTTACGCGAACCTCAACATGTCTTAGGTGAAGTAGGCCCGGTTACGAAGACTAGGGGCATTTTTCATGGTGTGTTTTTTCTTTTTTTTCTCTATTTTTTGTGCCATTACGCTTATTTGATAGATAATTTGACAAAAAGTTTTTTAAAAAGATCTCTTTTCTTAAGAAGTGCAGAATATCAGATAGCATACCAAAAATAGCAGATGGCTTGTCTTGCTTGTTTCATTAGTGTGTAACATGATTTTTTTTCTTTTTTTTTTCAAAGTGCATATGAACTTTAAAGGGATTCTTATATCAGTTTTCCATGACTAGATTGACTAAATTTTCCATTATCCTTCTCCCTAGTCTTTTCTATTCCAGAATTACTTTTAATTTAAGCATGAATCATGAAATTCAAAATGGGGTTTACATCTTTCTACTTTCATGCAACGATGACATGCAAGATAGAACTCCTATAAGGTTGTACTATATGCATCATGAAAATTTCTCTCCCCCCAACTTGAATGACATTGTCCTCAATGACATATAGAATTGAAAGTAATAGAACAATGTATCAATAAATACTTTTGAGTAGGAAAGAGACAACCGGATATGCGGGACGAAACCTCCATCAATGTCATGGACGGCGACGACTTCCTCTCCTTGGCCTTAACCTGACTACTAAAACACACTCAAATAAAAACGTCAAAACAACAAAAACCGTGGGTTGCCTCCCAGAAGCGCTAAGTTTTTCGTCTTCAGCCAGACGCATGAGAGCTCATAAAGATTTTATTCCAGACCACTTAGGATAATAGATTCTTTTTGTAACTGATCATTTTCCAAATAAGATTTCAATCTTTGACCGTTGATAGTGAAAATTTGACCATTTTTAGGATTCAAAATTTTGACGGCACCGTGGTCAAAAGTTTTGACAACTACAAATGGTCCATCCCATCTGGACTTGAACTTTCTATGGAACAAGTGCAACCTAGAGTTAAAAAGCCATACTTTCTGATTTGGTTGAATAGTTTTCCTTTGAATATGCTTATCATGGAAGGCTTTCATTTTGGCTTTATAGATTTTTGAATTTTCATAGGCTTCATTTCTTAGTTCCTCCAATTCATTGAGTTGTAGAGCTCTTTGGGCCCCAGCTTGAATGAGATTAAAGTTGACTTGTTTGATGGCCCAATATGCTCTATGTTCAAGCTCTACAGGCAAGTGGCAGACTTTTTCAAAAATGAGGCGGTAAGGTGACATGCCAATGGGAGTCTTAAATGCAGTTTTGTAGGCCCATAGTGCATCATCTAGTCTCTCGGACTAGTCTTTTCTATCCGGCCGAACTGTCTTATGCAGAATAGTTTTTATCTCCCTATTGGACACTTCTACCTGGCCACTAGTTTGGGGATGGTAGGGGGTAGCGAGCTTGTGAGTGATGTCATATTTACGAAGCAGAGCTCGGAATTGAAAATGAATAAAGTGAGAGCCCCCATCACTAATGATAGCTCTAGGACAACCAAATCTAGAAAAGATGTGTTTCTTCACAAACTTCATCACAACCTTGTGATCATTTGTCCTAGTAGCAACAGCTTCAATCCATTTCGAAACATAGTCCACCGCCACCAAAATGTATTCATTGCCAAATGAAGGTGGAAATGGTCCCATAAAGTATATTCCCCATATATCGAAAATCTCTACTACCAGAATGGGAATGAGCGGTATCATATCTCTTTTTGAATTGTTTCCCACGGCTTGGCACCTTAAACAAGTTTTGAAAAATTTGTAAACATCTTTGAATAATGTGGGCCAATAGAATCCGCTCTGCAACACTTTCGCCGCTATTTTCTTTCCTGAAAAGTGTCTCCCACAAGCGAGATTATGACAGAAGTTCAAAACAGATTGTTGCTCCTCCTCGGAGACACATCTTCTTATTATTTGATCTGGGACCATGTGAAACAGCTCTGGGTCCTCCCAAAAGTAGTACTTAACCTTCGCAAAGAATCGATCCTTCTCCTGCCTAGACTACCCTTCTGGGATCTGTCCTACCGCCAGGTAGTTGACTATATGAGCGAACCAAGGGGTTGTTGTATGAGAGATAGAAAGAATTTGTTCATCGGGAAAGGAGTCGGACATAGGGGCACTTTCAGGAATTACAATCCTAGATAAGTGATCAGCTACAACATTCTCCAACCCCTTCTTATCTCTGATTTTCAAATCAAACTCTT